>OX333080.1:23498845-24698845 GCA_946863875.1 Alloplasta piceator
ATCGTTTCCTTGGAATTCAAATTACTGTACAGTTCGTGTAAGGCTCGTAAATCAGGTCTTATATATTATACGGACTTGTAATCACTTTTGCCAAACCGGTACTCTGGAGTAGTGGCTAGCGTGCTTGCCTCTAAACCAGAGCATCGAGAGGTCCTGGGTTCGATTCCCTGTGCCGTAGTCTCGTCGAGAAATAAAAATATGGGCGTGACAAGCTCCAGATATATATATGTGGCATACACAAGTCTCATACAGGTGTGAGTCACATGTATATAGCTGTAGTCCATGTTTACAATTTCTCGGCGAGGCGCGACGTAGCTCCGGCATCCGAAGACGAACTCAGGACCGACTGGAGGAAGGGGGGGGGGAGGAAGAGGTGGGGAATATTGGAAGGGGGGAGGAAGTGGGGAATATTGGAAGTGGAAGATTGAGGTAGGTGAGAGGGGGTTGGCTAAAGGGGAAGGATCCCGGGCTTCTGGAAAAAATATTTAAAAAAATATATATAATCACTTTTGCCAACTTGTTAAATATACAATAGAAAAGTATAGTTTCGTTACAAGACTTCTGAATCGGCTCCCTTGGGTTCTAGCCATGAACTAGTTATATCTATAACAAGAAATCAAAGTAATTTTCGACTTCTATATTCTGTGACGTCGAAAATGCTATGTTATGCCCCAGATATCTCAATTAAGAATATTGAGAATATTCTGTAATCTCGATACGCGCTTAGCCCAATTTCAACGCTTATTTTGATAACATCATAATTCGCTCGCGCGTAGCCGAGAATCGAGCAGGTAAACTGCCGAGTCAGCGTTTTGACGATTGAGACATCGACGCATCGAGCTCATCGCCAAAAGCCAGATCAGCATTTTCAAGAATAAATAAAAAAGTCTCGTAATTCTTATTGTCTTAACCGAATTACGAGAATAGATAAACATTTTCTATTAGTAAACGAAAGATAAATAACAGTAAATAATTAATCTGAGAATGCTGATGCGGCTGCTCTCTCACCCATATATAACGGAACAGAGAGCCAGCAGAAAGCAGTCTAAAACTGATTTAAGATACTGTACGGTTGGTTCGGTAAAACTCGAGCAAGGAGTTTTACAATAGGATAGTTATCAGTAAAGAAAAGTTGTAACACTATACATCGATTTATCAATCCAAGGTAATATATTATTCTTTTGATATAAAACCTTGGTTCTTTCATTTGGGTTCTAACCCTTCACTGGCTAAATCCTGAACTTACTACGACATCGAGACCCAGACTAGCTAGCTGAGTTTCGGCAACACAGCAGCTAGTTTTCGAGAACTATTAATAAGTTTCGGTGTGCTGAATTTAACTAACACTCTTGGGTCGTGGAAAAAAATTCAAGACCACTTCTGAAATCAATCTCGAACACATCCGAGTTAGAACAAGAAGGTCTAATATACATAGAAAGCCATCCATGTCACTTCCGCCAATAAAAAAAAAAATCCACAAATAATTTTGAAAAATCGAGTTACTTTATTGAAAAATTTTCAACGAGTGTCAAAATTTTTAAGAAAAATTCTGACGTTTTTTTTCGTTCATTACCATTTTTCAACATTTTTCCATTCAAATGGCTGTATCTTTGGCAGGATTTGACGTATTTAGATTTGTAAAGAAAACAAAAATCTGTCTTTTTATGAACTTTCCAGAATAAAATAAATCTCGATTTTATTGAGCAAGTTGAACGCCCGTTTTAGTGCAAAATATGCAAGAATATTTTTTCTTCTTAAAGTAAGACATTGGTTATTTGATTTTTTTTAATTTCCTCGAATTCTGAATACGAAGAACGAATTTTCAGTATTTTTTATTTTATGGAATTTCTATACACTGAAGTTAAAGCTATTTTTTTCATTTTATTAGAATGTTAATAAAAAAAATAGTATTTTATTATTATCTTGGTATTTTTTACATTATGGGATTCCTAAACATCGTGAACTAATATTTTATTAATATATTAATATATTAATAGTGTTACGTCCTGACGTAACGTCTATAAATTTGATTATTCAACGAAATCTTCACCAAAAACATGATTAAAAATCTTGAAGATTTGCAAGAGGAGGGTTCGTCGTTTTCGATGGTATTCCGTTCAATTCAATGATAGAAAATAGAAATTCATATTACTGACTGAAAATCTCAAGAAAGTGGCCATCGGTAAAATTGGGCCGTACGGATGGAAAAACCAGGGATAAAGATCCCTAAAAAAAACCATAGGCCCGTAACGCTATCTAATAAGTCAAACAGTCTAACGTCGCCTTCCTAACTGATATACCCTATACCGGCCTATCGACCCGAGCTATAGATCCTTGGATCTGATAACGCTCTAATCATTATAAAAAGAAGTAATAAGGCACGGGGTAACTCGCTCTGCCGCTCTTAAAGAACAAAATACATACAAGAGAATGGTTCTCCGTTTCTTTCTCACACATATACATATATGCATCTATTGATACTAGATTCAAAGAAAAAACAAACGGAATGGCTAAAACAACGATGGATTTTCCCATCTCATACCAATATAGAACTTTGGAACAATAGTCGAAATTTATTCAAGTAACGAACTTTCGAGAGGAATTCGCAATGAAATTAAAAGGAACAGAACGAGATAAATAAATGAAACCAAATAATACTTCAATAAACAAAAGACTGAGTAATAGTTAACTAAACAAATGAAATAGTTGAAATTATATCTATAACTCTCTCAATCAAAAATAGACAATAAAGATTATAATTAAAAACGAGATCCAAAATAAATATTAAGTCAACTAAGAACAATGAGTATTGACGAGGGAGAAGATCATAGCAAAACGGAAGGAAAACTACTAAATCGTTCCCAAGAGGGCAATGACCCCACGAGAATACAAGAAGGGAAGCGAGAAAAGATCTCAAAGGGGCTTATGCCCTGGTTCACCGTTCTTGACCTTCTCTCTCTCTCTCTCACTCATGTCGCGAGGTGCGAAAAATCCCAAACCGTCCTTAAGACCCAATTCTGTGCACTTTACGGGAAACAGGTATCGGGACACGCATACATATATATATATATAGGGGGAATTCCATGTCAAATCGACCACTTTTGAACCCGACCCCTTTCGATTTGGCTGAAAATTTTTGTTTCTTTTCAACCCTATAAAAAACATTTTTCGTGAATTTTTCAAATTTTTTTACCAAACCCAAAAAAAGTTATGAATTTTTCAAAAAAAAAAAACTTTTTTTTTCAAATAGCTATAACTTCTTCAAGAATTGACCAATCGGGACGATTTTTTTTCAAAAATTTTTGTTCTTAAATGTACTTTTTGAAGAAAAATAAAAAAAAAATAAGATATTAAAAACTATGGAATTTTTCACTTTTTCGAGAAAAATCATCGTTTTCTCGAAACCGCATTTAAAAATTTTTTTTTTTTTTACTAAAAAGAAACTTCGCTCAATTCGAGAAAGAATGCCGCCCAAACTGGAGTCGGTGGAATTTTCTTTCTATTTTATTTTATTCATTGAAAAAATTTTTTTTTGCAACTGGCCTTATTTCACAAAACACAACACTTTGTAAATTTTTGAAGATTCATAAAGGACCTCAAAGTTTGAATAATTGGGAAGAAAAAGAAATCAAAAGCGGTAATCGTCTAAAAAATTTTGATTTTTTTTTCAAAAAAGTGAAAGAAAAAATAAAAAACACCTGTAAACAATTTTTTTGTACTTTTTTTAAAAAAATTACATAAAAAATTTAAAATAATGAAAAAAAGCCATTTCGTCCATTTTTGACCAAGCCACAGGCTTTTCAAAAAGACATCCAACGCATAATCATCTTGAATCCGCCATTTTTTCACTTTAGGCGTACTTATTACAACGTACAATTTTGATTCGACCGCGGTCAATTTGACATAAGAAGTATTTAATAGCTTCACTCGTCGGTTAGGTCCCCTAGAAGCTGGCCCGTTGGTAGCTCGTACTCTTTAGGGTCGCTTTTTGTTATGTAAATGATGGAGTCGGTGTCGCAGTACAGAGCACGCTTACCCAACAGCTCGAGATAGCTATAAAGTTTCAAGTTAGCCTGGGCTGTAGTGCATGCAGCTATTACAGTATTTGCTATACTGGATGGTACTACAGCATCGTCAGTTTTCGTGTAATTAACATATAACACCTGGTTATTAACAGGTAGCACGCCGGTGATTTCGTACTCAGGGCTGCTTAGCAACTCCATGAGTTTTTTGCGCGTTGATACTATTACCGTCTGTGGTAAATTTTCGCGTTGTCCAAATTTGCCCTAAAACGAATCAAGACACAATTTAACTACAGAGCCCAATCCCGGATTTTTTGCTATATCGTCGCGATTTAACTCAACTCCTTCAGAACTCTTAAAAGAAGCTAAATAACGGTCTTGTGCAGCCGGGTCTTCAAGCCAGTTTTCGGGCCATCCGCTAGCCTCTTGTTTGATTTTAAGAAAGGTATTTATGTATTCGACGAAAAGGCCTCCCTCTTGCGTATCACGGTTGTAATGCGTTATCTTATACTGCCAAATTTCGCTTACGCTTAATACTTTGTAGCTGCACATGACGGCTTTTCGCAGCTCATCTACCACCCAAGTACCGTTAAACGATCGCTCCGCAGGATCTTCATGAGAACACTTTTTGATTCATTATTTCGCAGCAACTACGACACAGCCCAAATAACAGATGCTGATGCATGCGTACCGGTAACACGGGATGATAAAGATTCTGCGGTGCAAGTATCGTGCATTTAACAAGCCCCTCGACACGCGAAAGGTCGGTATTGTCGGGTCCTGTCAACTCCATACACTCATCACCAGCATATACCGTTGGATGCCCTATAGGATATTTACCATACTTGCAAATATATAGGTACAATGAGCAAACATCAACATACCGAACCTGTTCCGCGCCTTTTACATCGTACAGCGTAACCATGTTCTCTGTAGGCCCCCTAAAAAAAGCATCCCGTGGATTGAGAGGGTCTAGACTGACTAGAGCATGGTCACGCACGAAATCACTTATTTCCATATTGGTCTCAACCATACGATCATACGCGCACTCCCAAATCTCCGTTAGCACGTAACCGCTTGAACGGATTCTGTGCGATATGGCGTTCGTTCTTTCGAGACGTTCGTTCATTGTCGAGCCGTCGGCTTGTTTTTTATCCCTGTTTACAGCGAAACAGCTCGAGCAGCCGTGCCAATAGCAGCCATGAAACTGTAATACGTGGCTTGTATCTGGAGTTTCATAATAGCCGTCTACCATTAAATTTTGAGGCAGTTCAAATTCGCGCGAGCGCCCTGCGTGAATAATATGATGGCCCAAAGAATGCTCTATCCACACGAGCCACGAGACGCTTTTTTAGATTGATTATGAGCCCATCCGTAGCCACCCGTAGGTATAATTCTTATCATGTTACTTTTTAAGAAGTTTTTGCGGAAAATTTGAAAGCATGCCGACGCTATTGTTGTGTTTTCGGTAAACAAGCACACGTGCCCGCTGTTCATGAACATTTTCCGAAAAACAACACAGGCTTGCCTTAATATCGTGACGTCGGTTTTACAATAGTTTATAATTTCGTTTGAAAAATTAAACACATAATCGGCACTCTTTAGCTCGTTATACCATAGAGAGAATTGCTCGCGTGCTTCTACATGCATACAGTCAGGAGAGTAGTAATTGGCAGGAGGCAGCGGCCCAATGTAATTTTGATTTTCGGGTTTGTTAAATAGGTGAGGAAAAGATCCTTTGGCAAGAATACTTTTCAGGCCAAAAGCTTTTGGCAATGCACTCAGAGGCATATGGAAATAGTGCAGACTATCGAGAAACACCAGTTTACCAACGCGCATTGTAATGATTTTTGTACCGTTCATAATTAAAGAGGGGAGTTGCGTTTTTTTTGCTCAATAAAATAACGTAGGATAAACTGAGCGTCGAAGCCGCCAGCGTTATGCGCTATTGAAAATGTACGTGAGAAACCTGGGATCCTTTTCATGCCCAGCTCTACGAGCTGACATACAGGATTCACCGTAAATATAAACTCATGATCGCCGCAATGGAGATGTTAGATGTCTATAGAGATGTTATCACAGCACCTTGTACAGACGCGTTGAGCCACACAGAGATTCGGTTTGTGAATATGTGTTGATGGATCGCCTTCTACAGCTGTACACTGCTACGTTTCAAAATCATAGAAAATAAATATATTCTCCTTTGAATCGTCAGCAGCGCGAACAGGTCTCATGAAACACAGATGGTTAAAGGGCTGTTGCGATTTGCATGTTTTACAAAAACCCATTCCGCATATATGCTCCTTTTTCACCAAAGGTCTTATGGAGCGAAAACAATTGTGGTATCGCTTAAGGGACTCACAAACAGTGTTTACCCTGCGCCTACGGCGAACCGCAACAACCCTATGATTTTGTAAACACCTCTTTCCAAAGAAATCATGATTACATGCCTCACATCTGATTGTATCAATCGAGAGCATCTCGCACGGTGGTGCTTGAAGACAGCGAGGACATTTCATTTTTAAGCACCTATGATTGTGACGAAAACGGGCATTACAAGTTGCGCAAAAGTTTAAGCTGCCAACGGCGCCACGCAAATTCAGAATGGGCTGAAAATGGTGTGACCTCTCATAATACAGAATATACAGTGTATGTTGAATAGAGCCTGTGGTATTCGTAACTGTTTGTGTACCGTCGAATAGAGGGCTTTCGCGCCCTCCCAAAGTCGAAGATTCAAAAGCTATTATAGCAATCCCCTCTTGAGCTAAATAATTTTGATATAGAGCAATTTCGCGCACACTACAACCAGCGTGCGGTATGTTAACATTTGCGTTTCTTGTGAGCTCGAGCGCTGCCTCTTTTCGAAGTGAACCGTTGATTTGCCTAATACGTTGCTATCTACTGTGTAGGGTTCCCGTACGTATTTCACCCCTTTCAGCGTATGCCCGTGCTGCTACTAGTGAACGCGGTGAACACAAATTATCGGTGTATGAATGGTTAAAATCGATTTTTTGGCGACTCCTTCATGAGTTAAGCCTTTTCACCCGCGACCCTCTACGCCTTTAACAATACACGCTTTTATATTAAAGGAATCGTCAATGTTCAGAAAAGATGTACTTTGAGCAACACTTGTTATTAATGACCAAATATCTTCAAATGTATAATCGCGGATCGGGCGGAATGACAGCCAAACAGGGCCGTGCGGTAAGTTATTTGCCGTGAATGAGATACCCGCATAGTCACATCCTTCACAGTATCTCGTAAGATGTGTCGAAAGATCACGGAATGCTCCTTCAAGCCATGCTATTACGCTTGTTCCTGGAGAAGGCTGACGGATACGCATCATTGTCTCACGGCCGCGTAATTTAAAGCGCTTGAATATCGGGCTGTATCCTGTATGATTATGATCTGATCACCAGGTGGTTGTACATCTCCAAACGCCTCGTTCCTCAGAGCCCTACGTATTCTTCCAGCGCCCGTTTGTATATCTGTAATAGAAGAATGGCATAAAAAAGACTTGAAGTTATATAATTGTAATCATATATTGTAGTTTTAAAGTACCTCGTATTAATCTTGGTATTGGAATATTGATTCACGCAATGAATATCCTGCGGCCAACACAACAGGTTAATTTGTAGCGAATTGAATTTCTCATAATAAACTAAGAAATTTTTTTTTCATCGCTTTGAATTTTGACGAGCTTTGGCAAGTCTATCATTTATATAAATTGCTAAAATTTATTTATCTGAAACCGATTCCATCAAATGTTGAAACCATGGATCGAAGCGCGCGGCGATTATTTGCGCGTCGTCAATGCGCTCATCCTCAAAGTAACGATCCATGTGATATTCGCCGAGCTGATTTTCATGCAATATAATATCGTCTTCGCTCATTAAAAGAGCGTTATAATCCTCAACTGCAGCTCTATCAAGGCCGCGATCCTGCTCGTGATTACGGTGCGATGGCCCGGCTATAGCACCATCAGCCTCGACAGCTGCGGCTCGACGGTACGCCGCTATTCGAATTATTGTATTTGAAAAATTGAACAATTTTTATAATAATAAAAGGCATATGTCGTATGCTTATACTTACAAGCTACGCTGGGATTGTTGCTAAACATCTCGGTTACATCGGAAATACTCGACATTGTCGCTGAAAATGCTCCAGCATCTTCGGGCTGGTGGCAAAATCCCGATGGTCCGTCTGCAAAATCAAATTCAAATCATTTGAAATAATTTAAATAATTTAAATAAAATAATTTAAATAATTCACATAAAATAATTTAAATAATTTAAATAAAATAATTTAAATAATTCAAATAAAATAATTTAAATAATTTAAATAAAATAATTTAAATTATATTAAATAAAATAATTCAAAATAACTCAAATAATTTAAAATAATTTTGAATACTCACGGTTGAGATTGCCTTGATGTGCTAACGCCTCTTCTTCTTCTACAGCCCTTGTTGCTTCTACGAGAGCTTGTGGGGCCAAATCCCAAAAAGTTGGCTAAAAGTCGAAAACGTTACAAATTCGGCTGAGAGTTAGTACTCGGGGGTATTTAGAGTCGCTGATTACGAATCCGAAGTAAAAATTGGGAATGAAAACAAAATGGCGGATTTAAAGTCCCAAAAAGCTGGCAAAAAGTCGAAAGCGATATAAATTCGGCTGAAAGTCAGTACTCGGGGGTTTTTGGGGTCGCTGACTATGAATCCGAAGTCAAAATTGGAAATAAAAACAAAATGGCGGATTTGAAGTCCCAAAAAGCTGGCAAAAAGTCGAAAGCGTTATAAATTTGGCTGAAAGTCAGTACTCGGGGGTTTTTGGGGTTGCTGACTATGAATCTGAAGTCAAAATTCGAAATAATAACAAAATAGCGGATTTGAAGTCTCAAAAAGCTCGCAAAAAGTCGGAAGCGTCATAAATTCGGCTGAAAGTCAGTACTTGGAGGTTTTCGGGGTCGCTGATTATAAATCCGCAGTCAAAATTTGAAATAAAAACAAAATAGCGGATTAAAAATTCCAATTAGCTGGAAAATACTCGAAAGCGTTATAAATTCGGCCGAAAGTCAGTACTCGGGGGTTTTCGGAGGCGTTGATTACGAATCCGAAGTTGAAATTTGAAATAAAAACAAAACGGCGCATTTGACATAAATCACTTTTATAGAGAATGTACGAAATATATCCATATATCTATATAGATGGATAATTCCATATTCAACCTCGTTTCTATTATTTATTTTTAAATATTATTTAAAAATAGAAATGAAATATGCATAAAAAAGAATTACGGTCCATAGAACTCAATACATTAAACTCTCTGATATTCTCTCCCCTTTGGGGCTTAACCATATAACTAAGAGGCATATGAGGGATTCTCTGTCAACTCAGACACAGGTTTCAGTAGATAAAAAAAAATTAATTTGTGCAGTTTTATTTTTTTACCCTAGAACCTCGATCTGTGTCACTCTAGTGATCTTTTCGCGATATCGACAAATATACTGAAAGACTAATTTTTTCAGTCAATAAAAGTGGCCTCTTTTGAATAAAAAAATAATCATCCCATTTTTTGGTAAAAAATCAGCGTTACCGGAACGTAAAAACTATTTCAAATTTTCCGCTTGAATGCTAACACAAAACTACAACTTTAATGTGCAGACATTTTTTTTCAATTACTTCAAATTTCCGAGATATATTCATTTGGATAGAAAACGGCGATTTGTAAAATTTTTAATTTAAAAATGTGAAGGAATTCACAAATTAGTAGCACTTTAATATAACCAATTATAGGGGCACATCCGAGATGGTCGAAAAAAGTGGCTGAGTTGACAGAGAATCCCTCATATATAGATATAGCGCTCTTCAACTCGACTGACCGCGACACGCTGCTTGGATGGGTGCTAATGTATTTCAGTGTACAATGAAGACTGCAATGAAATTCAAGAAAAAGATTCAATTCAAGAAAAACATTCCGCGTCGTTGATGTACGAAATTCAGAAAACTATGTTTTATATTGCAAACACTCGTAGCAATGACACGCGCGCAGCTAAGCGCGGCCATTTTCGATGTTTTCCATTCAGTAATACATCCATCTACAACATGTGATAGGTCAGCTCGTGGAACACTGTGGAACTTATCAACTTTTCTCTACGTTTTGAGAATGTTCACTTTTAATTTTCCGTGAATGTTCGTACAAAGGATTCATTTATTATTATCGCATGAACTATTATTATCAATTTTCAGTCGCACAATGATTTTCTACTCACTTTCAGCTGTTGATTCCATTCAAAAAAGTTCGAATCGGATATATTGTAAAGTTTTGGCGTCCTGTTCAATACAGCGTTGAAATGGTCATTTACTCCACGACGCGTCGAGCTCGCTCGAGGGCTCCCTTTCAACTGCCGGTTTAAGGGCTAGGGCCCGCTGATGCCAAGAATTTGACCTCCGGACTCTTCCCTCACCTAACCCACGACTAAAAATTACCGAAACTTAAACTTTATTTTTCGACTTTTGGCCAGCTTTTTGGGATTTGGCCCCACTGTGCGTCGCTTCCACGAGCGCTTCCTCTTCTTCTTCAGCCGCTTTATCGTAGAACTGTCAATACCCTATAATAACGATAAAATAATGAATGTTAACCGGTAACAATTTAGGGATAGTAGTAACGACATATTGAAACATGATTACTTACTTTTAATTTCACCGACAAGACCTTGGACGCAGGGCATTTCTAAAACGTGGCGACGCTGCAACTCCTCGAACACACAGATAAGCACTCGTCGACCACTTAATATGCCTCTGTTGTAGGTCGCCACAATAGCACGCAAAGGTGCCCATCAAATAACATATCTCAGTCTCTTTATGAGACCATCACCCGATAGACGCTGCAAATCACGGCACCACTGGGCGTTACATCGACGTTGCAATTGAACACTATGCCCTTTCGCTAATCGTAAAAAGCCTAATATCGACAAACGCGATGAGCGGTCTGACATTGTAATTTATGATAATTAAATAACGCTCTATATAGCAGTTGAAGCGCGACTGACAATCCTCGAGCGAATATTATAATCATGGGCGCATATTATACTTAAATTTTCAGCGTTGCTTCTTTTCGAAATTAGCAACGTTGCAGCTAGCGCACCCCAGTAAGATGCTGCAAGGCCTCGCTCGTTCGAAAAAGCACGTACGAGCAAAGAAGAATAGTCTAAACATATTATTTTTTCTGTCATCAGCAATACCGGGCCTCTCACATCATACCTCTATCCCTGTCTCTTTTAAATATTTCGAAAACTATTGTAGTTACAAAAAAATCGCCCTAAATACCTGTTGAAAAGTATACTTGGGGGTATTAAAAAATATTCCAAAAAAAATTTGAAAAAATGATGAATTCGGAGAATTTTGAATTTTTAAAATCGTAAAAATTCCGGTTGTACATTTAATTTTTCGTTCAATTTTTGTATAACACATTGTACTAATATTGAAAAATCCTGAAATTTTCAGAGGGGTGTTTTTCAAAACTATGAATTTTTGAAAATCGCGGAAATCTACGATCAACATTAAATTTTTGGTTAATTTTTATATAATACCTTAGACTGATCTTTAAAAGATTCTGAAATTTCCCAGCTGGTGATTTTTGTTTCAAAAATATATTTTTTCAAAATTGAGCTAAAAACAAAAAATAGCAAAAAATTTTCGCACAAAAATTATTGCAAAATTCGTCAGACAAAATTATTTCACACAGTCAATTTGCAACATTTTTTCTGCAAAATTTATGCAAATAAATTTTTTCACACATTTTCTTTCGAAAAGGCTGTGGCGCAAAATTTTTGTGACCAAATTTGACAAAACATTTTTTTGCAAAAAAATTTTGCGAAATATTTTTTATTGCAAACAAATTTCCAACACGATTTTTGGAAAAATTCCGCGAATAATGATAATAATAATAATAATAATAATAATAATAATAATAATAATAATAATAATAATAATAATAATAATAATAATAATAATAATAATAATAATAATAATAATAATAATAATAATAATAATAATAATAATAATAATAATAATAATAATAATAATAATAATAATAATAATAATAATAATAATAATAATAATAATAATAATAATAATAATAATAATAATAATAATAATAATAATAATAATAATAATAATAATAATAATAATTGTTACGTCCCGGTGATGGTTTTTGGTTGTCCTTTTGTTGCCGATACTTACCGCGACGTAGGCAGAAATGTTGTTGCTCCTTGTTGTTTAAACAGGAATATGCCCGTTAGGGATTGGAGCATGCGAATGTGGTTGATGAATTTGATTTTGCCTTGGATTTAATTTGGGCGTAGCGGGTATTATGTTGCCAAAATAATTCATTGGTTAACGATAACGAAATTGATTTATTAAGTCAGCATCGACCAATCCGGTCGATGTCTTTCGGAAATTTACAAGATTTTGGCAGGTTACTGAACATTCAAAATTAAAGTTTAGTGATGTGTTAAAACGACTTTCGGCAAAACGTTTGTGATTGGGGGCGTGCTATATTCGCGATACGCTTCGCGCTAAGTTATCGCGAATCACAATGATTCACACGCGCACCAACAATAACAATTCGAGGGCCGCTGTTACACTCACGATATAAATTGTTGCACGACAGTCCTAAGAAATCGCGAGGCTTACAATTATATGCACGTGCCTCTCGAATACATTGATCAGATCTTGATCGATTGCCGAATTCGAATTTGATTAGACCCGATTTGAATGGGGTGACTTACATGTCGATGCACGGCCCCTAATACGTTCGAAACTATTGGTTACTGGTTTAACCGGAATACTAAATTTTGTTGGGACTCGACCTGGCCCGACGAGGTTCCCTGTGAGGACTTCCGTTGCTTTTGTTTTCAGAGACGACCATTCTTGTCGAACTCCCGGCAAGAACTGAGGAACTTTGCCTTTAAAATAGTGGTCTGCACTCCGACGAATCAAGGCGCGAGCAAAAGATAACCCCACGCCAGACGCTGCACATCCTCGAGGTGTGCAGCATCTCACCGGTCACCGTGGGATCCCAATCGTCAGCAAAATTCGCAGACGATTGTATCGTGGGATCCTCAACGGCTACTCACTCGCACGTTGATAAGCCGGTTACATGAGAATTTTGAATGAGAGGCGTTCTTGACAGCGCCAATTCTATATTATTTTATTTATTGCTGCCAATAAAATCATTTTAATTTTGCGGTATATAGGAAAAAATATAATGGTTACCACAATCCGTGGCCAAATAAACCCCGGACGTAACACCTCCCCCCCTTAAGAAGAATGCTACGCCTTGCTTAGCATTCGAAGGGCGTGCCGCTCAAGAAGAAGTATGGGGTGTACTCGATGTTCGACTTCTTCTTTGTTGATCCTCCATCATCACTGTTTGTGGATCCTCTTGAGCGTTAAGGTTCAGGTGCCATATTCGACCACCTCCCTAACTAATGTTTGGTTAAACAACTAAATAGTCCTAGGACTACGCGCCGTAGCGGTCAGTTGTTTCGCAATTGTTGATGCAGCGACAATGGACGCCCTAAGGATCATATGTCGTTACATCTACGTTAATTCTTAGGCTGATGCATGCGTCTCTTGCGGCTGGAAAGAAAAGGGTCTTGACCTTAATGTTTTCAATTACCAAATGTCGAGAGAATCCCGGCTTACTTGAAAGATTTTACTTCAATTGAATTGAATAACTAATTTGAAACTGAATATATATATATTTTTATTTAACTGGAATGTTTATTTTGATAGTTTAATTCAACACCCTAAAAGATTGCACAATAATAATGGGTTCTCTCAATATCTTGCTTACGAGAATGAACACAAGTTGATCAGGCTTGGATCAATCTCGCTCGCAATTTTGTGCTTGCGACAACTTCGCATTTTGCTTGTCGCTGGTCAGTAAACTTTATTCATTCATTTTGTTATGTTGACCTTGCCGCTCGTTTTGAGACCACACCTAACCTTCGAACAATACAATTGGCGTTGAGCTTCCCTCCATAGGCCGCGATTCGTGGTGTGTATTCCGTAGTCTCGCAAAACTCTACGGGTTAATACCACTCAAGCTCTAATGCGTTACGCCTTTGCGTACACGCTTTTATTTGTTGTTGATTCGCTCAGTGCCCTAAGTGTACCGAGTGCTAACAACATTTGGCATTCGCAACATTCGCGAATTGACAATCGTAATTTACACGATCTTTGGGGTAGCCCGGATAATAACTTCAAATTGTTCCTGAGGGAATCAATAGCAAAAAGATTTGCGTTACTTTAACATTTACTTGCCCTTTATTGGGTGTCAAAATATGGACCTTATTTATTAACGTTAGTCGTTAGTCATTTTGTGCGTTCAATAAAGCGCTTCATTTTGTTTATTGTAATTTATTCCAAATGATTTAGAGTCTAAAATGTTTACAGTAACTATCAAAAAATATATTTAGTAATATTGTTGATGACTTTGAGCTTTAGTAATTTGCATCATCAAGTTTATTTTCAGGTATAGTTAAAATCTACTCGGACCATAACTCATGGGGTCGGCTACTGTAGTGTACGCTCGATCCTCTTACGATGGTCGCACCGCGCACGATAAACGTGGTAATATGAATCACGTTGCTTGATCGCTCTACAATTTGTACTGGGTGTACAAACTATACTATTCGTGGCGTATCTACATTCTTTCATTGTAGTCGCATTAGGATAATTTTCTTCGCGACAATTTTATCCCATTGAATTTATTTGCGATTATCGAAATTAATTAATCTATGCATTTGCAGCTCATTGTGCAAATTTACAGCGAGGTAAAAACAACCGAATATTATGTCGTTCAAATTGATTAATTAAATGCATTCGTTTGTTGGAATTAATTGCTTAAAACTAATGGCGAAAATCATTTCGGTCAAAGGCTAATTATTTCAATTATTTGAATGATTGCAATTATTGCGTTTATTCGCTCGTTCGTGATTTATCAAAACTGGCTCATAAATCGCAAATTATAGTATTCGAATAATAAATAGTATTATT
Organism: Alloplasta piceator; assembly: GCA_946863875.1. NCBI lineage: Eukaryota > Metazoa > Arthropoda > Insecta > Hymenoptera > Ichneumonidae > Alloplasta > Alloplasta piceator. The sequence goes on from OX333080.1 coordinate 23,513,930, forward strand.
AAAATTTACTTGAAAATATCGAACGCTTGAATTTATCAGATTTCAAGTGTCTCAAAGAAAATGTGAGGCTCGTTATTTATTTTACGTCAATGCAACTGTGCATAATTAATTCCAATTAGAATTGAACAAATTCAAGAAAAGAGAAAAGTTTATAATTTGATTTTAAGATAATGGCGAGATATCGCTATTTGATAATGTTTACGTTGAACTAAATTAACTGCGCGTAATTTAAGTGCACCAAATAATCGTGATTCATTACTGGGCTTGTGTTCAACAAGAATCTAAATTTTTGCATCTCAATCTTTTCGCAAATAATTATAAAAATTTGTTTGTTTGAAAGAAGCGAATTTCCTTGACGTTTCATCAGTGTGGGGAATATTTCGTTGTTTGTAAAATTCACAATAAAATTGCGCATTATGGTTTACTCGTCTTGAAATGACTAATAAAATGGTTCTTTGAATTTGTGAAATAGTCGCAACTAACTATTTTACTTCGTTGCGATTTATTTCGATTATTTTGATTATGAGCGCTTATTTTGCTTGACATTCTTTTTGGTTGAAATTCCAAAATGATTAAAATTATTATTTTAGTCGAAATGATAAAATTGATCATTTCGCATTAGTTGCAATTAATTCGCCAATTTATAACGACAAGAAAAGGTCGTTACGTTTACTCGGAAAGAAAATAGTCAAAAATTATTATATTTGTATACCTTAATCTTTATGGCAAGTGTGAGTCACTGCACCATTTATTCGTAAGGAAAAAGAAAATGCTATTCGTGACATGAAAGGACGAAAGGAATTTTCAGTGTTCGTTTATTTCGTCTTACGGTCCTTTGACATTTTCGTACGGCGTGACGTGATTTTCGGCTGTAGTCATAAGAGATCGTTGTCTCGCTCTCTCTCTGTCTCTCTCGATGGGTTGACGAAGTCTTCCTGTGTGACAGCGACTGTGTGTGTGCGAGAGCGGCCGATGCGTTGCACGTGTGGCCGTCGTGTGTGTAAGAGGGAGATGGAACGACCACGTCGAAGCTGGTGGTCGCTGTTATCTTGCGCCTTAGCGCACATGGCTTCGTTGTATGCGAGGCCCCTCCATATAATGCATATATTATATGGGCAGTTGTTGTGCGTGTGAGTGTATGCGTAACTCACGTCATATTTGAGTGGCGCGTGTCGCACTCAACTATTTCGCACGTGGCATTGTTTGTTCGCGCACTTTGCACATTATGAACCCTCCCTTTACGCGCACTAAATTATTTTGCGCACGCATTTCATTTATTTAGGAATAGGGGAAAATAGCGATAAAATTTTTCACCGATTTAGGTGTTTTTAACGCAGTACAATGTCGCCTTCCTTGGATTTAGTAATACGGAGATTCCAGGGAAATGGGAGAAAACACTCGGCTTTTCAAGTGGGGTTCTCCCTTTCTTTTTCTCACTGAACAGAGTTTATTCGTTGTTCGTTACCTTGTGTGGGCCTTATCGTCGTTCACACTTTGTTTCACTCGCACACACGCGCACTGTTTTGCTCGAGATCTCGTGTAGCGTAGACTTTTTATGATCGGATGTTCACCCTGCATCATATTACGAGGAGCTGAGGCCCTTTGTGCCTAATCAATGTTGGCGTCGTGTTGGTTTTCGAAGCTAAGAGCTAGACTGCTTTCTTCAGTCGAGACGAGGAGTCAATCGTGACAGACGTCCGTATTCGGTATATTTCACTTCAGGAAATAAAAGGAATATAACAATGAACCGTCTTCCTTATTTTCGCATCGATTGGATAGTGGAGCGCCGTTGGCACGGCCAACGCTTAGATGTAAGTGCTTTCGTCGGCACGTGTCGTGCATTGGTGCGCCTTTTGTTGTGTTATTGCGAGTGTCGTGCTGCTTCAGTATTTTCTAAGACGCCTCGCGAGAGAGGGGCCGTGCCCCAGGATAGTGGAACGGATTTAATTCCATGCGGAGTACCTGGCTCAGGCCCTTCAACAACTGCCATTGTTTCGGGCCATGATTAAAGCCTGGATTGATGAGGATCCCGGCATTGACCGGATGTTGCGCGTCGCGGAACGGGATGCGGAGGAACATGCCGGTTGGGATTAATCAATCATGAGCATTTTCCCATCGATTTTATTTTCCCACTGTCGTTCATCGGATTTCAATTTCGTTCTTTCCTCTAATTTCAGTACGATTGGCGTCCAACGTCGGCGTGCGCGTCAAATATGTGTATTTCATCGATTTTAAATTGTATGCCGTGGGTGAAAATATCATGACTATTTAGTGGACCGAGCGTTTGTTTATTTCACGTTGTCCTTTGACCGTGCGCGAGAGAAATATCTCGTGTGAGCGCGCGAGTTACGTATATATGGTGTTTCCCGCGCAGTAGCATCATCATATTTTTTTACGTGTTTTCCAATCGCGCTATCGGATCGTCGGCGAAAAATTGTTGAATCGTTTGTTTGGTTTCCGACGAAATTCGAAGAGGTCTGTTTTGTTAATTTTAAATTATGCTCGAGAAACCATATTGCCGTTTGCGCTCGTTCTTCGCTCGCGCGTTACGCGTATATGATGCACTCCGCGTAATAACAACCGAGCATCGCATATATAGTTCATTCCGCGCACATTCGTCGATTGATTTATTCAATCTTTTTTTTTTACGCGCAATGTCTTTCGATTGTCAATTCAATTATCTTTTACACGCACTTATTTTGTCGAAGCACTTTTTATGCGTTTTGTCTTTCTCTTTTATTTACGCGCACTCAAGTGTTTTTTTAAATTCCCAATCGTGCACTGACTAATTAACTTATTATTATTATTTTTTTGTTTTACTGATTGTGCACTCACGTATTTTGGCGAAAAATTGTCGAAAAGTCCGATTTTGTTTTCGACAATCGCGCACCTGCAGACCGTCTTTGAAAATATTTTCACCAATCACGCACTCGCGGATCCCACCGCTGTCACCAAAAATATTTCTGTTACGTCCAGGTGATGGTTTTTGGTTGTCCTTTTGTTGCCGACACTTACCGCGACGTGGGCAGAAATGTTGTTGCTCCTTGTTGTTTAAACGGGAATATGCCCGTTAGGGATTGGAGCATGCGAGTGTGGTTGATGAATTTGATTTTGCCTTGGATTTAATTTGGGCGTAGTGGGTTTTATGTTGCCAAAATAATTCATTGGTTAACGATAACGAAATTGATTTATTAAGTCAGCATCGACCAATCCGGTCGATGTCTTTTGGAAATTTACAAGATTTTGGCAGGTTACTAAACATTCAAAATCAAAGTTTAGTGATGTGTTAAAACGACTTTCGGCAAAACGTTTGTGATTGGGGGCGTGCCATATTCGTGATACGCTTCGCGCTAAGTTATCGCGAATCACAATGATTCACACGCGCACCAACAATAACAATTCGAGGGCCGCTGTTACACTCACGATATAAATTGTTGCACGACAGTCCTAGGAAATCGCGAGGCTTACAATTATATGCGTGTGCCTCTCGAATACATTGATCAGATCTTGATCGATTGCCGAATTCGAATTTGATTAGACCCGATTTAAATGGGGTGGCTTACATGTCGATGCACAGCCCCTAATACGTTCGAAACTATTGGTTACTGGTTTAACCGGAATACTAAATTTTGTTGGGACTCGACCTGGCCGGACGAGGTTCCCTGTGAGGACTTCCGTTGCTTTTGTTTTCAGAGACGACCATTCTTGTCGAACTCCCGGTAAGAACTGAGGAACTTTGCCTTAAAAATAGTGGTCTGCACTCTGACGAATCAAGGCGCGAGCAAAAGATAACCCTACGCCAGGCGCTGCACATCCTCGAGGTGTGCAGCATCTCACCGGTCACCGTGGGATCCCAATCGTCAGCAAAATTCGCAGACGATTGTATCGTGGGATCCTCAACGGCTACTCACTCGCACGTTGATAAGCCGGTTACATGAGAATTTTGAATGAGAGGCGTTCTTGACAGCGCCAATTTAATATTATTTTATTTATTGCTGCCAATAAAATCATTTTAATTTTGCGGTATATAGGGAAAAATATAATGGTTACCACAATCCGTGGCCAAATAAACCCCGGACGTAACAATAATAATGATTAAATTTTTTTTTCTTCAAGGGGAAATACCTTCACACATTGTCGGGAGCGATGGTTTGGCTCCCCGTGTGTCGGACTCCTCCGAAGAGACTACCGGCTAAAACCCCCCCTGTATCTCCAGACGACCACCCCGGAACCACGTTAGCATTACTTCGGGGTGGCGCCATTAGTTGTTTTGAACGCGCTTTCAGAGAACGCCCCCAATTTGCGGAGGACCAGTTTATACCCTAGTCCCCAAGGATCCTCGTTAAGATCCTCCCCAAGCTTCTTCCAGCAGCGGTGCTTACTTCGCTTGATGGTCCGTCTCAGCACTTTCCTCGCCGCCTTATAGACGTCAGTGCTAGGGGCTGCGTCTGTGTCGCGGCGCCGGGCTTGCAGGGATCGTCTCCTTAAACGAGGACACTCCCGCCTCAGCTCCGCGATCTCGTTTGTCCACCAGTACACGGGACGTCTATCATCCCGTGCAATCCTTTTTGGCACGGCGTCACTGCAGGCCTGATGAAGGTGGGTCATTACTAGATCCACCGTCTGTTCAGCGCCTGCGGAGCATGGGAGCTCGTCAAGGGTTCGCTGGCCACGTAATAGCGCCGGAGACAGCTTTTGGGGGTCCATTTTATCGACGTTCCACCTGGCAGGTCCTCGTGGTGATCTGATTTGGACTGGAGCTACATCACGTACGCAGAACGTAATGTATTGGTGATCGCTGACTGTTAAGTCCTCGATCACCCTCCAATCCTGGACTCGCGATACCAGGCTTTCCGTCGCCATGGAAACATCGATAATCGTTTCTCTGTACCCCGGCCTTCGGAAGGTGGACGTTGAGCCGGTGTTCAATACAGCTAGCCCAAGTCTGGACGCCATGTCCAGCACTCGACCACCCCGCGAATCTGGCCGAGGTTCACCCCATTCCAGAGCCTTTGCATTGAAGTCTCCGGCCACTACCAGTTCACTCTCCATGTCCCGGATAGCGTCTTCCAAGCCATCGAGTTTGGCCTGGAAGTCTGCGATGCGCTCGTTTGGGGTAAGGTAACAGCTGACGTAGATAATGGCTGGACCTCACTCAAACGAAACCGCTGCCGGAGCCATGGTCGACGACGCAAAAGCGTCGTCGATTTGGAATCCAAATCGCTGCCGTGCCTAGGAGGTCCGAATACCATCCTGGCCCTTCTCTGTTCCGATATTGCTCGCTGACCAGAACTATATCATCGGCTTTCTCGGAGCATATTTGGGCCAAAACATCGTCGGTCATCCAGCTCCTATTCATGTTCCCCTGCAGGACGACCGCTATTACTCGCCTCTGGCATCGCTGAGGGCTTTGCGGAATGCCCCGCACCGCCCCGACCCTGCCATGTGACGTTTGGAGTCTGGCTTACCTTCCACGGCCGGGCAGAGGAAACAAAAGGGTTCAGCATCGCAGTCAGCTGCCCTATGTCCCTCCTTGCCGCACCGGAAGCACAGACTTCCCCGGTCAGTGCCCTTGCACCGGATACTGTGGTGCCCGTAGCCAAGACACTTGAAGCATCTCGGTACTTCCACTCTCCTCCGGATTCGGCAATTGACCCAGCCGATCTTGACGCGAGTGGTTCGCAACAGGGTCCTCGCGGCTGTTTCGTCAATGATGACGATGGCGGTGATCTGTTCCCGCGCATTCGGCCGGGTCAATGCGACCTGCAGGGGGCCCTCGTGCTGCCCCAGGGCTATTCTGATCGCCCCCTCGACCTCTGTTTTCGTGCAGCAGCTATCAAGGTCTCGGATCTCGAGGCGTGCCTCTGGGACCAATTCCCTGACGTTGCTTCTGCTTCCAGCTGCTTCCTGGAGGGCAGCCGGAAACGCAGCTCGTGACTCGGCCGATGAGTTTCGCAGTTCGAGTAGCACTTCTCCTGCTCGTGTGTTTCGGGATTCACCTCTTTGCGGACAACATTTAGAATGTCCGCATAGGTTTTCCCCTCCGCTGGTTTCAACAAGATCGCTTCCGGTTTTTTCGGTGGCGACGTTTTGAGGGCGGCTTTTAAGCAGCGGCTGCTGCCTGTTGGGGCAATTTTGCGGGCTTGTTGGCTTGTGAGCCCGACGCGTCCGTAACATTACCCGCTTTGTTTCGCTCCTGCTTTCCCTTCTTGCGCTGGACTTCCGTCCAGACATTCTTTGGCGAGCTCTCCTTATCTTTTTTCTTTTTTTTCGACTGTACCTCCATCGCTGGTGGTACAGGCGGGCTTGTCGCCATTCTCTTCTTCTGTCCCGCCTTCGCGGGGGGAAGCGTTTCCGGTGGCTCACTCGAAAAGCTCGTTCCCGGTGTGGGATCGCCATGGAGCCTGGCCCTAGGGAGCCTTGGTCCCTTCAAAAGGCGATGAGCCTGCTTGATAAGCCGTCGGCCCTCCTCGAGCTCCTCCAAATGCTCCACCAAGGCAGGCAGCCCGTCCCTCATTGTCTTATTGACGTTCGGCTGCTTCTTTAAGGCTTCCATCATGGTCTTGATGAGCCTGTGCATTTTCTCAAGGCCTGCCGCCACCCTCCTATCACTTTCGATGAGCAGCTTTACGAGGGAAGGAGCCTCGTCGCCCACCGAACCTTCATTGTTTCCTTTTTTATTTAACATTTCTTTTCTCTAGGGTTGAACCAGCACTTCGTGTGCAAAGGGGTGGGCCGTAATAGTCAGGAACGGGTATACCTTCGGAGTACTTTGACTCCTACCCTAGTTTCCTGAGGCCTGACCTACGCTTAGCTGACCCCGGAAAACACGGACGGACCAGCACTCGCCCGTAGCAATGCAGCCTCCGACAGCTGCATTCAATGCACACTTCCTGATCAGGGCCTGAAGGGGCTGGTTCCAGGTACACACCCCAGTTTCCACCTCGGCAGAGCAAGCTCACAGCAGCCCCTTCACCAGCGCAGAGGAAACGCCTACGTCGGTTAAGGGCACTCATAGTGTGCTGAGGTGTATACCGATCAATGCATGACTCCCAGCCGCATTAACATGATGACAGACGCTGGTGAACACACCGCCCGAAGCGGGAACAGATGTGTGCTCTTTTTCATGCAAGTTTTCGTTTTGGTCCGCGGGTGGTATATTATGCCCCACCTACCCGACATATCTGCCGAGCATTCCCCTATCTGCCACCTGGGGACGCGCTCGATGGGGGTCAGAAAAACCCCACACGGGAATAATAATAATAATAATAATAATAATAATAATAATAATAATAATAATAATATGGAATTTGGGATATGGAATGGGAATGTGGGGTTTAAAAAGTGTTTCAAACTCTCCGATTTGGGATGGAACGCCCTATATAAATCATATGCGTATAAAAAATTGTAGGTATGCGTCTCTTCTCGATTAGCGAGCCGTATTATTTACATCCAGCGCTCGGGTGTTCGCACGTGCAATTTTGTTGACGATGCGTCTCGATCGAGAGCTGAAGCAGCTTTATCTTTTTCTTTCTTTCTTTTTCTTCAGCAATAATGATGGGCTTTATGGCTAATGAAGCCTCAGTCTTCATCGGCACGCGGTTCAGTATAATTCGTTGCGATCAGCTTATACGATTTCGAAATGTTCCCACGATTTGCTCTGGATTTCCAGGAGGAATATTTTGGTTGCGTCGTGGTTCGCGTCTTGAGTGCCAACCGCATAACCATACGCACAGACTTTTCATCTGTGGTATATCTGCAGCTCGTGCACATGATAGAGGTGCATTATTTAGTGGAGCGCAGCGGTGTAAATCTAAGGAACGAAGAGATAGTGGAGAGAACCTTGTGTGTAGCATTGAAAAACGACGCAGTGTTACGCGCGGAAGTTCTCAGTTTTGATGATACGGGGGCTGTGAGGGTTTATTTAGTGGACTTGGGTGGAACGGCGTGTTATTTAATAAATGAAATTTATTATATTGAACCAGTTTTCACCGTTGCTCCAGCTCTCATTATCGAGTGCGTGCTGCGTGAAATGGGGGGCTTAAGAGATGATTATGACACGCGGCAAGCGCTTGCAACGCTGTGCCGAAGCGTTGAAAACTTCGACGGACGTGTCGTATCTTGGGATCACGGCGTGCTTAATATACAGCTGCGAGCCCCTGAGACTACTTAGGATGTTGCCCAGATTGTCCTGCGTGCTATCCAGGGTGACGACGAGGCCTATGGGAATAATGACGACGCGGACGATGGTGTTGCGTCGGCGGAGGAGTGAAAATGTGTGTGTGTGTGTGTGTGTGTCGTCATCCGGGAAAAATTTGGGCGGCGAAATGAGGGTGAGTTTTTAAATTTTTATAATAAGTTTGAAAATTTTTATATATTATCACGTTTTTTCAGCATTTTTATATTTTCAAAAATGGCGTTTTTCGTTTCACAAAAAATTGTTAAGCAAAATCTAAAAGTTCATTAAAAGCTCTTCAAAAATCTGCCCACTTCAGGTAATAGCTTGAAAAATTTTATATACCGTCACCGTTTTTCAGAACTTTTTTTCGTTTTTTTAAAAATGGTGTTTTTACAAATTTTTTTAAATAAGGGATGTTTTTAAAAATCTAAAACATTATTTGAACAATAATAATAACACACAGCGCACTATGGCAGCACGCTTCATCTCCCCCCTCCCCCCTCACACCTATTACACACCCGCGGCCGAGCTCTTCACGACAGGCCGCTAAGTCAAACGTTGAAACTTATTCCTATATATCGTGAAATCTTTCTTGAAAAAAAATTTTGAATTGTATTATGGTAAATAACCTAGTTTTTAAAGAAATGACCAACAGTAGTTTACACAAAGGGGAGGTAAACAATTTTAAAGTTTAAAATTTTTTTCCTATTATTCAAATCTAAAATATAAATTCGTGGAACCCCTAATATTCGCTTACTACTTTTTTGTTGTAAAATTCATATATCGCCTTGTACATTCTTAATTCTGCTCTTTAAAAATAAAAATAAAAAATTTATTATTATTATTATTATTATTATTCGAATAATAATAACACAGTGCGCACTATAGCGGCACGCTCCACCCCCCTCCCCTCACACCTCTTGCCTCACATCCGTAGCTGAGCTCTCTGCGAGCGGCCGCGGAGTGGGGATAGGGATGGGGATGGGAGTTGGGATAGAAGTGGGGGTCACCATAGTGCGCACCCTACTACATACATCGAAAAATGTAATTAGTCGAATATTTGGTTCTAATGACTTGTAATTGGAGTGAAATTTTACTCTAATCACATTGAAAAATGTAATTAGTCGAAAATTTGGTTCTAATTACATGTAATTAGTCGGAAATTCGATACTAATTACATTGAAAAATATAATGAGTCGAAAATTTTTGTTGTAAATACATTATTAAAATGTAATTAGCGCGAAATTTAAACCTAATTACATTTGTAGTTAATAATTGGGACATTTTCAATTACTCATTACATTTGTCATTTGTAATTCGGAAAGTATTAATTACTAATTACATTTGTAATTTAAAATCAGAAAATTTTTAATTACCAATTACATTTGTTATTTGTAATTAGAATTTTTCCAATCACCAATTACATTTGTACTTTGTAATTAGAATTTTTCCAATTACCAATTACATTTGTAATTTCTAGTTAGAATTTTTCTAATTACTAATTAGATTTGTGATTCGTAATTTGAATTTCTCTAATTACTGATTACATTTGTAATTTGTAATTTGAATTTTTCTTATTACTAATTACATTTGTAATTTGTAATTAGAATTTTTCTAATTACCAATTACATTTGTAATTTATAATTAGAATGTAATCGATTACAAAAACGCCTAACTCTGTTTACGATGATGAAATTCCTTTTGGATCATGCTGAAAAATGACAAAAACCATATAAGTGGGTCTATTAGCGAAAAGTTTGTTGTGACAAATAAATCAATGGGTCATTCCCTTTTATTCCTTACTATTCCATTCGATGCCTGTGTTTTAGATCGGAAATTTTCTGGGGACCACGATGAAGCTATTTGCGATGTCAAAATTCCCTCCGGATCATACTTAAAAATGATAAAAATCATTTTGGCGGATCCTTTAGCGAACATTTTTTTTGTGACGAATCGATTGACGGGCTTTTTCATTCTATTCCATTACACGAGACAGTTTCTTTTCGTCGTTTCAAGGTTAAAAGCCTGTGTTTTGACTCGAAAATTGCTTGGGGACCACGATTAAGCTATTTGCGATGGAAAAGTATTTTTGTGACAAATTGATTGATACCTTTCCAAGCGATTTCGTCGATCACCTGCACGACGTATAACCCCGCACCGGCCGTCAAAACATCGCGCGACTCGCGATGTATGAAATCGCGCACACAACATCATCGTTACACGTGATTGATACTCTTGAAACTATCTCACTGACTCTTATTAACTGACGCGCAGATCCTTTACCCGTTCATTACGAGTAATGTGTAACTAACCGATTTCTCCCGCTAACTTGACAGACGTATAACCGCGATCAACTGTCAAAACATCGCGCGACTCGCGATGTGTGAAGTCACGCACACGCAGGGTCTGAAGTCTCGCCCGAGTCTGGCCAACCGACCAATCACAGCACGAATAAAACGACAACAATTACTTCGATATATATCGGTTGATAATTTGTTGAGCGGCCGTGTAGATAAATATGTCTTAAGGATAATCGGCTTCGATAATCGGCCAAATCAAAGCCGATTATCCTTACGACATATTCGATATATATCGTTACAGCGACTTTTTATTAGGGGATATTCATTACATATTTTTTTAACATTCTTTTAAACTGTTTCAGTTTCTCACAGCCTTTTACATCTGTCGGTAACGCATTGTACATATTCACTCCTTCGTAGTGCATACTTTTTTCTCTACACTTTTTTTTTCTCTTTTTTTTCTTCTACTTTCGTACTTCTAAATTGTAATCCTATACCGATGCCGTGTTTCTCTCTCACTTCTCGTTCTGACTATCTGTAGTCGATTTGTTATTTCTTTTGGAAGTTATTCACCACTGTAAATATAAATATACATACATTGTAATATAGTCTCTGTGTTCGGGGGCGTCCATTAATCACGTGAGACTCACTATGGGAGGGGGATACTTGAAAATATCACGATTGATCACTAGGGAGGGGGGGGGGGGTGTCTCGGGCGATATCACGTGTATTTTTTTGGTGCTTTTTTCATAAAACTTAGCATAATTGGGATTTTTTTTTAACTTACCAACGAGCGATAAATTTATTTATGTTAATAGAATTAACGATTTTTCACTGTGAAAATTTCTAGGAAGTGTAAATTAGATTGAAAAATTAATTATTTTTTTTACATTTAAGCGATGCGAATTTCAGCATCATATTTATTCTTACTAATTGTTGATAAAATAGAATATATTATATGGGGCATTGCATGTCAAATCGACCACTTTCAAACCCGACCCCTTTCGATTTGGCTGAAATTTTGTTTTCCTTTTCTACCCAATTAAAAACATTTTTCAGGGAATTTGCAAATTTTTTCATCCAACCCAAAAGAAAAAGCTTTTATTTTTTAAATGACCATAACTTCGTCAAAAATTGACTAATTGGGACGTTCTTTTTATTGAAAATTTTCGTTTTTAAATATACTTTAAAAAAAAAAATGTAAAGATATTCAAATCTAAGACATTTTTCACTTTTTTTGAGAAAAATCATCGTTCTATCGGAGTTCGCCTTTTTTTTCATTCAAAAAATACTTTGATCAATTCCGGAAAAAATGCCGCCTAACCTAGAGTAGATCGACATTTCCTTTTATTTTTTTCTAACGATGGTTGAAAAAAAAATCTCAATTGGGTGTTACGTGCAGTTTTTGGAACCGTCGTAATTAATATTATTATTTAATTTGGATTATTATTGTTATTATTTGCGCGAGTTTGTGACGCCTCGGCGCTTGGGTTTCTGCCCTAGTTTAAGCGGTGTAACGCACCTTACCTTTGGTGTATGTTGTTGTCTGGACGTCAGCGCGTGTCTATATCGTGTGGCGTGGAATAGGACACTTGCTGGATCAGCACTTTAGGATATTGAAGTTTATTGCAGTTCATTCAGTACAATGATTATGAAAAATTATATAGATGTTGTGGTATTTATTCGGTAATGTTCGAAGTGTATAATCCTTTATATGTCTCGACACGTAATGCCGCTAAGGTAATTATCGCGAACAAGATATATATAAAGGGACGTGAAGTGCCGCTAAGGTTACCTTACACGTATTGAGTTCTTGTACGTTCACGTTCACAATGGGTTCTAAAGGGCTCGTCAATCACACCTGCGAGAACCTAGGTATGCGAGCGGACTTGCCTCTAGGGAACGAGACCACGACCGATTGTTAATAGCGTCATAACAAGACTGAAGAATGACCGTTTGGGAGAGGTCTTCGATGCTTAGGGTGAGTCGTGGCGTGGGTCTCGTGGGGGTGTATTGAGAAATCGTATTGGGAAATCGGAAGGGTATTTCTGCTGATTTTCGGTGGACGGTTTGCTCGTGCCCTCGTTGCGACAGCGAGAGTTAAAGACCGCAGAGGAATCTGCTGACTCGAGTCTTGCATGATTCCTCGGCCTCGCGAAGGCGATGTCCCGTGTGGAATTTGATGTGCTTGCGTTTCTCGTATATCTCATACGAGTGTTGGTCCGTAACATGGGCTTATTTTACAAAGTACCAGTCTAAAAATTTTTGAGGATTCATGAAGGACCTCGGAATTTAAAAAATGAAGAAGAAATAGAAAATTGAAAGTGGTAATCGCCGTTTTTTTTTTAGGTGAAAAAAAGAGAAAAAAAATCGAGCCACTCCAGGTTGGGCGGCATTTTTTCCGGAATTGATCGACGTATTTTTTGAGAGAAAAAAAAATTAAAAATAGCAAACTTCGATAAAAAGATGATTGTTCTCGAAAGAATGAAAAATTTCATGGACTTTAATGTCTTAACATTCTTTTTGATTTTTTTTTCGGAAAGTACATTCAAAAATGAAAAAATTTAAAAAAAACATCCCAATTAATTAATTTTTGAAGAAGTTATAGTCATTTAAAAACAAAAGCTTTTACTTTTGGGTTGCATAACAAAATTTCCTGAAAAATGCTTTTAATTGGGTAGAAAAGGAAAAAAAAAATTCAGCCAAATCGAAAGGGGTCGGATTTAAAAGTGGTCGTTTTGAAATGGAATATCCCATATAGATTCTATAAAAGTTATTTCGTTCTTAAAATAAAATTGTTTGTATCCGGATCACGTTACCAATTCCAATATCCATAACTATCGAATTTTTATTTTTCGAAAATATATTAATCACTATTGCCATTGGTAAGAAAAATCACGTGACAACGGCAGGGGGGGGGGAGGGGTTAAAAAAAATCTCATGGATGATCACGGAGGGGGAGGGGGGTCTAAAATGGATTAAAAATGCATCACGTGATTAATGGACGACTCCTTAACATTCTTTTTGATTATTTTTCGGAAAGTACATTCAAAATGAAAAATTAAAAAAAAATCATCCCAATGAATCAATTTTTTAAGAAGTTATAGTCATTTAAAAACAAAAGCTTTCACTTTTGGGTTGGATAACAAAATTTGCAAATTTCCTGAAAAATGCTTTCAATTGGGTAAAAAAGGAAAACAAAATTCCAGCCAAATCGGAAGGAGTGGATTTAAAAGTGGTCGTTTTGAAATGGAATACCCCATACAGATTCTATAAAAGTTATTTCGTTCTTAGAATAAAATTGTTTGTATCCGGATCACGTTACTAATTGCAATATCCATAACTATCGCATTTTAATTTTTCGAAAATATATTAATCACTATTGCCATTGGTAAAAAAAATCACGTGACAACGGCAGGGGGGAGGGGTTCAACCAAATCTCATGGATGATCACGGAGGGGGAGGGGGCGCATTGCAAAATGACCCTCATCGCTCTGTTTTGCACAATCTGCGATTTTTTTAAAGTTCCGTTTCGCCCATACCTACTATCAATGTTGCACAATACTTAAAGTGAGGTGCGATTATTGCTTTATAAATAACACACCTCGTACATGCAGATACATAGTCTCCCATTCTATTTGTGAAGCTTTTTTTACATATTGTTTTAAACATATATTCACGGTGATCTTTGACTTGTAGTTTATGATTAATGATTATACCTAGGTTTTTCATTGACTCTACAGGTCTATACGGGCGCGTTCCCATCGCGAGATGGGTGATCGTTGGAATTAAGGATTTTAATGTCGAATAAAATGATAAAAATCAGCTGAAATAACTCCAATTTATTTGTTGTAGAAAACGCGCTGAGAAATGGAGTGAAATAATAGAACAATGTGCAAATACAAATTCCGCACGCAACTATTGTATCACTGACCTATGGTACACACACACACACAGACACACACATACACACACATACACACACACGCATTCTCAGATTCGCTCACCCTTGCTGGTAATTTCCAAAGTTTCTTTTGAACGATTGTCGGATAGTTTGAATCAGCCGCCAATCCAGTATAGCTTCAGCCACAATCACAAGTTTTTGCAGTCACTAATCAGTTTGAATAATGATACACAATATCGGGTAAAAACCAGCCAATAACAGTTCGAATAATAATATGACGTTGCGGGTGCTCCCGATACAAAAACACACTTTTTACACACTTTCAAACTTTTAATTTATATAACGATCAAAAACAGTTCGCATAAGTGATATAATTTCCCTGGTGCTCCTGACACAGGAACCCACTGTGCAAATACCGATCCCGCCTCCACGCAGATCAGGTTTACAATGCGGCGCGAAGGAGGCAGAAGAGCGACCCAGAGCCTCAGCTTTTGGGTGTTAACCCTTTCAAGTTTCGTCTAAGACTAACTTCTTCCTCGCCTCGACAAAAAGATTTTCCCTCTTTCGAGGGACCGGGGAAGCAGTTCTTGGTTTTTCCAAAACCTCAAATTTCAATTCCACGTGCAAAACTCCTTACTTGGCTCTTTTGCACGTGAGTGAATCCAGAGACTCCGCCGCTCTCACGATCGCGAGATGCAGCATCGCCGAGTAACTCGAACGAGGCGGCAGCTCGTGACTTGCAAGCTTTTCGTATTATGTCTAATGTAACGGATATTTCTTGAATCGAGCGTGAGCGCATCGTGAGAGAGAAACCAGATATCTAATTTTGAAAAACTTCTCCAAATCTGCCAAAAAAATAATAAAATTGAATCGAGACAATTATGATGAATTATGATTTAATAATTGAATTGATGATGTTGCTATCATTTGAAAATGTCGGGATGTAACACCCCTACCCCCTTAGAAAGTCGTCGGCCCCGTTGATTCAGCCGTCGCAACGATATGAGGCCGACGGCGTCGTCGTTCCGACGGGAGATTTCTTCCGTTAAATACGTCCCGCATGTATTTAGAAATTTTTATTCATACATATTTTTTTATAATGGTGATATTTTTATTCTGTTTTTAATAGGGATGTTCTTTTTTATGCTCTAAGAATATTCTTTTTTGTTTTTTTTTTAAATATTCTTATTCATTCTATCTTTTCTTATTTAATTTACTTATTAACTCTTAGCAAAACATGATTATTATTATTATTATTTTTTTTATTTTGCGAAGCAGACACTTTTTTTTAAATTTCTGTTTTTGCACGAATCTGGTTTTGGTGGTCGAAAATGAAAAACACACTCGCGACGTAAAGTTAACAATATTTAAGATTTATTGAATCCGATTTTTGTACACGATGTAATAATTTCGTCCCGCCGAAGCGATGCCCGTGAGATAATAAGAAAAAGGATTTCCCGTTAACCCGATTTATTTAAGATGGCGGCGAACCACGCGGTGTGAAACGACCGCGTGAGAGGTCGTAAAGCTCTCACACGATGCCCAGAATGTCGAATTAACAAGTCGTGAATAGGTTTGAACGTTCCGAGGTGCCCGTGTAATAATTCGTAACAAAACTGTGTATTAATTTAGACCCGAAAGTGTGGATAATAGCCCGTGATAAATGCGATGGAAAATTCCACGTGGTTGCCTCTATGGGTTCTGCATGAATACTAGTGAATCAATCCCGATATCGACGAGAGAGCATGTCTGATCATGCGCTCTCTCCCATGAAATGTATGCCCGGAACGTGGCGCCGCCGACGGCCGTCCGTGCGCTCTCAGTCGAGGCCGCGAATATTTGAACCCGTGGGTCCGTCCAAAGGGAATGCTAATTCCCGAACATTCCGCCCGCCATCGGCAGTCGTGCTGTCGATTGATGACCCGGCTGGTTCGATAGGGAGTACGACCAGCTTGGCCACCGGTCGTTTAAAGATGGAGGTAGCCGTCTTGATAGAGACGACTTGTGTAAGCCCGTCCGTTCCCGGATGTAGATTGGTGACCCGAGCGAGCGGCCACTTAGCAGGTGGCAAATTCCCATCGGTCAGCAGTACCATTGACCCGACTCGAATCTCGTTGCGAGGGTGATGCCACTTGGAAATGGCTTGTTGACGTTGTAAATAACTCGTTGACCAGTGATCCCAAAAATGTTGCAGCCGCGATTGTATAAATTGCCACCGCGACAGTCTAACCAGATTGGTGTCCTGACATGAAGGCTCTGGCACAGTTGTCAGCGCTTCACCGATGAGGAAGTGCCCGGGTGTGAGTGCGGTAAGGTCCTCAGGATCCTCGGATAACGGCTCGAGAGGGCGTGAATTGAGTACACCCTCAATCTGCACTAGAAGAGTTGTAAGCTCCTCGAATGTGGGGTTCGTCTCCCCGATGGCTCGACGAAGGTGAAATTTGACGGATTTCACCGCTGCTTCCCATTTCCCGCCTATGTGTGGTGCTCCCGGTGGGTTAAAAACCCAGGTTGTCCCGTCGTTGGCGAAGAGTTGAGCCAGCTGCGCAGACTCGCGAGTCCCGGCCTTGAAATGTCTTTGCAGTTCCGTACTCGCACCTTGGAAATTTGTCCCACAGTCACTATATAAGGTGTGGCACACACCCCGTCTCTCGATGAATCGTCGATACGCGGCGATGAACGTCTCCGTCGACAAATCTGTAACAATCTTCAAATGCAATGCAGAGGTTGTAAGACACACGAAGATGCACAGCCAACCCTTTTGTACCCGATTCCTACGCCCGCGTTAACTTTTTACTGAAACTGGCCCCGCGTAATCTACTCCCGAGAACAAAAATGCGCGTGAGGGTGTAACTCGAGCAACAGGCAATGGTCCCATGAGCTGCTGCGCCTTTACCGCCCGAAACCGCGCGCAGCGCACACATTTTAGAACCCATGATCGAACTGGAGCACGCCCGCCGATTATCCAGTAGCGCTTTCGTAGATAGGACAGTCACCTGCGCTCCTCCGTGAAACGTACGCTGGTGAGCGTCCGCGATGATCAGTCGCGTGAGAGGTGAATCCCGAGGAAGAATGGCCGAGTGTTTGCACTCAGGTTGTAAGTCTGAGTGCTTCAGTCGTCCTCCCACTCTTAGTGTCCCATTGCAGTCTATGAAGCCTGTAAGACGCGTGATCGGGTGCGTCCGTGAAAGTACTTGACCCGATGTAAGCGTTTTTAACTCCGATTCAAAGTATTCGGCTTGAATGGCTTTTACCCAATATATCCGTGCACTTTCCAGGTCTCCCGGTGAAGTATAGGCTCCCACCGTCCCGTGTCTCTGCTTTCTCATCTTGGCAATGGCCCTGAAGAGCAAGGAGGTTATACTCAACAACCATGTGAGAGAAGAATACCGATGAATTAGATCGTAGATCGATGAAGGTTTTGTTGAGATGTGGAATGTAAGACCCGGTCGCTCTTCGAGCACCGCTGAATCCGCCGTCCCGATGCAGTGAAGAGGCCAATGGGCTGAAGATTTGGCTAACCAATGAGGTCCGTTCCACCATGGTTGAAATTGCTCGAGCTGAAGAATTGTTAGCCCGCGAGAAGCACAATCCGCCGGATTGTCCTGGCCCGGTGTTAATCTCCACTGTCCTTGTGGTAAAAGCTCTTGTATGGCTGTAACCCGATTCCGAACGAAGTCTTTCCAACGAGATGGATGACTCGTGACCCAAGTAAGTGTAACCATTGAACCAGTCCATAGGAAGACAGCTGCACTCCCGAGGTCCAATACCGTTTGGACGTACCGCGTAAGCTTAGCGAGCAGCAACGCAGCTGCAAGCTCCAACCGTGAGATAGTAAGTCGCTTTATTGGCGCGACCTTTGTTTCAGCACTTACCATCGAAACTCTGGTAGCGCTGCCTGGACCCGTGACCCGAACGAAGACGACCGCTCCCATAGCGATTTGAGAGGCGTCCGCGAACCCATGTATTTCGACCGAGGCGTCCGAGGAGATGCGGATCCACCTTGGCACCGTAATATTCCCGAGGTCGGTTAGTTCACGATGAAAGGCAACCCAAGAACTTTCGACCTCAGTAGACACCGCGTCGTCCCACGATAACTTTTCTAGCCAAAGTCGCTGCAGTAAGACCTTAGCCCGGATGATGACCGATGCAAGAAAGCCCAATGGATCGTACAGTTGCGCGATCTCCGACAAAATGACCCGTTTTGTGATCCCGGCACTCTCGTTGTAAGAAAGGGTGGTAAATTTGAATACGTTGGAGCCCGGCAGCCACGATAGCCCGAGAACTTTCGTCCCAACGTCTTCTATTGCCCGTGACGCGTCTGAACTCGAAGTCACCCCGATTTTGCTGCAAAACTCCCGGTCGTTGCACTGTCATTTCGCCAATGGAAAGCCGCCCGCCGTGCAAATTCCAATTAACTGCCTCGCCTGTGTAGTCAAGTCTGAAATATAGTCAGCGCCCCCAAAAATGTCGTCAACATACCGCCCCTTTGTAAGAGGTGCGGTAGCTTCCGGATAGTTTTCCCCTTCGTCCTCAACCAATTGAAGAAGAACCCGAACGGCGAGGAATAGCCTCGTCCCGTATGTGACCGTCGTCAACTGATACGGAACGATATTCCCAAGCCCGTCGCAGCACAGAATTCGTTGGAGGAGAATTTGTAATGTTCGTTACGAACACGAACCGGTGTCGTCGGACCCAAAGCAGCACGTCTGTGATGTCTCGTTGAATTTTTGCGCCCGTGTGTAACATGTCGTTTAATGAAAGCCCCGAATCCGTATTGGCCGACCCATTGAACACGACTCGTAATTTTGTGGTTGTGCTGCTTTCCTTCAGGAACCCGTGATGAGGGAGATAATAAGCATTACGTGAGGGCAATGACGTAGAAGAGGCCCGAACCATATGTTGTAATGACTCGTATTCCGCGAGGAAAGCTTCGTAAAGCTCCTTGTACACCGAATCCCGTGAAAGTTTTCGACGTAGTCGTTGCAAACATGCCGAGGCCGAACGATAAGAGTCCCCGATTTGAAACGAACCCGACTTAATTGGCAAGTGAACAATGTACCGACCCGATTCATCCCGAGAATGTGTGGAAACCAAGTGTGATTCACACTCTTGCTCGTCTGGCGAGAGATGCGACCCTGGATCATCCGGCGCTTCCTCTTGGACCCAAAATCGCGAAAGGAGATCATGCAATTCTTGGAACCCGTGGTTTACCACAGCATGGTGTACCAAACCCGATGCCGAATGGGATACAGAAACCGGCCCGAGAACAACCCAGCCGAATAATGTGTTTTGTGTCGTAGGAGTTTCAGGCGGTCCTCGCTGGACCCCTGGTAAAACGAACTTCCCGTATGAATGGGCTCCCAAGATTAGGTCGACTTCTCGCGGCGGAGAAAACTCTGGATCGGCAATCGTTAGACCCTGTAAGTGATTCCAATGCAATCGTGTAAGTGAAAATGATGGAAGGATAGGCATTAACTTGGGCAAAATGTAACCTTTGCTTTGATCGACTCGCTTGAATGAAGCGAGTGCAGTGTACAGTTGACTAGGCCGCGAGTTTGACCCGACGGCGTGCCCCCAATCCCGAGAATGTTGACGGAAGATGACTTCCGATGTAGCCTGAGCTGATGAACGAGCTTGGCGGAGATGAACGAAAGCTCAGACCCGGTGTCGACGAGCATTCGAACTCGATGTAAAGACCCGTTTGGCATCGAGAGATGCGCCAAACACGTAGCCAGCAGGACCGTCTGCCGTGTGGATCCCGCTGTTACCCCAGTCAATGCCATCGTATCTCATTGTTGGTTGCCCGATGATGAAGATCCCGAAGTTGCAGCAACGTCCGTTGATTCCGTGGTTTCGTTAGCTCCCGAAGATGCAGATGAATTCCCAAACTTTGACCACCCTACATGAATCATCGTATGATGCTTTCTTTCGCATTCCTTACATCTTGCAGACACCTGACACGCTTCGACGTTGTGCTTCCCCAGGCAATTGTAGCAGAGCCGGAGTTTTGAAACTGCCTCCCGACGCGCCTCATTTGACAGCTGGCGAAACTGGGGACAAGAAATGATGAAGTGTCCCCCCTGACACTGTGAACAGGTGGCCGCTGATGCCGTAGCCGTGGCGTATGCATTGGCACCCGAAGCCCGTGGTGGCCTTGACCCTGCTTCCGATGAAGAATTGTTAGGCGGCTTTACCTTCCCAGCTTCTACCCCCTCCCGCGCCCGAGCCCGATTTCCGAGGAAGGTGCGTAGACGAGAGAGCGCAGGCGGATCCTGTGACTGTCCAACATGCAACTCCCATGCTTCCCGAGTAGCCGCGTCGAGCCGCCTCGAGATTGCGTACACCAAGACCCAGTCCCAATGCTCAATTGGCACACCCAAAGCCTTGAGCGAATTGCAGGCCTCCGTGATAGAATGAATGAGAGCATGTAGGGCCGGAGCGGAGCGTGATGCGATGACTGTGGTATCCAACAGACTTCCCAATTGTGCCGACACCAAGATCCTCTTGTTTCCGTATCGCTCGACTAATGATTCCCAAGCGGTCCCGAATGAATCTGCCTCAATAGCGAGGCTCGCGATCAGCTTGGCGGCTTCTCCCGACGTTGCTGTGCGCAGATACTGCATCCGCTCGATGTCGCTGATCTCTTTGTTCTCGCGAACCAGTGCAGTGAATAAATCCCGGAAAGAGCACCATTCGGCGTACGCTCCCGTGAAGGTGGGAAGAGATATCTTTGGTAGATTCGCTCTACCCCCGCCCGATGTAACTGGGTGCCCGTTAAAGGTGGAACCTGAAGTCGCAGCACGTGCCGGCTGTAGTTGATCCCGTAGTATTGACAGTCGCTTAAAAATCTCCGAGCGAAGGTTGAAGCACTCCGTGTAACAATCTGTGACGACGTACTCGGATTCCAAGAAGTCAAGCGAGCAGGTTTCCGTTATGGCATCATGAACCGATGAAAACTTCGCCCAAACGTCCTTAGCCGCCTCTCTCATGCTCTCCACCTCCGAGAGCGAGGTGGTGGTAACGTCCGTGGCCAACGCGCGATCTAAGAGTGATCGCAAAAGTGCGATCCGCGAATTTTGTGTAGCGACCTTGAGCCTCAAGGAACCCGAGGGGGCTGCCCGATCCCTGGAACCCGGTGGTGATTTCTCCGGATCCCCAGGCGCTCCCAGTGGCGAGATCTTTAGCTTGGGCTTTGTACCATCCGATTGAATGTCGACCAATGGCCCGAGGGGCACTGTCAAGGTTGGAAGCTCAAGAGCGTGCTTCCCTTAGTTGGGTTCCGGCTTGCTCGCACCGTCCCCTTGATCCGACATATTGAAATAAGCACTGAATTACCTGAAAAAGAAGGAAAGCCCGCGTACAAGACCCGAATGAATCCGGTTAACCAGGCGGAGCTTGAACTCAAGGTTTGTTAATCTATCCCAAAATGTCACTAAATGTCCCAAAGTCCCGAACAAAATGACCGGTAAAAAAAACCACCACCAAAAACCAACCTCTGAAACGACCCGAAACAGTCCAATAAACCGCACGTTCACAAAAACCAAAAGGAAATCCCGAACCCAGTGTCCACAGACGCCCAAGCAAATCGAAATAGCACAAAAAGTCCGGCGAGGCAACAAAAGTAACCCCAAAATCCCGATGAAAAGGTTCGATGAAACCCGAAAAGTCCGAAGACACGTAAGAAAAACCCGAAAAACGCCGAAAAGCACTGAACGTTCCCGAATAAGCGCCAAAATTTCCAAAATGGCACAAAAAGTTTCCGAAAAAGCGTCAAAGTTTCTCGAAAAAACTCAAAAGTTCCCGAAAAGGCGCCAAAATTGTCAAAAAGCACAAAGTTTGCCAGAAAAACGCACGCTCGCACGAACAGTTCCCGAAGTCCCGACAAAAATGTCTGATGACGCGTGCGAACGAAACCGAAAAATCACTGAAGCGATATTAACACGCACGCACGAAACCCGATTCAAAAATGGCGTGAACTGAAGCTCGACGCACACGAAAATCCGTGAATTAACGGTCCTGTATAGCCACGCATGCGAGAACCCGATTAAAGATGGCGCAAACTGAGACTCGACGCGCGCAACGCGAGCTCGGTTGACGCGCACAAAGACCCGATGCTCTCGCGCACTCTCACCCGCGAATCACCGAGAAGCGTGCCCCGGTGAACCAATCCCGAGCGTCGAGCACAAGAATGCACTAATACGCGCGCACTTCTCACCCGTTGTCCAATCACAAGAAACTTGTCCAGCTACGCGCGCCAATCCCAGAGTCCCACCCGCGTTGTCGCTCGCGCGCGCGACTCTCTCGTCGTGACGTAGGAGAAGACGCCAGAAATGCCAAGATGGCCGCGATTGCCGGCTTTTTCGACGTGCACGACTCACTCACTATCCCGATGCACAATGACTCGGGAAAAATGCTCACGTATGCCCGCTGCAAATATCGCCCGAATGCAGAAATTCACTGTCACTCTCGTCGCAAGCGGCCACCAGATCCGGCTCGAAGGACCAAAATGTTTTTGCACGAACCTCGTTTTGGTGGTCGAAAATGAAAAACACACTCGCGACGTAAAGTTAACAATATTTAAGATTTATTGAATCCGATTTTTGTACACGATGTAATAATTTCGTCCCACCGAAGCGATGCCCGTGAGATGATAAGAAAAAGGATTTCCCGTTAACCCGATTTATGTAAGATGGTGGCGAACCACGCGATGTGAAACGACCGCGTGAGAGGTCGTGAAGCTCTCACACGATGCCCAGAATGTCGAATTAACAAGTCGTGAATTGGTTTGAACGTTCCGAGGTGCCCATGTAATAATTCGTAACAAAACTGTGTATTAATTTAGACCCGAAAGTGTGGATAATAGCCCGTGATAAATGCGATGGAAAATTCCACGTGGTTGCCTCTATGGGTTCTGCATGAATACTAGTGAATCGATCCCGATATCGACGAGAGAGCATGTCTGATCATGCGCCCTCTCCCATGAAATGTATGCCCGGAACGTGGCGCCGCCGACGGCCGTCCGTGCGCTCTCAGTCAAGGCCGCGAATATTTGAACCCGTGGGTCCGTCCAAAGGGAATGGTAATTTCCGAACAATTTCAAATAATTTTTATTCATTTTTTTTCCACTTTTTATTTTTTATCTATTTTATCACTACGAAACACTTAAACATTTTTAACAACTAACGAGGCACACATTTTTTTATTTATCACTATTTTTTTTCTTTTCAGTTTTTCTTTTTTTTCGTAGTTTTTTTTCCACTCTCTCCTTTTTATTTTTTATTTATTTGAAATGTCCGTATTGTCGTCGTGAGAAACAACGGTCTTCATAGAGCCCGAATCTGAACTCGACTCACTTTCCGAGTCAGAGCTCACTTGGTGAGCTTCGCTGGCTGTCTCGGAGACGTCGACTTGCACGGCGTCACTCACCGGTTCCAATAGTGGTTGCAAATTCACGACGTTGAACGTGCCGTCGATCCAAAATCGCGTACTCCACGCCGAAAATTCTTCCGCCAAATCCGGCCCTAGGAGATCAGCGAGTTTCTCCCCCGAGTCGGAAACAGTCTTTGTCGGTGTCGAGGTGGCTGTCGGCGGTGACGATGCCACGTCGTCTTCGTCGTGATCGCCGAGCACTCTTAAATCACCAGGCGGAGGTTCCACCCATCGGATGCATCCAAGCATTTGTCCCGGATGCAGGGGTAATTGGGACGTTTGCGTTGCAATGTTCCTACATCCGAGCTTCCTGCCAGTTTGCGTGTAACTACTCTTTTGCGCCGGTGGTTTCTCGGCCTTCCTGCTATGCATAAACTGGAGGAGACGCCCGCGTGTTTTCTCTGGCTTGCGTTCCTCTTGTTCATTTACCAGATCTCCACTGGAGGAAATCAGCGCGATAGAAGTTTTTCCGACGCCTTAGAATCCCACAGGCGGAGGACCCATTGGCTTTCCACTCGTGGATGGTGCGGTGGAACTTTTCCCGGCACCTAAAAATCCCGCAGGTGGAAAGTTTTGAACCACTGGTAATAATTCCAACTTCCTTTCTTTATATTCCGCAACCTTCTGTTCATACTAAGATATGCATGCTCCTGCATGCAACGGATAGTTCGTCGGATCGCACGAAACCCAGCACGAGGGACACATAACTTTACTTTGAAGATTGTGTTTCTTGAACGCGAGGCGATTCGAACACTTCGTAAATCCTCCGCATTTCAGGTCATTTTCCGGCTCACGGCCCATCGCGCACAGCCCCTTCAACATCGTTCGGCGGTAAACAATCAAATAATTTTCCTCTTCACACACAGCGACGCACTTATTGTTCTGCATTTTCCGTGTCTTCATTCTTTTTTTCACTTCAACAGGGAAAAAAATTGGGGCGCGCGTTTTCGTTGGTCCTTTTCGCCACGGTGGCCAAGAGCGTATTGAAATGAAATTCTTTCACTCTGGTTTGGTGTCCTCATCTTGGTCTTTCGATGATGATGAATGGGGGTTGTTTTTTTTCTAATCAAGCTCTGTGTCTTGGCGAGGAAGGAGCAGGGCGTTCGAGGGTCCAGCGTCAAATTTCTTCTTCTTCTGCTCGGGCGTCGAAGTCAGCGTCGGAGAGACCTCAGCATCGCCCAAGAGTTTTTTATCTCGGGATAAATATTGAGACTCGAGTTACGAAATTTTTCGTTGCCCCTTACAATGTATCATTCTTTTAACGCGTTGTCGTCGCTTTTTTCGTCGATGCGCACCTATCGTTCGAATTTTTTCCTCCAGCTCGTAAAGCGAAGTCTCGATTTTCAGTGCTGGCCCTTCAGCTTGCATTTTTATTCTTTTGTTTATTTTTTCGTCTAACAACGTGTCGATGAAAGATGGATTGAAATCTTGAATTGAATTTATCGTTGGAGCTACTTTCGAATACTCGCATACTTTTGCATACTTTCGAATACTCGTCATTGTCGTGCTCCGAGCTTAGGCTATGCAATTGCCTTTGAGATATAAAATTCCCATTCCTTTTATTTCCACGCTATTATCACGTACAGTAGAGCAAAGGATTCTCAAATTTTCGGGCCGTGGTAGAGAATATAGCCAGCCCCCTCGCGGTGGTAAGTGGAGCCAGAAAAGCTCATGTGCCGACTAAATTCTCACGTCGCATTGTCGATAAGCTTCGAGCGACGGAGAAGTCAACATCCTTATCTCACACGATTTTGCTGTGGCCACCTCATGCAATGGTGCCTCCATCGAACATATATATTTATGATCGGCAGAGATGCAAAGGCTGAGGTGAATCATGTCCATGAGAAAATACGTCCGATGGTCCGCTGAAAGTCCTATATATGGCTCTGCAGGAATCACGTGTGCTGATTTGATTCCATGACTGGTAGATTGAGGTACCGGCCATGGATGAAGCCAATATAAAACGTGATTCATCCGATCCAATAATGGTATATGCACGAGGATTAGGATTCGACCACCGTGATAAATGAGGTCCGTTCGTGCAATCACAGCAAGAGATTCTGAATGAAGATCTATCGCTCGCATATAGCGATCAACTTTCATTTCGACTCAGGCTGCGTAATTGACTAGCGTGCTATTATATTGTAAACGGGCGGCTTGGTGATTGAGGAGAACCACCTCCGTATGCATTTCTTTCACGTAGTCTCGAAGCTTGTCTACGCGTTCCGTTTCAATTACATGCGCGTCATTCAGTTGCTGTAATTCCGACGCGGTAATATGCATTTGCTCCCCAATTATGTGCGTCAAATTTAGTTGATCGGCAAATAACCGATCAATTTGTTCATTAATATAATTGGCATCGCCTTCGTTCAGCGTACCAAAAAGAGTTTGGCTAATTGAAACAACGAATCCAAATAGCACACTTCTACGAATAGTGTGAGGAATAGGCTCAGGTTCTCCATTTACGAGCAGAGTGTCACTTGATACTCTACGCAATTCATCTGCCAATGATCGAGCGTGCGCGAGTTGATCATTAATAAACTCCATGCGCAGTAATTCGCGGCAAGATAAGGTGAATTTATACGACTGCATGAATCATGAACTCCGATTAATTGTTTTCCATCATCTGGAAAATGTTTGAAGAAATTTCCTCCTGCCATTTCGCGAATTTCCGATAATCGATAAATTAATTCAGTCAAATATGAATTATAAGTCACGAGCTTTCCTTCGGCAGGAAATTCACTGGATAACTGAGCAATTTTCCCAAATACGATCTCGTTTTGCATTTTCAGCAAAAAAAAAGCATCGCACAGTGGGGGGTTTCGACCGAGTCGTGTCCATAAATCAGGGAAAGATGAGAACTGTACCAAATTTAGTATTCCGTAGTTTTTTGGGTCGCTGATTACGAATTTGGTATCGAAATTTTTAAAAACAAAATGGCGGTGGAGGTATCGTTGTTCGGTCTTAGAAATACTGGTTCGAAATGACTGAAAGTTGGCTAAGATATTTTTTTGGGGTCACTGATTACAAATTTGGTATTAAAATTTAAAAAAAAATGGCGGCCGAGATATCGTTGTTTGATCTTAGAAATACTGGTTGAAAATGGCTGAAAGTTTGCTACGATACGTTTTTGGGATCGCTGATTACGAATTTGGTATCGAAATTTCCAAAAACAAAATGGCGGCCGAGATATCATCGTTCGATCTTAGAAATACTGATTGGAAATGACTGAACGTTGGCTAAAAAAACGTTTTTGGGGTTGCTGATTACGAAATTGGTATCGAAATCTCCAAGAACAAAATGGCAGCTGAGATATTGTCGTTTGATCTTAGAAATACTGGATGGAAATCGCTGAAAAATACTGGGGGAGTTTTTAGATCGACTATAACAAAATTCGAGACATTTTGGTGACGATTGATTATGATAATCACTTTTATTCAAAAAAATTGTAATAAAACTCAATCGGAGTCATACTCCTCGCTCTCGGACGTGGACAGTTCCAGGGATCGGCAAAATTATAATTTGAAATTATGATTTTTTAATTACGTGATCGATTTATAATTTCAGGGAAGAATTTCGTGATTAATTACATATTTAACAATCTTAATAATTCATTGATAATTACTTGAGTAATCAGTAATTCGTCTTTATAAAGCCCAATTTTTCGGTTAATGATTAATCATTATTCAACGATTATTGATTACTCAATCAATCATTAATCAGAAAGGCCGATTAACCAATTACTCTAGCAACTGGTAATCATATTTATACATTTCTCATTTATTTCGTAAATAGATAATTGCATATGGAAATTTATCGATTACTTTGTTGATTGTCAATCAGAATTTTGAAAAGTGGATTATTTCAGCAATGAGTAATATTTATGGGACGGTTTCCAATTGTTACATTATTTATTAATCAAGATCCGTGAATACAAATTATTTCAATCAATCATTAATCGAAGTGAAAAAAATGTCGATTACTTATTCATTCAGTAATCGATATCAATAATTCTTTGATTATTCTGTTAACGATTAATTGAATGAGAAATTATACGATTAATGCACATTATGCACTCCATGCGCGGTATTGAGTGTGAGAGGTTTCTTGAGACTTTTTCTTGGAAAAAAACCCTATCATATCTCCGAGGTTCTTCAAAGGAAATCGATGAGTTTCTACATTACAAACGTCCAGTATATTTCTTACTAGAAAGTGCAGATACGCAAATATCGAAGAGAAAATCATTCACAACGGTTGATTTTCACAGAAGTTTTCACATAAATTTCAAGGAAAAAGATAAAAAAATCGACTCTCGACAATGGAAAAATCCGCCATAAATTTAACAGACTTCTCGGCTCATTTGCAGTCTCAAATAAAATTGCCATCATAATTGGCAATGGTGAGAGTGTTGCGCTGGTTCAGTTCACTGAGAACACCTTATAGATATACATATTAGTTTTTAAATGGTCAATATTTGCCTTCCAGTTGAAAGAAAATTATATAATACGTAATTCAGTATCAGGGTTGCAAATAATGCTGTCACGTTCCTCTCTTGTGACATGTCTTTTACTTCGCGCAAGAACGGACGTTGACTCGCGCTCCCGTGCTGACGCCCTCGTCAGCGCATTCCCGAGGCTCGTGTGTGGAGCTCACCTCATGTGTCGCAACCATCTCAGCCAATAACCCCATATGTCAACAACCTTTTCGATCATCTGGAGCAGGCCGTGCATGACTACCAAGGACGTGCACGCGCCACTGCCAAAATGCCGATTTGACAAAACTTGCAATTTCATGCGCTCGACTTGCCAGCGCTCTGAAGACCGCTGTCAAGTCAAGTTAGTACCTTGCTAACCACCGTCAGGTGAATCAAGGAAAAATACTCCGGCCTTCAGTCAGTCGTTGCGGCTTAATTCCCGCGCAACCAGAAAAGATTAATACGCTTGCTCGTATTTAATCTTGGTGCGTTACACAGGGGTGCTCGCGTAGACACATAAGTCTCGGGTCGTCATTTTTGTTTGTTCGTCCAATACTATCTGCGCCTATAACTCTTTGGAGTTATAGTAAATCATCAAGATCATAATAACATCCGATAATCAATATCAAGAATCAATAACCATGGCTTAAAGATGAAGTGAAATTACGAACTTTAAGTGTAACGATAAGTTCGCCGTCCAAAGCGAGAAACGAAATTCACACCGTGGCTATACGCCACGCACACTCATACCATTGTAGCGCGCGATATCCGAAGCTCTGGCCGTCTATCGATGTAAATCTTCTGTTTGTATTCGAAAGACGCCGTATTTATTGTAAACGCCGTTTCTCCCTTTATTCTGGTTTCACGCATTTTCATAATAATAAACTCGCGGTATTATTCATCCGTATAAAACTTGTATTATTGTCGAGACCCTCATCCCTTCCAGGAGTGGCCGGGCCCGTATGGGACGGTGTAGAGGCGCCCATATCTACTAATCAGATGCTAGCTCTCTATTCCTTAAACGCATTTTGATTTATAACAATTATATTTCTCCTTGAAACGTGCCTCTCGGTACGTAACAATGCATTACTTTTTTTAATGCATTTGCATTTCCATTAACCATTAACGTTTAATGGTTATAGGAATTAATTTCCATTAACCCTCAAATTTTAATGGTTTGAACTTTTATTGCCATTTTGGAAATAGACAAATATAGATGAATAAATTATTGCAATTTCGCATTACATTTTATTGACTTAGAACTTAGATTTTCACCTTAAATTCTAAAGAGCATCTATATTATAATTCTAAAAATCTAAATCCTAAGTCAATAAAATGTAATTCACAACTGCACTAGTTTATTCATCTATATTTTTCCATTCCCAAAATTACAATCAAACTTTTGTCCATTACACACTACATTGTAATGGGCAGGGTTGCAAATAATGTATTACTTCTTTTAATGCAATTGCATTTTCATTAACCACTAAATGTTAATGGTTAATGAAAATGCAATTATTACTGTTTGGATCACTTTTTTTAATGTAATTGCATTAAAAAAAGTAATACATTATTTGCAACCCTGCCCATTGCAATGTAGTGTGTAATGGACAAAAGTTTGATTGCAATTTTGGGAATGGAAAAATATAGATGAATAAATTATTGCAGTCTTGCATTTAATTTTATTGACTCAGGACTTAGATTTTTAGAAATATAATATAAATGCTTTTTAGAATTTAAATAAAAGAAAATAGCTGTTATTTCAGGGTTTTTAGGAATCCAATAATATAAAAATTACAGAAAATTCTTTTTTCGTATTTGCAATTCGGGAAAATTGAAGAAAATAAAATAACAAGTGTCTTTCCTTGAGAAAAAAAATATTGTTGCATATTTTGCCCTGGAACGGACGTTCGACTTGCTCAATCAAAACTATATTAATTTTTTTCTAGTAAGCCATAAAGATACGCAGATTTTTATTTTTTACAAATGTAAGCACGTTAAATCCTGCCGAAGATTCAGCCATTTAAATAGAAAAATGTTTAAAAATGGCAATCAACGAGAAAAAAGTCTGATCATTTTTCAAAATTTCGATACTCGGTTAATATTTTTACTGACGGAAGTGACAACGATCATAAAGTCGAAAAACACACGTGAACAATGTTTATGTAAAAGGGCCCATTCATTAATTACGTAAGGATAATTTCGACCATTTTCGACCCCCCTACCTCCATGTAAGGACACATAAGATTTGTTGGACCACTCTCGCCTCTTCTTACGTAAGATTTTACCTAGTTTTCCTAAAAAGCATTCAACATAATTATATGATGTTTAAAAAGGGTTAGTTACACTAAAACACGTTATTATTTGACACAAAAAAAAGATTTTAATTTTTTTAAAAATAAATATTTAGTCTTTGGAAAATGCATATTATAATTAAAGATAAGATTCTGCACAATCTTCAAGTGAGGAAACAAATCAGCCAAATCACTACAAACGAATAATACCTTGCGTAAAATAATGGGTGACTAAATTTGAAACAATCTTAAACGAAATACGTCAAAGAATGAAAGTCAGTCCAGTTCAGATCATCAATCGTTGTCCGGGCTGAATTATAATGGTGTTGTGACCGTTTGAATTGAATTTTTTTTTAATAATTAAATGATATAACAGGGTGACCACTAATTTCCCGAATATTTTCGAAAATTTCCATGACAAACCATTTGGATTTGTGAAAAAAGTGACAAGGTAGAAACATCGTGTCTTTCATAGAAAAAAATGGCAAATTTCAAATTTGCACATTACTTCCTCAGTATTTTTTCGCATTTTCAAATCTTCCTCTATGTTTTGGCTTCTTCATAGAGAAAGCTTTATAAATTCGAAAAATACTCTGGAAACGATGTGCAATATTACAGTTTGCACATTTTTCTTACTATCTCTGGTTATTGGAGTAATACAACTATAGCTTTATATCGTAAAATTTTTAATCAAGATTTTGTTTGGACATTTCAAGATCGCATAAAATTTGCACAGCTCAAGCAATTTTTGCAAAATTGAATACTACGTAACTACTTCTATTAAACTATCATCATACCAATTTTGAGGCCGACATCGCGAAATATGTGCAAGCTACAGCGATCACGCGTTTTTTGTAAAAAAATTCAAAATGAAAACCCCTTGAGCAATTTTTGAGAAGTTCAATATCAGCAATCTTTATCGATCAAACAAACGGTACAGTTGTTTTTAACCTGATATCGCAAAATTCGCGGCCGCTAGAGCAACCACGCCCTTTTTTTGAAAATTTGAAGACCGCAAAAAATACGCACAAGTCAATGAGTTTTTGCAAAATTCATAGCAAACTAAGAGTCTGTGGGGCTCAGCTTATGTGCGAAATATCGGCTCGCTACTCTAATATGGTCTTGAGATATAGCTGTTTGAATTTTTCGAGGCAGGCACACACATACATAGATCCGGACATTCAAAAAAATATGATTCCTCGATGTTTTAGGACATTTTAAACATACTGATGAAACAAAAAATTTCACGAAAACAAAGCTTCCTCTATGCCCACACAACAAAAATACGTCCCAAGTACGTCTTCCGGACATCACGTCAATTGTCCCGTGATGGTAATGGGATGGTCCCATGGGATTCCCATGGGCTCTAAAGTGTCCGCAGTGATAACCGGAATGGGATCGTCCCATTGTCGTCCCGGGATGTCTTCGGAACGTCTCTTGGACTGTAAATACAGCAGAGTGGAGATATCGATGAGATATTATCGAGACTTCTCAAAGACGTCACCATATCGTAAAAAGTCATCAGTAAAAAAGAATTTCTTACAAATAATTTAAGTAAGATTAATAAACGAAAAAATGTTCTATAATTTTTATTGACAAGCTTCGAAATGTGTGAATATCAACACGTTTAAGATTTCTAAGACTTAATAAACAGTAGAAATTTTTAACATAAGAATATGTAAATAAAATTGTACATTAAAAATAAGAAAATAGATCCCATAGTTGCTTCGCCTAACACTTTGCTCTCGAATGTCCATCACTCTACATTGGAAAACGCACATTGTCTTATCGTTAAATCTTACGTCAGAACTGTTTTAAACCCCCCCCCCCTCTCCAGGTAAGTTCATGTAGAGGTTTTTTAACCCCCCCCCCCTCCCCCTCGGAACCCTCACATAATTAATGAATGGCCCCAAACAGTAAAAAAATACCTCCCCCCATGGAAACCGATGTTTCGGGTGCATAAAAATTATTTTTTATGGTATGGTATTTTCTATTTTGCATAGAAAAGTTGAAAAATTACCAACACCTCCGCAATCCAATGCATAGATACCATGAAAATTATCCTTTGTCGAATGACAACATAGTAATGTTGGAAATGTACACGTAAATCCATGTTTACTCGTGGAAAAAAAATTTCCAATCCATTATTTGAATAATCAAGAATTTCCATATTTTGATTAACAATTAATGAAGTAATTTGAACGAACTCGACTTCCATTGAGGATTAATGGGAATAACCAACAATCATGTTTTTTCAATTACCGATTGATTTAGTAATAAATCATTTTTAAACCCGATTACAGATGGCCAAAATAATCAAAAATTCGCTACTTTTGATTGATGATTAATGGCGCAATCGAATAATTTTCAATAGTGATCAATCATTTGTCCAGTAATCGAGTAATTACTCAAGTCGATTGACGATTAATGGATCAACTGAATCATCTGCTATAACCGAATAATGGAATAATGCATTCTGTCTATACTAATTACTGATTATTTCAGTAATCGGGTCCATTGTTATCTGAATTAACAACTAATCAGTTAATGCGTAATCGCCAATCGTGATTAACGATTAATAATGTAATTAAAATTTATGGCGTCTCAATTAACGATTGACGAATGTAATTACGATAAAAGCAAAAAATATTAATGAATTAATCATTCATGCCGATCGCTGGACAGTTCCCTGGTTGAATCATCTTCTGCATCGCTACAGGATATCAGCCGCAGAGCATCAGTCGATAGTTCTTTGTGCTTCTTCGCTGGAAGTTCTTTCAAACTTGAGATATATGGATCTGAGTATACCAGCAACCAGTTGAGGACATCTTGCATCGTCCTTTCTCGGGAGCACTTGCGAGAAAATCCCTCTCGATATTTTTTTATATTATTATTTCAGGCTTCCTGGGCCTCCTTCGATAGCTGCCCGATTGGCGAAGATGCGGAAGCTATTATTCGTGAACCGTGCATCAACAGCTTATGCACTGCTGTTGGTATATTATACCACGGGTATTCGATCAGATACATCCTTGCTGTTTCCAATGCGTATTCTTTGTACTTTTCCACATCGATATTTCTTCCACAGGATATCCCCTGTAGAATTGCGTGAAATTTCTTCATCAGCCTTTCATTTACTCCAGTTATCAGTGAAACTTTCGGCGAATTTTTGGAAAAACGCCTGGCTGTATTACCATCGTTACTGCCGCCATAACCCGGTTTTGGTCGGTCTACCACAAGTCCCAAGCTCGATCTCAACCCGTTTTGGATATCAGATTTTCGTTGCTTAACTAATGCCTTTTCACTCTCCGTACGGGCTTGCCATTTTTTGAGGTGTAATTTGTAAGAAATATGCAGTAAACACTCGAACATACGGATCCACGCGTGTAGTGGTGACATACCGTAACTTCAATTCGACTCGATTAATAGCAGATTCAGAATTTTGTTGATATTACTGAAGTCCTTTGATGTGGCACTACACAAGTTACACCTTAGCGATGAAGTTGTGGATGTCACAGCATTGCACACCTTACCATCTATCATCATGAACAGCATTTTGTAATTTATCGTGATTACAGAGCCATCTGCGACCATTATGAATGGTTCTAGCAAAGCAATTTGTTCATCGATGTATTTTTTTCATTTACAGTCACTTCAGTAGTTTCACGAACGAACTGCAGTCTAATTGGTCGGCAGAATCGAGGCGATGAGGGCCTTAGATTTTCCCATATGACTTCGGTGGTGCTTTCGTCAGATTCGCTATTAGAGGAGGCGAGTCGAAGAGGAACGAACGACGTGAGAAATATATGTGCGTCCGAAGCAGAATCATCGCTGAATGATTGCTTATATTCAGTCTGGCCTGAACTTCCGTCGCAACCCCACTTACATGTCAATTCAGCTGTGATACGCTGGGTATTGAGTGATTTCAAATAATCTCTCCTCGAGAGCAAGAGACGTTCGCTAGTGTGATCTAGTGAGCCTTGTAATTTTCCGTCCGCACTAGTTTCGGTGACGGTGATGCTGGATGGAGGCGGATAACAGAGCTTCTTGGCCATTCGCACGGAGTCATAGCTCGGATAAACTTTGCAATTCACTATCCTCAATCTCTTTCTGATGACGTTGTACTGATGTCTTGTCAGTTTTCCTTCAACTATATCGGACAGTGCTTCTTTCGTAGAAATCGTTTGCCGTGCATCAGATGTTTTCGCAAATGCCGCTCTGTACCGTGTTGCTCTCATTGGTGAAGCAGCAACATCTTGTATAATCTTTGCTGAATCCAAGCGTCTAGGAGACCGGAAATTCATCGTTGTTGCTTGCAATAATTGTGCAGGCGTATATTTTTTGCGTAGCTCGTCCGATTTTCGACGCTTTGAACGATCGCTTGATGTAGCGAAGTCCAACGATGGCTGACCACGCCGGTGACCAGGTGTGGTTTGCGATTCTTTTGAAGTTGAATTTTCCGCTCCGTAATCTTCTGATTGCTTTATTGTGCGAAGAGAGAATAAAAAATCAGTGTTTAACCAATTTTCGTTTTTTTCGTCAAAAAATCTTTCATTGCTTCTCGCCTCCTGCCACTTCGTTCGCATTTTAAATAACAAGTTCGTTAACTGCGATCTCGCGGTCAACTGTATTTGCACAGGACAATCAGCTTCTCTCGACAGTTCATGCTCCAAAATTTTCAATTGAGAATTGAAGTCGGATTTCATGCAGTTGTGCAGTTTCGCGGATATATATTTTTCCGCGTCCAAACGACGACCTGATCCTGGGATCCTTTAAAAAAAATGGATACATATATAATTACGGCTATTTGCGATGTTAGAATAACATGTATTGTGGAGCTTTGTTTGCACACTACATCATATATCGTTTTTTAATCAAGATTTGATTAAAGATGAAAATAAGGTGTATAAAATATTCTTTATATTTTAATGTTTTCGAATTTTCGAACGTGCCTTTGCGAGAAAATTTCACATAAACACATTTTGGAGAAAAGGACAGTCTTTTGTTATTCAAATGCCAAAATTATACAAACTGTCCCTCACCCTCCAGTTATCCGTTCCGAGAAGAGACACAATGTATGACCTGCAGCTGCGCGCCTGAACACATAGGCAGCAAGCGGGCGGCGGCACGGCGCACGAGCCAGAGACCTTTGTTGAGCACACACGCCGATCTAATGAAATACGTTACATCTAACCCGGTCAAAAATAGAGGCTGGCTCTTTCAGAATCATTTACTAACAGTTTATACTTCAAATTATTCGAAGAATGAGCGCAGAATTCCATGGAATTTGATACTTTTCATCTGTGTATCGTAACACAGTGGGGCCAAATCCCAAAAAGCTGGCCAAAAGTCGAAAAATAAAGTTTAGGTTTCGGTAATTTTTAGTCGTGGGTTAGGTGGGGGAAGAGTCCGAAGGTCGGATTCTTGACATCAGCGGGCCCTAGCCCTTATACCTGCTTTTGTACGGCAGTTGAAAGGGAGCCCTCGAGCGAGCTCGACGCGTCGTGCAGTAAATGACCATTTCAACGCTGTATTGAACAGGACGCTAAAACTTAACAATATATCCGATTCAAATTTATTCGAATGGAATCAATGGCTGAAAGTGAGTAGAAAATCATTGTGTAACTGAAAATTGATAATAATAGTTCATGCGATAATAATAAATGAATCATTTGTACGAAAATTCACGGAAAATTACAAGTGAAAATTCTAAAAACGTAGAGAAAAGTTGATAAGTTCCACAGTGTTCCACGAGCTGACCTATCACATGTTGTAGATAGATGTATTATTGAATGGAAAACATCGAAAATGGCTGCGCTTACCTGCGCGCGTGTCATTGCTACGAGTTTTTGCAATATAAAACATAGTTTTCTGAATTTCGTACATTAACGACACGGAATGTCTTTCTTGAATTGAATCTTCTTCTCGAATTTTATTGCAGTCTTTATTGAACACTGAAATACATTAGCACCCCCATCCAAGCAGCGTGTCGCGGTCGGTCGAGTTGAAGAGCGCTTTATCTATATATGAGGGATTCTCTGTCAACTCAGCCACTTTTTTCGACCATCTCAGATGTGCCCTATAATTGGTTATATTAGAGTGCTACTAATTTGTGAATTTCTTCACATTCTTAAATTAAAAATTTTAAATCGCCGTTTTCTTTCCGAATGAATATATCTCGGAAATTTGAAGTAATTGAAAGAAAATGTCTGCACATAAAAGTTGTAGTTTTGTGTTAGCATTCGAGCGGAATATTTGAAATAGTTTATACGTTCCGGTAACGCTGATTTTTTACCAAAAAATAGAATGATAATTTTTTCATCCGAAAAAGGCCACTTTTTTTACTGAAAAAATTAGTCTTTCAGTATATCTGACGATATCGCAAAAAGATCACTGGAGTGACAAGGATCGAGGTTCAAGGGTAAAAAAATGGAACTACACAAATTGATTTTTTTTTCTACCGAAACCTGTTGCTGAGTTGACAGAGCATCCCTCATATGCCTCTTAGTTATATGGTTAAGCCCCAGAGGGGAGAGAATATCAGAGAGTTCAATGTATTGAGTTCTATAGACCGTAATTTTTTCTAATGCATTTTTAATTTTTATTTTCAAATAATCTTTAAAAATAAATAATAGAAACAAGGTTAAATATGGAATTATCCATCTATATAGATATATGGATATATTTTGTACATTCTCTATAAAAAGGATTTATGTCAAATGCGCCCTTTTGCTTTTATTTCAAATTTTAACTTCGGATTCGTAATCAACGCCTCCGAAAAACCCCGAGTACTGACTTTCAGCCGAATTTTCTAACGCTTTCGAGTATTTTCCAGCTAATTTGGACTTTAAATCCTCCATTTCGTTTTAATTTCAAATTTTGACTGTTGATTTATAATCAGCGACCCCGAAAACCTCCAAGTACTGACTTTCAGCCGAATTTATGACGCTTTTGACTTTTTGCAAGCTTTTTGAGACTTCAAATCCGCCATTTTGTTATTATTTCAAATTTTGACTTCAGATTCATAGCCAGCAACCCGAAAAACCCCCGAGCACTGACTTTCAGCCGAATTTATAACGCTTTCGACTTTTTGCCAGCTTTTTGGGACTTCAAATCCGCCATTTTGTTTTTATTTCCAATTTTGACTTCGGATTCGTAATCAGCGACCCCAAAAACCCCCGAGTACTGACTTTCAGCCGAATTTATAACGCTTTCCACTTTTTGCCAGTTTTTTGGGACTTCAAATCCGCCATTTTGTTTTTATTTTCAATTTTGACTTTGGATTTGAATAACAATATTTGGATTCGTAATCAGCGACCCTAAAAACCCCCGAGTACTGACTTTCAGCCGAATTTGTAACGTTTTCGACTTTTGGCCAGCTTTTTGGGATTTGGCCCCACTGTGCGTCAGTTTTCTTTCAAATAAATTATCACTTTTTCGATGTACGTTATTTGTAATGAACAAACAGAGCGACAGTTTTTTAGAAAAAGTGAAATGCATATATTCTACATACCTTCAGGAACCTCAGCCATATTTTCAATATTTTTTTGCGATTTTAACTCCGCGTAAATATTACTTTGAACTTTGTGATTAATTTCGTGGACGCGCGCGTCGAGCATGTGCCGTTGCAGAGGTTCAGCTTTACACTGAAGTATCTCGGCAACCACAGGTCGTCGGGGAGCGGGCTTAACGGTTTTGAATTGAGGAGATATTCCTGAGTAAATCCTCACCGGTCATAAATTAAAAAAAAAAATCACTTTTTTTATTTTTGGACACACTTCGGCTGAAATCCCCCACTGTGCATCGGTACCCGTCTGGCGTTCCGGCTCATCCTCACTTCTCCCATCGCTATCATTCTCAACATCACGATAAGATTCCACTACGATCTCGGTGGTGGGGGAAAAATATTGTGGTGGGGGAAGACGCATGGTGGGGGTATGAGTGGGGCCACCAGACGAGTACCAATACTACTCACGTGACACGCATCTCCATTGGTTGCCGCAGGATATCATTCTCGGATGTTCCACCAAGTTCGTCGTATATTTTTTGGGATTCTAGGAAGACAGGACCGTCTTAATACATATACATTGGGGTGGTCCTTATTTGAGGTATGTTGTTTTTTCTTTTGACGATAGTCCTCAATCGGTTCCAAATAAAGAAATAGAAACTCAGTCCAAATTTCAGCTCGATATATCAATTTTAACCCGGCCCCCACAGAGGTCATAGTTTTAAAGGGGAAATACGTGTATTTTTTCCAGTCAATGATCTGGAAATTTTTTCGACTTATTCAATATCGATATAAAAATTTGAAACTTGGTACATATATTCCTCATAGTATAAGGTATAATTGTACTAGTTTGTCAAATTTTCCATCCTCGATTTTGGACATACATTCCCGCTCAAAAGTTTGGATACTTTTGTCGATATTTCTTGCTGCACTAGAAGTTGCTTAACTCCGTCAAAAAAAAAAGATTATCAAATTTTTAAAAAAGCGTTTTGACGAGAAGAATTTCAGCTTCGTTTTCCATTTTTTAAATATCTTTTATGATTTTTTTTTACCCGCTATGCACTTTTGAATATGACCGTTTTTTGGTCTTTTTTCGACCATCGCGAATTGGGCACATAACTTGAAATTTTTATTTTTGTCTTTTTTATCTGCGGTACATTCGAAAAGATTAGCAGACACTCCATTTTTGACTCTTAAAAATTTTCGTACGATTTTTTCTCGCAGGGTTATTTCACTTTTGGCTGAAAAAGACGAATTTCGAAAGATGCAACATAACTCCAAAACTACAGGGTTGAAGAAATAATGTCAAATATCAGAAAAGTAACGTAGGTATACACGGGATCGCCTAGAAATATTTCAGAATTTTCCTATGAATTTTTTTTTAAACTCTTTTCGCTCGAAACTCAATAGTGATGTCCCAGAGAAAAATTCTATCCGATTGAAATTTCCATACTTTGGGATACAATAAAAATCTGAAGAAATCAGCAATATTAAGCATGATATGAACAACAATTATCAATAATAATATTGCCCAAAGGTTATTAATAAATTGTTTAAACAATTGTTCAAACAATTTTTTAATGATTTTCGGGCAATATTACTTATGATAAACAATGATCAATAATGAGTATTGATAATGGTTATTTATAGCATGGCAAATGTTACTGAATCTTTTCAGATGCAATTTTTCTCTCGGACGCGCCACAGTGGGGCCAAATCCCAAAAAGCTAGCCAAAAGTCGGAAACGTTACAAATTCCGCTGAAAGTCAGTACTCGGGGGTTTTTAGGGTCGCTGATTATGAATCCGAAGTCAAAATTGAAAATAAAAACAAAATAGCGGATTTGAAGTCCCAAAAAGCTGGCAAAAAGTCGAAAGCGTTATAAATTCGGCTGAAAGTCCGTACTTGGGGATTTTTGGGGTCGCTGACTATGAATCCGAAGTCAAAATTGGAAATAAAAACAAAATGGCGGATTTGAAGTCCCAAAAAGCTGGCAAAAAGTCGAAAGCGTTATAAATTCGGCTGAAAGTCAGTACTCGGGGTTTTTTCGGGTCGCTGACTATGAATCTGAAGTCAAAATTTGAAATAATAACAAAATGGCGGATTTGAAGTCTCAAAAAGCTCGCAAAAAGTCAAAAGCGTCATAAATTCGGCTGAAAGTCAGTACTCGGAGGTTTTCGGTGTCACTGATTATGAATCCGCAGTCAAAATTTGAAATGAAAACAAAATGGCGGATTCAAAGTCCCAAAAAGCTGGAAAATAGTCGAAAGCGTTATAAACTCGGCCGAAAGTCAGTACTCGGGGGTTTTCGGAGGCGTGATGACGAATCCGAAGTTAAAATTTGAAATAAAAACAAAACGGTGCATTTGACATAAATCACTTTTATAGAGAATGTACAAAATATATCCATATATATATATATATATATATATATATATATATATATATATATATATATATTGTGACGTCGTATTTTTGCGAGTCACAAAGGAACTCGATAACGCGCGAGGTACAACCTCGCTCCCAGGCCGAGTCCCTCTCGAACGATACAATCAGGGCCAAATTGTTAACTTGTCGTTAGATATTAATTTAATTTTGTATTTCCGAAAAATTCTCTTGAGCAAAACGGCGGTCCCCGCCGTTACCGACACGATGACAGCATCGAGAACACCATCGTCTGCGCAACAGTTCAACCGAGAACGAGAAGGGCCAGCGAGAGCAATATTCGATGCTCTCGCCACTAACACCATGAGCAACGTAGCCCACGTACGTGAGCCATAACGTCATCATCGACGAGAGCCACCAACATCATCCATCGTTGTCGCTCTCGGCATCATCGCTGAGAGAGCGCCAAATTCAACGTCGTCGCGTGGTCGTGCGTCGTATCGCACAGCTTGGGAGAAATATTATTATTATCGTCATTCGTCCGTAATTTGGGAGAGAGAATCGATCGCGCTCTCGTTCTATCGCTCACTCCATCGATCTATCCGCCGCCTCAAATCAATCGCGCAATCGATTACCAAGTCGCGCTAACATTCGACTCGAATCGCATAAGGGTGGGGGTAGAAATCGGAGCTTACGAGGGCGATCACGAAAGTTCTCTCGAGGACTTGAGCCGCCGTACCGAACGGGGAAGGACGTTGGAATCGCGCCGTTATCGAGTACCGAGCAAGAGAAGCGCGTCTGCCGAATATATCAAAGATTGGGTTCCCGCTGCATTACGGGACCATTCTGCTGAAAACAAACCGGTAAGAACGTCGTTTTGCTCGTTTTGGTTGTGGAATTGAGGAAAATCGCGAGTAGAGGCATTTTCGGGAGTAAAAGTGTTCCAAAACGAAGCAATATTGTCTCGACGACGAGTTAACGCGCGCGGCCAAATTAGAGTCTTGTCCGCGAGTAAAATCCTTCGCGAGTTACCGTTCGCGTATTAAATTAATAGAATCGCCGAGAGGGATTCAAGTTTCATTCGTACGAAAGCGAGAGTCCTTAGGTTAATTAGATTAATTTGTTCAGATCTCTCGGTCAAAAGAAAACGTGTTCACGAGAAGTAACGGCCATTTTGTGCCAGTGCGTGGAAACGGAGAAAACCGTTGAAATATCGGCCATTTTGAGTATGAGGCGCGATATCGCCACGAGGCCGAGAGGAATTAGTTATTCGAGCATTAAAGAAAGCGAAACTGAGATCCAGCGAATAGTATATGTTGTTTAAATTGTATCGGAGCGAACGAGAAAAAGCTTGTTAATAGTGAGTAAGGATTGTGTGAGAAAAAGGGAAAATTTTGATATTGTGAATTTGATAATTTTGCATTTTTATTTTCGTTTTCGTCTCGCCTTCTGCGAGACGACGTATGAATTCAGGTAAATAAAAGTAATTATTGTGTTTCCCGAAACTTGCTGCAAAGAGTAATTATTGTAGAATGTCCAACGATCCCTAACCGCGCCCCTCTACCATCCTCAAGGGCAGCTAGCCAGGCGAAATTGTTGAACTCACGAGAAAACTCAAGGAAATATAAATTTGCTATCGTAATTTATTGCGATAGCTGGCGCCCAATCCTTGAGCGATCTCGTGAGCTGTTTTGTGACACGAAGAGTCAACTTTTCATGCGTTAAGAAAAGTCACGTCACAAATTTGGCGCCCGACGTGGGGCTGGGCCGTTGAGAAAAGCGAAAAATTCCATTAATACATTTTTCGGATTTAATTAAAATTTTTAGTATCTCGTTTGATCTCGTTTCGCATAAAATTTTTTTTGTTTAAGTAAAAATTTTGGTAAAAGTAAAGTAAGAAGATAAAAAGTTTTAAGAGAAAATAGGAAGAATCGAAAGAGTCGTGAAAAGAGAAAAATTTTCGAGCTCGAAAGAGAATTGTAGAATATTCGAGAACGAAGGAGGAAGAGATAGAAAGAGTAGATATCTGAAATAAAATTTTGTCGAATATTCCCGAGAATATATTTGCGAATGCTCGGAAAGGCGTCGTAGTCGAGCCATAAAGTTTTTTTCTCTCGCGCTTTGTTTTGGTCGTGCGTCGCGCGACAGTGGTAGTAGTGTGTCCGTCCGTGTATGTGATTCGTCCTTTGTGCGCGTGTGTGCGGGCAGCGAGAGAGCCTCAGTTTACGTAGATCTCGCTGGCTGGACACATCGTCTTATAATTCGTTCACGCCATCGTTACCGTTCAAGAAAGAGATCAGGTTGAAAATGGCAGGATCTCTCCGAGTTCCCCAGTCGCTAAGGTAATTGTGGCTAAAAATCGGATAAAGTGATTTTGTGATTTGAACTTGTGTCTTGCTCGAGAGAGAAGTGTAGTTGCGGGAATTAAACTCAGTGATTTACGTTATCGTCGTTATTGTCGAGTACGCGAGACAAAGATCTCGAGCTTCTCTCGAGATACATCGCGCTGTGAATAATTTTAATAGAACGCAATCATGGATTGTTTATTCTAATTTATTGAATTTGTGTTTTGGTTAACGAATTAATTTTTTTTCCAACTCGTTCAATCATTCTATTTATTTTCGTTCTTTCTCTCTCGCGCAAGACGGTGCATGCGCTTTATAGCGAAATATATTTCTTTGTGATTGTCACCGATATTGTGATTCACCCGATTTTTTTTTCTTCTCCGATATTTATTGCTTCGGATAATATTGTCAATTTCGAGAGCAATTACTCTCACGTCGTCCGCATTATAACTGAGAAAAAAAAAAAGAAAACCCTGAAAAACATCGAAAAGTGCATCGGAAAAAAAAAAGAAATCTCGTCTCGTCGCGTCGTCGTTTTCCCCACGTGCGTCGTGCCGGTAGCCCACGAGTTCGCGAGAGTGTGTGCGCGTGTCCGTGATTCTCGTCCGTGAGCCGCGCGTTAGTGTGCGTGACAGGCTCTCGCACGTTCGAGTGTTCGTATTTCTTCGACTCGCTCCGCGCAACTTCGTGCTTCGCGACTCAAGTGAATTCTCTCGCGCGTACGTACCTCGAGTATAGTCTCACGCGTCATAACTGAATTTCTCGCGTGAATTATAAAGAATTAATCGACATGCATCGTACACCGCCAAATGCCCGTGAACGCGTAGCTGCGCTCTCTCCGAGCCAGCTGAGAAAAGAATTGACGGATCGAGGTTTACGCGATAGCGGGATGGTCAGTGAGATGCGCGATCGATTGCTGGATTCAATTCGCGAGGGAGTAGATTCACAAGCTCGTGGCCGCGAACAGCTTGCCGCGTTATTGAATCGAACGAACCCCTTTCGCGACGAGGCTAATAATTATTCATTGCCAAACATTAATCAAGTTCCGCGAGTGACAGGTGCCGCGAATTTTGCCACCTCTACCGAGTATCGTCGAGCGGAGGGGGGAGGTGCTATACCGCGTCAGTCATCGGCGCGCGCGATTCCGTCGATACCGTTGCACTGCGCACGCGTTGAAAATCCGCGTTCGACCGAGAATAATCATAATAATTTCGAAAATTTTCATCCGGGAATGACAGGTGATCCTGAGCATCACTCGTCGCCGCGTTCTCGCCAGGATTCATATGACCCATCCGCCGCGATGCGTTCAGCGTACGAAATGATGCGCAAATGGGGATTAAAATTTTCGGGCGTGATCGGCGAAGACGGAGAGGGATTTTTGCTCCGTATTAAAGAGGGCCGGAGAATGCTCCCGGTAAATGACAGCGAACTTCTTGACTGTCTCCCTCTCTTCCTTTTTGATAACGCGCTTTGGTGGTATCGGACGCACCGAAATTCTTTCGTGACTTTCCGCGATCTAGAGTCTGCATGGAGGGATCGATTCGGCGATCCCGATTATC
Organism: Alloplasta piceator; assembly: GCA_946863875.1. Classification (NCBI taxonomy): domain Eukaryota; kingdom Metazoa; phylum Arthropoda; class Insecta; order Hymenoptera; family Ichneumonidae; genus Alloplasta; species Alloplasta piceator. The sequence goes on from OX333080.1 coordinate 23,558,305, forward strand.
AATTCTCACTACGCGAAGAAATCTTTGCCCGCGTGCAAGGCAAACACGAACGTTTTTCGGTTTTCCTCACGTGTCTACGTGCGCTTTTCGATCGTGTCGAGCCTCCCATGAGCCTCGAGGAACAATTGCAATACGCGTGGCGAAATATGTTACCGTACTTGCGCCGCGCTATCAGACGCCGTGACGCGACCACGTTCGGTGAGTTTGAAAAACTCGCGCGCGAAATCGAGTGGGACGAACATGGTGCGAAACAAAATCGCGAACCACCGTCGCCCGCGAATTCGAGATTCCCGACCCTCGCGTATCGCGACCCGTATAAAACGCGCCCAGATCGGAACCCGAATTTCGCGACGTTTCTCGAGTGGGACGAGTTGGCGTCAGAGGAACACGCGTGTGCGTGCTCCGATAAACTCCCGGAGCGGCGCGCAACGCCGGAGAATAACCGACCGGTGAATAAACACAACGATTCGCGAAACTCACCGCGGAGAGAAAATTCGAATCGATCGAATTATTCGCGTTTCCCGCCGCGCTCCGGTTCACCATACCCGGCACGTGATAAAAGCCCGTCCGACGTGCGCGTCCACTTCGAAAGATCCGACCGCCGTGATAAAAGTCCGATTGACGTTCCGGACAAGGCTCACGAGTCGACGAATCCGTTTCGTCAGTCGATGACGTCTCGCAACGCACCGACTGAAGATCGGCAATATCCCGATCGTCGACAGCCTCGCGCCTGCTTCAACTGTGGCCAAGAGGGGCACATCGCGAAAGGTTGCTTGGCACCGCGAAAACGTTATGCGGGAAACGACGACGGGAGTCGCCAATAAGGGCCGAACAGACTCCTGCGTTGACCGTACGGGCCCTCGACAAAAATATTTCGCTTCCACTAGACCCAATGGAATATTTTTGCACCCCGCTCTACAGTTCTCGTGCGCGGCCGGTATTAATTATTAAAATAAATATCTTGGGAAAAACGTTACCGGCCATGTTCGACAACGGTTCGACAAGTACCTTTATCGGACAAGACGGGCTGCTACTAGCTTCTCGTTTAGGATTTTCTCGTAAATCAATGCCGCGAAAACCGACTACGATCGCGAACGGTGAAACAATTACGTGCGACGAAAAGATGGAGCTCCCGATGAAACTTGAAAATCGCGAAGAAATGATCTCCGCGAGGATCCTCCCATCGTTGCCGGTTCCATTATTGCTCGGATTAGACGCGCTGGAAATATTTAAAATTGTTATCGACCACCATTGACGCGTGTGGTATTTCAGCGATGACCCGACGAATACATTTAATTTCGCCTCCCGTGACAGTGTCGAACACGCAAACTTATCGCTCGGTATTTCGGAACTCGGTCAAAACGAGAGTACGCGCCTCGCGAAATTTTTGGAAAAAGAGCTCGAGATTCTTAAAAATGCTCCCGGGTTAACAAATTTAATCGAACACCGAATCGATGTTGGTACTAATCGACCGATAAAACAGCGTTATTATCCGGTCACTCCGATCATACGCGAGGCAATCGATGACGAAGTCGATCGTATGCTTGAGGCAGACGTTATCGAACCTTCGAACAGCGATTGGTCGAGCCCGATCGTGATGATTAAAAAACCGAACGGGACGTTTCGATTTTGTTTAGATTTCCAGAAAGTTAACGAGGTCTCGAAAAAGGATGCGTACCCGTTACCGTACATGACACAAATTCTCGATCGCTTGCGTTCTGCAAAATACATTTCCACGATCGACTTAAGTCAAGCTTTCCATCAGATTCGTCTCGAGGAGTCGTCCAAAGAGATAACCGCGCTTACGGTACCCTATAGGGGGTTATTTCAATTCAAAAGAATGCCGTACGGACTCACGGGCGCTCCCGCGACGTTTCAACGACTCTTAGATCGTGTGATTGGTCCGGAAATGGAACCTCACGCATTCGCATATCTCGATGACATTATTATTGTCACCGAGGACTTCGATGAGCATTTAACCCTGCTCAAACGGGTTTTTGATCGTATCGTCGCTGCTGGCTTACGCATCAACCCCGAGAAATGCGAATTTTGCTGCTCTGAGGTGAGATATCTCGGATTCCTCGTGAATCGAGACGGTTTGCAGGTAGATCCCGCGAAAACCGAACCGATTAAAGCATTTCCGCGGCCGGAAAAATTAAAACCGTTGCGACGATTCTTGGGAATGGCATCGTGGTATCGTCGATTTATTCCGCACTTTGCCGAGATCGCAGAGCCGCTCACGCGACTCTCGAAAAAGAATCAAGTTTGGAAATGGGGACCGGAGCAACAAAAAGCTTTCGACTCTTTGAAAGAAGCTCTCGCGAACCCTCCAACCCTCGCGTGCCCCGATTTCAAGGCCAAATTCGTGCTGCAAACAGACGCGAGCATGACCGGCATCGGCGCGGTATTAACGCAAGAAATCAACGGTGCAGAGCATCCGATTGCGTACGCGAGTCGAACACTCTCGCCGCCAGAACGAAATTATTCGACCACCGAACAAGAGTGTCTCGCCATTTTATGGGCGATTAAGAAATTCCGGGCTTATCTTGAAGGTTACCGCTTCACGGTAATCACTGATCATCACAGTCTCAGGTGGTTGCAAACGCTCAAGGAACCTTCGGGTCGTTTAGCTCGATGGGCCTTGCAACTTGCACAGTACGACTTCGAGATCGTGTATCGCAAGGGTGCGCTAAACCACGTTCCCGATGCACTCTCTCGAATGTTCGAATTTTTACCACCCACGGCTGCAAAACCACCGGAAACACTCCCAGAATATAATTTCGTGATCGTTCCCAACGATAACGGTAATCCTGGCATCGCGCGCGAACCAATTGACCCCGAACGTGATCCCTGGTACGCGAAAAAGCTTACGGCGATCGTCGCGCACCCCGAGAGATTTCCTTATTGGAAAATCAGGGATAATCGTCTTTATGTTTATCGACGCACCACGCGTCGCGCCCTTCCAGTCGGCGATAATTCCGAATGGAAAATGGTCGTACCGCGTTACGCTCGCGCAGAAATCTTACGCGAGTGTCACGACGAAACACAAGCGGGGCATCTCGGTATACAAAAAACGTACGAGCGAGTATTTCACTCGTATTTCTGGCCACGCATGTTTCGCGACGTTTCTCGTCATGTTCGCCATTGCGGAGTCTGTCAACGCGCAAAGGTCGAACAGTTACCGCCCCTCGGTCTCATGGGTCGTCGAGTCGTGGAAGAGCCATGGACTGTAATCGCTGCGGATATTATGGGACCTTTTCCGCCAAGTCGATCTGGCCATGCGTACGTTCTCGTGATACAGGACTTGTTCACAAAGTGGGTCGAATGTTGTCCGTTGCGTAAAGCAAACGGCAAAAAGATCTCCGAGGCGTTAGAAGAATTGGTCTTCTCTCGCTGGGGCACCCCGCAGGTCTTGCTCACGGATAACGGTACCGAATTTAATAACCGTAGTATTCAGGCTCTCGCCGCCGAGCGAGGAATTTTCCATATAACAACACCTCCTTACCATCCGCAGGCGAATCCGGTGGAACGCGTTAATCGTGTATTAAAAACAATGATCGTATCGTTTCTCGAAGGCGATCATCGAGCGTGGGATACTCATCTCGCGGAATTTCGTTTCGCGTATAACACGGCGTATCATACGTCGATTCGTAGCACTCCCGCGTACTTAAACTTCGGGCGCGAGCCTAAGCCGCATAATTTTTACCGTCAACGCGTGGAGGGAGAACGCGAAATCGTCCTGTTGCGACCCGAAGAATGGTCGGAACGCGTGCGAGAACTGTCACGCTTACACAAGAAGGTCACTCACGATCTCGAGGAAGCGCATCAACGACAAGCGGCTCAATATAACCGCCACCGCCGCGATCGCACATTCAAAGTCGGAGATCTCGTCTTGAAAAGACAAAGAATTTTGTCGTCAGCCGCGCAAAACGTCGCCGCGAAACTCGCGACAAAATACCACGGGCCGTTTCGTATCGCAAAAGTACTCTCCCCCGTAGTATACGAGGTTCAGGCCGTTCTCGGGGGCCGCGCGATAAAAGTATCGATAGAAGATCTGAAGTCGTATCTTCCGCCCGCCGTCGCTGACGAGCCGGAGGGGGGTGATACCGCGCGAAACGAGACCCCGGACGAATCCCAAGACTCGGTGCGAGAAGATTAATCTGCCCCAAGTACGGTCTAAATGTAATCTATGTTGCATGTTTGTTTAGTATTGATTTTGAATCTCGCTCGTCGTTTATTTAAACCATGCTTTACTTAAGTGCTTTAATTATTTGCTATACCAAAAATGAAACAGCTCTGTTGGTATCGTTCGTGCGGAAACTCGTTGTCGCGACGGAAAAATTACGTTTTTTCTCGTATTCAATTTCGTTGCCCAAATGTCCACACGAGCGAAGCTTCGGTCTTATACGGCCGGGTCGGCCTTGTCATAGGGGGGGAGGTGTTGTGACGTCGTATTTTTGCGAGTCACAAAGGAACTCGATAACGCGCGAGGTACAACCTCGCTCCCAGGCCGAGTCCCTCTCGAACGATACAATCAGGGCCAAATTGTTAACTTGTCGTTAGATATTAATTTAATTTTGTATTTCCGAAAAATTCTCTTGAGCAAAACGGCGGTCCCCGCCGTTACCGACACGATGACAGCATCGAGAACACCATCGTCTGCGCAACAGTTCAACCGAGAACGAGAAGGGCCAGCTAGAGCAATATTCGATGCTCTCGCCACTAACACCATGAGCAACGTAGCCCACGTACGTGAGCCATAACGTCATCATCGACGAGAGCCACCAACATCATCCATCGTTGTCGCTCTCGGCATCATCGCTGAGAGAGCGCCAAATTCAACGTCGTCGCGTGGTCGTGCGTCGTATCGCACAGCTTGGGAGAAATATTATTATTATCGTCATTCGTCCGTAATTTGGGAGAGAGAATCGATCGCGCTCTCGTTCTATCGCTCACTCCATCGATCTATCCGCCGCCTCAAATCAATCGCGCAATCGATTACCAAGTCGCGCTAACATTCGACTCGAATCGCATAAGGGTGGGGGTAGAAATCGGAGCTTACGAGGGCGATCACGAAAGTTCTCTCGAGGACTTGAGCCGCCGTACCGAACGGGGAAGGACGTTGGAATCGCGCCGTTATCGAGTACCGAGCAAGAGAAGCGCGTCTGCCGAATATATCAAAGATTGGGTTCCCGCTGCATTACGGGACCATTCTGCTGAAAACAAACCGGTAAGAACGTCGTTTTGCTCGTTTTGGTTGTGGAATTGAGGAAAATCGCGAGTAGAGGCATTTTCGGGAGTAAAAGTGTTCCAAAACGAAGCAATATTGTCTCGACGACGAGTTAACGCGCGCGGCCAAATTAGAGTCTTGTCCGCGAGTAAAATCCTTCGCGAGTTACCGTTCGCGTATTAAATTAATAGAATCGCCGAGAGGGATTCAAGTTTCATTCGTACGAAAGCGAGAGTCCTTAGGTTAATTAGATTAATTTGTTCAGATCTCTCGGTCAAAAGAAAACGTGTTCACGAGAAGTAACGGCCATTTTGTGCCAGTGCGTGGAAACGGAGAAAACCGTTGCAATATCGGCCATTTTGAGTATGAGGCGCGATATCGCCACGAGGCCGAGAGGAATTAGTTATTCGAGCATTAAAGAAAGCGAAACTGAGATCCAGCGAATAGTATATGTTGTTTAAATTGTACCGGAGCGAACGAGAAAAAGCTTGTTAATAGTGAGTAAGGATTGTGTGAGAAAAAGGGAAAATTTTGATATTGTGAATTTGATAATTTTGCATTTTTATTTTCGTTTTCGTCTCGCCTTCTGCGAGACGACGTATGAATTCAGGTAAATAAAAGTAATTATTGTGTTTCCCGAAACTTGCTGCAAAGAGTAATTATTGTAGAATTTCCAACGATCCCTAACCGCGCCCCTCTACCATCCTCAAGGGCAGCTAGCCAGGCGAAATTGTTGAACTCACGAGAAAACTCAAGGAAATATAAATTTGCTATCGTAATTTATTGCGATAGCTGGCGCCCAATCCTTGAGCGATCTCGTGAGCTGTTTTGTGACACGAAGAGTCAACTTTTCATGCGTTAAGAAAAGTCTCGTTACAATATATAGATGAATAATTCCATATTCAACCTCGTTTCTATTATTTATTTTTAAATATTATTTTGAAATAAAAATAAAGTATGCATAAGAAAGAATTACGGTCTATAGAACTCAATACATTGAACTCTCTGATATTCTCTCCCCTCTGGGGCTTAACCATATAACTAAGAGGCATATGAGGGATGCTCTGTCAACTTAGCAACAGGTTTTGGTAGAAAAAAAAGTCAATTTTTGTAGTTTCATTTTTTTACCCTTGAACCTCGATCCATGTCACTCTAGTGATCTTTTTGCGATTTCGTCAGATATACTGAAAGACTAATTTTTTCAGTAAAAAAAGTGGCCTTTTTTGAATGAAAAAATTATCATTCTATTTTTTGGTGAAAAATCAGCGTTACCGGAACGTAAAAACTATTTCAAATATTCCGCTCGAATGCAAACACAAAGCTACATTTTTTATGTGCACACATTTTTTTTCAATTACTTCAAATTTCCGAGATATATTCATTAAGAAAGAAAACAGCGATTTGTAAAATTTTCAATTTAAAAATGTGAAGAAATTCACAAATTAGTGGCACTTCAATATAACCAATTATGGGGCACATCTAAGATGGTCGAAAAAAAGTGGCTGAGTTGACAGAGAATCCCTCATATATACATATAGCGCTCTTCAACTCGACCGACCGCGACACGCTGCTTGGATGGGGGTGCCAATGTATTTCAGTGTACAATGAAGACCGCAATAAAATTCTAGAGAAAGGTTTAATTTAAGAAAGACATTCCACGTCGTTAATGTACGAAATTCAGAAAACTATGTTTTATATTGCAAAAACTCGTAGCAATGACACGCGCGCAGCTAACCGCAGCCATTTTCGATGTTTGACATTCAATAATACATCCATCTAGAACATGTGATAGGTCAGCTCGTGGAACACTGTGGAATTTATCAACTTTTCTCTACGTTTTTAGAATTTTCACTTGTAATTTTCCGTGAATTTTCGTACAAATGATTCATTTATTATTATCGCATGAACCATTATTATCAATTTTCAGTTACACAATGATTTTCTACTCACTTTTAGCTGTTGATTCCATTCGAAAAAATTCGAATGGGATATATTGTTAAGTTTTGGCGTCCTGTTTAATACAGCGTTGAAATGGTCATTTACTGCACGACGCGTCGAGCTCGCTCGAGGGCTCCCTTTCAACTGCCGTACAAAAGCAGGTACAAGGGCTAGGGCCCGCTGATGCCAAGAATTTGACCTTCGGACTCTTCCCCCCCTAACCCACGACTAAAAATTACCGAAACCTAAACTTTATTTTTCGACTTTTTGCCAGCTTTTTGGGATTTGGCCCCACTATGGGACGTTACTATCGTGTTTCGAGCAAAAATGATCGAAAAAAAATTTCATAGGAAAATTCTGAAATAATTCCAGGTGATTTCGTGTATACCTACGCTACTTTTTTTATACCTGACATTTTCTCTTTAACCCTACAGTTTTTGAGGTATGTTACATTTCCGAAATTTGTCTTTTTCAGCCAAAAGTGAAATAACTTTGCGAGAAAAAATCGTACGAACTTTTTAAGAGACAAAAATAGAGTGTCTGCCAACCCTTTCGAATGGACCGTAGATAAAAAGACAAAAAAAATGTCCTCAAGTTATGCGCCCAATTCGCGATAGTCGAAAAAAGACCAAAAAACGGTCATATTCAAAAGTGCCCAGCGGGTCGAAAAAAAAATCATAAAAAATATTTAAAAGATGAAAAATGAAGCTTAAATTCTCCCCGTCAAAACGCGTTTTTAAAAATTTGATTACCTTTTTTTTGACGGAGTTCTGCAACTTCTAGTGCAGCAAGAAATATCGACAAATGTATCCAAACTTTTTAGCGAGAATGTAAATCCAAAATCGAGGATGAAAATTTTAACAAACTACCACAATTATACCTTATACTATGAGGAATATATGTGCCAAGTTTCAAATTTTTATATCAATATTTACTAAGTCGAAAAAATTTTCAGATTATTGACTGGAAAAAATACACGTATTTCCCCTTTAAAACTTTGACCTCTGTGGGGGTGAGGTTGAAATTAAGATATCGAGCTGGAATTTGAACTGAGTTTCTATTTATTTATTTGAAACCGATTAAGGACTATCGTCAAAAGAAAAAACAACATTCCCCAAACAAGACCACCCTAATATACATCCAGGATTCACGAGTCAATCGACTATAAGATTCACAAACTTTTAATGTGCTGATTGGTATTGTTTATGGATTGCTACTTCGAATCGTCGATCTCTTAGAGCGTTTCCACCCGGTAATCATTTATTGGGCATGATCATAATATTCATCACGTTTTTTCAGGTATTTTGCACGCATGATACTGGCCCTGCTTACCTGTGTGGAACATAACGTACAAAACGACTAGTTTTCCAGAATTCCGGATTTTTCGAGTGTAGCGCGAAAAAGGGCCGCCATATTGCATGTTATTGGTTTAGAGGCGTGCACACTGGATATTAAACTGGACTACTTGTTATTTTATTCAAAATATTCATTTCTCAAAATTCATGTATTGAGTACGTCGAAATGCAAAAAATTAATGCAATAATTTCATTTATAATCCTCAATGCAACCTAAACTCATCTTTCACGATGACTTATGCAATATTGGTATATTATTTTTTTAGCCTGGTATGATTCGATAATGTTCTACAAGAACTTTTTAAGCCCTCAAGAGTTCTTCAAGAGTTCTTCAAGAACTCTTGCAGAAAAAAATATCTTCGATCGAATGTTGATTTACTTATACGTTTCGGCTCTGCATGATAAATTAATGAAAGCTATATAAATGAAAAATTTCTTATCGACTAGTTCTTTGAAATAGCTAGCCTTAAATAAGCGTCGTATTTCAATATTTGAATACATGGTGAATTAATTGTTTGCATGAGTAAACTAATAATCGGTCTGCTGGCAGTCAACCTTTTTTTTCTTCTTTGCTTTTCAAGAAATATTTATCAAAATAATTTGCAAAGCTTAAAGCATTCCTATTCGGTCGTTGAGATCGTTTAATTCAATATATCCATATTTTTGCAGCTGCAGTCAAAGAACCTGAAAAGCCGAAAGAACCGGAGCCTCCACAGGATCCTAAGGACTGCAAAATTTCAGTTGGGAAGGATACAACAATTGAATTCCCTAAAAACAAAGATCAAGCTCTTGGATTCACAATTGTTGGTGGAACAGATACGTTATTGGTAAATTTTTCTTACATAATATGTGTAGTCAGTTCCCTTGGTAATTTTCTATCGTAATAATCTTTAATCATCTTCAAAATGTATATAATCTTTTCGAATGCGTAATGGTTATCGATTGTTCTAATTGTATTCGGCAATAATAAGCGGCTGCAGTAATCGAACTTAAAATCTTGGATTCAAGTAAAATTAGGGATGTAGGTCCTTTGCAAAAACTTTAAGGAGAGGAAGTACTTTTGGATAACTCAAAAATTAAGTTTTGTTCCCATAAATTGTTGGTAAGTCAATTCAAAAATATATTCCCTCAGTTTAAATAAAAATTACAATTGATTCTGATTTTATCAGCACTTGAGTGATCGTCCCTATTTAAATTCATTCATGAACGACCTGCGATATATTCAGAAGGGGGAGAGACGTCGGCAGATGTTTATGTTCGGGAATCAGCATTCCTGATTGACCGATAGAGCGGGTTCAAATTTACGCAACCATGACTAAGGAGGCACGGGCGGCTTCGGCAGCGCCACAAAATGGTGCATGTTTTTCGGGCTTTTGAGCATGCTCGAAAGCTAATCAAGAATCAATCGGTGCGAAAACATAATTAAAAAGATAATTCGACCACGTGGCCGAATTATCTTTTCCTCATAACATAATTTTCCGGGATCTATCTACAATCTTCGCCAACGAATATCAGAATGATAGTGTTTCTCACCAAGGTATACTCTAAATTGCTGGGTCGTGGCTCTTGGGATATTTACGCCCTCTTAATTTGTCGGGTTTCCGACCGTGTGGCAGTCGCCATCTTTTCACCAAGTTTTTTTCTTTCTGCACGTGTTTCACACGTTCGGATAACCGGGTTTCTTCTGATCGGGATTATATATCTCGAGTTTACAATTGATAAATAAAAAAATACCAAATCACACAAGCCAAGCAAAATACTTGGCAAGTTATTAATAACCATACCGAACCAAAAAAACTTGGCATGCAGGGTTAAGGAAAATAAGCCCGGGCGGTGCTGCAGGATTTCCACCAGATGAGATAGAAAATGATTACACCTACTTATCATGTGATAACACAGATTGGTGTCAATAATATATTTTGCAGTCAAGAAGTTTGTTCACGTAGAACTGACGCATTAGGCCCCATTTATTAATTACGAAAGGATGATTTTGGTCGTTATGAGCCCTCTCACCCCCATGTAAAGACACATAAGATTTTTTGGACTCCTCCTTCCCCTTCTTACGTAAGATTTTACCGAGTCTTTCTAAAAAGCATTTTACATAGTTAAATGTCGTTAGAAAAAGGTCAGTTATACTATAATACGTTATTATTTGAAATGAATAAAAGATTTTTATTTTTAACAAAATAATTATTAAGCTTTTGGAAAATGCATATTAGAATTAAAGGTAAGATTTTGAACAATCTTAGAGTGAGGAAGCAAGTCAGTCAATAAACTATAACCGAATATAATACTTTGCACAGAATAATTAAGACTGGATTTCAAACAATCTTATAGGAAATAAGTCCACGAGTAAGAGTTAGTTCAGTTCAGATCATCAATCGTTGTCCAGGCTGAATAATATGCTGTTGTGACCGCTTGAGTTGAAATTGTTTGAATAATGAAATGATATAATTGCGTGATAGTGGAAAGAATTTTTTTACAAATAATTGAAGTAAGTTTAATATACGAACTTTAATATACTATAACTGCCATTTGTGAGCTTCAAAACGGGTCAATATCGACACTCTTGAAATTTTAAAAACTTCATAAGCAATAAAGAGTTTTAACATGAGCCCAGCAAACACAATCCCGAAATAGTTACAAGAATGTTATGTAACACGTGCTACTGTTACGTCCCGACGTAACGGCCATTAAAATTCATTTCTTCAACGTAATTGCTACCTAAAACAAAGATAAAAACTTGAAGGTCTGTAAAAAGAAGGTTCATCGTTTCCAGGGTTATTCCGTTCAATTCAATGATAAAGCAGAAATTCACGTTACCGACCAAAAATATCTGGAAAGATGGCCATCGGTAAAATCGGGCAGTATGGAAGGAAAATCAGGGACAGAGACCCCTACGAAAAGCCACAACCTCGTAAATACCATCTTGAGAGCGAGGCATCCGACGCCGCCTTCCTAACTGACATACCCTCCACCGGTCTATCGATTCACGGGATAGATCGCTTGATCTACCCTTTACCATTGGAAAAGAAAGAATAAAGCATAGAGTATTTCGCTCTGCCGTCAAAACGACGCGAGGCACTGGTTTCACTCTCTCGGAAAAACAAGCTCACAACAGGGGAACGGTCCTCTTTTCTCTTTTTTCAAACAGATATATACGTGTTACCTACAATAGACTCAGTACAAAACGAACGGAATGGCTCTAAATAACGATGAATTTTCCAACCGCATACTAATACGGAATTTGAAAATAAATAATTTACTTAATTGGATAACCAACTTTCAGGATAAATTCGCAATAAAGCGGAGTAGTAAAATGAAAAACGAAGTTAAGTAATAATTAAATAAACAATGAAATAGGACAATAATTAAATAAACAGTGAAGCAGACCAAGAATTAATTAAACAACGAAACAGAATAATAATCAAATAAACAAAAAATGATTAAATAAATAAATAGAATCAAATAGTGATGTGATAATCGAAAGAAATGGTTGGAAATATATTTATATGTCTTTTAATAACATAGATAATACAAATAGAATTAAAAACGAGATCCAATTAAGTAGGTAGTTAGACGGTTTAAATACAATAAGCATTTGCAAGAGAGAGACCCATGATAAAACGGGAAAAAAACCACTAATCCTCCCCGAAAAGGCAGTAGGCCTCACAAGAATATAAAGGGCAGTAGGCCCCACAAGAATGCAAAGGGCAATAGGAAAATATTTTAAAGGGACTAAGGCGTTTGCGTGAAGCGACCGTTTCATGTCTCTCTCTCTCTCTCTCTCTCTCTCTCTCACTCTCGCGTCGCGTGGGCCAACAATCCCAGGCCCTCTCTTCAAAAATTCCATTGTACAGTTCACGAGGAAACAGGTACATGATTACGCACACAATTATAGGGATATATATGTATATATATATATGTGTGTATTCATCTGCATGTGCGTATAAGTACAGAAATATGTGCAAAAAAAGTTTCAGCGTAAAAACTGATCATCCAATAATTACTTTCCCTAAATCAAGAAAAGTCAAACGAATATAAGTCATATGTCGAGCAACGAATCAATAAAAATATATATAATTGCAAAATGAAACCTTGCACTGTACTCTGAATTACGAACTCATCCGATAGATAATTTAATGTTAAATCCAATAATCAAATCCAAAGAGAAACATGTAAAAACTTATATTGTTAAAGAGGAATAATTTAGAAATCAAAATAATATTTTCCTATGATAAAATCTAAAGGAAAGAAAGAAGCCAAACGTTCAGAGGCAAGACCCAGTTACATAAGGCCCCACCCCTCTTTCGACGTTCCACGGGGCTTGCGCGGCGGAACGGGAGACTTGGCTCTAGTCGCTACCCGGAGATCGCTCGAATCTCTCCCCACTCCAACCCCTCATTCTAGCTACCCTCCTTTTTCACCCACCCTGATATTTCACCTATCTCTTTCTTGGAGGAAAAGAAGGCACGAAGGGGACTTGAGATTTCTTTAGTCATGCGCCGTAGTCATCCACCCTCCCCTCTTTTCTAGTCGACTCATACGAGGAGGCTTATGCGACCACACCCTAAAACAAAATGTTATATGGAAAACCAAGGACAAACGATCTTTCAGACTCAGGTTCAATTTTTTTAGCGAGAATGTTTAAACATTGTCACCTTAGAAATTATTAAATCGTCTAACCATTTATTTATAATGATATAAATTTAAGTTTAACACGCAAAAATATCGCATAAAAAGACTTATAAATAATTTAAGATCGCTACTTCATATATTTTATTTTTAAATAAAAATGGCATAATTAAAAAATAGTTAACAAACAATAGAATGAATAGAAAGAACAACCAATTTAACAAAACGCATAAAATATTAACTACAAAGGAAAAGAGACTTTGTAAATGATAGAATAAGCGCGTAAAAATATTTATAATGTTAAAATTATTGTTACTATAAGGAATTAACATTGTCTACGAGCTAAGAATGTAAAAAGCGTGGGGCACACGCATATGCCTGTATATGTGTTCAGGGATACCGACACACGCATAGGACCCACTCAGCGATCTACGCTAGCGCCCTCACCACGCCCCAATCTCTAAGGGAAGCTCGCGAAAGCGGGGAATAGATTTCATAGGGGAAAATGCATCTTCTATCTTGCTCACACCATCCCCACCAAAATCGATCGGGGTGGCGTGAATCGCTGGGTATGTAAAGCGCGGAAAAAGCGCTCTCGAGAGACTTCTTCGATTTTTTCCGACCTGGAAACTTCTAAATTCATCGTCCACTCCGAAACCATTCTTGAGTTGAACTTGTGAAATTTTCGACAAAGACGTTCTTGGTTCGGGATTTTTCCGAAACAATTCGCTTTTGGACTTAGAATTTTTCACTCGATTTTTCGGGGGAAGTTGGTTTTTTTTTCTGTTTGGAATTTCAAGTCTTGAATTTCTGAATCTAAGTAGAATCGACTTTTCATTTTATTCTCGAATTTCGAATCATCTCTTTGAATGTCGAAAAGGACTTTGGATCTCGTTTTATTCTATTTCATTTTACTTTGCTTAGTTATTATCTTCTGTTTAATAATTTTCATTTATTTCACTTTGACGACTGCAATCCACGAATTGTTGGAAAAAGTACAAATCGCGCTCATTGTTAAATAAATCGCAAAATTTTAAGACTGATCTTATTGTGCACACCATTCTGCTATTCTTTTAATAATTTAAAAATAAAAATTGGATCTCGAAAAAAATAAAATCTGTGCATCAACATTTTCTTCGATTTCGTAATCTACCTGCCACGCCCCTTGAGCACTCGCCGATCTCCTCATCGTTTCACGTCCGGATCGTCACCGGTTACCAATGGTATCACCCTTCCCATCAGGAGAGCAACTGACTTTGTAAGTGAAGCTCTATTTATTTTTATAAAATCATTTTCGTGATTGTGCAACGTTTTATCTCCGGAAAATTATAATTCAGTGAGCCTCATCGATTCGGACGGAAATTGATAAATTTCAATAAACCTTTGTCGTTTATTGGAGAAAGACCCAATTTTACTCAAGTGAATCTTTACCTTCGATTATTCTCATGGCGTTGGCGACATAACTCTTTAAACAAAAAAATTCGATTTTCAATCAATTTATTAAATGACGTGGATCAAGGAAATTTATTTGGGAATATTGACAAAAAAATTATACGGCTCGTTTTTCCCCTATTTATTTTATTAATGCAAACGCCGGTATCTATTCGTTCTTACATTCGATTCAGTGCAAAGGTCCGCGAAGGTAATAAACCAGTGACGCGTCATAAAACCACGGAACGAGGTTTATCTGAGTTTTCTTTTCTTCCGGAATTTTATCAAGAATTTAAACAATAAAATAAGTTGAATCCAAGGAATTTTCCTTGCCCCAACGATTAAATTCAAAAAAAAGGTAAGAACCCTCTCTCTCTCTCTCTTTTCCTCTATTATTTGTTTAATTCATTTGATCGCAAGATTCAGTGCGGTTGTGTAAATCTGTACTTCATCCGAGGATTCGTGTTTCTTGCTTTATTTTCCCCCCGTGCGGAAACTTGGTTGGGACTAGAGTTGCGTCAGGTTGCACGCCCACCAAGTATTCGTTTACCTATCCTTGTGCGGAAATTTGGTTGGGACTAGAGTTGCGTCAGGTTGCACGCTCACCAAATATTCGTATTCCTTCTTTTCCCTCGGCGGAGATCTGGTTGGGACTAGAGTTGCGTCAGGTTGCACGCCCACCCAGTATTCGTTTACCTATCCTTGTGCGGAAATTTGGTTGGGACTAGGGTTGCGTCAGGTTGCACGCTCACCAAATATTCGTGTTCCTTCTTTTTCCCTCGGCGGAGATCCGGTTGGGACTAGAGTTGCGTCAGGTTGCACGCTCATCCGGAAATTCACCCTGGATACTCTTCCCTTAAATTCCATGAGAGTCAACCCCCCAGTACCGCGCAAAAAGAAAAGAACACGCAGAGCCGGACGAAGGTATCAATTACGTAAACTCGACGCGATATATTCGAATCCGTGGCCAAAAAGGTTAAACCCTGTTCAAAGATTGGGATCAAATTATCACGGAGTACGGGCATTGCCTACAGAAACAGAAATAACTAGAGAGACTCCAAAACCCAAAATTATTTCCACTGAAATCCTTAAACATCCGGTAATTATTTACAAATTAAAGCCGATCGATCTTCCCCCAATCACCCCGTCATTTGATAAAAGTAACGATCAGGATCCCCGTGGCAAAGTTAATAATAAATTATATCGTAGCGAAGGATCTGAAAATTCAATAGACCTCGACGCGATGAAAAGTTAAACAGTGATTCCAAGCCCATTTCCCGAGTAACTTTCCGAGAGGTTAGACTCAAAAACAGGGGCAGACGTGTTCGAGATTGTTTCCAGGAGTAGTACTGAAATTTATTTTCCACGACTAGAGAGTCTCAATCAAATTCAGCACGTCATACGTCGAAAATCATTAATAGTTCGTGAAAACTCCCATTTTTGACGTAACACTACATTGAATATAACATTTCCGTCACAAACTCCGTGAATGAAGCAGAGTTTGTTCTCAAATATGTCATCCTCTAAACAAGTCACAGATATGAAAAATCTACGAAGAATAATAATGAAACATACTCATACCCAAGATGTGAAATATTAAACTCATATAGATGTAACAAACTCAACTCATAGATGTAACAAATTCGTCTCATAGCCATAAAGGGAATCTAAGGGTCAACATAACCTCAAAAGTTTTTGAACACATTTTTCTCGAAGATGGTTTGATGGAATAAAAAAAGAACAGTAGGGCTACTTGCGTAATTAATTTGTACATGCACTGAGAGAGAAAATTACTGAATTTGAGAACATGAATTTATTTATTTAATGAAAGTATTTATTCGATTATTGATTTGTTGAACCAAGAAAATCATTCTACATTTAAAAAAATATTTTCACGAATCTATAACTCCATTATATTAAACTCTTATTTAATAGTAACAATTAAATGCATGATATATTTGATTAAATTTGTATTCATTGGATTAATTACATTGATCGCATCATAAACATGAGATTATTTGAATCTAAAAAACGAATTCACTACAAAATTATTTTTTCCGAAAAAATTATTTTCTTGCAATAAAGTCATCATTATTTTACTTTATAAAATCTTTTTATTTAAATATATTTGATTGAATTTGTATTCATTAGATTAATTACATTTATCGCATCATAAAAATTAGATTATTTGAATCTTAAATGATGATTATTTGAATCTAAAAAACGACTTCAATACGAAATTATTTTTTTCGAACAAAATTATTTCTTTGCAATAAATTCATCATTATTTTACTTCTAAAAATATCTTTATTTAAATAGATTTTAATCAATTTGATTAAAATCTGATTGATTTGATTAAAATCACATGAGATTATTTGAATCTGAAAAATGACATCAATATTGAATTATTTTTTTCAAACAAAATTATTTCTTTGTAATAAATTCATCATTATTTTACTTCTAAAAATATTTCTGTTGTTACGTCTTGAGGTCTTAGGCAACCCCTCGATTGCGCGAGGGATGTCAA
The DNA here is from genome assembly GCA_946863875.1 of Alloplasta piceator. Classification (NCBI taxonomy): domain Eukaryota; kingdom Metazoa; phylum Arthropoda; class Insecta; order Hymenoptera; family Ichneumonidae; genus Alloplasta; species Alloplasta piceator. The sequence continues at coordinate 23,575,421 of OX333080.1, forward strand.
AACGAAAGGGACGAACCTGTCAAAATAATTATTCGCTCCTTTTAGACGGGAGTGTGCCCGTCAGGGATTGGAGTGCGAGCGTGAAATGATTTTTCCTATGTTAATAAATTTCAAAACTTACCTTGACGGTGTGAGGGGGGAAAAGTTAGTCAATGACTATAACCTCTTCGTCCTCGTTCGGTAGTTTGGGTGCCTCTGATGGGGCCTCAGACGCCCTGTCCTCGTTGTCGCTTCCCTCAGGGGTGGAATCCTCCTGAAGGACGTAGGGACGGTGGGTTGGTCCCGGTTGGATCACCCAATTCGGATCGGGTGGATCCGGCGAAATGTATAGACGCGCGAGATTCTGGAATACCGTGGCCACCCCTACCGGTCGCACTATATTAGCCACCGGTGTAGCTGGTCCGGCTGTTACCGGCTGCAGCGGGGTAGGCACGTAAGGAGTCGGTGGAGTCGGTGGAGCCGGGCCGATAGTGCCCTTCCGGCACTATCGGCACCGGCAAATATTCCGGTGGTGGTGAACTAGGCCCTGGTTGGGGCACCGTTTGTTCAACCACTCCCTCACGTCGCACTGTAATATCTGATATAATGCGCGGAACGTTGCACTGTGGTCTCGACTGATCTGGTTCAGCGGGCCCCTCGAGAGCTCTCGCTAGTTTTAGCAGTAAACGCTCCTTATTCTTTTTACCGCCCCGTTTCTTTCCCATTTGCTATGTACCATGGAGAAGATAAGGATCGTGGCCGATTCCCAAAATTCGGTGCTGCGGAGTTGCGCGACTCCGAGTGTTGACACTGGGAATTCGGGCGAGGATAGGAGATGCAACGAATCGCGCTTTCGGGTTAGGTTGAGTACGCAACGAATCGCGTTACTCAGGAAGGATGGGCCTGCAACGAATCGCGAACCCGGATTGAAGGTTGAGTACGCAAAGAATCGCGTTACTCAGGAAGGATGGGTCCGCAACGAATCGCGAACCTGGATTTAAGGAGTACGCAACGAATCGCGTTACTCAGGAAGGATGGGCCTGCAATGAATCGCGAACCCGGATAGAAGGTTGAGTACGCAAAGAATCGCGTTACTCTGGAAGGATGGGCCTGCAACGAATCGCGAACCCGGATTGAAGGTTGAGTACGCAACGAATCGCGTTACTCAGGAAGGATGGGTCCGCAACGAATCGCGAACCTGGATTTGAGGAGTACGCGACGAATCGCGTTACTCGGGAGGGATGGGTCTGCAACGAATGGCGAACCCGGATTTAAGGTTGAGTGATGTTCGAATGGTACTCTGGATAATTTAAATAGTAATACGTCAACACTCGGAGCACGAAACAGAGTCCGGAAACACCCGAATCTTGGAACTATCCCCTATCGATCACTCCCGTGTTGAATAAAACTTCCAAATAAAACTCAAAAGTCGTCGAGTCTCAAGACAGTGAAATTTTATTGAAAGAAACAAAAACGCCGTTTCACAAATCCCGCGAGTATTTTCTACCGGTCTTTACTAAACCGCCCGCACAGTGACGAGTAACTCACGAGTAATTAAGCGCGAATTTGTCTAAAATTTACGCCAGTCAATCGTCGAGTCTGACAAAGCTCGCGTGACCGTCGATAATTCGCTCTTCATGAAGACTGAAGTTCCCTTCCTTAAAAATGAAGTCCTAAGGCCCTCTTGATTGACGACAAGTGGGAGATGCCGGCGCGTGAGGGAAGTTTTTTTCTCACACCTCGGTATCTTGGGCATCAGGTTGCATCCTGTTTGCCTCAGTATCCCACGAGTCGCAATCGCCCCGAACTTCCAAGAACGCTGGCTAAGCGATAAGGGCGGTTATCATTTGCGCGTGGACAGAGTCTCACGCTCTTAAGCCTATAGCCGTTACAATGTAAGACTTATTTTCTCATACGGTTATTTTGTATAGCATCGACGAGTTGGCGAAGAGAAGGGCGTATTAATCGTAGTTAATACCCAAGTATAGGGCCCTCTAATGCCAAGTCGTCGATTTCTTACATCTAATGTATATTCTAAGCTGTGCTGACGGATTTCCCAGCGAGAAGGGCGTATCTTCTGCATGCTAGGCGTTTACGCCCACCCCTCTTGCTGGTGAACCGCCGTGCACGTGTTACCATGCTTAAGACCCTGTGAGTCGTGTTTCACGGGTAGCCTGTGACTCGGGGCCCACCCGCACAGAGTCTGCGTATGACGGGTTGCCCGTCTCTCGGGGCTACTGTACGGAGCTCGATGTTTGGCGGGTTGCCTGCCTCTCGGCGCAACTCGCCTCGCACTCGGGGCATAACGGGTCTTAGGCGATTTCCGGCCATTTAAACCCGTGTTAAGGGCTTACATACAGTTAGAAGGCTTTAAAAAGACGGATTTTCAAGAATTTTTTTCGCGCAGATTATTCAATTTATTAATTTGAAAATTGGTGTACATATTATAATAACCTTATAATATATAAACATATTTTTCATTTGTAAAAATAATCATCGCGAATGTTGCTATCGCCGATCTCCTAGAGCTCCGCAAAAAAAAAACCAATTTTGCGGTGATCACGATATCTCTGGACCGGATTATCTGAAATGAAAAAACCAAATAAATTTCGTTAATATAATACATTATCTAGTATTTAATCGAAGGAATTAGCGAAAAAATAATTTTTGACAAAATGGCGACTTCTCAAAATAAAAGACTCGATTTTGAACGAAAATTTAAGCCTTAAATTGTTTATAAAATGGAAAATATTTATCGGAGAAAAAAAATCTTTGATTAATTACTGACAAATCTAGTTAAAAAGGTTGTGTTAAAATTTGAGACTGATCGGTTCAGCCGTTTTCGAGAAATCTTGATCACCGATTTTGAAAACATAGTTTTGAGAAAAACGCGTTTAAAGTTTCAAAAGCGTTTTACATGTGGTAAATTTTGTTTTTTTTTTCAACTTACATGGAGTCATCTATTCCAGGGCCATATAATAATCCGTTCGCATCGTTGGCAGCTTCTAATAATTCGATTTGATGCTGTCTGCGAGCCATTCTTCCCTCTCTGGTGCTCTCGTGTGATCTCAGGTCGGAGATCTTGATGCGCTGCGCATCTTCTTTATCTGTATATAAATGCGCATTGGACCCAAGTGAGACGCCCATTGCATTCATATAATATAAAAGGGCAGCTGTCCCTTCATTGAAGATGCCAGCAGCTATATATGCAGCCATTTCCACCGTTTTTGATCCGGCTGGAAGTACTTTTGGAGAGATCTTCCACACCAGTTGGTTATAGCTTTTATTATTGTTTTGGGTGAAACCACCCACACATCTTTCCAATAATTTTCCATTGCTGAGATCTTCATAAATGGGCCTCAGGGCCTCAGCAACTTCTTGTGGAAATGGCTGATAATCATGGTTATAAACTGATAAGTTTAAATTTTGGCAACTGAGAAACATACAATAGAAAATGACAAAGGAAAGAGAGTAGGATAGACAAGGAAAGAAGGGACAGCGCCTCAGGTAGACAGCTGGCGCGCCGGTCCCCGACTGTGAGACGCGCCTCCCTAACGCGCCTTCATAAATGTGTCTATAACTTCGAAAATATTCGTCTGATTGACATAAAATTTTGAGTGTGTATGCTCCGATATATGTATATTCAGAAAATACAAAAAAAAAACGATTTTTTGAAAATTACAAGTGTATGTAAGCCCTTAAAGCGGATTTTGACAATGCGGGTCACCTTTATTTTTGATTTGCTATCTTTTTGTCTAATAAGGTTTTTTGATTTTCGCAAATTTCTTCTTTTCTGAAAATTGACGCGGATTGGTCAATTTTTAGTTTTTCGTGAGGTTTTGAAGAAACCTCACGATTTTCGGAAATTTCGATTTTTAGTGAGTTTGGAAATAAAAAATTTTCAAGCCGCCATTTTGCACCTTGTTTCGACCCAGGACGTTACACTGTAGTATCGCTTTATTGCTCCCCTTAGGGTTACAAGGCTTCCGCTCCGTCTCCATTTTACATCTCCTCCATTCGCATCTTCTCATTATGCTCCTATAAAATTATTCACATTTCATTATTCTAGTTCAAATTCGCACGCTGTTCCACACATCTTAAAACTACTTTCGCTTGCTTCGCTCTGCTTTAACCTTTTTTATGTCTAATCTCGCACGCTGTTACCAGAAATCTTACAACTACTACCGCTCGCTTCACTCCGCTTTAACTTTACTTATGCCTAATCTCGCACGCTTTGCCTTCTCTCTCTGCTCCTCTTCGCCTTTTAGTCTTGATTGCTTTTTATGTATACAAATATATACACTTCTTTATTTTTACGCTACTCTCAATTTCAATCGCTTCTTACTCCTCGCTCGCTGTCTCTCTTCTCTCATGGGCGCATGCCTATTCTTTATTTCCGCTCTCTCTTCTTTTACCGCCGCTTTTCTCTCTCTTTTCATTTATTTTTCTTTTTCCTTTTATGTTCTCTCTCGCTTATATGGGCGCTTTTTCTTCCTCTTTCTCATCGACTCCCGTTTCCGCATCCTTCATTCCATTCTTTTCTTCCACTTTTCCCTTTTTCTCAATCTCTTCTCATTCACTTCTCCTTCTCTTCTCACTCTCTTCTCGTTCTCTTCTCATTCTCTTCTTATTCTTCTCTCATTGCTTTCTCACTCTCATCTTAATTCTCCTCTTAGTTTCCTCTCATTCCACTCTCATTCTCTTCTCATTCTATCCTCACTCTCTTCTTATCCTCCGCTCCGTTTCTTCTCATTCTACTCTCATTCTCTTCTCTTCTCATTCTTTTCTTCCGTTCTTCTCATTCACCCGTCTTTCACACTTCCTATTGCTGCTTTTCCTCCTGCTTTTCTTTTCTCCGCTCCTCTAACATTCTCATCCACCCCTCTCCTCCCCCACCTTCCTCTAGTATCTCTCTTACTCCCTCTCCGATTCCTTTTTCTGACTTTCCCTGGCCCCCACACCTATCCAGCACAAGCTCCCACGATTCTCTCTCTCCACCACACACCCTACACACTCTCTCCTCTTCTGCTGCCCAATATCTCCCTTCCCTTATCTCATTTCCCAGTCTTAACCTCGCTATTCTCTTGTATCTTTCCTCCCCCAACCTGCTATCAGATACCTCGGTACGTCCGTTGTTGTAACTTCCCTGTACCATTTATTGTACCTTGACTCGTTTATTTTTCTTTCCCGCTTCTCTGCTTGCCTTCTCTTATCCTCCTTTTCGACATTCTCATACCCTCCCTCTTCTCGTTCTTCTCCCCCTTGTCTCTTTGTTGCTCCAAACACTTTCCTTCCTCGCTCCCACTTTAAGCTTCCTTGCCCGTCGTTCCTTTCTCTTTCGCTCATTTCTTCCAGACACGCTCTTGCTAGTTTACTTCCTTTCCCTCTCCTCAGCTGCTCCTCGAAGTTTCATGCTCTCCTCCCCGCCCTCGTTCTCACCTTCTCTCTTTTCGTCTCCTCTCTTACCATATAACCTGGGGTCCTCCAATCTACCCCTAACGTCCATCTTATAAACCTGTCCTGCACAGCTTCCATCCCTGTTATTTCTTCTTACCCCTATATGTCCGCCCCGTATCCCATCACCATCTATACCAAGGTGTCAAATAGCCAGATCCTCCTCCTCCAGTCTTTTCCAAACTTTCTTTTTCCTATTTCCCACGCCTGCTTCATAACGATGCCTGCCTTTTTTATCCTGTCCCTAATATGCGCTTCCTGCCCTCCATTACTTTTGAAAATATATCCCAAATACTTGAATTCACTTACTACTTCTACTCTTATCCCTTCCCATGTCCACTCTACTTTTTTCCACCTCCCACCTCCTTTTCTAAACCTCATTACCTTCGTTTTATCCACATTCACCTCTAATTTTTTCTTCTTGAAGTATTTCTTCAGTCTACGTATCATACTTTTCAACTCCTCCTCACTCTCTGCCAATACTACAATATCATCCGCATATGCCAGTGAATAAATTCTTCTATCTCCTACCTTCACCCCTCCCCATGCTCCGCTCCTTAGCTCCTCTTCAACGTCAGCCAGCAGCAGATTAAATAACGCTGCGCTCAACGGGCACCCTTGCCTCACCCCCTTCGCCGTCCAGAATTTCTCTCCTATCTCCTCTCCTACTTTTACTCTGCTTACCGTCTCCTTGTATACCTCTTCGATTCTTTCCCTTAGTCCCTTCCTTACCCCCCTCTTCTCCATTGCCTCCCACAGAATTTCTCTATCCACCCAATCAAAAGCTGCCCGCAAGTCCACGAATAATGCCACCAGCTTCCCTTTCTTCTTTTCCACATACTTATTCACGACAAAATTCGAAACATATATATTATCAATCGTTCCCATCCCTCTCCTAAATCCTGTTTGGTTAGAGGAAATCATTTTTTCCACTTCCACCTCTTCTTTCAGCCTCTTGGCTAACATCGTTGCGTATATTTTATATAACGCTGTCATCAGCGTTACCCCTCTATTCTCGCTTACCCTTATCCCTTCTCCTTTCTTAACTATCGGTACTATTATTTCCTCCATCCATTTTTGCGGCCACCCCTCCTCTTTTCAGACCCTATTACATATCTCCCACGCCACTTTTTCTATCGCTTTCCCCCCGTTCTTCCATGCCTCGTTCGGAATTTCATCTTTCCCAACCGCTTTTCCATCTTTCAACTTTCTAATCGTCTTCGCAACCTCTTCCCTGCTTAAGTTCTCCTCATTTCCTTCTCTACTCTTCCCGCCACCTCTCGCGGCTACTCTGTTTCCCACCCCCCCTAATAATTTCATAAAATACTTTTTCCATTCTTCTTTTTCTATTCTCTCATTCGTCCTCCTTCTACTTTTCCTTCCTCTGTTCACGATATCCCATACCTTATTTTCCGTCCTCGCTCCTGCAATTTCTCTGATTGCGCTTTCTCTTTCCTCTTCCTTTTTACTTTCGCACATTTCCTTATATTCTCTTTTCTTGCTGTCATACTGCTCCCTTGTACACTGATTTTTTCTTCTTTTCCTCAACTCCTTTCCTACCTCCATCTTCATCCCTTTGCATTCTTCATCCCACCAGCCTTCCTTTCTTTGCTTCCTTGCTCTCCCCCCTCTTTCTTCTTCCTCCCTCATTTCTTTCTTAATTATTTGCCCTATCTCCTTCATCACTTCCTGGATTTCACCATTCCTTGCTTCTATCTTCTCCACCCCTTTCGCATATTCCACTTTCATAGTTTCTCCTCACTTCCCCCTCCCTGTCCTTCTTTCCATTCTTTTCGCTTCCTTCCTTTCTTTGCTTCCTTGCTCTCCCCCCTCTTTCTTCTTCCTCCCTCATTTCTTCCTTAATTATTTGCCCTATCTCCTTTATCACTTCCTGGATTTCACCATTCCTTGCTTCTATCTTCTCCACCCCTTTCGCATATTCCACTTTCATATTTTCTCCCCACTTCCCGCTCCTTGTCCTTCTTTCCATTCTTTTCTCTTTTTTCCTCTTTCCTCTCCCTCTTCTAATCGTCACCACCAGGGGGTGGTGGTCTGACTCCACCCTATCCGCTACTTCCATGCTTTGAATTCCCTTCTTGTATTTTCATCTCCTAAAATATAATCTATTACTATTTCCCCCCTCGCCCCAGTATAAATGAATTCCCCTTCTTCATTACCTTCTATATTTCCGTTCAATATCTCCCACCCTACTTCTTCTATCATTTTTACTAGCTTTTTTCCTTCACTATTAATTTTCTTGTTTTTCGATTTCCTTGCACATTCCTCTTCTTCTTCCCTTTCCGTTATCCGTCCTCCTTTGTTTTTGGTTCTCGCATTAAAATCTCCTCCTATGATCACCTTCCACTTTTCGCTCTGCCTTTCTGTCCACTTCCTAATTGCGCTTAACTTTCTTTCTATATCCCCGTTTACATACACCGCAACCACCATCCACTCCTCCTCCCCTGCTTTTACTTTTGCCGTCATTATTCCTTCCTCATGTTGTTTCTCATCCACCTCTTCTACCATCATTTTCTCCCTTACCCCTATTATGATTCCACCTGCCACTCTTCCTCTCTTGTTTACCTTTTTTGCCCATTGTTTCGTCCACTCGTAACCTTTAGGCATTCCGCCTTTTACTTTTTCCCACGCCTTCTTTTCTACCCATGTTTCCAGGATTATTACTACTTCCCATTTTTTTACCCCCTCCCAAAAGTCCTTCTCCTTATTTGCCAACCCTGCTACATTCCATATCGCTATCTTCCAACTGTCTTCTTCGCCTCCCCCTTCCCATTTTCTGTCTTTCCCTCCTTCTTGTTCCTTTTCTCCTATTCCTTCTCTTGCCTTTCCCATATTCTTTTCCTTCCCTTTCTTCCCCTCTCTCTTCCAGTTTCCCTCCTCCTTCCTTTTTCCGTCTTGACCAGCCCACTATATTACTTCCCCCGTCTTGACCAGCCCACTATATTACTTCCCCCACCTTTTTGCTGATATCTTGCTCTCGTATCGTGTCTCTTTCTCTCCTATCTGTTCTATCATTAGTCCGCATCTCTCCTCCTCTTGATGTTCCTCCCGTTTCTCTTTCCTCTTTCAGTTTGTCTCTCTCCTCATCGTACGCTCTTCATCCCCCCCTCCATTAATATCCTCCCATGTTCCACTCTCGTTCTACGTTCCTTCCTTCCCTCTTTGACCGCTATTTCCCCCAACTTCCACTGCACTCTTCTCTCCGCCCATGTCAAATCATTTTCTATCAGTACCGTCTTTCCTTTTAGCTTACTTCTGTTCCTCGTCACTGTTCTCTTTTCCTCCACGTTCGCCAGTTCTGCAACAACCATCCCCTCCTTCCCTTCCTCCCATCTTCCTACTGCCCTCGCGTTTTCTATCCTTACCTCTGCTCCAATGAACTCTGTAATTCTCTTCACTGCCTCCCTCGGTGATTCTTTCTGTATTCTAAGCCTTTTTATCACTATATTTCTTTTCCTGCGCTCCCTTTCTTTCATTTCCAGCTTCTTTTCTATCTCCTTCACTTTCTTTTCCAGCTCTTGCCCTTTGCCTCCCCCCTCCTCACGTGACACCACCTTCCTTTCCGTTTCCTCTAATTTTTCTATTCTCTTCTCCAACTCTACTTTCTCCTGGTCTTTCTCTCTTATTTTTCCCTCTAACATTCCAATTTCCTCCCATATCTCTTCCCTCTCTTTTTTCCACCTTTCCTCGCCCTTCGCTAGCTGCTCCTTAAGGGGAGACAGTCAGCGTCAAAATGCAGATTTTGGACATCAATATAAATGTTCATGGCATTTGTAGAAATTTCCCTGATAGTCTACCATTTGATGTATCAAATGTAGCAACTCTTGACGCTAGTTAGAACCCTTGAGGTGCAGCGGTTCTCTCATGAATTAATTTTTTATTTTCACACGCCGCGCGCAGTTCTGACCAAACCGCTTGACGGATCTTATCCTGCGACTTCTCATTTCCTTTGTTAAACTTTTGCGGACCGCTTGAGCGCAGCACATTTTTTTCAGATCCTCATTTTGGAGTTACAGGCCACTCTTTGAATCTTTGACTCATTTTTTGTTTTTAGAGCACTGCACACAAAACAATTTCATTAAAATAAAAATGTGCCACGCTCAAGCGGTCGGTAAAAGTGTTTCAAAGAAAATGAGACATCGTAGGATAAGATCCATCAGAGGGTTTGGTCAGGATTGCGCGCAGAGTTTTTGACGATCCAGGTTTCGGGAAACAGCCTCCGAAGTTGAAGGTATGGAAAAACGTTTCCTCAGTCCTTCGCTACACCGATTACTGCACCTGCATAACAAACAATATTTGTCATGGTTATTGCATGCAGAAAGAAAATTTTTTAACTCGCTTTTGACGGTTTGTTCATATTTATAATTGCAATTATTTTTAATATTAACATAAATTTTGACACCAAAAATGCTATAAATTTATTGAAATATAACCTCCAATCCCTTGACAGTTTGGAGGTTATATTGTACATATAAGGCACGAAATTGAATTGACTTACTGGAAAAAGTGTAAATAAATATGAAAACCAATTCGATTATTTAGTAAAGACATTGTCTTTACAAATAATTGAATATAATAAACATATGAACTGACGTATCACTCGCCACTGTGAAACTGCTCGTGTCATTTGTCGAGATCGATGAAGCATTTTCAGGTTATTTCTCGATCGATTTAATTATTTTATATTGCTTTTGAAAAAATAAATAAACACTCGATAAAAATAAGTGAATACAATAAAAAAATAATGAACCACGCCCGAACGTTTGTTTACTAGTAAATTTACAAGGCACTTTCTGATCACTTTTGCGACAATTCTTTTGATTGGCCCGTAGTCACTTCTTTAAAGCTTTTTGATTGGTCCGCAGAGTTGTTAGCGCGCAGAGCGCGCTTATTAGCTGCAAAGCTCAATGTCGCAATCACGCGATATTCAACTTTCGATTCAACAGTAGAACAATTATTTCTTTACCAACTCTACATGAATCTGAATGAATAATCAATTGTATATAAATATGTAAATATATTTATTTGTCATTGGTGAGAATATTTCTTTAGCGACTAAAGAAATATTTTCACTAAATATATATATATATATATATAGGGCATTCCAAGTGAAATCGAGGCGTCATTTCCCTCAGGTAATCGGATCCTTTTTTGCATTGATTCCACTTTAAAAATAGCCTTATTTTTCCACAGAATTATTTCGACGCTCTTTCAAGTGGCGCGCCGATAAACTTAAAAAACACCATTTTTGAAATTATGCAATTTTTTCCACAGATTCTGGGTTACAAATAAGTAATGTAGATCATGATTAGAAAGTGAGATGCAGCTTCCTCATATTTTTTTAAATAATTTTTTTATTTTCAGTTTGTGAAATGAAATTGAAAAATTAATTTCTAATATTCCTTTTGAAAGTAAAAAATAAAATAAAAATAAAACATGTCTCGAAAAATTTTGATATTTTGCATATTTTTCAAAATGAATGAGATTTTTTTTTCAATAAAAGATTTTTCTCAATTACTTTGGAAAATATGCAAAATATCGAAATTTTCCAAGAAACGTTTTATTTTTATTTTTTTTTTCACTTTCATAAGGAATATTAGTGATTTTTGTCCTATTTTAGAAACTAAAAAAAAAAAAATCATAAAAAAAATATGAGGCAGCCACATTTCACTTTCTTATCATGATATATATTACTTATTAATGATCCAGAATCTGTGGAAAAAATTGCAGAATTTTGAAAATGGATTTCTCAATTTTCAAAATTCATTTATTACACATTTGCCTGTAACTTTGCCATTTTTCAAAATTAGGGTCTATGGCTCGGTTAATAAGTGCAAAAGGGTTTGTAAAACGTAAAAAAAATTTAAAAAAAATTCGATTTTTTCCAATTTCACGCTGACTGGACCCCCTTAATTAATCTGTTTCGTTTCCTCTTCTACTTTTTCTCCTTGTCCTTTAACCTCTTTTAGCCTTTCTCTCATCTCTTGCCGCATTTCCCTTATTAAACTTTCTAGCCTGTCTTTATCTTGCAGCGATCTGTCCAATTTTCTACTTTTTCTAAAAATTTCCTCCTCTTCTGCTTTCTCCTTCTCTTCTAGCTCCTCTCTCTCTTCCTCTTTTTTTCCTTCTCTTCCGCTTTCGCTTTCTCTTCTCACCCCTCCGTCCTCCTCTTCCACATCTCGTTCAGATCCTTTACGTTACCCACACTCAAACTTCTCTCTCTACCCAACAACTCTGCGCTTGGTCTCCTTCCCCTCTTTTTTGCCTCTTCTCCCTTGTCTGCCTCCTTTATATCTTTTCTCTGCATGCTGTCCTTTACTCTCTGCTCCCTTCTTCCTTCTTTCTTTACTTCCCTTCGTTCTTTTTGCTCTCTTTTTCTTTCCTTCTACTACTGTCTTTACCACCCGGGACTCTCTGCCTCTCTACCTTATCAGCCAATCTTTCTTGTGCCCTTCTCCTTCGACCTCTTCCATGCTCACCTCTCTCTCTCGGTGTCGCCACCCGTATCTCCCCCCACGCTTTCTTCACTGACGCCTGCCTACGCACAATAGGAGAAAAGCCCAAAAACCTCGCCAAAACCTCAAATGACCTTTGACGGGAATGAAAATTGGCTTACAGGGGTTTTCAAGGTCGCTGATTACGAATCCGCAAGCCAAATTATCGTAGAAAAAATGGCCGATCCAATATGGCCGACATGAACGTTAAAAAGTTACCAAATGTTGACAAAAATTGGTATATACGGGTTTTAAAGGTCGCTGATTACCAATCCGATATCTATTGTTTATAACTTGCAACAAAGAGCTTACAGCAAATTGTTATAAACAAAATGGCCGAGTATCCTGCTGAATAGATAAATTAATATATAAAAAAAAATCATCATAATAAAATAAACGTGAACAGTGTATTCTACGCAATTATTATTTTTATCTCCAAAATACATACGGAACGCGATAAATTCGATCAAGGAAGCGAATTTATCGGATAAATGCTCGCTGATTATCAGAAATACTTCTTTCCTTGTCAGCACCAATTCTTTGTAACCGGATCTTGTAATAAAGACATAAAATTGTAGAAAATTGGTGTTAAAGGAAAAGATAAAATTTTCAATTAATACAATAACTTGAACAATGTACATTATTTTACCAAATAAATAACCGCAATAATTGAAATAATTTTAAAAAAATTAGACAGAAAATATTGACATGGATTTGGTTAAAAGAAAGCTTTGCTTACTATATAATATATATATATTCAAATATTTTATTTGAATGTCATAACATTTCATTCATATTTAAGAAATTTTTATGTAGTTGATTTTAATATGTATATATATATGCATACGTATATATCATAATTAAATCACAGAAAATTTATATATATTTATATATATATATATATATATATATACACATACATATATATTAAAATAATTTATTTCAAGCGTATAACAGCCGTCTTGTCCGTTATGATGCTACTTCACCCATTCTCACGTAGAGGCGCAGAGGCTGCTCAATAGTGCCTCGTGCACGCTCGGCTACCGCACGATGCGAAAAAAATCATTACGGACAAGACGCACGTTTTCCGCAGGTAACTCTTGTAAATTTCGAAAGCTTATACATTAAACTAAAGGCCGAGACTAGGAGCTTTGCAAAACGTGACAAAATATATAACTTTTCGGACCGTTGAAAATATAAGTTTTCAAAATTATTCAATTTCATTTATGCCGAAGGCTATACTACATTTCAATCATTTATACATAAAGTTTAGATTCAACCGATGTAAAAATATGTTCTACATACCTCCAGAAGTCGTATCCATGTTGCAGAATTGAAATTAAACCCGTCACTTTAAAGTTATGGGTTTTTGAAGTCAGCGTTATTTTCGTCTGTTCAGCGCGTGACACGTACACTCTTCACGAACACTAACTGCCAACTGTCGCTGCGGCGCACGTATACACTTAAAGGGCTTTCCCTTCCACAATAGAATGCAGTTACTAGTCCTCTACCTGAATGACTACTCAACTGACCCTATTTCGAAAATTTATTTTTTGGGATTTTGGCCAGGTTTTTGGGCTTTTCTCCTACTGTGCTACGTCTTTCCCCCCTTTCCCCACCTGAGCCTTCCTTCTAATCTCTTTTCGCTATCTTCCCTTGCACTTTATGCACTTTTATGACCACTCACCTTTATGTTTTTCCTTTTTCTTATTACATTCGCTCATTCACAACAGCCCTCTTTGCTTTCGTTCTTCCTCAACCACACACAGATCTCTGTTTCTCACAGCTATTCCACACCACTTTTCCACACGTGCGCTCACTTTCACGCCCGAAACGAAAGTCTATTTCTGTAGTATTTTCAATATTTATTACATATAAAATTGATTGCGATTCTTTTAAAAGAAGCTGTAGTAAAATAAATAACACATTATTTTATTCCAATAGAATATTTGTCTGGAATGATGAAAGTTTTATTTCCTTCAAGCAAAGAACTATCATTTCTGTAGTATACTTTAATAGTATACATAAATTGTTGAAGATTAAAAAACTGGTTTTTTAAATGTTTTCTTACATTCGAATCTTCATAACTCCTAAATTTTTTCAAGTGCATAGTAGGAGTCGATAGCATCATAGGTAGCATGTTAGGTAGTTAGGTAGGATAGCTGTATGATGGTAGGTAGGGTCGAGGGTTCGAAACTCGGTCGGACAGAGAAATTAGATCGGAGAATTGGCGCAGATTTGTCTTTTTTTTCTATTTATCTCTTTTTGGGGTCACTAAATGATGCATATTAAATTATTTGGTAAATGCTATATATTTTTTATAAAATATTTTGCAACAAATAATAAACACGCATTTAATTGAATTAATCATTTTTCCTGTTGATTGGACTAATTGATTTATTGATTCAACAAATTTTTGTTCTCAGTGCTTCGTGTATTAAAAGACATGCATGTTCTGAATGATAAAATGGTTCCTTGATTTAAATAAGATATTACATATAATTAATAACATATTGTTAGATTCAGGTAAATTCGTTTATTGAAACAGAAATTCATAGGATTGACTGGAAAAATGAACCAAGTAAATATATAATGGAACCAATCTAATAGGTTGTGGCAAATAATGGAAAAAATGATTTTTTGCCCTCAAAACTTTATTTCATTGGTTTTAGTAATTTTTTCTCTCAGTGTGTAGCCTCACTATTTTTTGTTTATTCTATTCAGTCGTTTTCGAAAAATATGTGTTAAAAGTTTTAGTTCTATCTTTCTTGCACTCACGAGAGTGGGAACACGCGCGCGGAGAGGCGATTTAGCCTGGCCATAACACTCTCAGCACATTGATGTAACTGCTACGTAACGAAACATGTAATTTTTATTTTATTCGTAATATTAGATTTCTTTATAATACCGATAAAATAAAAGTTTTTTATTGATAATTTATTATTTCTAAACATTATATCCAAAAAAAGGATGGAAACAAATTTAAAAAAATTATATTTTTCCGAATTGAACTTATCAGCTATATATTTTTCCTGATATATGGTCCTCAACTTTGCGCGGATCCAAGAAAGTTAATTTGCCGATTGTGGGGGACTAGGACCTGCCTGAATACTGATTTTTACGTATTGGACGAATTCTTTATAGGAGATTTAAAGTTAATAAATTATTGACAAATGATCAATATTAAGGGGCCGGTTTACGCCGGCGGCGAGGAGGTGATAGGGGGGGGGGGGGCCAAAATTGTATGCCGTGAAATTATCTTATGAATTCGTTCATCAAAATTTCAACCTGATCGAAATATCGTTCGGAAACAATTTTTTTTTAACCCTTATGGTTTCTTGGAGGATTTCGATGCCAAAATGGCATCGAAAATCATAGTAGAAATTCATTCCAGCAGGTTTAGAGTCAAATTACACTGACATATTACACTCACATATCGTTAATTACACTCACATATTGTTTGCGTCCCTTAATCGACATAACCTCAAAAATGATTCAAGACATTTTGAGGTTATGTAGATTTATCTATATATATTACGCGTATGTTACAAGAAATGTCGTGTCAAATTTATGTAACATTTTATACGTATTTGTTACGTAACCTATACTGCGATATTATAATATCACCAATCTTTTATAATTGTTACAGCAATGTTCTGTAATTGTTGCGGATTCATTACAAGAAATGTCTTGTAACATTTATGTAACACATAATAGGTATTTGCTACGTAGCCTATACTGCGAGATTATAATATCACCAAGCTTCTATAATTGTTACAGCAATGTTTTATAATTATTACGGATTTGTTACATGAAATGTCCTTTAACATTTATGTAACGCATAACATGAATTTGCTACATAGCCTGTACTACGAGATTATAATATCACTAATGTTCTATAATTATTACAGCATCGACTCGCAACAATTTTACAGGTTCACAGTATATGTAAATATCTCGTAAAAGAATGACGAGATCTTGACGTATCAATGTTACATATTTGTGATGTCTATAGTTTTTCGTAATTCCTTCATCATTCATTGACGTCTGTTACGTCAAAAATGGGAGTTCTCGCGAACTATTAATAATTTTCGACGTATGATGTGTTGAATTCGATTGAGACTCTCTAGTCGTGGAAAAATTTCGGTACTACTCCTGGAATCAATTCTCAAACACATCTGCCCCTGTTTTTGAGTCTAACCTTCCAGAAAATTACTTTGGAAATGGGCTTGGAATCCCTGTTTAATTTTCAATTGCGTAAAATATCCACTGAGATTTGAACTCGACGTTTCGATATAATTTACTATTGGCTTTACCCTGGGGATCGCTGTCAGTACTTTTACTAAACAAAGGGGTGATTGAAGGGGTTTCGATTGTACGAATGAAAGGATTGATGGCGATTCTCAAATGACACGATGGCAATGACGGAATAGGGAGGAGAGCTTGAAAGGCCTTTTGTTAAATTTCACTCAGATGAGTTTTCCTCCTTTGAATTATTTTTTAAGAAATTGTTTTTCATTCGGATTTTTATGAAAAATAGAATCATCAATGCCGCAGGAATAATCTGAATTTAGGATTCACTTAGGTAAGAATAAATTTTCTGTGAAAATAATCAGCTAACCGGATTGTAATTGAATTAATTAATTAATTCCGTCCGAATTGATGATGTTCTCTGTATTCGAATTTTTTCCGAACTATTCGTCACAATTACGCGAGGAAACGTAATAAAATAAAACTTCTCTCGGTAAGAGGTTCTCCTGATGGAGAGAGTGACAGCATTTGTAGATGCAGTGGCAACCCGGACGGAACGATGAAGTTGAATTGGCGGTTGATCAAGGGCGTCGCAGGTTGACGATGGAGTCGAAGAAAATATCGTTGCAGAGAATTTAATTTTCGAGATCTAAATTTTATTTTTAATTATTGAAGAAAAAATAGTTTACGAAGAAACATTAATCTTAAATTTCATGATCTATTTAACAATAACCCTGAATTGTACGTTTTCCAATAATTCGTGGATCGCGCAAGTTAAAGTCAAATGAATGAAAATTATTAGGCAGAAAATAATAACTAGACAAAGGAAAATAAAATAAAATGAGGTCCAAAGTCTCTTTTGACATTCAAAAGCTAAAATCGAATTTCGAGAATTATGATAAAAACAAATTTAATTAGATTCAGAACTCAAAAATATTAAGATTCTAAACCGAAAGAAACCAGCTTGGCTCGAAAAATCAAGTGGGATTACTAAGTCCAAAGCGAATTTATTTGGAAAAATCCAGAATCAACAACGTCATTTTTGAAGCATCTCACAAGTTCAGCCCAAGAATTGATTTGGTGAGGACGATGGGTTTCGTAGTTTCCACGTCGGAAAAAAAGTCGAAGAAGTCTGCCGAGAGCCCTTTTTCCGGCCTTTATATACCCTTGATCCAGGCTAATCCGTTCGATAAAAGTAGGGATTAATGATAAAGACAGAGGATGCAATTTTCTGATGCATCCTCTGATGCCTTTTCTATTTCGTGAGCTTCCCTTGAAAATTGGGGTCATAGCAAGGGCGCTAGCGTAGATCATAGGGTGGACCCTATGCGTGTAGCTGTATCGCGGCGCGTGTGTCTGTATCACGGCGTGCGTAGCTGTATCGCGGCACGTGTATCCCTATACATGGACACGCTTATGCCACACGCTTCCTATATTCTTATTCCGTATATAATATTACTTTCTTATGAACAATAGTAATTCTTGTATTATAGTGTTACGTCAGGGGTTTATTTAGCCGCCATTTGCGGCAACCATTTTATTTTTTTCATTTACCAAATTTTTTTGAATGAATAAATTAGCACAATATATAAAATAATATAAAAATGGCGCTCTGAAGAGCCCTTCTCATTTAAAAATCTCACGTAACTAGCTTATCAACGTGCGAGCAAGTAGCCGTTGAGGATCTCACGGTAGAATCGTCTGCAAATTTCGCTGACAAATGGGATCCCACGGTGACCGGTGAGATGCTGCACACCTCGAGGATATGCAGCGCCCGGCGTAGTGTCACCTTTTCCTCGCGCTTTAATTCGCCGGAGTGCAAAGCACGATTTTTCTAAATCATAAATCAGTCAGTCCTAACTGGGAGCTCGACCAGTGAGGTCGAGCTCTCAATTTATATCGCGAATAAGTGACGCCCTGGTTGTGGATGATTTACCCAATTGGACCACTTTTCAAAATCTTTATTTCCGAAAATTTGTAAAACTTAAAATTATAATTATGTGACCAAATTATGAAATTTTATAATTCGTCAAAACCCATCGACTAAATTAGTCGATGGGATTTTAAATAAACTCGGTTGTTGTTGTGTTTGAAATGGTGTACCTTAACGACTAATCATTTGTGTTCACATCACCAATCCACTCGCGCTCCAATCCCTGACGGGCGCATTCCCGTCTAAAAGGAGCAAAATAAAACATATTAACAGGTTCGTCCAAAATTGTCATAAGGGCGTAACAGGTTAAATTTTTGGTGGCAGCGGTGCACAGTAGGAGAAAAGCCCAAAAACCTGGCCAAAACCTCAAATGACCTTTGACGGGAATGAAAATTGGCTCACAGGGGTTTTCAAGGTCGCTGATTACGAATCCGCAAGCCAAATTATCGTAAAAAAAATGGCCGATCCAATATGGCCGACATGAACGTTAAAAAGTTACCAGATGTTGACAAAAATTGGTATATACGGGTTTTCAAGGTCGCTAATTACCAATCTGATATCTATTGTTTATAACTTGCAACAAAGAGCTTACAGCAAATTGTTATGAACAAAATGGCCAAGTATCCTGCTAAATAGATAAATTAATATATAAAAAAAAATCATCATAATAAAATAAACGTGAACAGTGTATTCTACGCAATTATTATTTTTATTTCCAAAATACATACGGAACGTTTCAAAAATAGAAAATTTTATTCTTAATCAAAATCGTAATCGGAGTCGGAGTCGGAGTCAGAATCATTATCTGAAATACTGATTATCAGAAATACTTCTTTCCTTGTCAGCACCAATTCTTTGTAACCGGATCGTGTAATAAAGACATAAAATTGTAGAAAATTGGTGTTAAAGGAAAAGATAAAATTTTCAATTAATACAATAACTTGAACAATGTACATTATTTTACCAAATAAATAACCGCAATAATTGAAATAATTTTAAAAAAATTAGACAGAAAATATTGACATGGATTTGGTTAAAAGAAAGCTTTGCTTACTATATAATATATATATATATTCAAATATTTTATTTGAATGTTATAACATTTCATTCATACTTAAGAAATTTGTATGTGGTTGATTTTAATATGTATATATATATATGCATACGTATATATCATAATTAAATCACAGAAAATTTATATATATATATATATACACATACATATATATTAAAATAATTTATTTCAAGCGTATAACAGCCGTCTTGTCCGTTATGATGCTACTTCACCCATTCTCAGGTAAAGGCGCAGAGGCTGCTCAATAGTGCCGCGTGCACGCTCGGCTACCGCACGATGCGAAAAAAATCATAACGGACAAGACGCACGTTTTCCGCAGGTAACTCTTGTAAATTTCGAAAGCTTATACATTAAACTAAAGGTCGAGACTAGGAGCTTTGCAAAATGTGACAAAATATATAACTTTTCGGACCGTTGAAAATATAAGTTTTCAAAATTATTCAATTTTATTTATGCCGAAGGCTATACTATATTTCAATCATTTATACATAAAGTTTAGATTCAACCGATGTAAAAATATATTCTACATACCTCTAGAAGTCGTATCTATGTTGCAGAATTGAAATTAAACCCGTCACTTTAAAGTTATGGGTTTTTGAAGTCAGCGTTATTTTCGTCTGTTCAGCGCGTGACACGTACACTCTTCACGAACACTAACTGCCAACTGACGCTGCGGCGCAGGTATACACTTAAAGGGCTTTCCCTTCCACAATAGAATGAGGTTACTAGTCCTCTACCTGAATGACTACTCAACTGACCCTATTTCGAAAATTTATTTTTTGGGGTTTTGGCCAGGTTTTTGGGCTTTTCTCCTGCTGTGCGGTGGGATGAACGAGTGTGCGATTGGTGAGGCTTTCAAATGAAAATGACGTGTGAAAATTTAGAAAATGAAATTGACTGAGAATCAGTGAAGATATTTTCGTTGACGATATGCAAATGCGCGATCGTCGAAAACAAAAATCGAACTTTTCGACCATTTTTCGCAAACGATCTGCGAGCGATCGGTGGAAAATACAAAACATCTTACAAAAATTGACTCTGGCAACATTTTTTTTAATAAGAGTGACTTTTGAAAATATTTTGAACGATTCGCGAGTGTGCGATCAGTGAAAGACGTTTTTTCAAAAACTTTCAAAATATCGTGGAAAATAAAAAGATTTAAAAACTTATTTTTGTAAAAAACCGTGTTACATCCCGACATTGTTGAGGAATACATTCTTTAAAATATTATTCTTTTAAATTCAATAATTACTCTAATGCATTTAAATAATTGAATATTTGAATTTGAATATATTTTGTAGACCTGAAATTGCACTTTTATTCAATATCGCGTTATGTTCTCGCGATGCGCGAACGGAATATCCGTTACTATAGACATATAAAATTGCAACTCGCGAGCTGTCGCCTCGTCGAGTTATTCGGCGATGCTGCAGTTCGCGATCGTGAGAACGGCAGAGACCCTGGACTCACGCGGGTGCAAAACCACTATGTCAGGAGTTTTACACGAAAAATTGAAATTGGAGTTCTAAAAAAAACCCAGGAGCTGATTCCTCGGTCGCTCGAGCGGGAAAAATCCCTCTGATCGCATAGTGGGCTATTGTGTCGGGAGAACGCCGTGAAACTTATATAATTATTCAAACTGTTTGGTGACTGTGAATTTAACTATACTTATTCAAACTTCCTTTTGGCTGTTTGTGTGTGTGTGACACCGAGATTCAAGCTACAATAATCGGCAGGATTCGGTGCAATTGCCGCAACTCTAAGGATACGTTGTTTGGAGTGGGTCAGCATGAGTGAGTAACGTATGCGTGTGTGTGGATCAGGTTAGCGAAATAGATTAGTTGCGGGCGGAATATTTATGTATGTACTGTTCCTATATATTCATTTTCTCCAATTAACCGCTACGACTAATAAATTAGAAGTATTTTAACTTTATTCGAAACTGAAGTTATTATTTCGAACGATCACCCATCTCGCGACGGGAAGGGGCCTGTATAGGACGAGGCAAGGCAACCCGAAAAATTAAATCACGGTAAGTGAATGGGGGAAATAATTCTCTCCTGTTACGTCCGTACGTAACAAATAATTGGTGGCAGCGGTGGGATATTGCCTTGCCATTTCCCTCCGAGACTGGTGATCGTTCGGTTGTATTGTTTAGTAATAATTGCCAATTTAAATTTGTGAATTGCAAAATCGAATTCTGTAAAAGGAAAAAATTCGTTTAATTTTATTTTTCCGTTAATATAAAACCACGATCTGGTGAGAGTCAAACTTTTGTGATTTTGGTATTTTTGGTAATTTTTATAATTTGGTTATGGTCACAACAAAAATTTTCTTCTTTTGCGACTTTCAATGGTTCATCGTGAATTTCCGGTAGGCGTACCCGCGGGAATTCCGGTGGGAATAACAACTGTTGTCTATTATTCTCCTGATCTCGTAAACGGATTCGGGAGTTTCTTCGGAGTTTATTGTCGTCCACGACGTGCCCTTTGGGTGCGACGGGGTTTTAGATTTTCCGTGAAACAATCAAAAAGAAAGAAAAATACGATAAAAAAAACTCCTTAATTAAATAACAATACAAGCAAAATGACAGATGAATCGAGTAGAAACGGCGTGAACGCGTCCGCGAATTTAAATGCGACAGAGCTCATGGCCACCATGACAAGCATGGTGGAGAGCATGTCGCTGCAAAATCGAATGCTTAACATACCCGTGTACGATGGCACGAATATGGCCCTGAAGGATTTCCTTCAGGACATACGCAATTGGTCGACTTTTATTCCTCCGGGTGCTGAAGCTGAATACGTCAGCGCGATAATTTCTCGATAACGCGGTAACGTGAGAAATTGCGTTTACGGTAAACGAATTAACACGGTGGACGAATTAATTTCCATATTAAAATCGTGACTCGCGAGCGGAAAAACCTTTGATTATTATGTACAGGAACTCACACGAGCGCGAATGAAGCGTGATGAAACCGTCGGACAATTTTACGATAGGATTCGAATTCTTCTTTTCAGTGGACACAGTGCCTGGAGAGAAGAAAACGACGGCGCTCACGTGGCTAATAATTCCGACCATTTGAGCAAAATTGCCCTTCGTTCGTTCATTGACGCATTGCCAACGCATATTAGTGAGCCTGTCGATATGCGAGAACCAGCAAACCTTGAAGATGCTTTCAAAATTGCTGAACGTCTCGCAATTCGAAGCTCACGATATAGCCGAGCAAAAACGGATGAGGAATCGCACGTGCGATTTACTCGACGTGAATATCCGCAAAATTTCGGTAAGGAATCGCGTTCTCCGTCGCCGGCATTCAATCGCACGGGATACGTAGATCATGAGAGGTATCGCACACCGAGCCCCGCTCGGTCTGTCTCTTTTCAAGATCGACAACCAACGAGTATTTTAAAACCCGGTCGAAATTTTTCACCAAGACCTCCGAGCCCTGGAATCGAATTTTATCACCAAAATTGTGATCCTCGAACGTGTTGCGCTCGTGGACGCGGTTGTATGGGATGCCCATTCAATGAGCGCTCACATTCACCACGCGGCGCACCACGCGCGGGACCCTTATTAAAAGAAATAGAACCCCCGCGGGGTGAGGCAACACCCGCCAGCGTCTCGAATTCCGGAACCCGAGCAATTTCACAATTGTGAAATCGTTCTCAGGATTCGAGAGAACGGTATACAAAAACCGAACAAGATTCTCAGAATCAAGTTCGAATTGTATTATGGACAACAATTATCAGTGAATCACCTGTAATACGTTTGCGGGCCCCGGAACTTATCGAGGGGAGTGCAAATTTTTTCATCGATACAGGCGCGGATATTAATATCATCAAATTTGAGTCCCTTAAAGGCGATGTTCTTGTCAATTTGGACGAACGAGTAAAAATTTCCGGAATAACGGAAAATTGTTTATATACGGTAGGAACAGTTAAACTCCATTTCACTGAAATACCGAATGTCTTTCATGTCGTTCATAGCCTCCCGGTGAAATGCAAGGGTATAATCGGAAAATCGTACTTACGTCAAGAAAAAGCTGAAATTTCGTTTCATTACAACACTCTCGTGACGTACGGTGAGCCGATTCGACCCAAGCCTTTTCTCGGCTCGGAGTACGAGGACGGAGAATATAAAATTCTCTCCTCGACGGGTCACTCCAGTATCAAACGTGACGAACCTAAAGCGCAAATTTTTTGCATTAGAGCTCGTACGCGCGAAACGATTCCAATAGCGACGGTAAATCCTGAATTGAAGGAAAGATACTTGCCGCGAATCGACACGATTGATGGATTGTACATTGGTGAGGCATTGGTCTCCCAAACCAATGGCGTTTTCCATGTAATGGCTGTCAATACCTTATCAGAGGACGTGAATATTGAAGTTACTCCTCAAGAATTGATTCCTTTCAAATATTGCAATCCTGCGTTTGAAATAAATCAAGAGTGTAGTTCTTCGTCAAGCGAAGACGAGGAACCCCCAACAAATCGCGTAGAAGCAATAATGAAAGCGCTTCGCTTACATGATTTGACGGCTGTTGACCGAGGTCACGTGAGGAAACTTGTCGAGGAGTTCCCCGAGCGATACAGGTTACCTGGTGATAGATTACCATGTACCAATCGGGTGTATCACAAGATTCCGACGACTGACGAGATCCCGTTAAACACTCGTCAATATCGTTTTCCAATCGTGCATAAAGAAGAGATTGAACGACAAATAACTAAGAAACTTGGTGACGAGGTTATTGTGCCGTCTCAATCTCCGTACAGTTCACCCGTTTGGATTGTACCAAAAAAACCTGACTCGCAAGGTAGACCGCGAATGCGTATGGTAATCGACATCAGAAAACTGAACGAGAAAACCATCGCCGACGCGTACCCTTTGCCTAACATCGTTGAAATACTTGATCAGCTGGGTCAAGCGGAATATTTTTCCACATTTGACCTTGCCAGCGGGTTTCAACTAATTCCAATGGATTCTCAAGACCGCGTGAAAACGGCATTTTCAACCCCCAACGGACATTATAAATATGTCAGAATGCCCGAGGGATTGAAAAATGCACCGGCAACATTTCAGCGCTTGATGGATAATGTTTTGCGAGGTCTCCAGGGCACTGAATTATTCGTGTACCTGGACGACATCGTAATTTTTGCAAGAACATTAGACGAGCACACGAAAAAGGTAAGACGTCTCATGGCTCGTCTCGAGGACGCAAATCTGGTCCTTGAACCCGATAAATGCGAATTTTTAAGGAGGGAGGTCGCGTATCTTGGCCACATTATCGGCCGTGATGGAGGGCGACCTGACCCGAAAAAGTTAATGGCGATGGAAAAATTTCCAGCACCAAAAACACAAAAAGCTATTCGACAATTTCTTGGACTCGCAGGATATTATCGAAGATTTATCGAGAATTTTTCCGCTCGAGCCAAGCCATTGTCCGACCTCCTTAAAAAGGGAAAAGAATTCATTTGGGGTCTCGAACAAAATCAGAGTTTCAGGGATTTGCGAGCGGCACTGTGTACAGAACCCGTTCTGCAATACCCTGATTTTTCTAAGCCGTTTACCATTACAACGGATGCCTCCGACTTTGCCGTGGGAGCGATTTTAAGTCAAGAGCATGAAGGGCAAGAAAAACCCATTGCTTACTACTCTCGTATCCTCACCAAGGCACAGAAAAATTACTACACGACTGAAAAGGAGTGTTTAGCCGTGGTTGCGGCATTTGAACATTTTCAACCGAATATATATGGGCGAAAGCTCAAACTGATTTGCGACCACGAGCCTCTCAAGTGGATTGGTTCAATGAATGACCCGGGAAAACGTCTCATTCGTTGGAGATTAAAATTGCAAGATTTTGATTATCAGTTTGTCTACAAGCCTGGTCGTTTGAACGCAAATGCCGATGCATTGTCACGAAATCCCGTGAATTCTGGTAATGCGTCGAGTTCAGACTCATCCGCGCCACCTGCGAAATTGTTTTCGATAAATACGGAACCACGTGGTGTAGGAAGGCCGAGATTAAACTCTGACCCAATCCGAGCGCCCACGGGAAGAGGTGCAATAGCAAAACGTCCGATAACATCAACAAGAAAACCAACAGAGTTGGAGAGGAGCGCGATAGCCTCGCGTACGCGTGCGGCTCAAGCAAGGGCCGCTGGCGCGAAGGCCGTATTACCCCCTCCTTCGACAGCAAGCTCGAGCACTGAAGGTTCGGAACCCCCGGTGCAGAGATTGCATCGAAGTATGCTCCCCGCCCCTCTATTACCCGCGAAACGACCAATCAAACTTAAAAAAACACATCAACCGACAAGTAAGAAAATTCCTTCGTCTGATGTTGAAAAATCAAATGAGGATAAATTAAAAGAACCAAAGGAAAAAGACATTGCAGTGACAATTGATCCTATTGTCGGTGATACCGACGATAGTACCAACGAAGATCTTGAAATCATTGAACAAGCGACCAAAATTTCCCCAGCTTTACAAGAATCTTTCCGAAAATTTGACGATAGTATTCGTCAACTGGAGGAGAGATTCCAAGTAAATGAAAGCGCGGAAAAACCCGAGGAGTTTTCGGACCGCTTATCCGAAGGTGACGTCGTAGAGGAAAGCGTTCAGGAAAAATTAAATGAACTCGATCCCTACGATGACGAAAACCAAGATGCAGAGCTCGAAAGGCGCATAAAAGAGCTGGTTGCACGCACGCAAGATTTGACAGAAGGCGAGCTCTTGAGAAGAACGAGTCTTCTGAAAAATCACAAGCCACACGTGAGTGAGAAAGAGACAGACGCCGATGACGAGTGCGAAGAGAAGGAGAGAGAAAATACGGCGGCGCGTGCGCTAGACAAAGTAAGCGAGTTGCCTCAATTCTCTTGCTTCTCGATGCCGTGTATGCCGCTGACTCCAACAGCTCGCTCTACGCCGTGCGCTTCCCGTGCCCCGCAAGCGTGGATAGCCGAGGACCCTTCGCTATCGCAGAGGAATTCAGCATAGCCGCCGTCTCAAGTTCGGGCCCCCGCTGTTTCCTTTCCCGCACGGTCCCATATACCAAATGCACAGAGCTCTGACCTGCCTCAAGTGCGAAATGATATGCATGATTCTTTATGTATGGTCGATTCCACCGACTCATACGAGCGTCGCACTCGTAAGAAGAAAAATCGGGTAATGACGAGATCCGAACAACGAGAAAAATCAATCTCGGATAGTTCGGAAGAAGAAAATATTCCAATGAAAAATAAAATTTCAGGAACGCGTAAATGCCTTACGTATAGTCGTGGCAATCACGTGCATTTTATTGCAACAGACGGCGAATTAACCACTCCAATAGGAAAATTATTGTCCGATCTCGGAGTGATCGATTCTTCCGAAATAAAAAGGCGAAATTTAAAAATTGGACAAATTGCGATAACACCACGTGGTCGCTACAAAATATTCAGCGTCATCGTCAAAAAGAAATATTTTGACGAAACGACAGCGGAAAATATTCACGCTGGTGTTACGTCCCGCTTTTCGCCTAAAATCTATAAATTTATAAAATCTATTGATACTATTATTTCGCGCGAGAACGGACGTGGATTCACGGTCCTACGCTAAGATGCTCTCGTCAGCGGATTCCGGAGACTCATGCGTCGCGATCACCCCATGTGTCGCAAATCACAATCAGCAACTTTTCAGTCGATGGCACCTTTCGGTCACCTTGAGCGAGCTCGCGCATGGCCATCAAGGGCATGCACGCGCCGTTTTCAAAAAAGCCGAATTGCAGAAATTCTCGTTCGACTCGCCAACGTTCTGAGGAACGTTTTCGAGTTAAATCAGTACCTTGCTACCCACCGTCAGGTGAATCGAGGAGTAATACTCCGGCCTTCAGCCAGTCGCTGCGGCGTAATTCCCGCGTCGCCATATAAGATGCATACGCCCGCTCGTATGTCATCTTGGGACGTTACACAGGGGTGCTCGCGTGGACGTGTAAGTCTCGGGTCGTTATAAATGTTTGTCCGTCCTAAAAGTTCGTGCCTCTGGCCCTTCTGGGTCGTAGTAAACCATCAAGATTACTCAATACTTATAATACTACTCAATCAATCAACCATCAATAATCAATATCAAGAATCAATAATCAATATCAAGAATCATCCACAAGCGATAACCACGATTTAGAGACTTCAAGTGCGAATACGAACTTTAAGTGTAACGATAAGTTGACGTCCGAAACGAAGATCAAAGTCCATACCGCGTCTGTACGACACCTACATACACCTACAATTGTAGCGCGCGATATTCCCGGAGCTCCGGCCGTCTACCAATGTGAGTCTTCTATTTGTATTCGAAAGACGCCGTATTTATTGTAAGCGCCGTCTTCCTCCTCATTCTGATTTCACGTACTTTTATTATAATAAATTCTCTGTTATATCATTCACAGAACTCGCAAAAATATTCAAGATCAAGACATTAACAACATCAGGTTATCGGCCACAAACGAATGGCGCGCTTGAGCGCAGTCACATCGTTTTGACCGAATACATAAAACATTACGCGACTGAATACGATGACTGGGATCGCTTGCTTCCATTCGCTGAATTGTCGTACAATACCAGCGTACACGAAGCGACGAATTTTACCCCTCACGAGATCGTGTTCGGAAGGATTGCCCGATTGCCCAGTGAATTTCCTGTTGATGATAAACTCGCGACTTATAATTCATATTTAACCGAATTAATTAAACGCTTATGGGAAATTCGCGAAATGGGCGGAAATAATTTAAATTGTGCCAAGGAAAAATCAAAAACCATTTATGATCGTCATACGCGATCTTTCAAGGGAAAAGTCGGTGATAACGTATACGTTTTAAAAGAACCGAAAAAAGGAAAGTTTGACGCTCATTATCATGGACCGTATGAAATAATCCAAATCACTGATAAGAGCAACGTAGTTTTAGAGACGAAAGACGGAATTCGCTTTCGCAAACACGTTGACAAAATCAAACTTGCGTATGAATAGGGTATAGAGTATGTGTGTGTCGCGATCGTATGTGTATGCGTGTGAAATATATAGTCTACGCATCGACTTGCAGACTGACGCGAGGATCGCCGTCCACACATCTATACTCCCCACTACATCTACGCTCAACGTTACGCCTATACTCAACACATCTATATTCAACCGTCCATCATCCTCAACGAAGATCAACGACTGTTGCTGCTCACCACTATGCAGCGTCCAATCATTGTGCTACTCTCGGTACTCGTGACCGTGCTGAGCCTAGTGAATGGCCAGCAAAACAGAAACAGTACTTAGCGCCTCATTCCAGCGAACGAGCGGCCGGGACTTTATTTCGGAAAGGTTTCGCCCCTTCGTTTACAACATGCTGACTGGACCGTAACTGTTTTTATTGAATTGGACAATTTTTTAAAGCATTTTCCAGATGATGGAAAACAATTAATCGGAGTTCACGATTCTTGCAGTCGCGTAAATTCACCGATTTCGTGCCGGGAATTACTGCGCGTGGAATTCATCAATGATCAACTCGTGCGCGCTGGATCATTGGTGGATGAATTATGCAAAGTATTGAGTGACACCCTGCTCGTAAATGGAGAACCCGAGCCTTTTCCTCATACGATCAAAAGAAGAAGAGTGCTATTCGGATTCGTGGGGTCTATCAGTAAAACGCTTTTCGGAACACTTAATGAAGATGATGCAATTTACATTTATGAACAAATTGATCGATTGTTCGCCGATCAGACAAATTTAACACATCTAATTGGCGAACAAATGCACATTACAGCGTCAAAATTACAAGAATTGCATGACGCTCATGTAATCGAATCGAAGCGAGTAGATCAGCTGCGTGAATTTGTAAAAGAAATGCATACGGACGTAGTGCTTTTTAATCGGCAAGCAGCAATGCTACAATACAACAGCACACTCGTCAATTACGCACACCGAGTCGAAACGAAAATTAATCGCTATATTGAAACGTGCGAACGTTATCTCCGAGCGATAGCCACCGCGCGCGACGGCCGTTTCGACCCGGCAATATTATCATCGACGCAGCTGTTATCCGTGGCGAAAGAAGTTCAATTTAACGCATCGATTTTTGAATTTCCAATTAATCCGGAACATCTTCGATCGGAATGTCTTGCCGCGGTTGTGCAAACAGATCTTGTCTACCATAGTGGTCGCATTTTAATTCTTGTACATGTGCCATTATTGGATCGCATGAATTATCTTCTTTACCGAATACATCCATGGCCGGTGCCTCAATCCACCAGCCAGGGAATTAAATCAGCCCATGTAATTCCTGCGGAACCATATATAGGGCTTTCCATGGACGATCGTACGTATTTTTCGTTGGATATGATTAGCCTCAGCAATTGCGTCTCCGCCGATCATAAATATATATGCTCGATGGAATCACCATTGCATGAGGTGGCCACGGCAAAATCATGCGAGATAAGAATGTTGACATCACCATCGCTTGAAACCTATCGTCAATGCGACGTGAGAATTTATTCGGAACATGAGCCTTTCTGGCTCCATTTACCATCACAAGGAGGCTGGCTATATTCTTTGTCACAGCCAGAAAATATGAGAATTCTCTGTCCCACTCTACCAGACGCTAGCGTGGTAATAAAGGGAATGGGAATTTTGTCTCTCAACGGAAATTGCATCGGACGAACTCGAAGCACAACAATAACGAGCATACGAAAGTATGCAGGGTCGATACAATATATCTATCGCCCCAGCCTTTCGTTGAACGTATCAATTATCGCTCCAACGTTAAATGAAGCCGAAAATATTATGCCCTCTTTCATCGATTCTTGGTTGGTCGAGGAAACAAATAAAATGCTAAAAATACAAACTGAAGGGCCAGCTCAGAAATTTGGAACTTCGCTCTATGAGTTAGAAGAGAAAATTCGAACCATAGGCACGCATCAGAGAGAGAATAAAAGGCATAAACATCTTTTTCTCGTCGGGTTCATATTACAAGCTTTGAGTGTGCTGGGACTTATAATATTTATCTGGCGCTCTCGAATCTTTGGGGTCGCTGCAAAGTTGTTACTTTGTATAAAGCGTCGTAAAAATCAGACACGTGAGCCTCAATGTTTATCTCCAGATATGGAGATCTCGAGCGACGCCGCAGCATCTAGACCTCCAACTTCGTCACCTAAGCGAAGAAAGAAGAAATCCGACGCTGGACCCTCGAACGCCCTTCGCCTTCCTCGCCAAGACGCAGAGCTCGATTAGAACAAACAACCCCCACTCATCAAATCGACAAAGTTAGGAGACGTCACCCTGCCGGGAATAAAGAACTTCATTTCAATACGCTCTTGGCCATCGTGACGGGAAGACCAAAAGTTACTCGCGCGCGTCATTTTTTTTTCTTCCTCTCTCGTGTCTCGTGGAAAAAAAAGAGAACAAAATGCAGAACAATAAGTATGTCAGTGCAAGTAGTGAGGAGAATTATTTGACGGTTTTTCGTCGAACGACGTTGAGGGGGCTGTGCGTACTGTGTCGTAAGCCGGAAAGCGATCCGACTTGCGGGGGCTTCACAAAAAGCTCTTACCAATTCACATTTAAGAGATGCAACCCCCACATAAACATTGTGTGCCCTTTGTGCTGGGATAGCTGTGAGCCGGGGGACTAACCGTTGCATGCGGGAGCGTGCATATCTTCATACGAGTGGAAGATAGAGGAATATAAGAAGATGAAGTTGGAGCCTTTACCGGCTCGTCAAAACCTTCCGTCAGCAGGACTTTCGGGCGTTGGAAAAATTTCCACCGCCGTGGTTAAGCCCAACGGAAAATCAGTCGGTCCACCGCCTGCGGGATTCTCGGGCGTCGGAAAAACTTCCGCCGCGCCGGTTTCCTCCAGCGGGGACCTGGGAAACAAACGAGAGGAACGCAAGCCGGAGCAACGAGGGCGTCTTCTCCAATTCGTGCGTGACCGGAATGCCGAGAAACTACCGACTCAAAAAAGTAGTTACACTCAGACTAGGAGAAAGCTCGGTTGCAGGAGCATCGCGACGCAAACGTCCCAAATACACGCGTATCCGGGACAAATGATTGGATGCATCCGATGGGTGAATCCTCCGCCCGGGGATCTAATCGAGCTCGACGACCACGACGAGGTCGATGTGGCATCGTCACCGCCGAGAGCTACCTCGACACCGACGAAGCCTGATTCCGACCCGGGAGAGAAACTCGCCGATCTCCTGGGGCCGGATTTGGCTGAAGAATTTTCAGCATGGAGTACACGCTCATGGATTGATGGTGCGTTTGACGTCGTAAATTTGCAAACGCCGTTGCAACCGGTGAGCGACGCTGTGCAAGTCGACGTTTCCGAGACAGCCAGCGAAGCTCACCAAGTAGATGGCGGCTCCGACAGTGACTCGAGTTCGGACTCTAACGACACCGTCATGTCTCGCGAATTCGACAAACTTTAAAACGGACAAAAAAAACTTAAAAAAAAAAAAAAAAAATCTAACAAGTTTAATAAAAAAAGAATAAGTGTGTGCTTCGCTATAAAAAATATATATTCGTGCTTCGCATAGTGTTAAACAATTATAATAAGTAAAACATATATACACATAAACATTTTCTAAGGACAATAACCTTAAAATAGTGAAAATAGATAATAAGTGTATTGTTAACAGGAACGCTTGAGCGATCTGTAGTAATACGAACATAATAAATTAAGGATAAATACACACACACAGACGCGAGAGCGGACGGAAATCAACAAAAAAAAAGTAAGATTGGAATTTTCTATTTATTATGAAAAGTATTATTTTATTAAAATTTCAAGAAATACTTGAATAATTGAAATATTCCAATGTACTGGATGTATTTAGCTCACGTAATCACCCGTCGGATCGACGATGCCGTCGGCCTCACATCGTTGCGACGGCTGAGTCGACGGGGCCGTCGACTTTCTAAGGGGGGAGGGGTGTTACATCCCGACATTGTTGAGGAATACATTCTTTAAAATATTATTCTTTTAAATTCAATAATTACTCTAATGCATTTCAATAATTGAATATTTGAATTTGAATATATTTTGTAGACCTGAAATTGCACTTTTATTCAATATCGCGTAACGTTCTCGCGATACGCGAACGGAATATCCGTTACTATAGACATATAAAACTGCAACTCGCGAGCTGTCGCCTCGTCGAGTTATTCGGCGATGCTGCAGTTCGCGATCGTGAGAACGGCAGAGACCCTGGATTCACGCGGGTGCAAAACCACTATGTCAGGAGTTTTACACGAAAAATTGAAATTTGAGTTCTAAAAAAAACCCAGGAGCTGATTCCTCGGTTGCTCGAGCGGGAAAAATCCCTCTCTCGAGGCGACAGCGAAATCAGTCTCAGACAAAAGTAAGAAGGGCTAACAGCTCGAAAAGCTGAGGCTCCGGGTCGTTCTGTGTCCTCCCTGCGCCGCGTCTGTAAACCCTATCCGCGTGTAGGCGGGATAGGTATCGCATAGTGGGCTATTGCGTCACGAGCATCCGTAAAATCATATATTTTATTCGAACTGTTTTGGCTGTTTAATACAACTGTGAATCCGGAATCTCTGCGTCCTCCCTGCGTTGCGCTGTAAATCTGATCTGCGTGTAGGCGAGATCAGTATCGCATAGTGGGCTATTGTGTCGGGAGAACGCCGTAAAACTTATATAATTATTCAAACTGTTTGGTGACTGTGAATTTAACTATACTTATTCAAACTTGCTTTTGGCTGTTTGTGTGTGTGTGACACCGAGATTCAAGCTACAATAATCGGCAGGATTCGGTGCAATTGCCGCAACTCTAAGGATACGTTGTTCGGAGTGGGTCAGCACGAGTGAGTAACGTATGCATGTGTGTGGGTCAGGTTAGCGAAATAGATGAGTTGCGGGCGGAATATTTATGTATGTACTGTTCCTATATATTCATTTTCTCCAATTAACCGCTACGACTAATAAATTAGAAGTATTTTAACTTTATTCGAAACTGAAGTTATCATTTCGAACGATCACCCATCTCGCGACGGGAAGGGGCCTGTATAGGACGAGGCAAGGCAACCCGAAAAATTAAATCACGGTAAGTGAATGGGGGAAATAATTATCTCCTGTTACGTCCGTACGTAACAACCGCATAACTTTTAAAATTTACAAAAGAAAAATGTGCCGACGCAGCATCCTAACGTCGGTTATAACGCGCAGGAGAGTACATGTACTCCCCGGCAACGAGAATGAGACCGATCTACGCGTGGTACAGGTCGGTCAAAAAATTGAAGAACATTGAAATAATAAAAACAAAATCCGATTTCTGGTCGATACTGGATCAGATTGTAATCTTATTATAGTCAGGGATCGACAGTTACCGGTATAAAGGGGACAGAATCGGAATTTGACGTGTTGGATAATGGTGTCGTGGGGTAAAAATGCCCTCTCGTTAAAAAAAACGCGATTGTCGAAAAACGAATTAAAACTTTTCAAGTGATGAAAAAACAATCTAAGAGTGCGTGATCGTTGAAAAACAAATTGACTCTTTAAAATCATTTTCCGAAAACGATCAATGAGTGCGCGATCGTCGAAAAACAAAATTAACTTTTTCAAAATAATGAAAACAATCTACGAGTGCGAGATCGTTGAATTGACTCTTAAAAAAAAATCGGGTTGTGTGCAATCACACGCCGCAAAAGTGAATACTTTATTCACTTCAAAAAAAAATTTCAAAATAATCAACGAGGGCGCGATCGTTGAAGAACAACTTTAAAATAATGGAAAACGACCTACAAATGCGCAGTCGTGAAACAACAATGGCAGATGAGAAGGTCTCATTCTCCGTTATTTCAAATGCCGTGCTGCTCAAACATTTTCCGGCGTTTCCCCCTTCTCCCTAATAATCCAAAAGGGTCGCCACTCGCTCCAAGCTCGACCCTCGCAATTTTTTTTTGAAATCGCCCGTGTACCTGCTTTGTCTATACCCCATTACTAATAATACGGTTCGTCGCAACGACAAACTGGACGGCCACGTGGTTCAGTTAACATCTCACGAAATGTCATCGCGCCACACTGCCTCAGTGATGCCCAACACTTCAAGTCGCAGCCGTTTTTTCCAATTTTATAGATTAATATGTGAAATAATATTATGATATTAATTAATCACAGATAATAATCGCTCGCTCGGATGTATTCATACACGGAATAATTCACGGTAGATTCTCTAAACTGAATTCTCGTAGTATATTTTGTACCGCATGAAATAATCCCTCCGTGATTATTAACATTCATGTTCTTGTAAAAAGAATAGAATGCAAGACACACTGTTTTTGTACATATATCACTGTTGTGATTCTATCAGACCATACCATACTAACAGCTATTCATATTATATAAGGGGCATTCCACGCCAAATCAACCACTTTAGAATCCAACCACTTTCGATTTGGCTAAAACATTTTCATTTTTTTCACCCTTTCAAAAACATTTTACAGAATTTTTTTAAAATTTTTCATCCAACCGGTAGAAAATTATAAACTTTTCAGGAAAAATAAGCTTTTTATTTTTCAAATATCTGTAACTTTTTCAAAAATTGACATATCTGGATGTTTTTTTTTAATGTGTGTTTTTTTATGTACTTTTGAGAAACGAAATATAAAAAAATATTCGGGCCGATCTTCAACGTTTTTTTTGCGAATTTTCAGAAAAAAAAAAATTTCTCGATTATTGTCATTTTTAATTTTTCTTATCTTTTTTTTGATGGAAACTTTTCCATTTTCTGCAAATGCACTGAAATTTTCAGAGTGGGATTTTTTCGTTTTCTATTTCTTTTTTCAATTCAAAATTTTTTTTTTCACTCAGCTTATTTCTTATAATACCACTCTGGGGATTTTTGAGGATGTCGAAAGAACCTCAAATTTTGGGAAAAAAAAATAATCAATGCAATCGAAAGTGGTATCCGTCGAAAAAAAAATTTATTTTTCAAATATCTATAACTTTTTTGAAAATTAACTTTTCGTGAAGTTGTTTTTTTGAAAATTTATGTTAATCAATGTACTTGTCAGAAAAAAAAACGGAAAAAAATATTCGGGCCGATCTTCAACGTTTGTTTTGCGAATTTTCAAAAAAAAAAAAAATTTTTGTCATTTTTAACTTTTCTTATCGTTTTTTTTATAAAAACTTTGCCATTTTCTGCAAATTCACTTAAATTTTCAGAGTAGGATTTTTTTTCAATTCCAAATTTTTTTTTTTACTCAGCTTATTTCTTATATCATCACTTTGGAAATTTTTGAGAATGTTGAGAGAATGTCAAAGTTCGAAAAAAAATAATAATAAATGAAATTGAAAGTGGTAATCAATGAGAAAATTTCAATGTTTTTTGAAAAAGTAGGACAAAAAATGGAAGATAGTTCTGAATAATTTTTTTACTCAGAACTATTCAGACTTTTCAAAAGCGTCCACTTTATCATTGCACAATGATTTTCATCGTCCTTAATTTGGCATTGCGATTCTTGCAATTATTGAGGGGTTATGGGCAAAAGAAATATTGAAAAATCAATAACTACCGTGGTTCACAGTATTCAGACTTTTCAAAAGCGTCCACTTCATCAATGCACAATGATTTTCATCGTCCTTAATTTGGCATTGCGATTTTCGCAATTATTAAGGGGTTATGGGCAAAAGAAATATTGAAAAATCAATAACTACTGCGGTTCACGGTATTCAGACTTTTCAAAGGCGTCCACTTTATCATTGCACAATGATTTTCATCGTCCTTAATTTGGCATGCGATTTTCGCAAATATTAAGGGGTTATGGGCAAAAGAAATATTGAAAAACCAATAACTACCGTGATTCACGGTATTCAGACTTTTCAAAAGCGTTCACTTTATCATTGCACAATGATTCTCATCGTCCTTGATTTGGCATTGCGATTTCCACAATTATTAAGGGGTTATAGGCAAAAGAAATATTGAAAAAACAATAACT
The DNA here is from genome assembly GCA_946863875.1 of Alloplasta piceator. Classification (NCBI taxonomy): domain Eukaryota; kingdom Metazoa; phylum Arthropoda; class Insecta; order Hymenoptera; family Ichneumonidae; genus Alloplasta; species Alloplasta piceator. The sequence goes on from OX333080.1 coordinate 23,611,595, forward strand.
ATCGTGTTTTACGGTATTCAGACTTTTCAAAGGCGTCCACTTTATCATTGCACAATGATTCTCATCGTCCTTAATTTAGCATTGCGATTTTTGCAATTATTAAGGGGTTATGGGCAAAAGAAATATTGAAACATCAATAACTACCGTGGTTCACGGGATTTACACTTTTCAAAAGCGTCCACTTTATCATTGCACAATGATTTTCATCGTCCCCAATTTGGCATTGCGATTTTCGCAATTATTAAGGGGTTATGAGCAAGAGAAATATTGAAAAATCAATAATCACCGTGGTTCACGGTATTTAGACTTTTGAAAAGCGTCCACTTTATCATTCTACAATGATTCCCATCGTCTTTAATTTGGCATTGCGATTTTCGCAATTATTAAGGGGTTATGAGCAAGAGAAATATTGAAAAATCGATAACTACCGTGGTTTACGGCATTCAGACTTTTCAAAAGCGTCTACTTTATCATTGCATAATGATTTTTATCATCCTCAATTTATCATTGCGATTTTTGCAATTATTAAAGGGTTATGGGCAAAAAAAACATTGAAAAATCAATAACTACCGTGGTTCACGGTATTCAGACTTTTCAAAAGCCTCCACTTCATTAATGCACAATGATTTTTATCATCCTTAATTTGGCATTGCGATTTTTGCAATTATTAAGGGGTTATCGACAAAAGAAATATTGAAAAATCAATAACTACCGCGTTTTACAGTATTTAGACTTTTCAAAAGCGTTCACTTTATCATTGCATAATGATTTTCATCGTCCTTAATTTAGCATTGCGATTCCTGCAATTATTAAGGGGTTATGGGCAAAAAAAATATTAAAAAATCAATAACTACCGTGGTTCACGGTATTCAGACTTTTCAAAAGCTTCCACTTCATCATTGCACAATGTTTCCAGTCATTTTCAATTTGGCATTGCGGTTTTCGCAATTATTAAGGTGTTATCGACAAAAGAAATATTTGAAAATCAATCACTACTGTGTTTCACGGTATTCAGACTCTTCAAAAGCGTTCACTTTACCATTGCACAATGATTTTCATCATCCTTAATTTGGCATTGCGATTTTCGCAATAATTAAGGTGTTATCGACAAAATAAATATTAAAAAATCAATTACTACCGTGTTTTTCGAGATTCAGACTTTTTAATAGCGTCGACTTCATTATTGTACAATGATGTTCATCATCAATATGTTTGTAAATGTCTGAATCCCGATAAACACGGTAGTTATTGATTTTTCAATATTCATTTTGTCCATAACCCCTTAATAATTGCGAAAATCGCAATGCCAAATTAAGGACGATGAAAATCATTGTGCAATGATAAAGTGGACGCTTTTGAAAATTCTGAATACCGTGAACCACGGTAGTTATTGATTTTTCAATATCTCTTTTGCTCATAACCCCTCAATCATGGCGAAAATCGCAATGCCAAATTAAGGACAATGAGAATCATTGTGCAATGATAAAGTGGACGCTTTTGAAAAGTCTGAATACCGTGAACCACGGTAATGATTGATTTTTCAATATTTCTTTTGCTCATAACCCCTTAATAATTGCAAAAATTGCAATGCCGAATTGAGAACAATAAAAATCTTTGTGCATTGATAAAGTGAACGCTTTTGAAAAGTCTGAATACTGTAAAACACGATAGTTATTGTTTTTTCAATCTTTCTTTTGCCCATAACCCCTTCATAGTTGTGAAAATCTCAATGTCAAATTAAGGACGATGAAAATCATTGTGCAATGATAAAGTGGACGCTTTTTAAAAGTCTGAATACCGTGAATTACGGTAGTTATTGATTTTTCAATATTTCTTTTGCTCATAACCCCTTAATAATTGCAAAAATCGCAATGTTAAATCAAAGACGATAAAAATCATTGTGCAATGATAAAGTGGACGCTTTTGAAAAGTCTGAATACCGTGAACCACGGTAGTCATTGATTTTTCAATATTTCTTTTGCCCATAACCCCTTAATAATTACAAAAATCGCAATGCGAAATTAAGGACGATGAAAATCATTGTGCAATGATAAAGTGGACGCTTTTAAAAAGTCTGAATACCGTGAACCACGGTAGTTATCGATTTTTCAATATTTCTTTTGCTCATAACCCCTTAATAATTGCAAAAATTGCAATGTTAAATTAAGGACGATGATAATCATTGTGCAATGATAAAGTGGACGCTATTGAAAAGTCTGAATACCGTGAACCACGGTAGTTATCGATTTTTCAATATTTCTTTTGCTCATAACCCCTTAATAATTGCGAAAATCGCAATGTCAAATTAAAGACGATGAACATCATTGTGCAATGATAAAGTGGACGCTTTTGAAAAGTCCGAATACCGTGAACCACGGTAGTTATTGATTTTTTAATATTTCTTTTGCCCATAACCCCTAAATAATTGCAAAAATCGCAATGCCAAATTAAGGACGATGAAAATCATTGTGCAATGATAAAGTGGACGCTTTTAGAAAGTCTGAATACCGTAAAACACGATAGTTATCGTTTTTTCAATATTTCTTTTGCCCATAACCCCTTAATAATTGTGAAAATCGCAATGCCAAATTAAGGACAATGAAAATCATTGTGCAATGATAAAGTGGACGCTTTTAAAAAGTCTGAAAACCGTGAACCACGGTAGTTATTGATTTTTCAATATTTCTTCTGCCCATAACCCCTTAATAATTGCAAAAATCGCAATGCCAAATTAAGGACGATGAAAATCATTGTGCAATGATAAAGTGGACGCTTTTGAAAAGTCTGAATAGTTCTGAAAAAAAAAAATTATTCAGAACTATCTTCCATTTTTTGTCCTACTTTTTCAAAAAACATTGAAATTTTTTCGATGATTACCACTTTCAGTTTCATTTATTATCATTTTTTTTCGAACTCTGACATTCTCTCAACATCTTCAAAAATTCCCAAAGTGATAAGATAAGAAATAAGCTGAGTAAAAAAAAAAATTTTGAATTGAAAAAAAATCTTACTCTGAAAATTTAAGTGAATTTGCAGAAAATGGCAAAGTTTTCATAAAAAAAAACGATAAGAAAAATTAAAAATGACAATAATCGAGAAATTTTTGTTTTTTTTTGGAAAATGCGCAGAACAAACGTTGAAGATCGGCCCTAATATTTTTTTCCGTTTTTTTTTCTGAAAAGTATATTGCTAAACATAAATTTTCAAAAAAACAACGTCACGAAAAGTCAATTTTCAAAAAAGTTATAGATATTTGAAAAATAAATTTTCTTTTCGATAGATACCACTTTCGATTGCATTTATTATTATTTTTTTTTTCAAAATTTGAGGTTCTTTCGACATCCTCAAAAATCCCCAGAGTGGTATTATAAGAAATAAGCTGAGTGAAAAAAAAAATTTGAATTGAAAAAAGAAATAGAAAACGAAAAAATCCCACTCTGAAAATTTCAGTGAATTTGCAGAAAATGGAAAAGTTTCTATAAAAAAAAAGATAAGAAAAGTTAAAAATGATAATAATCGAGAAATTTATTTTTTCTGAAAATTCGCAAAAAAAAACGTTGAAGATCGGCCCGAATACTTTTTTCTATTTCATTTCTAAAAAGTCCATAGAAAAACACACATAAAAAAAAACATCCAGATATGTCAATTTTTGAAAAAGTTACTGATATTTGAAAAATAAAAAGCTTATTTTTCCTGAGAAGTTCATAATTTTTTACCGGTTGGATGAAAAAATTTAAAAAAATTCTGTAAAATGTTTTTGAAAGGGTAGAAAAAAATGAAAATGTTTTAGCCAAATCGAAAGTGGTTGGATTCTAAAGTGGTCGATTTGGCGTGGAATGCCCCTCATATAATATGAATAGCTGTTAGTATGGTATGGTCTGATAGAATCACAACAGTGATATATGTACAAAAACAGTGTGTCTTGCATTCTATTCTTTTTACAAGAACATGAATGTTAATAATCACGGAGGGATTATTTCATGCGGTAGAAAATATACTACGAGAATTCAGTTTAGAGAATCTACCGTGAATTATTCCGTGTATGAATACATCCGAGCGAGCGATTATTATCTGTGATTAATTAATATCATAATATTATTTCACATATTGATCTATAAAATTGGAAAAAACGGCTGCGACTTGAAGTGTTGGGAATCACTGTGGCAGTGCGGCGCGATGACATTTCGTGAGATGTTAACTGAACCACGTGGCCGTCCAGTTCGTCGTTGCCACGAACCGTATTATTAGTAATGGGGTATAGACAAAGCAGGTACATGGGCGATTTAAAAAAAAAGTTGCGAGGGCCGAGCTCGGAGCGAGTGGCGACCCTTTCGGATTATTAGGGAGAAGGGGGAAACGCCGGAAAATGAAGAACGGAGTTTGATACACACGGCATTTGACCACGGAGTTTGAGCAGCACGGCATTTGAAATAACGGAGAATGAGACCTTCTCTGGCAGATCATCGACAAAGAAGATCACCAAAGCATCAATTAAGCGATGGTCACGCAAGTACCAGTAGTCTTGCCCCTCGTGAATATATTTTGTCTTATAAGTTCTCGTGAGTAACTCGTCACAGAGCGGGCGGCTTACGATGACCGGTACAAAATACTCTCGAATTTGTGAACGGCATTTGTTCAAAGTTTTACATTTTGTCTTATAACTTCTCGCGAGTGACTCGTCACAGTGCTGGCGGTTTTACGAAGATCGGTAGAAAATACTCTCGAATTTGTAAACGGCATTTGTTTAGGATTTTACATTTTTGTCTAATAACTTCTCGTGGGTAACTCGTCACAGTGCGGGCGGTTTTACAAAGACCGGTAGAAAATACTCTCGAGTTTGTAAACGGCATTTGTTTAAAGTTGTATTATTTGAATCTCTTGAAAGAAGATCAGAAAGCAGTAGTTAGGTGACGGTAACTTCAATAGGCTTACTTTGATTTGTCGCAGTGCATCTTTGCGTAAGTAACTCGTACAGAGTAACTCGCTACAGAGCGGGCGGTTAATATAAACTGGTATAAAATACTTCGTGAGTGTAAACGGCACTTTTCATTGTTTTTAAAATTATAATGAAATACAAAAGTTTTGGATTTCCATTCGGTAAAGAATCCGATTTTTTTTTAAATTAACGCTCGTCGAATTCGGTCGCGTAATGAACCTCGAGTTTTGACGGAAACACCTCCAAAATGAATCCGGGCCTTGCGATTCATTGCAAGTTCGTCCTTTCCGAGCAACGCGATTCGTTGCGTGCTCACACCTAATCCGGGCCTTGCGATTCGTTGTAAGCCCATTCTTTCCGGGTAGTGCAATTCCTCGCATTCCCAAAATTAATCCGGGCCTTGCGATTCGTTGCAAGCCCATCCTTTCCGGGTAGTGCGATTGCTGGCATTCCCAAAATTAATCCGCGCCTTGCGATTTGTTGCAAGCCCATTTTTTCCGGGTAGTGCAATTCCTCGCATTCCCAAAATCAATCCAGGCCTTGCGATTCGTTGCAAGCCCATCCTTTCCGGGTAGTGCGATTCCTCGCATTTCCAAAATTAATCCGGGCCTTGTGATTCGTTGCAAGCCCATTCTTTCCGAGTAGTGCGATTCCTCGCATTCTCAGAAGAAATCCGGGCTCCGCGATTCGTTGCAAGCCTATCCTCTAATCAAAATCACTTTTATCAACACTCGAGATCGTACGGCCGAGTTCGAGGTTTTTGTTTGACTGACATTATTTTAAATGTCTGTTCTAATAACTCGAAATAATAAACGTTAAGTACAAAAAGGAAAAAAAAGAGCAAAAAAATGATTCGCAATCACTTTGAAATTGTAAATTGGGAACGAGTAAAAATGCTACCCGTAAATATTTTTGTTATGAATTTTATGAAAAACAAACGAGGAAAGCTGCCTCGCAATTATTCAAAAAGCACATATTTTTCATAATTTGCGAGATCTCGAACCAAATATTTTATTGATTTGTGAATAAACAAATGTTCAGTTCACAATTATTTCAAATTACATTTTTTTAATCAAAATTTTATAAACTGACAACGAATGGAAATATGATTTTCAAAGCGAGTATATACAATACGATTCACGAATGAATCATACAATATTTTACTATTGCACAATTATGATTCACAGCTCGTCAATTAAGAATAAACAAAATGATTTATAATCATTTCAAATTTTATAGATTTCGAATAAAATACGACTCACAGTGATCGTAACCATAATTTCGCAAACTGTGCGATGTCAAACAAAACGAGTAATTCAAAAAAGAATTTTAAAAAACAGTTTAAATTTTCAAAATTTGCATGATTTTAATTCAAACTACTTTATGTAGTAGGAGTACCACTCTGGCGAAAAAGTGGTGGGGGTAATCCTCCCTACCACTTTGCGCGCCAAAGTAGTGGTGTTATTATTATTATTATTATTATTATTATTATTATTATTATTACAACAAGTAAATAGCACCGATCAGCGGCACGTGGCAACGCCTGAGGCACAGAAGGGCGTAATGTTTTCGCAAAGACGCACATTTCATCTTCTTGAAAAAAATATGGCTCCCTTGTTATGTCCAGAAGAATATATATGGGTGATTCCTTCTCGAGATACCACCCTTTTATTATTTTCAAATGAATTTTCAAAAAAGTTTTCGATTTTCGAAAATTCAAGGACGTGGGTCGTTCGGTCTCATCAAGGACCCACCACCCACGAACGCCCGATCCAATTTCATCCGTTTCGGCGTATCTCCAGCCGTTCTCGAGATATCACCATTCTTTCATATTTTTGTTCAAATGAATTTTGAAAAAGTTTTTGATTTTTGAAAATCTGAGGGCGTGGGTCGCTCGGTCTACTCAAGGTCCTGCCCCTTTATAAAACCCTTAAATTTCAACCGTTTTGGCGTATCCGTTCTCGAGATATCGCCATTTTTTTTTGTTTTATTCGTGCAAAGGGCGTAAGGGAGCATGCGTTTTACACGTTCGATACACTCTTCTTTATTTTTAACAAGGGTGCAAGCAAACATGTGTTTTTACACATACGACACGCCCTTTTTCTATTTAGATTAATTTTCAAGAAGTTTTTGGTTTTTGAAAACACAAGAGCGTGAACCACTCGGGTATTTTCGACGCTCTTTCCTCCATGAAGCTCTACCAAAATTTCAACCGTTTTCGCGTATCTCCATCGTCTCTGGAGAAATCGACTTTTTTTCAATTCTTATAAAATTTTTATAAAATACATAGACCAACCGTATTAACGCGTGTGATCTCATATTCGTTAAGCCACACACAATGATTCAAGCGCATCTCCGAGAAACGCCAAATCAGCAGTAAAAGAAATGTGATTTACACACACGCGCACTCACACACACGCACAGTACTGTTTCATTAGAATATTATATCCGTTTTGAAAAATGCAAGAGGTCTTCAGTTATTTTTTGATCGCGTTACGTGTCTATTGTCCTATCTTCGTGCTTTACCATGGCCGATAATAATATTTTTCTTCTCGGGGGTATTTCGAATATTATGTGTATGGTAAAATACCACATCCCTCATTTACGCAGACGGTGCAATAATCAGTGGGTCGAGCAATTACGAGGCTTACCTGAGAAGGCGCTTATAAAACGCCTAAGATATTTGCTCTGGTGGGCAGGAGGTCGGAGAGGACTCCGGGTCATCGTTAGGGCGTATACAAGAGGTGTGTATAAAGGACTCCGTGTATTAACGTGTGTGTTTGAAGAGCTACAACGAAGAGGACTTCATGATGCTCAATGCGTGCGTACTATAGCCGCCGAAATACGTAGTAAGTATCCATATTATTGATAATTTATGTACCGTTATTGTTGGTAATTTATATCATTATCTTCGATAATGTAAATATTATTGGATCATTTCTTGATCGTTGTGCTTTATTTCTTAATTTATTTCTTAATTTCTTTATTTACATTATTACAATCTTAATGTGAATTTCTCAATTTCTTGATATTATTGGACAATTTCTCAACCGTTATGCTTTCAATTTATATTATGGAGTAAGTAATTTATATCAACTGATTTATAAAACCAGATTATCGAGGCTGCATCGTTTTTCCCGACGGCACTACAATGTACAGAACATTGATGACGTTTGGGAGGCTGATCTCGTAGATGTCCGCTTAATTAAGAATTACAATGACAATTACGTATATTTGCTTGTCGTCATAGATGTTTTCAGTAAATATGCGTGGGTTGAGCTTTTACGCGAAAAGTCCGCTGCGTCTGTGGCGAAGGTGTTTGCACGTATATTAACGAAAAAGAACAGTCATGGCAGAGTACCCGTTTCCCTGCAGACAGACAGAGGGAAAGAATTTGTGCGTTCTGCTTTCCAGAGTTTCTTGAAATCCCGTAATATCCAGTTCCGAATTGCAAGGAATCCCGACATAAAAGCCGCTATTGTGGAGAGGTTCAACAGAACGCTTGAAGAAAGAATGTGGTGCTATTTAACATATTCGCGAAATAAACGTTATATAGATGTTTTATAAAATACACCACGTTCTACAACATTGTTAGGGTGTATAATCACTCGCGGTGTTGTACCCCAGATACCTCAATTCCGGAATACTACGAATATTCCAAATCGCGATACACACGTGTCCCAGATTTAGCAATTGTTGTCATTTCATCATAATACACGCGCGTTCGAACTCGAGCAGGTGCAATTATGCTGAATGACAATTACGCAAGCGACGCATCATCGTCGTCTCGGCCAAGCACTGCCAAGTCAGCAGTTTTACTAAATACGAAAATCTCGTAATTCATGTTATCTTAACCGAATTACGAATATAAATACTAATATCTTGTACTAAGAAATTATTGTTAAATCAATAATATGATAACAAAGAAATGCTTACGCGATTGCGCTCTTTCCCGTATATAACGGACCCGAGAGCAGACACAAGACAGTTCCGACTCAAAGTACCAACCTGCACGACTGGTCCGACGAGGCGAGCGCAACGCGCCTCTGTTAATTATTACCATTTGTATTTTCTATTTCTACGATAATAAATTATTCTTTTATACGACTACCTTCGGTTCGACTCATTTGGGTTCTAACCCTTAATCTGGTAAGATCCCGACAAAACAACGAGGAAACTCAAACTCTCGCCATTCAGCGTAGCTAACTGAATTTTGGCGATACAACAGCGGCATAGTAGCATAAAAATAGCTCGCTCAGCAGTGACCCTCATTACAGCTGCTTTAGCGCGATCAAACCTGATTCAACGATATCGAGAGCCACAACAGCAGCAACCTCCTAAATATAGAGTTGATGATACTGTTCGCATCAGTAGTTCAAAGGCAGCCTTTGCAAAAGATTACGAGAGCGGCTGGACCAGCGAGTTATTCAAAATACATCGTGTATCATATACGCGCTGGCCTGTGGTATACTTTTTACGCTTCACAACGAGGATATTTATGGTGTCTTTTATGAGCCTAAATTATCCAGAGTGAAAACAACATCTGCTGAGGCAAAGAGCAATAAGGAGCCGAAGAAGAAGGGGCCGTCAAAATGGAAGACGAGTTTTTTATCGTTTTACCCAGCAACAGTAGCGTGAAATTTTATCCTGATAATACGACAACTCGTTACACCACACATTTACCGCAGCCAGTGTCTTTACACGGTAGCTGGGCTGTGTCACTAGCCGAAATACACATACACATGACAATTTTTCACGTACCGACTGATGCCGAACAAAATTTCGTCCACGTCGTAACAAACATAGTGAACCCTACCAGCGGCGGCGCAGATATCGATTTTAAAGAAGATCGGGTTTGTGTACCAGCAGGCGTGTACCATAACGTTGATATGCTTCTTGAAACAATTAACGAGATATCGTGTGTGTCTGGCCATTTGAGATTCCAGCGCACACGCAACGGTTATGTGACGGCCACGTGCATCTGTGACGACTCACAGTAGGAGAAAAGCCCAAAAACCTGGCCAAAACCCCAAAAAATAAATTTTGGAAATAGGGTCAGTTGAGTAGTCATTCAGGTAGAGGACAAGTAACTGCATTCTATTTTGGAAGGGAAAGCCCTTTAAGTGTATACCTGCGCCGCAGCATCAGTTGGCAGTTAGTGTTCGTGAAGAGTGTACGTGTCACGCGCTGAACAGACGAAAATAACGCTGACTTCAAAAACCCATAACTTTAAAGTGACGGGTTTAATTTCAATTCTGCAACATGGATACGACTTCTGGAGGTATGTAGAACATATTTTTACATCGGTTGAATCTAAACTTTATGTATAAATGATTGAAATGTAGTATAGCCTTCGGCATAAATAAAATTGAATAATTTTGAAAACTTATATTTTCAACGGTCCGAAAAGTTATATATTTTGTCACATTTTGCAAAGCTCATAGTCTCGGCCTTTAGTTTAATGTATAAGCTTTCGAAATTTACAAGAGTTACCTGCGGAAAACGTGCGTCTTGTCCGTTATGATTTTTTTCGCATCGTGCGGTAGCCGAGCGTGCACGCGGCACTATTGAGCAGCCTCTGCGCCTCCACCTGAGAATGGGTGAAGTAGCACCATAACGGACAAGACGGCTGTTATACGCTTGAAATAAATTATTTTAATATATATGTATGTGTATATATATATATATACATATATATATATATATATATAAATTTTCTGTGATTTAATTATGATATATACGTATGCACATATATATATATATATATACATATTAAAATCAACCACATCAAAATTTCTTAAATATGAATGAAATGTTATAACATTCAAATAAAATATTTGAATATGTATATATTATAATATAGTAAGCAAAGCTTTCTTTTAACCAAATCCACGTCAATATTTTCTGTCTAATTTTTTTAAAATTATTTCAATTATTGCGGTTATTTATTTGGTAAAATAATGTACATTGTTCAAGTTATTGTATTAATTGAAAATTTTATCTTTTCCTTTAACGCCAATTTTCTACAATTTTATGTCTTTATTACAGGATACGGTTACAAAGAATTGGTGCCGACAAGGAAAGAAGTATTTCTGATAATCAGCGAGCATTTATCCGATAAATTCGCTTCCTTGATCGAATTTATGGTCACGTTTATTTTATTATGATGATTTTTTTTTATCTATTAATTTATCTATTTAGCAGGATACTCCGCCATTTTAGTTATAACGATTTGCTGTAAGCTCTTTGTTGCAAGTTATAAACAATAGATATCGGATTGGTAATCAGCGACCTTGAAAACCCGTATATACCAATTTTTGTCAACATCTGGTAACTTTTTAACGTTCATGTCGGCCATATTGGATCGGCCATTTTTTTTACGATAATTTGGCTTGCGGATTCGTAATCAGCGACCTTGAAAACCCGTAAATACCAATTTTTGTCGACATCTGGCAACTTTTTAACATTCATGTCAGCCATATTGGATCGGCCATTTTGTTTACGATAATTTGGCTTTTAGATTCGTAATCAGCGACCTTGAAAACCCCTGTAAACCAATTTTCATTCCCGTCAAAGGTCATTTGAGGTTTTGGCCAGGTTTTTGGGCTTTTCTCCTACTGTGCGACTGTACGAATCTGGAGTATTCTTTCTATTTTTCCCCGGTCTTGAATATAATTTTAGGCTTTACGCATTCTATCGGGATCGTTGTGCAGAGCAGCTCAACGTGTATAGGACAGCGAATAGCGGGCCTCACCAATGGAATCCTCAATATGCTGTTTGTCTCCACCAACATATGTGAGCCCTATATTACAGGAGATGTCCACACACCTTTGCTACGGGTCTTATCAGCCGAGGCCTCTGATAATTACAATTACGGCTCGGTGAAAATCAAAAGCTTCTCACCACCGCGCTACGTACCTCTTCTGTGCGCTAGTTTTCAAACAATTGACATTGATATAAGGGATGAGTTTGGGGCCCCAATACCAGTCGAGCATGGGACGCTGACGGTAACATTACAATTCAAGCGCATTGATTGATAAAAATGGATTATTACGGTGAGCACTTTGAAGCGCAAGTTGGCGGCGGTGGTGCTAGGACAGGCTATGGTGGCATTAGTCACGTATACATCGGTTCACCGAATCAGCGCGGGCACGGTATTGGCAGCTTTCTTGGAGGACTTTTTCGTAGGATCATACCATTATTAAAACAGGGAGCGCGGGCTGTTGGTGAGGAAGCGCTGCGCTCGGGTATCAATGTAGCCGGTGATATAATAGGCAGCGGGATAAGACCAAGAGATGATTTCATAACAAGTAAAAATTATCACTCTTATGCAAGGGTCTGGTTATAGGCCAGATAAAATCATGAAATTGTTACATTCCACTAGTGGAAGCGCAGCACGTCACATCGATGCGAAGAGAAAAAAATCTACATCAACGAAGAAGAGGAAGAGGAAGAGGAGCGGCAAGACATCGTCGGTGAAGAGGTTAAGGGCAAAAACCCTAGGAAAGAAGAAGAAGAAGGCGCTGAGGACTATCGCAGATATTTTTGCTTGAAAACAGTTTCCCTGATATCAGAAAAAATGGCTTTCTTACACGCCCACTCGTGCGAGTGTTTGAAGTCTGAGCTCTAGGGATGTGCACAAGCGCGCTCGAGCCTGCTCGAACGCAACAGCCTGCGCTCGAGCAAGCTCGAGCCGAGGAATGAGCGCTCATTCGGTTCGAGCATCCAAGAGGTTCGAACGCTCGAGCGCCGCGCGCGCTCGAGCGGCTTGAACGGTACGAGCGCTCGAGTAGCTCGAACGGTGCGAGCGCTCGAGCGGCTCGAACGTCGCGAGCGCTCGAGCGGCTCGAATGGCGCGAGCGGCTCGAATAGCGCGAGCGGCTCGCGTGGCACAAGCGTTCGAGTCGCTCGAGTGGGGCGAAAGCTCCACTGCACGGAGGAAACAAGTTTTTTTGTATAAAGAAATATATTTAGTTGGCACTTTTACTTAAATATTTCTAAACTGTTATAAAATTTGTTAGTCGTTAAGCAATATTTTATTTGTATGAAAATAATGGACGGTTGAAAAATATTAATTTAATTTATTAACTGTTAAAAAATATTAATTTAATTTAATAACTGTTAAAAAATATTAATTTAATTTATTAACTGTTAAAAAATATCAATTTAATTTATTAACTGTTAGAAAATATTAATTTAATTTATTAACTGATAAAAAATGGCTCGACGCGCGACGTGAAGACAAAAAACTCAGGAGTGTGTGCGTATACATGTATGGCGCATTATATGTGTCATGTTTACATGGGCACTCATTCAAGCTTGTCGAGTTCAGAGCGCTATATCTATATATTCCCTCGGTCTTATGCGCAAGCCCCAGGGTCAAAAAATACCGGGAGTTCAGTGTAATTCGGCATTCGGAATTTCTCGGCATGACAACAGCTTTTTGCTTTTTCTCTTAGCTTTTTTTGAGGACGCGACTTTGGCGCTCTCTGAAAATTGGACAAAAAACGCTAGACGAAATAAAACATCCTTTTTCTATTCTATAAGGATAACATTATGTCCTGGAAAAAGTTTTTCTATAATATATAACAAAGAAGCTGAAAAAAACATTTTCGAAAATAAATTTGTTTTTTCGTTCTCTAGACTAGACTACTACCTTAATTAAATATTTAGAGACTTCATTTAATTCATAATAGATTATTCAAGTTATTTACTATTTTCAATTTCATATTTGATTCGGATAAGCAAACCAATAAATAAATAAATAAATAAAACATTCAAAGTAATATTGTTAATTTTATTAACAAAATCAATTTTATCCCTATCGCCCGCGTCGAATAAGCACTCGAGCGGACCGAACGCTCGAGCGACTCGCGTGGACCGAGCGCTCGAGCAGCTCGAGAGGACCGAGCGCTCGAGCGGCTCGAGTGGACCAAGCGCTCGAGCGGCTCGAGAGGACCGAGCGCTCGAGCGGCTCGAGTGGACCGAGCGCTCGAGCGAGATGGGCGCTCGAGCCAAATAAACGCTCATATAACGCTCGAGCTCGCTCGAGCGGCATTTTTTCAAGCTGCGCGAGCAAGTGCTCGAGCATCTGACGCTCATGCACATCCCTACTGAGCTCGAATTATTTACGCTACCTCCAACTCAGACTACAATTAAGGGCACACAATAAGTATACTATAAACCTATTTCATCCTTGACCGATGATTTACCTGTTGAATTTGTGATACCTGGGCAGGGTGATAGTATATCGATCTTGCCCATACCATGCTGAGTCTACGCGTTCAAATAAATACAAGGACAAAACCAAAGGACGGTGCTGCTGCTGCTACCGTAGCCGGCCCCGTCAACAACCTGCTACATTTAATGTTGAATCAGGCCGATGTTTTGTTGAACCAAAAGCTTGTATCACCTCCTAACAACGCTTATACATACCGAGCATACCTTGAAACCCTGTTCAATTATGGGGCTGGTGCGAAGACCTCCCACCTTACGAGTGTTCTTTGGTATAACGATACAGCCGGTAAAATAGATGATATTGCGGACGCTAATAACGGTCTTTAAAATCGCCGCGAGCTCTTGAGCGTTGGAAAAACAATAGATCTGCTGGGGCACCTTCATTGTGACATCTTTAATCAGGAGAGATTTTTAATAAATGGTGTTGAAATGCGTTCGCGACTAGTGCGCACCAATAATGCTTTTTGTCTCATGACTTCAGCGGATTGCAGTATTCGTATAGTGGAAGCATCGCTTCTCGTACGGCGTGCTAAAATAGCGCCTGGTGTGCTTTAAGCTCATGCAAGAGCTCTTCCTAAAGCAAGCGCAAAGTATCCGCTGATCCGTGTAGAGGTTAAAGCAATATCCATGCACGCTGGCGTGTATGGTGATACTCTGGTTAATGTCATACTCGGTCAACTACCAAAACGCATAATACTAGGCTTCGTCAATAATAAAGCCTTTAATGGCAATCGTAAGCTGAACCCGTTCAACTTTGATAATTACGGAATCAATCATCTTCCGTTGTACGCGGACGGTGTGCAGATACCGTCCAAACCTTTGCAACCTGACTTCCAAAACGACAACCAGTACGTGGATGCCTACCATACTTTGTTTTCCGGCACGGGGATTCATTTTCTCAATCAGGACAATTGTATTTCGCGTACGTCTTACCCTTTGGGCTATCATCAGTTTGCATTTGACCTCACCCCCGACCTCTCGGCCAACGGTGGCACCCATTGGAATTTGATGAGGCACGGCAGCGTCAGAATATTAGTACGCTTCCAAGAAGCTCTAGCATCGACAGTTAATATACGCGGTATACGCGTATATTATACGCGGAGTATGATAACGTGCTGGAAATTGACGCATCCAGACAAGTAATTGTGGATTTCAGCGGTTGATCCGAAAATCATAACACCGAATCGTTTGGGTCACCTCGCAGCACAAGGCGGTCAAGTCTTCAGTATGCGCTGGTGCTTTGAAGAATTACAACGTGCGTCACACAGTGAGGCCAAATCCCAAAAAGCTGGCTAAAAGTCGAAAACGTTATAAATTCGGCTGAAATTCAGTACTTGGGGGTTTTTAGGGTCGCTGATTACGAATCCGAAGTCAAAATTGGAAATAAAAACAAAATGGCGGATTTGAAGTCCTAAAAAGCTGGCAAAAAGTCGAAAGCGTTATAAATTCGGCTGAAAGTCAGTACTCGGGGATTTTTGGGGTCGCTGACTATGAATCCAAAGTCAAAAATGGAAATAAAAACAAAATGGCGGATTTGAAGTTCCAAAAAGCTGGCAAAAAGTCGAAAGCGTTATGAATTCGGCTGAAAGTCAGTACTCGGGGGTTTTTGGGGTCGCTGACTATGAATCTGAAGTCAAAATTTGAAATAATAACAAAATGGCGGATTTAAAGTCTTAAAAAGCTCGCAAAAAGTCAAAAGCGTCATAAATTCGGCTGAAAGTCAGTACTCGGAGGTTCTCGGGGTCGCTGATGATGAATCCGCAGTCAAAATTTAAAATTAAAACAAAATGGCGGATTTGAAGTCCCAAAAAGCTCGAAAATAGTCGAAAGCGTTATAAATTCGGCCGAAAGTCAGTACTCGGGGGTTTTCGGAGGCGTTGATTACGAATCCGAAGTTGAAATCTGAAATAAAAACAATACAGCGCATTTGACATAAATCACTTTTATAGAGAATGTACAAAATATATCCATATATCTATATAGATGGATAATTCCATATTCAACCGCGTTTCTGTTATTTATTTTTAAAAAATATTTGAAAATAAAAATCGAATATGCATAAAAAGAATTACGGTCCATAGAACTCAATACATTAAACTCTCTGATATTCTCACCCCTCTGAGGCTTAACCATATAACTAAGAGGCATATGAGGGATTCTCTGTCAACTCAGTCACAGGTTTCCGTAGAAAAAAAAATTAATTTGTGTAGTTTCATTTTTTTACCCTAGAACCTCGATCCATGTCACTCTAGTGATCTTTTCGCGATATCGTCAGATATACTGAAAGACTAATTTTTTCAGTCAAAAAAAGTGGCCTTTTTTGAATAAAAAAATAATCATTCTATTTTTTGGTAAAAAATCAGCGTTAACGGAACGTAAAAACTATTTCAAATATTCTGCTCGAATGCTAACACAAAACTACAACTTTTATGTGCAGGCATTTTTTTTCAATAACTTCAAATTTCCGAGATGTATTCATTTGGAAAGAAAACGGCGATTTGTAAAATTTTTAATTAAAAAATGTGAAGAAATTCACAAATTAGTAGCACTTTATTATAACCAATTATGGGGCACATCTGAGATGGTCGAAAAAAAGTGACTGAGTTGACAGAGAATCCCTCATATATAGATATACCGCTCTTCAACTCGACCGACCGCAACACGCTGCTTGGATGGGTGCCAATGTATTTCAGTGTACAATGAAGAATGCAATAAAATTCAAGAAAAAGATTCAATTTAAGAAAGACATTCTGCGTCGTTAATGTACGAAATTCGGAAAACTTTGTTTTATATTGCAAAAACTCGTAGCAATGACACGCGCGCAGCTAAGCACAGCCATTTTCGATGTTTTTCATTCAATAATACATCCATCTACAACATGTGATAGGTCAGCTCGTGGAACACTGAGGAACTTATCAACTTTTCTCTACGTTTTGAGAATTTTCACTTGTAATTTTCCGTGAATTTTCGTACGAATGATTAATTTATTATTATCGCATGAACTATTATTATCAATTTTCAGTTACACAATGGTTTTCTACTCACTTCTAGCTGTTGATTCCATTCGAAAAAATTCGAATAGGATATATTGTTAAGTTTTGGCGTCCTGTTCGATACAGCGTTGAAATGGTCATTTACTGCACGACGCGTCAAGCTCGCTCGAGGACTCCCTTTCAACTGCCGTGCAAAAGCAGGTATAAGGGCTAGGGCCTGCTGATGCCAAGAATTTGACCTTCGGACTCTTCCATCACCTAACCCATGACTACAAATTACCGAAACTTAAACTTTATTTTTCGACTTTTGGCCAGCTTTTTGGGATTTGGCCCTACTGTGCGTCATAGTGAATATCGTGATAGACATACAGGGCTTAAAAAACAAATTCAACAACTTTATACCGAAAGACGTTGCTGTAATGTCGATTGAGTCTGATTTTTATGCTCACTGGCTTGTAGCAGCACCTCATTCCTATAGCGAGCTACAGCCGCACATACAGCGACAAAACAAATGGTTGAAAAATAATCATCATGGTATAGAGTGGCGTGAGGGCACCACGCCTTTATATGATGTTGAAAATATTCTGAAGAAAATTGCAGCTCGGTCTACCCGAATATTCACAAGAGGTAATGATAAATCGTCGTACTTGGCACATATCTTAGGCTGCTTTATCATAAATTTGAAAGAAGACAATGAAGTTCCAGCATCCCGTAATTTACCTGCAAGCGAAACATTCTGCATATACCACGGTCTGCTGCGTAAAAATGAGAAACATCAATGTTCTTTGAATAATATAACAAGAATCAAGAAGTAGCTTTGTCACCAAGACCGCTACAGCTCCTTGTGGGAGTATAGGACTATCACGACGTGGAACGTGGGTCTATCGGAGCAAGAAGGCCGGGCCAAGCGTCTCTGAAAAAAACTTAATGCCGCGGCTTTTTATGAACAGCCTGCAAATTCTACGAGCGCTGCAGCATATTCAAAATCACGAGACAGGCGTGTACCCAGCAGATCGTATCCCGAAGTTGTGGACGAAACCGACAGCTCTTGTGGTTAATGCTGATGGCCACAAACAGCCAGGAGCCCACTGGGTCACCCTCTACGTCGATCAAGATGGACACGGATGGTTCTTCGATAGCTACGGGCTCCCTCCGATCGTCCCACAGCATCTTAAACGACTCCGAAGCAACAGCAAACTCTTCCGATACAACACTACTCAATTTCAAGGTCCGGATTCGGAGTGTTGCGGACAGTATTGCGTTATATTTCTTCATTATATGTGCACTGGCTTCGGCATTGAGAAGATTAGAAGTGTATTTTTAAATGACTTATCCCGCAACGATAAAATAGCCTATGATTATTACAGAGCTTACGCTCAAAAGCTTAAGATCTCAAAATCTGGAAATAAGGATTATGATGTTTTTAGCTCTAAGTGTTTTCATTGTATGCGGAGCTGTTATCCTCTGGCTCGATGATTGTAAATTTTCTATTTATGGAAAATATACGAAACGCATAGCCGTTAAAACCACATTTAAATCTTTTATTCAATATCATAAGAGAGTTGAAAATTCCATCTACAGATAGTCAGGCCGCAGCCACGCGCATTGTTGGCGGCGACAACGGGTAAAAATGCTGTTTTCAGCAGTTATCATATTTAATATTGGTGGGGGGAGTAGCAGGGTTTTATTGGGTGGGGGCATCTTGGATGATGATGCACCCGCGGAACAATTTTCAGTCTTGAGAGCTCCTCAATGAGAGACACACAAAAAAAGCAACGCGCTCTTAAAGCAAGAATAGAAGCACTTTTAAAAGATATTGCGGGAATTAGAAAAAATTTTTATATCACGTCGGAATTTCGTCATTTATCGAGAAAATTACACGCTCTCAGTCACAACATTAATGGATTTCTCGAGAATCAACAAAGTGGGCCGCTTGACGGAATTTTTGCCCGTAAAACGGCTCGTTGATCTGACAGCGGAGAAGGAATACAGCGTCACCGATATCAAACGTTTTCAGACGAAATGGGGTTCTCGAATCACCATTGATGTGGAGGACGAATTCTCTTGCTTTCTTTCAACGAGATTTGTCAAGCTGTTCTAAGAAGACAACGCTCTGTTCCATCAGATGATATCCGTAACACACGCGCATAATTCAAAATCGCAATACTACGGAGGAAAATGCAACAACTTGGAATTCAAAGAATCGCAAAAATAAAAATTATATCAGTGCTCTTAATGGTGCTCAATTAGGATACATGGCTCAAAATGTAATTCCTCGTAAGCAGTAATGAAGTGCTTCTCTCTCTCATTGTATAAATCCATTGTGCAAAATAAATTCATGTTAACATCGAATGAATTTCATGTTAAATTTACCGAATACCTCTTCACTCTTCCAAGTCCTTGTCGATTATGATGAAAAATGAGTTTTATTATTATAATTATTATCACGTCGTTTTTTATGAACACAGCGTGGATCTCGGGCTTAAGCTCGTCTTTAGCGAGGGAGAAAGAGGGAGGGGATGCGACTTATCGTGGGCCTTGCGTATGCTGCGCTAAAAAAAGAATTCAGTTTTGTTCCAGCAGCCGTGCGCGATTTTTCCGGGATTGCGATTCGTTGCAACCTCATCCCATTCTGGTAGTGCGATTCGTTACATCTTCAATCCTCCGACCAAATTTCCTAGTGTCAACACTCGGAGTCGTGCAACTCCGTGGCACCGGGTTTTGGGAGTCGGTTACGATTTTTTTTTCTTCCTACCCTCGTAATGACCTATAGTTAATGGGAAAGAAACGAGGCAGTAAGAAGAATCGAGAGCGTTTACTGCTAAAGTTAGCGGAAGCTCCCGAGGGGCCCGCTGGATCTGAACAGTCGAGACCCCGGTGCAACGCCCTTCAAATCATATCAGACATAACAGTGCGACCAGGAGGAGAGGTCAAACAGACAGTGCCTCAACCAGGGCCTAGCACAGCACCACCGGAATACTTGCCAGTCCCAATTGTGCCGGAAGGGTCCAACCCTCCGTACGTGCCTACACCGCTGCAGCCGGTAGCCGCCGCACCCGCTACACCGGTGGCAACTACGGTGCGACCCATAGGAGTGGCCACGGTTTTTCAAAACCTCTCGCGACTATATATTTCGCCAGATCCGCCTGATCCCAATTGCGCGCTTCGACCGGGACCGACCCACCGTCCTTACGCCCTTCAGAAGGACTCCAGCTCCGAAGGAAGCGACAACGAGGACAGGGCGTCCGAAGCACCGTCTGAAGCTCCAACACTACCAAACGAGGACGAAGGGGTTATTTTCATCGATTAACTCTTTCCCCCCCTTCGCATCGTCAAGGTAAGTTTTGAGGTTCTTTTGTTTTTCTTTATAAAATTTAATCGTCACGCTCGCGCTCCAATCCCTGACGGGCACACTCTCTTCTAAAAGGAGCGAATAAATATTTTGACAGGTTCGTCCCTTTTGCTTTGACACCCCTCGCGTAAACGAGGGGTTGCCTAAAACCCTAGGACGTAACAACAACAATAATAATAATAATAATAATAATAATAATTTTTTTTTTTTTTTCCTACAGGGGGGGAAATGCTTTTACGCACTGTCGGGAGGGATGGTTTGGCTCCCCGTGTGTCGGACTCCTCCGAAGAGACTACCGACTAAAACCCCCCCTGTATCTCCAGACGACCACCCCGGAACCGCGTTAGCATTACTTCGGGGTGGCGCCATTAGTTGTTTTAAGCGCCCCTTAGGGCGTTCTTTCCTCCAAAACTCTCTTTTTTCGACGGAGGACAGCTTCCACGAAGGAAGGGACCTCCGTCCAAGTTTCATCGTCCAGGAGCATAACTCCGATAATATTTTCCGGGGTTATGCTCCCGAACTTTTCCTCCAATGGTGCCCTCCACACGTTCCATTCTTCGCATTCGAAGAATGTGTGGAAGGCATCGTCTCTGGGGGATCCGCAGGATATGCAGCACGAGTCCGGCACTTTACCCATTCTGCACAGATAAGACCGGAAATACCCGTGCCCCGTCAGCAATTGTGTAAGGTAATAATTTACCTCACCATGCTGGCGGTTGATCCAGGTGTCCAAGCGAGGAATAAGTCTCGCTGTCCACCTGGCCCGCGGATCCTCATCCCATCTCTCTTGCCAGGTCAGCATGCTACGGGACCTGGCAAGCGCTTTTCGCCTCTCCCTCTCTTCTTCGTCGGGAAGGCCCTGGTGGACGAACTTCCGCTCCTGGGCGAGAAGGTCAATCGGTATGACCCCGGCTATCACTAGCGCAGCCGGCTCTGAGACCGTGCGGTAAGAGCAGGCGATACGGAGGGCCCCTCTCTGCTGCACTCCGGCCATGCGCTTCCGGTATTTCTCGTACCGGAGCGCATCGGCCCAGACTTCGGCACCGTAGAGCATTATGGACTCGGCCGTGCGTAGCAGAAGGCGACGCTTGCAGGGCTGAGGACCGCCAATGTTGGCCATTACCCTGCTCAGCAACGTCGTCACTGCCGCAGCTTTGTCCGCTCTCGATATTATTTCTTCCCCGAAGCTGAGCCGAGAATCGAGCTTCAACCCCAGGTACTTTACAGACGCCTTCGTCTGGACCGTCGTCTCTCCTACCTGCATATCCCTTATAAGCGGGATATGCTTTTTGGTTAGGAGCACGATTTCAGTTTTCGCTAGCGCTAGCTCCAAGCCGTGGTCTTCCATCCAGGAATGGACCCGACGCATTACCTGGTTGAGTCTCATCTGCGCTGCCTCTACGGTACGCGCAATGATGATAGCGGCTACGTCGTCCGCATACCCAACCAGAAAAGAACCCTCAGGCATCTCCATTCAGAGAATCCCGTCATACGTGGCATTCCAAATGTCGGGACCTAGTATGGACCCTTGGGCTGCCCCTGCCGTTAACTCTCGGCTAATCGGACCACCTGCAGTGTGTAAACGAGGGAGCGATCGTTCAGGTAATCCTCGAACATCCAGTAGAGATATCCGGGGACCCTGAAGTCTCGTTCCAGCGCCTGTAGCGCGTCACACCACCGCACCGAGTTGAAAGCGTTCTTCACATCCAGGGTAACCAGTAGACAGACGGGGCGGGAGAAATGGTTCCCCCGCTCCGTACCCCTGGCTGCTTCAACAACCTCCTGGATTGCGTGTATCGTCGACCTCCCTTTCCGAAAGCCATATTGTCTATCAGAAAGGTCTCCAGAGGCTTGGATAGCCGCATAGAGGCGAGGTCGAAGAAGCTTCTCCAGAAGTTTGCCAGCCGTGTCTAGCATGCACAGGGGCCTGTAGGACGATGGATTGTCTACTGGTCCCCCTTTGCCCTTCCCGATCAACGCCAGCCGCGCGAGTTTCCAGCGGTGTGGAAAGATTCCCGCTTGTAGGCAGGCGTTGTACATCGTAAGAAAGATCGTTGGATGCCTCTCAACTGCGGCTTTCAGCACCTCTGCTGGTTAACCGTCAGGGCCTGGTGCCTTCTTGTTTTTGAAAGACCGCGCCGCGGCCTTAAGTTCCTCCTCCGTAAAGAGGGGAAATGGCGCGTCCTCGGGTGTTCGAGGTCGGCGCGGTTGCTTAGGGTGGCTGGGGAAAAGGGCATCGACGATACCGCCGATGATCCCCGCATCTGTGGGAGCGCTTTCAGAGAACGCCCCCAATTTGCGGAGGACCAGTTTATACCCTAGTCCCCAAGGATCCTCGTTGAGATCCTCCCCAAGCTTCTTCCAGCAGCGGTGCTTACTTTGCTTGATGGTCCGTCTTAGCACTTTCCTCGCCGCCTTATAGGCGTCAGTGCTAGGGGCTGCGTCGGTGTCGCGGCGCCGGGCTCTCAGGGATAGTCTCCTCAAACGGAGACACTCCCGCCTCAGCTCCGCGATCTCGTTCGTCCACCAGTACACGGGACGTCTATCATCCCGTGCAATACTTTTTGGCACGGCGTCGCTGCAGGCCTGATGAAGGTCGGTCATTACTAGATCCACCGTCTGTTCAGCGCCTGCAGAGCGTAGAAGCTCGTCAAGGGTTCGCTGGCCACGTAATAGCGCCGGAGACAGCTTTTGGGGGTCCATTTTATCGACGTTCCACCTGGCAGGTCCTCGTGGTGTTCTGATTTGGACTGGAGCTACATCACGTACGCAGAACGTAATGTATTGATGATCGCTGGCTGTAAAGTCCTCGATCACCCTCCAATCCTGGACTCGCGATACCAGGCTTTCCCTCGCCATGGAAACATCGATAATCGTTTCTCTGTACCCCGGCCTTCGGAAGGTGGACGTTGAGCCAGTGTTCAATACAGCTAGCCCAAGTCTGGACGCCATGTCCAGCACTCGTCCACCCCGCGAATCTGGTCGAGGTTCACCCCATTCCAGAGCCTTTGCATTAAAGTCTCCGGCCACTACCAGTTCACCCTCCATGTCCCGGATAGCGTCTTCCAGGCCATCGAGTTTGGCCTGGAAGTCTGCGATGCGCTCGTTTGGGGTAAGGTAACAGCTGACGTAGCTAACGCCGCTGGACCTCACCCAAACGAAACCGCTGCCGGAGCCATGGTTGACGACGCAGAAGCGTCGTCGATTTGGAATCCAAATCGCTGCCGTGCCTAGGAGATCCGAATACCATCCTGGCCCTTCTCTGTTCCGATATTGCTCGCTGACCAGAACTATATCAGCGGCTTTCTCGGAGCATATTTGGGCCAGAAGTTCGTCGGCTATCCGGCTCCTATTCATGTTCCCCTGCAGGACGACCGCCATTACTCGCCTCTGGCATCGCTGAGGGCTTTGCGGAATGCCCCGCACCACCCCGACCCTGCCATGTGACGTTTAGAGTCTGGCTTACCTTCCACGGCCGGGCAGAGGAAACAA
Organism: Alloplasta piceator; assembly: GCA_946863875.1. Taxonomy (NCBI): domain Eukaryota; kingdom Metazoa; phylum Arthropoda; class Insecta; order Hymenoptera; family Ichneumonidae; genus Alloplasta; species Alloplasta piceator. Next base: position 23,635,605 of record OX333080.1, read on the forward strand.
AAGGGTTCAGCATCGCAGTCAGCTGCCCTATGTCCCTCCTTGCCGCACCGGAAGCACAGACTTCCCCGGTCAGTGCCCTTGCACCGGGTACTGTGGTGCCCGTAGCCGAGACACTTGAAGCATCTCGGTACTTCCACTCTCCTCCGGATTCGGCAATTGACCCAGCCGATCTTGACGCGAGCGGTTTGCAACAGGGTCCTCGCGGCTGTTTCGTCAATGGTGACGATGGCGGTGACCTGTTCCCGCGCATTCGGCCGGGTCAATGCGACCTGCAGGGGGCCCTCGTGCTGCCCCAGGGCTATTCTGATCGCCTCCTCGACCTCTATTTTCGTGCAGCAGCTATCAAGGTCTCGGATCTCGAGGCGTGCCTCTGGGACCAATTCCCCGACGCTGCTTCTGCTTCCAGCTGCTTCCTGGAGGGCAGCCGAAAACGCAGCTCGTGACTCGGCCGATGAGTTTCGCAGCTCGAGTAGCACTTCTCCTGCTCGTGTGCGCCGGATCGCCCGAACGTCGACCCCGTGGGTTTCGGGATTCACCTCTTTGCGGACAACGTTTAGAATGTCCGCATAGGTTTTCCCCTCCGCTGGTTTCAACAAGATCGCTTCCGGTTTTTTCGGTGGCGACTTTTTCGAGGGCGGCTTTTTAGCAGCGGCTGCTGCCTGTTGGGGCAATTTTGCGGGCTTGTTGGCTTGTGAGCCCGACGCGTCCGCAACATTACCCGCTTTGTTTCGCTCCTGCTTTCCCTTCTTGCGCTGGACTTCCGTCCAGACATTCTTTGGCGAGCTCTCCTTATCTTTTTTCTTTTTTTTCGACTGTACCTCCATCGCTGGGGGTACAGGCGGGCTCGTCGCCATTCTCTTCTTCTGTCCTGCCTTCGCGGGCGGAAGCGTTTATGGTGGCTCACTCGAGAAGCTCGTTCCCGGTGTTGGATCGCTATGGAGCCTGGCCCTAGGGAGCCTTGGTCCCTCCAAAAGGCGATGAGCCTGCTTGATGGGCCGTCGGCCCTCCTCGAGCTCCTCCAAATGCTCCACCAAGGCAGGCAGCCCGTCCTTAATTGTCTTATTGACGTTCGGCTGCTTCTTCAAGGCTTCCATCATGGTCTTGATGAGCCTGTGCATTTTCTCAAGGCCTGCCGCCACCCTCCTATCACTTTCCATGAGCAGCTTCACGAGGGAAGGTGCCTCGTCGCCCACCGAACCTTTATTGTTTCCTTTTTCATTTAACATTTTTTTTCTCTAGGGTTGAACCAGCGCTTCGTGTGCAAAGGGGCGGGCCGTAATAGTCAGGAACGGGTATACCCTCGGAGTACTCTGACTCCTACCCCAGTTCCCTGAGGCCTGACCTACGCTTAGCTGATCCCGGAAAACACGCACGGATCAGCGCTCGCCCGTAGCAATGCAGCCTCCGACAGCTGCATTCAATGCACACTTCCTGATCAGGGCCCGAAGGGGCTGGTTCCAGGTACACACCCCAGTTGCCACCTCGGCAGAGCAAGCTCACAGCAGCCCCTTCACCGGCGCAGAGGAAACGCCTACGTCGGTTAAGAGCACTCCCAGTGTGCTGAGGTGTGTACCGATCAATGCATGACTCCCAGCCGCATCAACATGATGACAGACGCTGGCGAACACACCGCCCGAAGCGGGAACAGACGTGTGCTCTTCTGCATGCAAGTTTGCGTTTTGGTCCGCGGGTGGTATATTATGCCCCACCTGCCCGACATATCTGCCGAGCATTCCCCTATCCGCCACCTGGGGACGCGCCCGATGGGGGTCGGAAAAACCCCACACGGGAATAATAATAATAATAATAATAATAATAATAATAATAATAATAATAATAATAATAATAATAATAATAATAATAATAATAATAATAATAATAATAATAATAATAATAATAATAATAATAATAATAATAATAATAATAATAATAATAATAATAATAATAATAATAATAATAATAATAATAATAATAATAATAATAATAATAATAATAATAATAATAATAATAATAATAATAATAATAATAATAATAATAACAACAACAACAACAACAACAACAACAACAATAATAATAATGATAATAATAATAATTTTTTTTTCTACAGGGGGGGAAATGCCTTTATGCACTGTCGGGAGCGATGGTTTGGCTCCCCGTGTGTCGGACTCCTCCAAAGAGACTACCGACTAAAACCCCCCCTGTATCTCCAGACGACCAGCCCGGAACCGCGTTAGCATTACTTCGGGGTGGCGCCATTAGTTGTTTTGAACGCCCCTTAGGGCGTTCCTTCCTCCAAAACTCTCTTCTTCCGACGGAGGATAGCTTCCGCGAAGGAAGTGACCTCCGTCCAAGTTTCATCGTCCAGGAGCATAACTCCGATAATATTTTCCGGGGTTTCGCTCCCGAACTTTTCCTCCAATGGTGCCCTCCACACGTTCCATTCTTCGCATTCGAAGAATGTGTGGAAGGCATCGTCTCTGGGGGATAATAATAATGATAATAATAATAATAATAATAATAATAATAATAATAATAATAATAATTTGTTTTTTGTTAAGTTTGTGAAAATTGTCCGGGCACTTAGTCCTAGTGGACCATTGTGCCCGGGCCCTTTGCTGGGCAAGCTTATTGGCCTGTCGGACCCATAAGCAAGCCGGCCTCGCGCGCAAAGCGGAGGAGCCTGCCGGCCCCTGTGTTCTTCAGGCTGAATTCAAGAATGACAGGTGCTCCAAGGACGTCATTTCTGACGCCTGTCAGCTCCCTGCACCTCGTAATGAGATGGAGTGGTGTTTCGTCTCCATCTTTACATCTTTGACAGACTGGTCCCTCTGCAAGACTCAGTCGCACCATATGCTTGCCTGTGTGCCAGTGTTCCGTGACTAGTCCCACGACCGCCCTGAGTTAGGTTTGGTCTAGTTCAGCTAGCACGGTCCCTAGCAATGCTGAGAGCCCAGAGAAGAGTTCCTTGGTGTGCCACATCCCTGGATCCTGCGCCCAGAGGTCCGCGAACTGATTCGCGGCCCATCTCTCTGTTATCTCTTTCACGAGTCCCATGGTAACACCTGGGTGGTCGCCATGGTGTGCCATATCGGGCCGCGAAGCGCTGAATCTGGCCAACTCGTGAGCCATTTTGTTGCCCTGGATACTGCTGTGACCTGGTACCCATAGCAATTTCACCTTGTTGACTCTCGCCACTTGAGTCAGCAGGTTTATACAGTCTTTTGCCAGCTCAGACTTGACCACCACATTAAGCAGCTGTCCGAGCGCAGCACAACTGTCGCTGCATATGTAGAGATGTTTGCTGCTATATCCCCTACTGAGGATACTACGAGCACAGGCCCGCATAGCAAACAGCTCTGCCTGTAGAACGGAGACGGTGTGGCCCAATGTAAAGGATAACTCCGTCCTGGGCCCCTTGCTCCAAACTCCGGCCCCAGTACCTGTCTCCGACTGGTGTTGTGTTCCTGCGGGGACTAGTCCCCCCCCCCCTCCCCGAGCCGAATGATCTCGAGATCTCCCGCCCGTCGGAAAACCGCGGTGTGCCCATATGCGTCCCTAGTGCACCTACCACTAAAGAGCAGCTGAATTGCCGCATTTCTTGCCCCTGCCTCTGCTGCGATGTGCGAAGGCAGGATTCCGATCGGGGCACCCAGAGCCAGGGTCGGGGTTGTGCCTAACGCACCAGTTATCTTCAGTCCTGCCAGTCTGTAAACCCCACCCAAATTCTTCCTAATACCAGCCCGCTACAGCGCAGCCCACCATACTAGGGAGGCGTAGATTGACTGGGGAACCAGTATGGCCGTGTAAATCCACCTGACCATTTTGGGTTTTAGCCCCCACGTTTGATCAAACATCTTTCTGCAGGCCCAGAATGTGACAGTTGCCTTCTGGGCCTGCTTTGTGATGTGGCTCTTCCAGCTGAGCTCAGAATCGAGCGTCACTCCCAGGTAGCGAAACTCAGAAGAGAACGATAGCTCAGCACCATAGATCGGAGGGCACTTCATATTGAAGCGCCTTTTTCGTGTGAATAGTATTATCTCAGTCTTATTCGGGTTAACTCGTAACAACTTTGATGTGCACCACTCTTTGACGAGATCGAGCGCTTTCTGCATCTTACTCGCCATGACTGCGGGATGATTGCCGCTGACAACTATGCACACGTCATCGACAAATCCCACCACTTTGACTCTCAGTTCTTCAAGCCTGCGCAGAAGCCCATCGACAACGAGCAGCCACATCAATGGGGATGTCACTCCCCCTGCGGGCAACCCCGGCCGGCTCAAGCCCCGACAGCAGTTCCGCTGAGACTGGCTGTTATGGTCCGCGTCCGCAGCATGAAGTGCATCCAGTCGATGACTGTGCTATGGACGCGGAATTCCCTCACCGCCCCGCAAATTGCGTCAAAAGAGGTGTTGTCAAATGCCCCCTCGACGTCTAAGAATACGCATAAGGTGGCCTCCTTTTTGTAGAGGGTCCGCTCCATCTCGTGAACGAGATTGTGCAGAGCCGTCTCAACGGATTTGCCTGCTTGATACGCGTGTTGTGAGTGGTGAACTGGTGTTAGCATCGGTGCCCTATCCCTTATGTACCTATCCTTTATATACCTATCCATGAGTCTCTCCATTGTTCTCAATAAGAAAGACGTCAGACTGATAGGTCTGAAAGCCTTCGCTTGGTCATAACTGGCTTTGCCCGGTTTCGGGATAAAGACTATTATGACCTCCCTCCAGGCCCTAGGCACATATCTTAGTGCCATACAGGATCTGAAGGTGTAGTTCAGGTGCCTGACTAGGTCCTCCCCTCCCTGCTGAAGCAGGGCCGGCAAGATACCGTCAGCACCCGGGCTCTTGTACCCGTCGAACGAGTCCAAGGCCCACTGGATCCTGTCCGGGGTAACCACCCTGGCGGCAATTGCCGTCACCTGGTCTTGTCGCGGGCTCCTTTACCTCTTGGCTAAGGTCCCGCTCGATCAGTGTGGACCCAGGGAAGTGCACTTCCATCAGGTGCGCTAAGATGTCTTCGTGTTTCTCAGCTAGCCCCCCATTTGGGAGTGTGAGTCCACCAAGCTTCGTTTGTGAGCCTGTGGTAAAGACCCTACGAAGCCGGGCCACAGTGGGCAGGGCCTTCATCTCCCCGTAGAATTTCTCCCAGGTTTTTCTTTTAGAACCTTTGACCAGCCTTTTGTAGGTCCTTTGTGTGGCCCTATAAATCGCCCGTTCCGGTTCCGCCATGGTTCTCATGGCCCGATTAAGCAGGCTGCGCGAGTCAGAGCGTAATTTGCTCAGCTCACTGCTCCACCATGCTACTTTTTCACGCTCTTGCGCACCCTCACGGGGCACGCAGCCTCATAGCTTTGGATGATGGCTGAGGTCAGCGTATTGACCCTTTCCTCAATCCTTCCCTCGGACTTCATCCAGCCCCCCGTACCTCCAAGCCTACCACTCAGGGTCTCCCTGTAGGAGTTCCAATCGGTAGTCCTGGGGTTCCGGTAGGCCGAAGTGCTGTGCGGGGCCTCTCTACCCTTGATGTTTAATAGAATACGTTCGTGGCCCGAAAGGGTATCTTTGTCACCCACTTGTCAGCCTTCTATCCATTTTGCTACCCTGGGAGTCCCCATGGTGAGGTCAATGACCTGCTGCCTCCTTGTCGTGACAAAGGTAGGCCTTAAACCTTTATTAAGGATTTCAAGATTAGTCGCTGAGAGGTACTGCAGCAGAGCTGAGCCCCTCTCGTTTATGTTGGAACTGGATGAGGTGGTGTGAATTTGCGTCGCACCCCACCACCAGGTCCAGTCCCTCCCTCCTACAGTGGTCCACCAGGACTCTAAGTTCCCTCTTCGGAGGAGGTTTCTCAGAGTCGTACGGCAGACACGCTGAACACACGATGAGATCAGTCAGTGCCCCGCCTAGCCTCAGTTTTACTGAGGCCACTGCCAGATCCCTACTGCAGCACCTGCTCAGCTTTAGGGCACTATGTCTTTTATGAATAAAGACACAGGCCCTTGGGCAAGGCTCCACCGGATCATATATTAACGACCCCATGTTACGATCAATCCCTTTTACGGACCCCCTGTAGAACCAGGGTTCTTGTATTAGGGATATGTCCGTCTGCTGCACCGCAAAGTTCCGGCTTAGGACAGCCGCAGCCGCTTTGCAGTGCTGCAAGTTACTCTGTGAGCATTTGACAATGTCCACGCCTTTATCCAACGCTTCCATCGCATTGCCCCGTGGGAGAAGAGAGGCCTTATGGGCCATTACTCTCCTCTCCTTCAGCCACTCGAGCCGGCGATCCATCGCCGGTCACGGGTGGCGTTGTCAGAGAGCCCGCCAAGGCCTCGGTGAGGGTCATCTGGACTCCCCGCCGAGTCCCCGCCAAGCCCTCTCTCTGCACCGCTCGAATCCTAGGTGGTCTGCCCCTAATCCTTGCGGTGCCCCTCACTCTCTCTGGCCGGATGGGCAGGTCCCCGAACGCCACGGTCCCGACGCGGGTAGCTGTCAGGCCTGCGTTGTTCTGGCCCCGCGCCACCGACTGAGGTACGTCGTCCTCTTCGACGACCATCCTCTCTGTCTCCCGCGCCACCGCTGCCGAAGGCCACCGCCACACGGTCGGCTCTACTGTGATCTGGACGTTCGGAGACAGGAGGGGCCCCGAAGTCCGGTCGTTTTTCCTTTCTCCGTGGAGGGTCCCGCGAAAGCCGCCCCCCCTCAGCAGCTCCGGGGAGTTGCAGTCAACCCCCAGAACCAGGTGGACGGAATCCCGTACCACCTTTCTGCGCAACAGCCTCCACAAGGGGGTTCGAAGGCCAGGGTTTCCAGACGCTTGAGGATGACATCGGTCCCTTCGGTTAAGCTGGGGAGCACCGCTGTCACCCTCTTTAACTTGGGTAGGCGCTCCCTCTCCAGCACTTGGAGAGAGGCACCTTTCCATGATTTCAGGTTGGGGACAATCGTCCTCAACCATTCTTTAGCTGGCTCATCGGAGCATAGGAACAGCGTCGAATGCCTCGAGGAGTCCCCGAGCCACCAGCCCATCCTCCCTCCGGTCCAGGACGGCTTCCGGGTAGCTGGCAGGCGCAATGGCCAACCTTCTATCCGCGGTCACCGCATCACCGTAGTCAGTGGGTCGCGGGAATGGCCTGCTCCTTTTCACCACCTTAGCCAGCTCCGGTGAAGTTTTGTCTGCTGGTCGGGGCCGTTTAGCACCCGTCACCACGGTCTCCACAGTCAGCGAGCCCCGGCGGCTCGGCTCGTCGGATGAGTCCTGTGCAGCCATCCTGGTTTTACGAGCCATCCTTTCCGCCGCTCCGCTACGGCTCGCTTTTCTCCTGGGCATATGCGAGGGGTCACTGGCCCGGCTTTCACTGATCCCTCCAACCCCGCCCTCAGCGCAGAGTTCCCGTCAGCCGAGCTCTGTGTCACCGTCGTGGTAGCGGCGATGTCCCCGTCCCCCAAACTCACGGTCCCTCCCACTATTTGTCCTGACGGCTGTGCCCCAGAAGAGGCCCCACCGTCAGCGTGTAACTCAGTGGTTTTAATTTTTATCACATCCATTTAATTCCCACGGGTATTCAGGAACTAAAGGTCCACCCCTGCAGAGCCTGCATGCGGGGGTAAGGCTAAATAGTCATGAAGTGTCGCCTGGTGCCCCATGTGCATCGTTAAGGACACTGTAACCCCAGTGTCATGCAGCCTTCGGCACGATAGCTCCCACCTTGGCTTCGGGGAAGTGGTCCGCGATGAGGCTTTCGTCCCCCAAAGCTGGATTTTGGGCCAGCTGGGTTCCTTATGGCTCTCGTTAATCGGGTCTTTCCGCTGCTCTCCCCGTGCTCGCGGTTACGGTCGTCATAAGACGTCCCGTTCCCTGAGCGGGGGGAGCCACTCAGTCTCCGGCCATTCGGATGGACATTATTATTGAATAATAATAATAATAATAATAATAATAATAATAATAATGATAATAATCATAATAATAATAACACCACTACTCTGGCGCGCAAAGTGTTAGGGAGGATTACCCTCACCACTTTTTCGCCAGAGTGGTACACCTACTACTACTTTATAAATTGCGAATAAACAAAAGTTACGATTCGCAATCAATCGAATAATAAAATGCTAAGAAAAATTTTATGTCCAATCAGAGAGTGAGTAAATGCTAATATAATGCATATTTTTATTACATTTTGACAAATTAAGCTAAATTCCCAAAATTAAAGCTATAGAGTTATTTTAAGCGCCAACCTTGTGGTTGCAAGCGATGGAAACACCCTCATATCGAAAACTAAGGTTATTATAGGGAACCAAAATAGTTGATTACTGGGATTATTCTTGAAATCATATAAGTAATTGTGAATTTACAAATCACGTGAATTCGAGGACGCTCGTCGTAACACTGTGTACTTAGGTCATGGGGTGGACAAGTGTCAAGTAAACGCGTAAGCGCGAAGGCGTGACGTACGTAGAGCTTGAGTAATATAAAAAAACCCGTAGACTTCTGCGAGGCTATGGAACGCACACCATGAATCGCAACCTATGGAGGGAAGCTCAGCGCCGATTGTATTGTTCGAAGGTTAGGAGTAGTCTCAAAACGAGCGGCAAGGTCAACATAACAAAACAATAAATAGGAAAATAAGGTTTATCGACTAGCGACAAGCAAAAATGCGAAGCCGTTGTAAACATATCAAAATTGCAAGTGAGATTGGTCCAAGCCTGATCAACTTGTGCTTGTTCTCGTAAGCAAAATATTGAGAGAACCCGTTATTTTTATTGGTAAATTAAAAATACCAGAATTCTAGCTCAACTAAACATAAATTTCAGTTCAAACAAGTTACCTAGTTCAATTGAAGTAAAATCTTTCGTGTAAGCCGGGATTCTCTCCACATTTTGTCATTGAAAATATTTCGTAATCGAGACCTCTAAATTTTATATATCGAAACCTCTTTTGTCATCCGGAAGAGACGCATACACCAGTCTAAAAAAGTAAATGTAGCGACATACGATCCTTAGGGCAGCCATTGTTGCTGCACTAATAATTACGAAACAACTGGCCGCTACGGCGCGCGATCTGAGGACACTACAGTTGTTTCGCCAAACATTAGCTAGGAAGGTGACCCAGTGACCGAATATGGGACCTGGCCCTTAAAACTCAGGAGGATCCGCCAACGGTGAAGATGGAGGTTCAACAACAAAGAAACGAACATCGAGTAAACCCCGTACTTCTTTCTGGTTGGCACGTCTCTCGGATGCTAAGCAAAGCGTAGCATTCTTCTTAAGGGGGGGAAGTACTACTCCGGGGTTTATTTAGCCGCCATTTGCAGCAACTATTTTATTTTTCTTATTTACCAAAAAATTTTAAATAAATTAATTAGCACAATACATAAAATAATATAAAAATGGCGCTCTGAAGAGCACTTCTCATTTAAAAATCTCACGTAACAAGCTCATCAACGTATGAGCAAGTGGCCGTTGAGGATCCCACGGTAGAATCGTCTGCAAATTCTGCTGAAAAATGGGATCCCACGTTGACCGGTGAGATGCTGCACACCTCAAGGATGAGCTGCGCCCGGCGTAGTGTTACCTTTTGCTCGTCTTTTGATTCACCGGAGCGCAAAGCAATATTTTTCTAAATCATAAATTAGTCAGTCCTAACCAGGAGCTCGATTAGTGAGGTCGAGTCCCCAATTTATATCGCGAATAAGTCACGCCCTGGTTGTGGATGATTTATTTTCCCATCGACTAAATTAGTAGATGGGATTTCAAAAAAACTCGGTTGTTGTTGTGTTTGAAACGGTGTACCTAAACGACCAATCATTTGTGTTCACATCACCAATCCCGCTCGCGCTCCAATCCCTGATGGGCACATTCTCGTCTAAAAGAAGCAAATCAACGTATTAACAGGTTCGTCCTTTCTCAAGTTCAACTCAGGACGTAACAATAGATATTTCTTTCCCCGATTATTTATCATGGATAAAGTTCTTATATTTTTCCTTATAGTTATCGTATTCCGCATTTGTTGAAATTACCTTTTCTTCCTTATATCCTATTGTTTGTTTAATTATTATTGAATGAAAAATTGGTGTTTCCGAATTGAACATCAGAATAGTAAATCCAGATAAATTGAATATTTGTGCGATATTTTTGCGGATCAAAATTACAATCTAAATTGTTATAAATAATTTTGTTGACGGTTTTTTTGTGGATTTTAAATTGTTAATGTTCAAATATTTATGATTAAAATTACACTGGAAGAAATTATGGTTGGTTTTACTATAAATTATAGTAACTCGAGAAACTTTTATATTTTATAGTAAAATCATACAACATTAAAAATAGTTGCATGAACTATAAATGAAGTATTCTTAGCAATGTTTATGATAACTGCAGCTATTTAATGCACACCGTACTTAAGGTGAGAACAATGAGTTGGGCATGGTTGTTTTTAACTAGATCGGATAATTCGATATCTCATTTGTCATTTTATATCTTTACATTTAAAAAAATTTGCCTAACAACCCAACATAGTTGAACGAGTAATCAAATTGAATATTTGGATTGTTGCAGGTAATATTCATATGTTAAAACTAGCCATTTCCGTCGCTCAGGTAGTATGACTGGAATTGCCATTTTTTTCAGTTGTTACATCCCAACCAGCGAGTCGTCCACCTCGGTTAAGAAGGGGCAAACCCTTCCTTTACACGTTTTTCGGTAAACTGCGTTATGTTGGACGGCTGGCCTTTTCGAGCCTAATCTCACGGAAAATTGCTCAGGACGGTCGTGAGAGTGTATTTATTCGTAACTTGGTTTTTAAGGCAATGCATAAATTGAGAAATATAATTGTTGCGAATAAACGGAGATCTCGATTAAACCGTTGTCATGAATCCTTCAGACTGAATAGGGCGATTTATTCCAGCCGGGGAAACATTAATTCGTGAAACAATTTAAACTGGGGAGGATTTTTGTTGATTTTTTAAATAAAACCAGCACGTTGATGTAACCAGAATGACCAAACTAAAAATCATAAGCATAGTCGCAATTCGAAGCTCGACCAGTGGACTCATGTTGAATAGAATTTAATAAGGGCTTACTTTTGGGAATAGTAAATATTTAACAACAATATCACCTTTCAGAAACGAAACGAAATTATTTCCTTTTGGAAATAATTAGGATTTATGAACAAAATTATTTTTCAAGAATAAGAATCCTAAACGAAATCATTTTTTTTCAGAAGCGATCATGATACCAGAAGAAAATTATTTTCCAAAAATACGAATTTGAAAATGAAATTATTTTTCGGAAATAATCGAAATTCAGAAACAAAATTAATTTTCGAAAATAAGAATTTGGAATGAAATTATTTTTCAAAAATTATCAAAATTTAAGAACAAAATTCATTTTCGAAAGTAAATATTTAAAATGCAATTATTTTTCGGAAATAATCAAAATTCGGAAAAAAAATTAATTTACGAAAGTAAATATTCAATATGAAATTATTTTTCGGAAATAATCGAGATTCAGAAACAAAATTAATTTTCGAAAATAAATATTTGAAAAGCAACTATTTTTCGAAAATTATTAAAACTTGAAAATTCACTTTTCAGAAACGCTTTTCGAAAACATTTAAGATTAAAAATTCATTCCTCGGAAATAGAAACGAAGTTAGTTTTTCTTTCCAGAAAGAATTTAAATTCGAAACAAATTATTTTTCATGGAAATGAAATTTTGAAACAAGATTATTTTTAGAAATAGTTGAATTCGAAGCAAAATTATTTTTCATGGAAATATCCCTTGAAAACGATTAAAATTTCTAATTTACTTTTCAGGAATGGTAATGAAATAATTAAAATTTGCGAGATTATTTTTCGGAAATGTTTTCCGGAAATACTTAAAATTTACGATTTATTTTCAGGGATAGAATTTAAAATAAAATTACTTTTCGGATCCTCGGATCCCCCAACCTCCGTAAAGGGGCACGGGGGGGCGGTTGAAACCCGATCGAGGCACGTCTTCAGGTGGCGGATGGAAGAACGGCTGGTGACTGAGCAGCTCCTCCCGCTCGGGGAGCAGGGCGTCTTGTGACGACCGCTACCGCGAGCGAGGAGCGAGCAGCGGAAGGACCCGGTCAACGAGAGCCATAAGGAACCCGGCTGGCCCGAAATCTCTGGGTACCAGGTCACAGTGCTATCCAAGGCAACGAAAAGGCTCACGAGCTAGCCAGACTCGGTGCTTTGCGGCCCGATATGGCGGATCTTGGCGACCACCCAGGTGTCGCCATGGGAATCGTGAAACAGATAACGAAGAGATGGGCCGCGAATCAGTTCGCGGACCTCTGGTCACAGGATCCAGGGATGAGGCACACAAAGGAACTCTTCTCTGGGCCCGCAGCGAGGCTAGGGACGGTGCTAGCTGACGTTGACCGAACTCAACTTAGGGTGGTCGTGGGGCTAGTCACGGGACACTGGCACACAAACAAGCATCTGGTGAGACTGGGACTTGCAGAGGAACCAATTTGCCAAAGATGCAAAGATGAAGAGGAGACACCACTTCATCTCATTACGAGATGCAGGGAGCTGACAGGGGTCAGAAATGACACCCTTGGGGCACCTGTTATATTCGAATTCAGCCTGAAGGACACAGGGGCGAGCGGACTTCTCCGCTTCGCGCGCGAGGCCGGCTTGCCCATGGGTTCGACAGGCTTATAAGCTTGCCCAGCGGAGGGCCCGGGTACAATGGTCCACTAGGACTGAGTGCCCGGAATACTTACAAAACAAAACAAAACAAAACTTTTCGGATCTTACAATAATTTGATACTAAATTATTTTCTCGAAATCAGAGGAACATAGAGAAAAATTGATTTATTCATACCTCGCTAGATTCGTCGCGTGTGGAATGAACACGAGATTGGGAAGATTTATTCCTGATGATCAAATAGGTCATGACAAAAATCACGATAGCGAGTATGATAATGACTGCGATCCCTAACCACGCTGTTAATTCTTTTATTTTAATCATCTTGAGATTGGCGTTGAATAATTGAAAGAAAAAACAATTTCAGAATGAACTGTCACTTTTTCCACGAGAACTTTGTATTTGGAAAATCATTTCGCCTATCAGCAGGCTACAAAAAAATAAAAAAATATTTTAAAGAACCAAAGAGGGAATAGCGATTTTCATTTGGAATATCTCCGATTCGCACATTAATGCTCTTGAACTTTTAGAGTATCAAAAGCTTTGCACGATCAGAGACACCCAGTAATCACACGCAAGATGCATCACGAGCTAGTCATAACGGGTGTCCAAAATGAATGTAAACTCGACGGCACAGAATAAATTAATTGAAAATTGATTCTTTAGTGAAAATTAAAACAGGAATTCCGCAAAAACTTCGAGAGGAGAATCGAAGAACCCACCGTGAGGCTTGCTTGCGGGATGCCGAGAGCATACTCCCCTGGATTTCGAAATTCTCATGCGAGAGACATTTTTTAATTCTCACTTTATGTTGTTCTCCTTGGAGGGGTGAGAAATGGCAGACGCAATGGCATCTCCAATGCCGATGGATCGAACGATGTAAACGAGTCCAGAGACTATGGATTAAATGAAAGAAGATGAGTCCAGAGACTATGCATTGAACGATGGAAGATGAGTCCAGAGACTATGGATTGAACGATGGAAGATGAGTTCAGAGAACTACGTTTTGCGCGATGGATTGACGCACAAAAGAATAAACGATTCGAAGGAATTCAGCACACTGTTTGCGAATAAGGCGTAAAATTTTTTGGCTGTATTTTCCACAATGTCACAATACGAGGATTCACCATTTTTCACAATTTATTAACTGTTCGTTGTCGTAGAAACGAAACCCGCACGATGCTTATGATAAATTTAATGAATAGTCAAAGCCGCAGCTTAATATAAATCACACACGAAACGTTTTGACACAAAAAAAATGTTTGAAATTATAACTTAGGTGAAGCTAAATAATTATTAAAACACGCGTAAATGTTTAGCGGAAAATGATTTTTAAAAGTCACGTAAATGTTGAACGGTAATGTTGAACAAACAAAAAAACACACTTGAAATCTCGGTCAAACTTTTTCCAAAGCTGAAGATTTAATAAAAATTGAGACGAGTGTCGTGGAGTAGTTTAATCGCGCAAAGTTCGAAGATGATTACGGGTGCGTGTGCCTCTTGACACGCTTTTTTATGATCCTGACTGCCTTAGCTTTGGGAAGGGGTAAATTTGTCCCTTGTCTCCAAGACGTTCACGCGTTGGTGCTTCCCTCCACCTCACTGGTCATCCTAATTTTTACAATAATTAGACTATAATTAAACTTAATTGGTTGGCTTCTGGATGGATGCCGCGGTCGGTTTCAGCAATATGCCGATGTTTCGCAAACATTGCAGTCTGCATCATCAGGGCGAGGAGGCTCTGATACTGAGCTCCCATCAGTTCAGGAAGGGTTTATATACCCGATGCTCAGTCAGGTCGAACATCGGTCAGCCAATCTGAGCTCTTGATCGGGTCAGCCAATCAGAGCTCTTGATCGGGTCAGCCAATCAGAGCTCTTGATTGATCAGCTGTTCAATTAAAAAACCGGGAGGAACTGTTAACCTGCTAGATCGGGTGCCAGATCGGGTTGAACTGTTAACCTCTGTCTCTGTTGAGATTATCTGGGTGTTTCAGGATTTCGATTCCTTCGCGATGTTTCCGAGGAAAATAATTGTTAGTCTTAGCTAGGATTTCCACTTTGTCAAATTGAATCTTGTGACCAGTGTCCATCCAATGTTCTGCCAAGGCCGACTGTGCGGAATGGCCGAGTCTAACACTGCGTTCATGCGAACATTGGATGGACACTGCCAACATTGGATAGACACTGCTCACAAGATTCAATTTGACAAAGTGGTGACTAACAATTATTTTCCTCGGAAACATCGCGAGGGAATCGAAATCCTGAAACACCCAGATAATCTCAACAGAGACAGAGGTTATCAGGTCAATCCGATCTGGCACAGCGTCCTCCCGGTTTTTAAATTGACCAGCTGATCAATGAAGAGCTCTGATTGGCTGACCGATGTTCCACCTGACTGAGCATCGGATATATGAACCCTTCCTGAACTGATGGGAGCTCAGTATCAAAGCCTCCTCGCCCTGATGATGCAGACTGCAACGTTTGCGAAACTTTGGCATATTGCTGAAACCGAACGCGGCATCCATCCAGAAGCCAACCAATGTTGTTATGACTCTAGCCGCGAAAGCCTTTAAACTATAACTGAACTTAATTTTTATAAACTAACTAAACTAAACTAAACTAACTGAACTATAATTAAACTTAATTTTTATAACAAATCACTTTCATTCTTCCATACTTTTACAGTGCGCATATTTCAGGACAATTTTCAATTTTCAATTTTTACATAAATTTCGCGTGTACAGGGAATCGAGGGGTCTCTTTTTCGTTCTCCTTCTCTCTTACTCCTGCCCTCGCTTGGGCTCTCGCCGCGCTCTAGGCCCCGCTACGGAGGTTCTGACCATCCCCCTCTTCTATTCGCTCTCGCACACACGCTCAGACTCGCTCGCTCTTTGAATCTTTTGAATGGTTCATTTTTCGGGTATGATTCTCTCTCTCTTTCGTTCTCATGACAATCTTGTACTTCCTACTTTCTCTTTGCTCTACTGCTCTGCATTTCTCCTTACTTTTTAACTCCTCCCATCTCCTCCTTGCAAGAGAGGGAGAATCTTACAATCATTAATTCTCTATTTTCAAAAAATTACGCGTTCTCAAAATTAACTGGCTTCCTTTAATGATTGATTTTTATTGGAATTTTCATAATTTCAGAATTTACTAAATAAATGCATTTGTTAAATGTCTTTTCAAATCTCCTTTTTTAAAATAATTTAAAATAAATTTATATTATTTGCAATGAACTTCTATCATTTTAAAATGAATCTACTATTATTTTAAAATAGAATAGTGTTTTGAATTTGAAAATAAAATTTTTATCATTTGAATTTCATTGTTCTAAATAAAGTTTTATTATTTAAAAATAGATTTTTACTTTAATTTCATCCTTTGCAGTAAATTTCGTATGAATTTTATTATTTAAAATAAAGTTTGATAGTGTCCTGAAATAAATCATTCATCCATAACTCGCACGCATTTTCCGAGGCGAAATTTCTCTTGCGATTTATAATTTTGTCATTTCATGGAAAAAATTCTTTTGAATATTACTCGTGCCCATGCATCACGTGTGTTTCCTGTAGCAGCCCGTTGCACGAGAGAGAACGATGCGATTCAAGGGGGCAGCGGGCCTCGTGTCGTCCGCGGGGCGCAAGGAGATTTCCTTGGACCTTTGGGCAAACACTCACTCCCCGCCTCGCACCGTTTCTCTCTTGCGTGGACTTATTTTCTTTGGGTTTGATAAATTTAATTATACATGGATGTTTAATATATTTAATATGCTTCTCTGCTCGAAAATCTCAATCATAAGAGTTGGAAATAAATAGATATCGGGTTGCACTGAAGTGCGCCCTATCTCCGAGCAATTGCCTTTCTCTTTCCACGCAGTGTGACTAATTCTTGAAGAGCCACATGTACGCTCTTTTCATGACACAGTGGTGTTCCTTTTCTTTCGTCTTTTTTTTCGCATGTTACTTTCTCTTTTTTTCCTTCTACCCCAATAAATTATCGCAATACCCAACCATGTTGAAACTTTTAAGCAGCGCAATTCGATTCTCTCAAGAGGAATTTTTCCTCTGCGTTTTTATGTTTAAAAAAAAAAAAAAAATTTATTTTCTGTTTCGACTTACCTGACCCAGGCAATAATTTCCATTCTTGAATTTCAAATTGACTTTACATTTACTGCCCTATTTTCCGGACTTTTGGGATTTCAAAATTATTACGTTAAAAAAATGAAAGGGAAGAAACACTGATCGTACGTATTAATATCATTAGTCGACGTATCATTTATAACAGTGAAGGAAGAATCGGCTGCGATTCGGCCAGTGGGTCCAAATGACAGTGGACAATTTTTTTGGTATAACGTTTCGATCCTAATTCGGATCCTCTTCAGATACACATACACGAAAAATTCTTCAAATTTGAACAAATTAGACTGAACAGAATATCAAAAGAATTCTTTGACAAACACCAAAAGAAATTAAGTAATCTCAGATATGAAAGAACACAAAATATCCACTAACACATTTTTAATTACGATGAATTCCTAAGAACAATCACATCACAATCAAATCAGAATCGAGAAAACATAAATGATCCACATCAACATCAAAGAAAGAAACCAACATCACTAATCAATCTTTTTAATTCAGCCACATCAAACAATACTCAACATAACACAAACAATAACATAACTAATGACCCATTAACCAACATAGAATCAACAATCTCAAACAACAAAGTTAAAGAATGGCTGATCAATCTATCAAACATAGACATTCCCACACACATATCAACCTTTTTATCATTGGGTGAAAAATTCAGCTTTCCATATCTAAAACCGACAGATATCAAAACATACATCTACAAAACCATCTCAGAGTTTGAATCCAAAATAGATTACTTACTGGAAAAACCAATACAAGAAGAAATTAGAAAGAAATTCACCAAATTAATTGATAAAGTAAGAACTCCAAACTCATTCTTCAACACGAACAAAATAATCAAAGATACATCCATCTTTCTTAAAAAAAATCCTCAATTAATCATAACAAGAGCAGATAAAGGAAACTCAACTGTTATATTGGACAAACTAGACTACATCACCAAAACTGATAATCTACTTGCAGACGAAACCACATATAAAATCACAAATAAAAATCCACTTAACAGACTACAAAAAAGCGTAAACCAAATTCTTACGAGATGGAAAAATCATAAAATAATAGATGAAACCACACAGAAACATTTAAAAGCAGAAAACTGTAATATAGCACGATTATACTGCCTTCCGAAAATTCACAAACATAACTATCCGCTACGTCCAATCGTATCTTCTATTCATAGTCCTACACATAAATTGGCCGAATTCATTCAAACTAAACTCTCAAAATTAATAGACACAACAAACTCACACGTTAAAGACAGTTTCTCATTTAAAAGATTGGTATCGAACATCTTTATACCCGATAACTACCAACTCATTTCCTTCGATGTCATCTCACTTTACACCAATGTACCTTTGGAATTAGTCATACAAAGCCTCCAAAAAAGATCAGATCTCTTTTCTGAAAAATTTCCACTAAACGAAGTAATAAAAACAATAGAATTCATAATGTTCTCAACCTACTTTACCTTTAACGACAAAATATATCAACAAGTGTTCGGCTTGCCAATGGGTTCACCGTTAGCCCCGATATTATCAAACATTGTAATGATCGACTTAGAAACCAACTGCTTAGAAAAACTGAAGTTCACGATACCAATCTACAAAAGATACGTTGACGATATTATTATGGCTCTGCCTACGGACAAAATAGATTCAACACTTAACATCTTTAACTCATACCACACTAAACTACAGTTCACAGTTGAAGTAGAAACAAACAACAAATTACCATTTTTAGACATCTTACTAATCCACAAAAGTAACTCAATAATCACAGACTGGTACAGAAAACCGACTTGGTCAGGTCGATTCATGAACTTCTTCTCTCACCACCCTCTTACGCACAAAAAAGGAATTATCATGATGTTGGTAGACAGAGCGATAAAACTATCACACGCATCCTTCCACCAAAAAATCATTGAACTAATCAAAAACACAATGACACAAAACTGTTACCCAATCTCCTTCACAGAAAAAATAATAAACCAAAGGCTAAGATTAATTCATTCACAATCAAATAACGACAACGCATTCGACTCCTCCAGATGAATAAATTTACCCTATACTGAAAATATTCACCACCAACTAGTCCGCCTTTTTCGACAATTCAATATAACACTAGTCACTAACAACCAACACAATATTCACTCCATCACCGGTTCCACAAAAGATAAAATAGATAACATGGATAAATCAAACGTAGTTTACCAAATCGATTGTAATGATTGTGATGCATTGTACATAGGACAAACGAAAAGATACCTAAAAACGAGAATCAACGAACACAAAAATAGTCTAAAACACACTAACACAATAAATACAGCTTTAGCAATACACGGAATAGAACTAAAACACAATTTTAAATTTGACGACGTTGAAATTTTAAATAATGAAAAATGGCTCAAAAAGCGATTAATTCTGGAAATGATACAAATGAAAGCACACCCCAAAGCAATCAATTTCAGAACCGACATCGACAAACAAAGCAGCATATATAATTCAATAATTTAATAATACTCAAAATAATAACGGGAAAACCTCAAATTACCATGCATCGATTGAAAATTCATTACCAAATCGAACAGTGATCAATTTAAACCCGATCCAAAACCGGTTAACATAACCAGTCCGGCAAGAAAAAGCACTAACGGCAAACTTCTCCAACCATGAAAAACCACCCCCACTCTTCAATACTCAATCACACTACCCCATCAATATAAATACCTCCTCACTCGCCTCAATACTCAGTCGCTACTTAGCTCTCGAATCGCCATGTAATGAAAGCTGTTAATTTTGATCAAAAATGAATCTTGGAAATTATTAAGCATGAAATTCATAGGTGAATAACACATACACAAAAGTCTCACAAAAAACATAAACTAAGCAATAAAATATCAAAATCCTCCCTCTCACAGACACCAAGGATCACAAAAAAATGACCCGTCTTTATACAATAAATTCATAATGAATATTATCCAAGATTCATTAAATGACCAAAAAAATTACCCGTACAAATTCAGGTCAGTCATGACACATAACATTTAAGCTTATAATGTAAAACATATCATACAAAATAAGACAAAAAAGAATGTAATTTTAGAAATAATAAATCTGAAAAGGATCCGAATTAGGATCGAAACGTTATACCAAAAAAATTGTCCACTGTCATTTGGACCCACTGGCCGAATCGCAGCCGATTCTTCCTTCACTATTGTCTCTCTACGGCCGCATACCTAAATCACCACTATCATTTATAACAGCGTCGGTGTGGACACACGCTAGTGTGCGTGAGGATCTCGAATTTATGCTCGGCCCAGTGTGTGTGCCACGCGCTTTCAAAGATTTTAATGCCCGCGTCGCTTGGCCCCACAAAGGCCTATTGCTCTTTTTCCCGGAGTCCATATCTGCGCGGATATTTTCGCGTCGATATAGACTAATTTTCCTTTCGGCATTATAATTACTTCGCTCGAAACTCACCTCGATGGTATAAGTTGATGCGTGAGGCGTTGATGCTGTCGCTATGGCCTGTAATTCAAGAATTGGTGGAAATATGACCACCGTAAGGATAGATCCTCGCCTCGACCGTGCTCTTCTCTCATCCGTATTTCCCTCGCGAATTACCCGATATAAGTAACCTCGAAGATGATGAGAAATCCCGAAAGTCGCGGGACGTAATACAGTCAAACGTACTATCTACACTAATCTTTCTAGCCATTTAATGATTTATTGTAACAAACTCAACTGTTGAAATCACTATCTCGTATTCGCGTCATCACGTGTCTGAATTAATTGTTATTAAACATGTTATAAAAAATATATAGCCCTTCTAAATTAATTTAATATGCATAGTTTACCGGCCTCGAAAAGAGATACATAGAAAAAAAAAGAATAATCTGCGAGGATTGTTTGATCTAATTTTTCTCTCCGACCGGGATTCGAACCTGCGACCCTACCACCCATCCTACCTATCGTACCCAACAACCTAGTACGCTACCTATTACGCTAACGACTACTTATGAAATCCCTCTTCTTTTGTGATATATGAATGCTGGAGTGCTGAAAAAATAATAATGTATGCTTTTGAATGTGCGACAATCCATGAAAGTTGACTAAGCCGAAATGCAAGAAATACGGAAGAAGATTCATTGCCATGAAAAATCTTCAGAATAACGGAAAGGCGGCAAGACATCGCAAAGCATAAAACATGAAATAGATTAATCATTTGAGAAGCACAGTCTTAGAAAGTTGGTTGATGTTGCAAACAACTCGTTTTTTCCGTGCAAGGTAGGCTCAACAACCAACCATGGTAAAAGGTTTTTATAGTAACAATTTTGTGGTTGGACTGAAAATACATATTCTCTATAATATATTGTTTTTGGCCTGACCATGAAATATAACTTTTTCTTTCAACGTTTCGCTCGGGAGTTCGTCTTCCAACCATAATCAACCATACTACTTATACTATCCAATCATATAAGCAATGGTATGTCTCACTTTATTGCACATTTCGGAAGAAATTGGATCAACGAGATTGTTCGAAGTTCTCCAAACATAATAATAATGATAGAAAAATATTATATTTCTCGTAATTAAAGTAGAACGGTGTTATGAACGATGAATCGTGGTTATTCGCCTCAAATAATTTGATGTACCGGAGAGAAGCAAATAATGCGTCCACTTACGTAGTAGATGTCCAATGTACCAACGATTTTGTAATTCGTATGAAATCTTATCGTACATGATACTTTCCTCAATTACCAGATCGCACACGATTGTATTGTACACTCAACCATTTAACGATAACAAATTTTGCCAAACAGTTGGGTACTTCCCCAAAAAATTATGTTCATACATACATTTAGCATTTGTCAAATGAATTATAAGCTTTTAGTTGGAATTACTATACATTGATAGCCGAGCAATCAAAATTGTAGTAGCGCCGATATATTTTGTAGTAATCTGTATTAAAAACTAGTAGTTGCGCCAAAGTTGGAAGAGCATAGTAGATCACATCTTATTTTCGTTGCCTCTAACTAGAACTATGGTAACGGGCAACAAAAATATAGTCACGGTTACTCAAAAAAAAATTTACTATGCAAATGGCCTACCATATACCATATAGATTTTTCTCGGTGTAATCCTGCGTTTGAAACATCGTTTTTCTTAGTTCTTATACTTTTATATTTTTGCTTTGGGGTGTGGTCGCATAGACGAGAAAAAGGGGCGGTAGGGAGCTACGGCGCATGACTAGACAAAACTCAACTCTTATTCGCGTCCTCTTTTCCTCCAAGAGAGAGACGGGAGATTTATTGGGTAGATAAAAAGGGTAAGGCTAGAACAGAGGGTCAAGAGTGGGGAGGCATTTGAACGGTCTCCGGGTAGCGACGAGAGCCGAGCTCCTCGTCTTGCCGCGCAAGCTCCGTGGATCGTCGAAAGAGAGAAGGGGATTATGTATATGAGCTTTGCCTCTGCTCGTGGACTTTTTTCTAGATTTTAACATAGTAAAATACTATTTCGAGTTTTGGAGTTATTTGAGTTAAATAATATAAATTTTCGATTGTTTTTTCCGGAGTTTGATTATTCGATTTAGCATTAACTGAATTCGGTGTATAATTTTATTTTGCAATTGTAGGTTTTCTTAAATGGTTTATTCGTCGAAATATTATTTAATATTGCGTGACGTTTTTTCCATTTGAGAGGAATAATTTTGAATGAGTAGATTGTATTTAAATGCTTTTGTAGTTAAATCCATCTGACTTATTATTTAATTTGGATTTCGTTCTTAATTTTGATCTTTATTATCTATTTTCTTATTTAAAGAGATATAAATATATTTTCAACTATTCCATTTGTCTATCCAACTGTTATAATCTTTCATTTTATTTAATCATTTTTTAATTCCAATTGTTTATTTTGTTTTGTTCCTTCAATTTCATTGCGAATTCGTCCTGGAAATTTGATACCTAATTGACCCTTAATTAATAATATTTAAATTTCATTTTGATATGGGATAGAAAATCCATCGTTATTTAGAGCCATTCCGTTCGTTTTTGCTTTAAATCTAGTATTAATAGATGCATATATGTATATGTGTGAGAAAGAAACGGAGAACCATTCTCTTGTATGTTTTTGTTCTTTAAGAGCGGCAGAGTGAGATACGACGTGCCTTATTCCTTCTTTTTATGATGGTTAGAGCGTTATCAGATCCAAGGATCTATAGCTCGGGTCGATCGGCCGGTATAGGATATATCAGTTAGGAAGGCGACGTTAGAGTGTTTGACCCATTAGACAGTGTTACGAGCCTATGGTTTTTTTGTAGGGATCTTTGTCCCTGGTTTTTCCTTCCGTACTGCCCGATTTTACCGATGACCACTTTCTTAAGATTTTCAGTTGGTAATACAAATTTCTATTTTCTATCATTAAATTGAACTCAAGTAATAGAGCAGAGTGGGTTCTAACTCAGGGATCTCAGAGGGGGTGAGGGGGACGGGGTAGCGCGGGGTCTGTTGCGGGGAAGGGTATGCAGGGAGGGGGGAGCTATGTGTCTGCTGCAGGAAGGGTCAACAGGGGAGGAGGGTCCATGGGTCTTGCGACGAAGGGTCTGCAGGAGAGAGGGGGGGTAGCCACGGGTCTTAAGGGAAGGGTGTGTGCGCATAAGAGAGATGGATAGATGGAAGGAAGATGTGTGCGTGAGAGGGATGGAGAGATGGATGGAATATGCGTGGGAGAGAGAGGGTTAAATGAAAGGAATATGTGTGCGTGAGAAGGATGGATAGATAGAACAAATTCATGTGTGGGAAAGTGAGGGCTGGATAGAGGGAAATATACGCAATAATAATAGTGATAATAAATTTAATTCTTTGGTTCTTACAAATGATTGGATCTTGAAATTAGGGGGGGATATGTTGAGATTAAAGAAAGAGGGGTGCGAAGATTTCCGAATTATTCCACGGAAAACCGAAAAAAATGTATTTCAAGAGTTATACTCAAGATAGAAAGATGCGCAAGTATGTACGCAATCCACCCATCGAAAGAACCCTGGACATTAACGAGAAATGAACTGGAATCAGTTCCCAAGGGTTTGCTCATAAGATATTACGGTAAATTTATTACGAAGCTGTGGGATCATCTACCCGAACATTTGCAGTATGATGGCGAATTACAGTCATATCGCGATTGTAGTGATTATCATAATCCACCGTGGGAGCGAACTCATATCGATGGTCCGGGCCCCATACGCCGAGATTGTCAAAAATGTTTTTTAATGGACAAACTCGTCTACATATATGCGATTTACCGTTTACCGGAATGTTACAAATTGGATAATGAGATAAAATCATACGGAAGATGCAATGAGCATTGGAACACGCCATCGCAGGAAGATCATGCAGATGGTGCACCACCCCGACGTCGAGATTGTCAAAAGTGTTTGGAGGAGAGTGCGTGGAACGTGTTGAGGCCTGTTCAGCGATGCAAGTGTACGTCCACAGCAGGGGGTGCGTGCGACGAACGTGTTTGAACCTGCTTAGGGATGCAGATGTTCACAGCGGCGACGGTCGAGTAAAAAAAAACGCGTCTAGAGATGCTTAGGCGCAAGTGTTTTTTGAGGGGGAGGCTGCAACGGATATGCTCAAAAAGGTTGAATCTGTTTGAAACGCGGAAAATGTATGAAGAAGGGATGTCTGTGGGAATTGGTGGAAGGGGGATGGATGGAAAATCTAGAAATAGTCGTAGAATAAAAAGAAGAGCATCAATTCACTGCTTCATGAGCTCCCAGCAAGACGTGATCTTGGACAAATTTCTCAAAAACCATATGCGTACGGAAAAAATGGCTTTCTCCGGAATCAACGAGATCTGCAAGATGTCCGAGTTTCTGCCAACGAAGAAGTAAAAAGACATCCAAGTCGACGGGGAATATTCAATCTCCAACATTCGGCCTGTCACGACAAAATATGGCAAGAGATACGTCGCTGAAGTTGAGAGAGAATTCACCGTCTTCCTACCCGCCCGAGTCGTCAAAGCATTCAAACGAGATGCTGAAACGTTTGGAAAAATACTCGAAGCTGCTCAGATTGGTCAGCTCCGTATGAAGTACATCGGTGGACATTGGAACGGTATCGATTTCCACGAAATCTCCGTTTAAATTATCATTCTCGACATAAAAAACAAAAAAAGAAAAAATCTGTATATATGAATGTTCGATATATCTGTGAATTGTAATATTGTAAAGGAGGAGAAGGAGAAGAAAAAAAAAATTACGTATCAATAAAACGCAAACCACATAGATTTAAAAAATGTTTTGTTTATTCAAAAATCCCTCGTTTACATAATGCATGGTATACATATAGCCAGCTTTTCAAAGATTTCACATTCGTCGTTGCACAATTGAATTTCGTATCTCTCTCGTGGTGGGAACAATTCGATGGAGTTTTTGGCAATTTCTTCAGCGATGGACAGTCCAGAGTCTCCAAATCGATAATCTCCGTTAGCAAGTCTAAGCTCGTTAGCCATAAAGACTTTTCACTGCCTTTCATAAAGATCCTGCGAGCGCGTTGTAAAATAGCTCGAAAAAGTGCACTCGAAGCGTTGTTTGGTATGCTGCCATCATCCCACGGTATTCCATGGAAATTGCGTTCCAACCATTTGTTTGTAATTTTATATTTAGTTGGTAGAGCGTCCCATGAAAATGGTGGTTCGAAGAAAAGCGTCAGAGGTTCAGCATTTTTCTCATCCGCTCGAATGATTGAAATTTCTTTGAGGATAAATTCGTTGGTGGGTCCCTTGAAACCCTGTAGATCGATGACAAACTCCATCTCAACTGATGTCCAGTGCGATCACTTTAGTGAATTTATACCGATTTTTTTACCCCACCACTTCTGGGATTGTACTCTACAACGCGATCATGTAGAATGAGGCAGAAGTCACATGTTTGTGCTGTTATATTCGTTTTCGTCCTAAATTCGAGACGTACACCCACGGGTCCGGACTGGAGGGAATCATTTTGCTTTGAACAATCAATCACCACGAGAGGGGCATATTCAGTTTTGTTCAACCATGGCTCAGTGTCCTTATTGTAATATGTTGACTGGAAGTTTGTATACATATCTTAGAGTAGTGCATATTGATTTTGTTGAATATTCAAATTCATGTTACCATAAGGATAACATTGGGAGTTCAAGTAAAGTTTCACATTGGTTAAATTACAATGATCGAAATTACTTGCATTCTTCGTTGTAACGTTTCTTCTCCCCGTTTGAAATGCCAGAATAACATATCGTGGTTTTCCCAGCTGCGTTGAAATTTTGATGGGCCACACGTATTTAGAGGTGGTAGGCAACTATGGGTATTCATACAATGCTATGTCTATTAAGTCTATGAATGTTGGGTATTCTATTGTTGACTATGCCCATTGGATTTTAAATGCAGCCATATGGTGATGACTTCACCACGAAAATTCACCAAATCTCCGTTCTGATCAACAATACGAAGCCGTATGTTGTCAATTATTCGAATCCTGATCGGTAGATAAATCACGTTTGATGGAACTTCGATAATTTTAAAGCCAGGTGGCACAGATGGAAAAAATTCGTGAATTGTGTGAACTTTCTGCCCATTAATGTATGCACCGGTGGTTATATTACACTCGACTCGTATGGCGTTCACTTTAAGAATGGACACTGGTAGATTGGATTCATGTCTTTTATTTGCTTGCAATACCTTTGATGCAAAGCTCATCAGAGGTCCAATCGTATCAATGGGTGTGAAGAAGAGAGGTTGATCACACTCGATTTCACTGCATAGTGTATTATTATTTGGTTTGAGTTTAATTTTCACGTTTTAAGGTGATGATTCTGCCTGTAAATACTTTTCAATATCCTCTATTTCGTAACTGCCTGTTGGTATGGTCACCACACGTGTTCCAAAATAAAGTTTGTTGCATCCCCCGTCGATATTTGGTATTGAGTTGAATGTGAGCAGTTCGACGAGTCCAAGAGCATGAGTCTTGTGTGGAGACAGTTCGATGGGCGGGAAAAAATGCGTCTCGAGGACTGAGGCCGATCTTGATAGCGTCAGTTATGCTATCATCCATGATGCTTGCACATTAGACACTAAACCCAAAGCTCTACAATGCACGTTTATATAATGTATATCTGTCTCGACGATTCAACTGTCCACATAGAAATTTAAGACACAAGTGTCCGCACTCAATCGTATCATATTCTTGATATTTTTTGTAATTATAATTAACGCTACCAACATCAAAATATCTCATCAGTTCAGATGGTGGTGGGAGATTGCCGGAACTGTCGAAATAGACGATTTTTTGCCCAGTTTTCTTGTATGCAACCCAATGTGTGCCAGGACCCACATTTTCATCCAAATTCACAATTGCTGATTCATGCTTGAGAGGTCCACTTGTTGGTAATGTATCATGCATATGAATCCCACGAAAATGTGGAATTTTCATGATTTTCGCATGCCTCAGCAGATCGATGTCGATGACAGGTTGTCGTGGTAGCGTGATTATGCGTTTTTTTGCTTGATATGAAGCCCCAGTCCCTGCTTGTATGGTTTCAAGTGTAAACCTTTTCCCAAAGCAATGCTCTCGACCTTCTTACTATGCCGCTTCCTTTCGTCCAATTCTTTTTTAGCAGCTTGAGCAGCATTTACAGCGTTTGCTATTGCGGTAGCCCCACCGGACAATGCGCCAGCAGCGCTGAGGCCTGCGAAGAGGGGTACGAGAAAAGGCAAGACACCACCAATTTTCTGAGGGACAGGAATATCTCGAGGTGTGCGTACTTTAATGCCCCGCACACTAGCACGCGCGCCTTTCAATGCCATCGTGACGAGTTTACGAGGATCGTCACTTTGAATCATGGCTTTCCACGCGGCATTAATGACCTTTTTCAAGCTAATACTTTTTTGCCGTTTCGTCTTCCTCCCATTCACAGACTGCTGCATCCCCATACCAAATTTCCTTTTTGCTTTCATAATGTTTGTCACAGCCCAAGCACTTGCTCTCTCACCAATACTAGCGTCTTCCGCGGTTACACGTTACCAGGCTTGGTCAGCCAACACTTTATCAGCCAAATGTCTGGCTTCTAAATTATTACAATTTTTTGAATATGCAATATCGTGCACTTTGTATGCAGCGTTCAATGGATTTATACCCGGATCACCACGAGCAAGACGCTTGACCAACTTTTTACCAGGCCCACAATATTGATAGCCGGGTAGATGTAATTCCACAGGAAGATTATTAATTAGACTATTAATTGAACCTTTGCCGGATTTCTTGTTTTTATGCACAATCATCACCCTTTAAAGGTCAATCCTTGACTGATTATTATCTACATTATAAAGAGATTTATATGGTTTTTTCAGTTAGTCGTATGTGAGATGGTGTCGAAGAAACAAGTTTCCGGTGGGCAACTGACATAATAAATTTCGACAAACTTGTGGAAGGTGGTGGAGAGAAGAAGCAAAGACGCCATGGAAATATACTTCCCGATAGTATTCGTGCGGTGTTTTGCGGTCAGTCGAATTGTGGAAAAACTAATGCATTATTGACGCTGCTAATACACCCCAATGGCTTGAGATTTGAGAACATTTATCTCTATTCTAAATCGCTAAAACAGCCAAAGTACAAATTATTCGAACAATTACTTGAACTAGTTAATGGTGTTCAATATTATCCGTTTAACGAGCATGAACAAGTTGTGTCGCCGAGTGAGGCTCATCGAAATTCGATATTCATCTTTGACGATATATCGTGTGAAAAACAGGATAATGTCAGAGCATTTTTTTCCATGGGAAGACACGAGATTGTCGACAGTTTTTATCTTTGTCAGACATATACTCGTATCCCGAAACACCTCGTAAGGGATAATGCAAGTTTTGTGGTGCTGTTTAAACAGGATGACATGAATCTCAAACACGTGTATAACAATCACGTGAATACGGATAT
This sequence comes from Alloplasta piceator, assembly GCA_946863875.1. NCBI lineage: Eukaryota > Metazoa > Arthropoda > Insecta > Hymenoptera > Ichneumonidae > Alloplasta > Alloplasta piceator. Next base: position 23,664,411 of record OX333080.1, read on the forward strand.
GACTTACGCATGCTTCAAAAATATGTGTGTAAAATGTTGATAATCTGACAAGTATCGATTTATTACGATAGATAAAGATAGTGAAATTAATGACGGTAGATACAGAAGAGGTTTCGATTCCTTCTAAACTGTCGATGATAAATAATTGCTCATTCTGTGCAGAGAGACAGTCTGGGGCCTGCCGTATCTGTGTCAACATGAAAAGCACAGAACTCTTGCAGGAAAAGAACATACTGTATCAGCTTGCCAAGGCAAGTGATGCAATACGACGAAAACATCAAATGTTGAAAAGTGGCCGTGATAGTACACAACAAGAAATGCAAGATGTATTTAAACCAATCGTCGGGCCATTGGAGAAGCTCGTTTCATATAAAAAGAACATGAAGCAAGAAATTAAGGATGAAAAAGTGAATATGAAGAAAGAGGAGAAGATGAAGGAGGAGGAGGAGGAGTATCACAATATTGAAGGAAAGCAAAATAGCATGCTCCAGGACAGTTCATTTGACGGGACTCTTGATGAAACGGTGATAGCTGCAAATAATAGTGTTGATGATGACAATTATGATAATAATGATGATTATGATGATGATGAAATATCGGATGATGCTGATGAAAAATTCACTGGAGATTTCGATCAATTAATACGTGAATATCTCGGACTGCTGCATGAGAATAAAAAAACAACCTTAGACGTCTCATATGGGGTGGGAAACCTCGCCGACGATAAATTAATGATGGGTGATTCGCCGATTGATTTCAAACCCGATCATATTTATGTTGGACATCAAAAGTATTCGAAAAATATTGGATTAGTCGAGTTACTCTTTAAAAAAGTGCCAAAGCCTAATTATTTTACTTCAAACGATTTGGCCAACTATCAGAAAATTGTTATAGCTACGAATGCGCATAGAAAAAATTATAAGCGTTATGCCGCTATTCGGGAAAATACGAGTTATAAATTCCGAAAATTCATTTCTCCAATAATAAGAGAACGCAGCGCGCACAAAGTTGGAAACGTTTCAAAGTATAAGGTGGCTCGAAAAAATGTCTCATATGATTATGTTCACTGGGATGATCCGAATGAGCTAGTTAACCGTCTTCGTCTTCTGATCGCATCACAATCAGCTGGCAAGTCGTTACATTCCAACGAGATCATTTTCATTATTGAGGAATTACGTGAAGCTGAAATCATTTATTAACTCATACCCGGTGAATTTTCATGCATTCCCAACATGACTATCGATGTGTTTGGACGAAAGTTGAATACAAGTGGTGGCGGTGTGGGCCCTCCAGGTAAACCGGGTGTTGGGTTCAAGACTACATCAGACGTCATTATAATTTGGAGCAAAAACGACTGTGCAACGTTGGTGATGCAAAAGCATTAGAAGATGCAGTCTCTCTTGGTGTGCTAATGACCCACACGAATGCTCTCTCCGATAAAATAACTAATTCAATGAATGTTATGAATTAATGGCAAATTCTCTTGAAGGTGGAGTGAAAGCTAAGATCAGCGAACTTCACGTACAAGTAGAGAGCATGAAAACTAAGATCAGCGAACTTCGCGTACAAGTAGAGGGCTTGAAAACTACGATCAACCAGCTCAATGCCGCAGTGAAAAATTTGAAAGATACAAAAACTAGTGCGGAGCCCGAAATTGCAAGCGAATTGTTAAAAGCGTTGTGGTGAGAAAAAACATAAGTGAGAAAAAGCGTGCTTTGGTTGAGGAGTTACATAAGCCAGCTCGGCGAAACTATCGTCGCCGACATGTGAATATACGCGGCCTGGATGAAACATGGCAAGCTGATCTCGTTGATATGTCATCATATGCACGCGAAAACTCCAATCATAAATTTCTCCTCACCGTCATCGATATATTCTCCAAATTCGCATGCGCCAAACCGTTGAAGAGCAAGAGTGGAAAAGATGTCACCGCTGCAATGGAATCAATACTCGCCAAAGGACGCATACCGAAAAATCTTCACGTCGGTCGTGGAAAAGAATTTAATGATTCGGGATTTAAGACGCTTATGAAAAAGTTTGATATTCACATGTATTTTACGTATAGCAATTTGCAAGCATCAATTTGTGAACGCTGTAACCGTACGCTCAAAAATAAAATGTGGATTCAATTAAGTCTTCGTGGAAACTGGAAATGGATTGATATTCATGATATGTTAATTATGGAGTATAATAACACTGTGCATCATACCATTAAAATGAAGCCGAAAAATGTAAATGCCGCGAACGAAAGAAAAATACTACATGACATTTATAAAAGAACTGAGATGGGAAAAAACGTGTGAAATTCAAAATTGGTGATCAAGTGCGCATTAGTAAATTTAAAAATGTATTTGAAAAAGCTTACACGCCCAACTGGACAACGGAGATATTTACAATATATCGAGTGAGAAAAACTAACCCCGAAACATAAAATATGAAAGATCATCAAAATAAGCCCATTGCGGGTGGTTTCTGTGAACAAGAGCTGCTTAGTGTTCAATACCCCGATATATATCTCATCGAAAAAGTGTTATAGAAACGCGGCAGTCAGCTATATGTGAAATGGTTGGGTTTCGACAATGCACACAATAGTTGGATAAGCAAAGACAATTTGTAACTAATGAAGAAATAATAATATTATGTGAAACCGACTCGTTATTTGTTTTTTTTACGACCCCGATCCTCGCAACCATAGCCGACGTTCGATGTCCCAACCTGAACAGGTCAACACCATCTCTCTTTCTCTCTCCCACTCACACTTCGTCCCCCACGCAACCATAACCAACGTTCGATGCCCGAAGTCGAGCAAGTCAACACCATATCTCTCTCTCTCTCTGTCTCTTTCACACACACACACACACACACTTTCTCCCCATACAAGCATATACCCAGAGCGATTTCTAAGAGGCTATGGAATGAAAAATGCAACACATGGATTTGTGATTTTTTTTTCTTTTTTTTCATTTTTTTTTATTCTACAAGAAGTATGCAAACTCGATTTACAATGACATGCACAATACATAATAAGATGAAATATTACGACATTTTTACATGGGAATTCGGTAGCGACCTCATGGCAATGTTTCTACCGTTCCCGGTATGATATACCACTTATCATCATGTGGACTTAGGGCAGTTTTATCCGTGGAAATCGTATAAACATCATGCAATGTTGACCGAATCAAAAATTGGCGTCGGTCCATTTTGATATTTTTAGTCAAATATTCTGTATAATGTCCGAAGTTGATTGTTTGAACAACGACGCTGCTTTTGACCCCCTTCGCTTTTTTTACATCTTTGTCTCCCTCGACTCGCGTGGCATACATCTTCGATCTAAGACCCACGAATTCAGTACCTGCACCTCTGCTGGCAGGCCATCAGGGCCTGGGGCCGTCTTGTTTTTAAAGGACCATGCCACGCACCTCAGTTCCTCCTCCATAAAGGGTGGTGGTGCATCCCCGGGTGTTCGGGGTCGGCGCAGTCGACTGGGTTGATTGGGGAAAAAAGCGTCGACGATACCGCTGATGATCCCCGCATCTGTGGGAGCGCTTTCAGAGAACGCCCCCAATTTGCGGAGGACCAGTTTATACCCCAATCCCCAAGGATCCTCGTTGAAATCCTCCCCAAGCTTCTTTCAACATCGGTGCTTACTCCTATTGATGGTCCGTCTGAGCACGTTCCTTGCCGACTTATAGGCGGCAGTGCTGCGAACCTCCGAAATTGTTGAATATGCCCTGACAGAACGCTGACGAGTGTCTTCACCGCGTTGAGAGCCAACCATGATTATTATCACCTTAGTCATCATTAAGTTAGTTTAGTTAGTAGTTAGTTTTTACTTCTTCGCCTTTTATATTTTGTTTATATTGTATATCACACTGTAATTTTCATTATTTGCCGCAAAGCAGTGCTATGGCATAAATAAATATGTATCAATCAATCAATCTCTCTCTCTCTCTCTCTGAGAAGAAGAAGGGTTTAAGATTTTCTTCGTGTCTTTCCCCTTAAAAAACATAGTAAAAGTTACAGTTACGACACGGGAGTGGTGATATCGAGCTCCCTGCCACGTTGTGCTCATTCTGGACTATTAACCGTGATCGTTGCACACAACTTGGTGGTATAAACGGCTTTTATTGTAGTCGAATTTTATTCATCGTAGCTGAGGAGGCCATGTTTTTGCCGAATTCAGTGACAGCATCAATGCCGCGATCATGATAGAAGGATGAGTTACACTTGTCGGTATGAGCAAGTTCGTGTTACATTGACGTTCTGATCAATGCCGCGATCACGGTAGAGGGATCAGTTACACTTGTCGGTTCGAGCAAGTTCGTATTACACTTGACGTCCTGATCCAGTTACGGATGATACTTTACCGTGCTTCGGACTCATAATCGGGGAACCCGGAAATGTGACGATCGAAAAAAATGTGCGAAATAACATAAACGATTACTGTGTGCAGAATAATCAACTGATACAAGCTAATGAGCGAAAATAATACGTGTACGGAAAGAAGTGTAAATGGACGTACAAAAAAAATAAAATGTGCTAAATGTAAAAAAAATGTAAAAGAAGTGGCGCATGAGTGTGATAAGTGCATCGAATATTATCACCCAGGATGTGCTAAAATACTCAGATCTCGTGATAATAATAATAAACTTATACCGTGTCCTGGAACAATTAATATTCTTAAACTAAGTGAATATAAAGAAGAAAACGAGTATCGAAAAGACAGCATGGATGGTGAGAGAAATGATCTGAACGTGAATCAAGCCGAAGTAAAATCGAAAATTAAAGCGAATCATGCTAAAAGGAAGAGACCGAGCGACTGCGGGAGCGAGGAGGAGGGAGAAAGCGAGAAGAAATCAACACTGAAAGAAAAACTGGACAATGTAGTCAGTACAATTAAGTCGATAGAAAAGATGTGTGTTGGGATAGAAAAAATTAAATCGAGTATTAAAACTATTGTCAGAGATGAAATAGAAAAATTCAAGGAGGAATTCAAAGTGGAGTGTATAAACAAGATTAAATAAAGTGTGATGAAAGGAATAAACGAATGAATGAAATTGACAAGCAAGAGAGAGATATAAAGAGTTATCAAACAGAAGCACAAAGAAATAAGATGCAAAATAAGAGTAGAACCACATATGCGGATAAAGTAAAAAACAGTGCTAACAAGAGTGTGATAATAGGGCCAGTTAATAGACAAACATGTAGAGAAACAGAAGGGGTAATAAAAAACCAAGTAGACGTGATGATGGAATAGGAATCGATAAAATGAGTAAAGGTACAAGAGGAAGAGTCATTTTAGATGTAGGAGAAAAAGAAGATAAAAAAAGTTAAAAAATGAACTAGCGAAGAATCTGGGAGAGGATTATAAAGTATATAAACCGAAAAAGAAATTTCCTAAAATAAAGGTAATTGGGATAGAAGAAGAAATTGATAATAATAACGAGAAAGAGTTCATGACAAATATTAAAAGACAAAATGGATTAAATGATAATGGTAATGAATCTGAGATAAAAATTGTAAAAGTCGTGAAAATTGCAAAAAACAAATCGAGGTTAATATTAGAAGTCGATCCCGAAACTCATAAGAAATTGATAGAGACAGGAAGAATGAAGGTTGGATACAGGAGTTGTAAAATATACGACCATGTGAGTGTGCTAAGATGCTATAAATGTTGCGGATATAACCACTTCGCGAAGGACTGTAACGATATTGCCGGCTGCAGAATATGTGGAGGAGAACATGATGGGAGAGATTGCAATGCGACAGTAAAAAAATGTGTAAACTGCATAAGACTGTGTAAAAAATATAACTTAAGTGACAATGATGTCGACCACGAAGCCACGGATTACAGATGCCCGATGTATCAGAGAATCCTTAAAATTGCGAGCCGAAATATTATGTACAGTAAGGAATAGCAATTACGAAATATCAAAGACAATACAAAACAAAAATGCGATAAAGGTGAATTTATATTATTGTTGAATGTGCAAGGCTTTATTAAACACAAAGACAAAATTGTAAAACTAATAAACGAAAAGAAACCCAAAATTGTATGCTTGACGGAAACCCACGTTACTGACGATGTAGATGAATTTGAAATAAATATTAACAATTTTCAAGCAATCAGAACAAACACAGAAAATAGTAGGACAGGAGGAGTGATGACGTATATTAGACAAGGAATTGAGTACACGATAATAAAAAACAAAAGTTATGAGCAAAATACGTGGTTAAATATAACAAAGCTGAAAGGTAAATATGAGGATTTGGTTATAGTAAATGTTTATCATTCACCCAGTTCAAGTAATGGCAAATTTATTGAAATACTAATTAAGGAGTGTGGAGAATTAGTAGATATTGGTCATGTCATTATGGTGGGGGACTTTAATTTAGATGTAAATAAAATAAATCATTATACAGACAGACTCTTAAAAAACCTTTCAGCAATGAGACTTAAGCAATATATTAATGAACCGACGAGAATAACAATAACGTCCAAAACAATAATAGACTTGGTTTTTTCAAATTTTTTTGTAAACACTAAAGTACTCATCACTCCTAAAATTACTGATCATAATATTGTTACGGTGAGCACAAATAAAGACATAAAATTTGGCGACAAGAGAACAGTGTTTTATAAGCGTGACTTTGATACTTTTTCTGAAGACAAATTTATTGAAGTATTGATGAATAGAATCAACGAACAAAAACATAAAACAATGTCTACAAACGAACTTGCGGATAGTACTGTACATTCTATAACGATTGCAATAAATAAGGGAGCACCATTAGTAAAAAAAGTAATGCTAATTAAATGGTTAAAAAAACCGTGAATATAAAGAGAAGAGAAATAAAGTTGTAAGTGCAATACGAAAAAATAAACAATTGTATTATGAGGAAAATATAGACAAACAAAAAAATGATTCAAAAAAAATGTGGAAAACACTTAAGGAATTAATTGGTGATAAAAGAAAAATAAATTCACAAAATAGGGGAGTCGAATTTGCGGGAATATTGTGTACAGACACTATAAAAATTGCAAATAAATTGAATTCATTCTTTGTGGACAGTTTGCAAGATATAATAAATGAAATAGGAAAAGAGGATTCAGACGTAAATTCAAATAGTACATATATCGTAAGGGAACAAAATGTTGAATTTATAAAATCCAGAGAAATAACAAACAGGGACCTGAATGCTATAATAAATAACTTAGAAATAAAAAAAGGACTTAGAAATGATATTAATGTGGAAACAATAAGGATAATTTGGAAAAATAAACCGGACATTATAATGAATGTAATGAATAAATCATTATTGAAAGGAGAAGTACCAGATAGCTGGAAAAAATCAATAATTACTCCGATACTCAAAGTTAGCGGCAGTAATAAAGCCGAGGATTTCAGACCTATAAATACTCTTCCAATTTATGAAAAAATCCTTGAACAAATAGTGAAAAATCAACTATTAGAACATATTGATGAAAATAATATCTTAGTGAAAGAACAATCGGGCTTCAGGAAAGGATTTCCTTGTGAAACGGCGTTACAAGATACCTTGACTGAACGGCGGACTGAGATGGATGAAAGTAAAATAATAGGGGTTGTATTCATAGATTTCAAGAGAGCATTCGAGACTATAAATAGGGATTTGATGATTAAAAAGCTAAGAATGTATGGGATTGGTGGGACTATATTGAAATTGTTCCAATCATATTTGAATCAGAGAACACAGTGTGTACAATACGAGAATATTTTATCGGAAGAACTAACTGTAAAACATGGGGTACCGCAAGGATCGAAATTGGGACCAATTTTATTTATTATTTATGTAAACGACGTTGTAAAAAAGTTGACTGATTGTGGTTGTAGTAAATAATTTGCGGATGATATGATGATGTATGTGGCTAGTAAAAACTTGAATCATATACAAAACACATTAAATGCAGGATTAAATATACTGCAAGAATGGTTAAAATGTAACGCGTTGAAAATAAATGTGAAAAAAACTGTATTTATGGTAATACATGACCCGAGAAAACTTAATATTAAAAATAAATGTGAAATTTCAATAGGGAATGAAAAAATATTGGAGGTGCGAGAAACTAAATATTTAGGTGTAATAATTGACGAACATATGTTATTCGGATCACATGCGTGGTATATTGCAAAAAAAATGGTAAAAAAAAAGGATTCATGAACAGAGTAAAAAAGTTTATGAGCATACAAACGAGAATGATGATTTATAAAACAATAATTGGTCCACATTATGAATATTGCAGTACTGTAATGTTAAACTGTAGTGAGGAGAATTTGACAATGCTGCAAAGGACACAAAATCGTGCTATGAGATCTATTTTTATGGTGAATATGTATACACCGGTTAGACAAATGCTGTATATACTAGATTTAATGAATGTACGGGAAATAATGAAATTTGAAACATGTATTCTAGTGTATAAAATGAAGCATGGACTAACACCAGAGTATTTGAATGAAAAAGTAAGAACTGGAGTAGAAATACATCAATACAATACAAGGAACAAAGGAAATATATTAATAAAAACGACAAAGACGAAAATAGCTCAAAAATCAATTGTCTGTGAGGGATTTAAAATGTACAACGATCTACCTAGACACGTACAGGAGGCAGAAAACATAGAAAGATTCAAGTGGCTCATGCGTGAAGAGATGAGGAAATTAAGAATAGAAGGCTTCGAATGATGCGTGTGAAAAAGAATTTGAGGTGTGAATGCATGAAGATAGAAATAAGTAATGAAATTAAGGAATAGAATAAGAGTAATAACGATAACGGTAATGATGAAGAAGATTGTAAATTCTGCAGCCGATGGCGCAGTAGTAGCTACTAGCTAAATAAAGCATATCAATCAATCAATCAATCTCTCATGCACGCGCGCGCTCTCGCAAGCAGAGTGTCTAGTATCAAACTTATGATGTATACAACTGTACCCCAACATGATCCGACTTTTTCCATCACAACGCATATTATCGACCCATAGCTGCATAGACGATTATTCGATCACAATTTTCGATCTTTTCGAGCAGTTCTCTGGCAACGTTATTTCTCTCTCTTTCTCTTTATCTCTCGATCCCTCTCTTCCACTTGTTCTCCGTATCTCGTAAGTTAGTGTATTCTAAGCTACGAGATTGCTGATGATTTAGACTTTTTGTAGTTCAAGCATGGTTTTTGGGGAAAATGTGAAATCAAATATTTTTGGTGAAAGGCCCATTGATATTTACTATTTTATTTGTTATCAATATCCCTAGATAGCGATCTAATTAAAAAAAAGTTTTATCATGATAGATTGATATCTAGACATTTTGAAGCTATGATGATTTGATTATTTCAGAAAAAAATTCTATCGTGTTCTGCCCGCACGTCCACTGATATTAGTGGTATATATAAATTCTATGGTTCATATAAAAATTGGGAAAACTTTTTTTTCATGAAGCAATTGGATTTTTAGAAAAAAAAAAAAATTTTCACCGAAGGTCTAAGCATATTAATGAAATTTTGTTCTCATTTTCCGCGAATAATATAGAAGTTTACTTTGAAATTTATTAGGTGTACAAATAAGTTTCCGCGGTTTGTCAAAAGATGGCCCCACCAGAAGATTATGGAGAAATTGTCAGATGTAAAACGTAATATCCCAAGTTTCGTCATCCAGCAACACCATAACCTTAAAGTACTAGTGATTCCGTATCAGCATCACGTAATTTTTTTCGTGCAAAAATGTCAAGTTTTGTGCCGAATAAGCATCACTTGCGGGAACTTTTGATTTACTTCTTTAATTTGAAAAAATCTGCAGCTGAGGCGCATCGATTGCTTCTAGAAGCATATGGTAAAGCTGCTTTAAGTGAGAGAAGTTGTCAGGAATGGTTTCAAAAGTTTAAGAACGGTGAGTTTGACGTGAAGGACAAAGAACGGACAACGGAACGGAACGGACAAAGAACCTGCGAAACCATTACTGGAGCTCTCTACTGAACACAATTGATGAGATTGAGTCGGGCACTTAAGGAAAAACGCGCCCATTACTACTCCAGACACGACAAAATTATTCTTTTACACGATAGTGCTCGTCCACATGTTGCGGCGCCGGTAAAAACATACTTGGAAACACTCAACTGGGAAGTTTTACCCCACCCGCCGTATTCACCAGACTTAGCCCCTTCCGATTATCACCTGTTCTGGTCGATGGTACATGGTCTGTCTGAGCAGCGCTTCACATCATATGAAGACACCAAAAATTGGGTAGATTTGTGGATAGCGTCAAAAGATGAAGAGTTTTTTCGACGGGGTATCCGAATGTTGCCAGAAAGCCGGGGAAAAGTAGTGGCAAATGATGGAAAATACTTTGAATCAAACGTGATGTACTGTTCCTTCACAATAAATTCCTAATTTTTTATAAAAAACCGCGGAAACTTATTTGTACACCTAATATATCATGAACAAACCAACCATTTTTGTACTGTCTTTCCAAGTTTTAAAAAATGATTTTTATAGTTTCACGTAAAACTCCTATGCGATCTGCAGAGGATGAGAAAACATAAGTAATCATCACTTTCAAGGGCCCTCGTTCAGAAAAAATATATATCTCTCTATATTATATAAATATTTTGCCGCCGCCGCCGCCGCTGCCGCCGCTGCCGCCGTGTACAAGAATCGAGACGGCCTGAAGTTGGCCACAGACTAAGCAGGGTGAAGTTAGCCATGGAAACGAGAATCGAGCAGGGTAAAGTTGGCCATGGAATAGAGAATCGAGCGCGGTGAAGTTGGCCATGGATTCGAGAATCGAGCATGGTGAGGTTGGCCATGGCATCGAGAATCAAGCGGGATGAAGTTGGCCATGGAATCGAGAATCGAGCGCGCTGAAGTTGGCCATGGATGGCCAAATTCAGCGGTTGGTTGCCGGGTGTGGAGGGGGGAGGCGTGAGATGGTGGGGAGGGGGTTGGGGAAGCTGGCGGGCGGGGGGTCGGGGTTTGGGTTAGACGCGAACCTTTACGATGCGAGGGCGCGTAGCGCCCGAGCCACACGAACCCCTAGTATATATGTATTGTATTATTCAGAAAAATCTTGGATGTCTTATAGCTTATTTGCACGAAGTTTTGATGTCGTCGGCACACTGCGAGAAAAATTAATTATATTTATATCTTTAGGTCTATGGTCAGAAACAAATATTAAAATTTCCCGAAAATGTGAACTGTCATAATTTTGAGGAGGGTAACTTTTCTCGAATATGAATATATTTTTATGTAATTATAATAACAATAACAATTTCCAAGCACCACGCGCTCACAGATAGGAAAATCAAAATTCTCGTAACGCTGAAACATGTGAATGAATAACAACATTCTTACTCACAATTTTTGTTCCGCACAATCCGTAGATTACACGAAAATTCGTGAAAATATATATCATGAAGGAGCCAGCCCAGTTATTCGATTTCTTTTTAAAGTTTTTTGAATAACTGCTTATAGCTTTGCATAAAATTTATGTTACATCCACAGAATATGAGCAAACTAAGTAATCCTCATATTGACAAGTCCAGGTGAATATAAAATTAAAACAAAAATCAAAGTTATTGTGAATATGGAAGATCTGATTTTTTTATGATATTGAGAACCTAGGGAGAGGTATGACTCAATTCTGACGTCAGCAATATGGCGACGGAAGTAAATAGCTCGCTCATGACTCGCACGTGACAGCGTGGTGTAGAGAGATTTGTCGTCGATTATTCTCAGCTCATTACAGATTATGCTACTCACTTCCCGACATAAATGCGGTAAACGTGTGAAAGCAACTTTCGACCCCAACCTAAAAAATAACCACATTTTGCATCCAAACTCCGAACTCTATATCTATATTATTGCTACGTGGACAATCTTGACAATTTTCAGAATAATCTCGAATTTATCCGAACTTTTTCTTTTATTTTCCCGCAAAATCCGACTTGAAGCTGAAGTATGACATTTCGAAGTTTGAACATTGTCGTTCCTGTATTATTTAAATGGAAATTCGTGATGAGAGATCTCAATATATTAATATTTAGAATAAACGGAGGAATAAACGGAAGGAATAAACGGGCTCATAGTATAGTACACGGGCTTATAGATATAGGTATAGGTGTAGTAACGATGACCATATGGAGAGCAAAATTCGGGTCAAGATGGAAACGTCTCGCCTCGTAAAATGTTTCGATCCTCAGACTCAGTATACCTATATATATCTCTGTCTCGCTCTCTTTCTCTATTTCTCTCTCTCTCTCTCTCTCCATCCATATACATACAGTACTGAGCAATTGAAGTGGGATTTTTTTAAGAGCCTGTATTTTTGCAAAAAAAATCGAATTTGGAAAAACCTTATAAATCGGGGATCGGAAATTTCATGAGCTTTCGATTGCGACTACGCTCGTCGCGACCGGTCAAGAATTGCGAGCGTGGGAGGCAAAAAGGTGGGGGAGTGCAAAATCGGCCCTCCCGCGAGTGTCGGGATTTTAGGGTTGCGAGTGCCCCAGAGGCTCTGTGCGGTATCGAACGAAAGGGTATCACTCAAAGATGAAAAAAAGTCGCATTAAAATCGAATCCCCCACCCCCCAAGGGAGGGGTGGTGCCAAAAGGGTGAAACGGTATGTTGGGCATAATGAGAAAAGGGTTCGTCCAATCGGGTCAATTTTTTTTCGAGAATCATTTTTTTTGAGTACTCCGTGACCCTGTGAAAAAAAACCTGAGAAAAATCGCCCCTGAAATAAAAATTCACGTGTCCCTCCGGAACGCATTTTCGTTCGCGAGCATTTTTCGCATCGAAAAACTCAACAAAATTTTTTTTCAATTACGCCTCATTAAAAAGGACATTTCAACGAATGTAGTCGTATTTTTTTCATATTTTTCCTATGCCTGGTTCATCTCAACGAGGCATTTGAAAAACGCGTTGCGAATCGAGATTCTTTCGATGGTCGTGGCTTTCCACAATGAATGAGTATCACTGTTTAGGCTGTTTTCGGTCAGTCGTATTCAGTCCCCACCATTTTTTCACGAGCCAATCATAAGACTTCATGGGACTTGGAATATTTTCGATATCTCGTGTTCGTGCTGGAGTGCGTACCATGGAGAGAGACTCCCGTGTCGCTATCCAGAACTTGGAATATTTTTGCGACAAAATTTTGCTTCCTCCCACCAATCGAGCGACTTTTTGGCGTATTTTGCGAAACTTTTAGTTTTATTAGGCGTAAAGTAACGAAGATTTATATGCAATAAATTACAATACATTTTTAAAACGTAGATTCATTTGCATGATGAAAAAATAAAGAAATTTGTTTTTCCCTGATTATTTTTCAGGTAAAAATGCATGACGGCATGATTATTAATTTAATTGCAAACAAGAATGTTGAAACGTTGCAACAAATTGGTAGTCCTGAAAAGGACCGTTTATTTTTTCTTTCTCGTTTTCATCGAGTTGATTTGCAAAATTTTTAATAACTCGGGGATCGAATTTTTCTATAAAAATGTTCGATACCTCGCGCGAAGTAGAAGAGAGTGCGAGCAAAAAATAATTGTCGCAGCATACCGTGCTCGTCTCGAAATTTCTTTTTTTTTCATCTTTCATCGAGCATAGAGTTTTGCTAAGTACAAAATAATTTTTGGCAATGAAAAGAGTCATTGCATTTAATTAAATTCGATCGCGTCGATCCACAAAATCCGTGAAGTCGTGATCGCTGCTCGGAATGTGCTGAAAAAAACAAATTGAGAATACCTAAAAACATCCATTTTTGTCTGCAGACATTTGTAATACGTTGACAAATTTTGATGGCTCTGAAAAAGGCCGATTCTCATCTCGAGGCGTCGTCGCATCGAGTTGCGAGATGATCCATTGCTGATTTATTTCACGTAGAGTGAAGATGAAGTGATGCGGACACATCGGGCAGTGCGAGGCGACTGGAGCAAGAGCCATGCGCGCCACGGCTTTATATGCACTGTTACGTCCCAAACGGCGAGTTTCCCATCTCGGTCAAGAAGGGGGCAAACCCTTTCTTTACACGTTTTTCGGAAGAACTGCGTTATGTTGGACAGGTGGCCTTTTCGAGCCTAACCTCGCGGAAATTTGCTCAGGATGGGGCCGTGAGAGTGTATTTTAAATGATCGGCTCGGTGGGGTAATATAATTTCTAATGATGGTTGAAAAGTAGAACGATTTCTGGGAAAAGCCACATGATATTTTGATATTTTGAAATTTACCAGTTAAAAGTTATTACCTCAACCATGAACGATTTCGTCCATGACCAATTTATAAATGTTGGCAAAACATTCCGCAGCTCAAATTATAATGAGAAATAAAAGCAGAAATGAATTAGAAAATTTAAAGATTTATGATAAATTAGAAAATTTATCAGATTTATGATAAATTATTAGCGAACATTGCTGATGGCAGAAACGTAAAGGTCGCTCTGAGAAGTATAAATGTTGCCCTGAGAGGTTTCACAGACCGGTATGGCAGCCTGTACCGACAAGTTTCGGGTCTCAAGGCTTGTGTGTAATCTCAGGGAACGTTTGATGTTAATCGCTGACCGGGACAGTACCCTGGGTCAATTGATCTAACTCACCAGAACCTTTCAGATTTGTTTGTGAATGTGTTTTATGTAACTCTAAGGGCCTTTTGATAACAGCTATTGGCCGGTATGGGAGCCTGTACCAACAACTGATTCGCCGGGGGCCTAGAGTTTGTGAATGTAAGAATTTAATTGTGAAAAATGATTTTTAATCAAGATTCGTACATTTGAAATTCTGAATTTTACTTTAACACGACATTACACTTAAATAAAGAACACCCTGTGTACGACGCGAAGGGTGCAGCGTGAATAGAACATAACGGGTGTCGAGAAGAATACAAACGACCACTTTAAATCGCGCACCACAAAATTGAAACAAGTTGAAACGAATGGAATTGATTTTTGACGTTATCTCCCAAGTTAATAAGATGAATGAAAAGTCAATTCCGGATTCCTTCTCGTCGAATGTCGAGAAAAAGTTTTCTCGCAATTCGAATTTTGCATTCTCAAATACAATTTTGTTTACTTACCTTTTTGATGAGTATTTGAATAAAATTGAATCGGAGATGATGGTAAAAATAAGAGACTGCTGGATAAATGACCACGAACGATAGGTACAGATGACCAGGGTGACCAGAATCAACCAGACGACGGATGAATAGGCGAAATCGGTGAAACGCAGGATGTAGACGGTGGTGAAAATGTCAAGACACAGCACAATAAAGTTTTCCAAGTAGATTTGAATGCGCGTGTGTATGTATTTCGTTGCACAGTTTTGCTTTTGTTATCACCAAGAATTACACACAATTCACAAAAATCGTTTTATCGCTAAAAAGTAATATGTAGAGTGACGTAAACGAAATAATAGTGTCAATGATGTTGAAAAATCACGCACAATGTCTATTTAAATCGATTAATGATTAACACGAAGTAACTATAAAATTGAAAGAATTTGAGAATTAGTAATACGAGTAATAGTTTAATGTAAATTTTCGGAAAAATTCGTAGTGTTAAGAGTTGATCGAAATCTTTCGACGATTGAATTTAATAAATTTTGAAGGCAAGTGTCGTGGACGATGTTACGCAGTGAACTATTCGAAAATCAATGAAGCTTTAACGACGAGTGTCGTGGACGATGCTAGACCGTGAACTTTTTGATGAGGAATGAGCTAATTAGGCGTTGCGCCTCGCGCTTTTATACTCATGGCCCAGCTTAGTTTTGGGAAGGGGCGAATTTTCCCTTGACTCGTAAGGCGATGCACGTCTTAGAGCTCCCCTCCACCTCGGTGGTCATTCTAATTTTCTAATAATTAATCGATAATTAAACTTAAATTTATCTTGAATTTCACTCATACTTCTATACTTTTACAATCTGTATCTTTTGAAACAATTCGCGATTTAGATCTTGCAGTTTTACGCAAATTTTCTATGTGCGGAGTCGAGAGGTCTCTTTCTATCATCTTCCTTCTCTCTTACTCCCGCCCTCGCTTGGGCTCTCGCTGCGCTCAGGCCCCACCACGAAGGCTTCGACCATCCCTCTCGTTCTCTTTCGCTCTTGCATGCTTTCTTATACTTTCTCGCTCTACAGTACTTCCGATTGGTTTGATTTTTGACGATGGCTGGCTCTCTTCCTTTCCTATGACAATTTTCATACTTCCTACTCCTTCTCTGCTCTACTGCACTGTATTTCCCCTGCTCTTTCAAACTTCTCCCATCGCCTTCTAGAGTCTTCTCTTCGCTAGAGTATTTGAATTGATAATTCATTAATTGCAAATTATTTGAGTGAATTTCTAGTTTTGCTATATAGATGATTTTACTAGATTTATTAAATAATTGATTCTGATCAATTGTGAAGAATTTGACAGCTTTAATGATTTTATAATCGTAATTTGCGCATTAGTTAAATTGATTTTCAATAATTTTTATTGATAAAAATGTTTTAATAAAATTAATCTTGTAAATATTTTAACGTTTCATAATTTACGATGTTTGTTTAAACAATATGAATGAAAATCCCCGAAATTATTTGGTAAATTAATCACTTCAATATTGTATGATTGTTCACTTGAGAATAATTCAATAACCAAGCTTTTCAATGTTAACATTCTTTTCGGAATGTACTTGATAATTAATTAATTTCAGTTTTCAAAATGGTTTTCCTGAGATTGAATTTGTTTAATATATAAAGGAAAATTTGAATTTGTAGTTTTAAGTTTTTGGAAGAAGTGTATCTTGGTTTGAAGTATTAGAAACTGTTTTGGTTTCATAACAAATGGAATAATTCTTCTTGAATATTCTTGAATTGTATTCTTGATATTATTTTTGAATATTTATTGAATATTATTTTTGCTAATTCAAATTTTATTCCTTGGTGATTTTCTTATTGTTGACCCTAAAATGAATCATTCATTCATACACACGCTACTTTTAATTAAAAATCCGCACGCCCTTTTCAAGGTAGAGTTTCTCTCGAGCTTAATAATTTTGAATCTTGAACAGTCCTTGGTGAATATTTTTTTCTGCCCATATATGGCGTGCGTCCCTGTGGCGACTCATTGTGCGAGAGAGAACGAAACAACTCAAGGAGGTAGCGGGCCTCGTGCTGTCCGCAGGGCGCGAGGAATTTTTCTCGGACCCTTGGACAAGGACTCTCTCTCCCAGCGTCATCTCAATTTTCTCTCGCATGGTCTTATTTTTTTTTTGACTTGCCAAATTTATTACCTTCTGATGTTTGCAATATACCGATAGCATTTCTTTGACTCGAAATCTCCTGACAGAGCGATAAAAAGATTTTTTTATACATGACGTATCGGGTTGCACTGCAATGTTTAATAATTTTTCTATCTGCGCAGAATGACTAATTTTGCTATGGGCCAAGTGTGTGACCTTTTCAAGAGACAGTGGTGTTCTTTTTTTTCGTCTTTTTTCTATATGTCATTTTTTGTATTTTCCCTTTTTTCTACCCTAATAAACTAGTGCAACGTCTGTCTTTCGTTAAAATCCTTAGTCGTTGAAATTCTATTTTCTCAAGAAAAACTTTTCCCTTGCGTTATTATGTGTTTTCAAATAATTTTCCTTTATATTTCGCATGACTTGACCCAGCCGACATTTTCCATGCTCGATTCTAATATTGAATTTATGTTATCGTCCTATTTTGCGAACTTTCGGGATCTCGTAATTATTAAGCCAATAAAAATGGAAAAGAAGAACCACTGATCGTACGTACTAATATAATTCCTTGCCGTCTTGTATATGACGGTGTGGCTGCACTCTAGTGTGCGTGAGGATCTCAGGATTGCGCTAGGCAGGTGTGCGTACCACGCGCTCCCCAAGATTTCAACGTTCGAGTGTCGCTTGGTCCCACAAAGGCCCTGTCGATATTTTTCGCAGAGTCCAATACCTTCGACGGATGTTTTGTCGCACCGATGATGGAGATTGTTTTATTTAGCCGTCATAACGATAACGCTTGAAACTCTTCTCAGATGGTCCGAGTCGATGCGTGACTGACTAGGCGTCGACGATGTCCTTATGGCCCGTAATTTGAGAGGCAGAAAATTGGTGGAAATATGGCCACACCGTAAGAATAGACCTCTGTTTCAATGGTGTTCCTTTTCCTTACGTATTTTTCTTGAGAATTACCTAATATGGGAAAACTCAAGAACGAAGAGAAATCCCAAAAGTCGCGAGACGTAACAGCACTAAAGCCAAGCGGTGGCACATTCTGATTGGCCTGTGAAGCTAGGAGGGGGATGGCTGTACGTACCGAGCCTCTGATTGGTCAGATGACAAACCCCAGCATGTCTTTTGCCTATTCTTCCGAAATCAAAAATTTTTAAGAACTTAGCAAATTTTCGCGACAAAATTTTGCTTCCTCACGCCAATCGAGCGACTTTGGCGTATTTCACGAAACTTTTCGTTCATTTGGCGTAAAGAAAAAAACAATTCCATGCAATAAATTATAATATGTTTGTACAACGCAGATTTGCATGTTGAAAAAATTAAAAAAAAAAAATTTCTCGATTTTTTTTGGTCAAATTTTATGATTGCATGATTATTTTTTTTATTGCAAACAAAAATGTGCAAACGTTGAAAAGAATTTGTAGCCCTGAAGAGGGCCGTTAATTTTTCCTCTGTTGTTTTCATTGAGTTCATTTGCAGAAAGTTCAATAACTCAGTGATTGAATTTTTCGATACTTTTCCCCTTCGTGGAAGGTATCGAAACAACTCGGTGATTGAACTTTCTGCAAATAAACTCAATGAAAACAACAAAGAAAAAATTAACTTTGCTCAGATCGAGCGATTTTTTGCATTTTCGCACTGCCATATTGGATCCACCGTATTGAATTTTGAATTTTGTATTCCAAATTTATAATTAGCGGTCCGAAAAACCCGTGGTTATCATCTGTCGCTCTCATCAAGCATTTTCTTACATTTTCGATCCGCCATCTTGAATTTCCGAATTTTCAATGAAAATTCGCAATAAGCGACGCCAAAAGTACTTGAATACCAACTTTCGCCCAGATCAAGTGATTTTTAAAATTTTTGCTCTACTATATTGGATCCACCATTTTCAATTTAGAAATTGGCATTGCAAATTTGTAATCAGTGACTCCAAAAGCCTTTGGATACTAACTGTTGCTGTCATCAAGTATTTTTTTTCTTGCATTTCTGATCCGCCATCTTGAATTTCAAAATTTGCATTGCAAATTCATAATCGGTGACCTCAAAACCCCTCGAATATCAACTTTCGTTCAGATCGAGCGTTTTTTTTTGCATTTTCGCTCAGCTGTATTGTACCTGCCATCTTGAATTTCGAAATGTGCATTAGAAATTCGAAATCAGCGACCGCAAAAACCTTCGAATACCAACTTCCTTTTGAATCAAGCTATTTTTTGAATTTTTAGTCAACCATATTGAATTTGGGTCCGCCATTTTGAATTTGGAAATTTGCATTACAAATTTGTTATCAGCGACCCCAAAAACCCGTGAAAACCAACCTTCGCTTTCATCCAGTATTTATTTTGCATTATTCGTCAGCCATCTTGAATTTTGAAAATTGGTAATTAGCGATCGCAAAAACCTTTGAATGCTAATTGTCGCTCTGATCAAGCGATTTTTTGCACATTTAATGCAATCGAAATTACGTACGAAATTACAAAACGTTAGTTCGTTAAAAAAAACGTCGAAAAAATTTCAATGGTTTCAAGACATTTTTTTAAATCTTATTAATTTCTTCTTGACGAGACCTTGCGAGTCTCGTATTATTTTGTGATATTATTATTCCCCTGTCATACGAATTTTTCGTCCGATGTGATTCGGAAATGTCATTGAGAATGACATTCCGATCGCGGCACACTCGACAGCCGTGAGCTCAGACCGACTGACGGGACAATAGCACGGCGCACTTCGAGCAGCACCTTCGTTCGAAGAAATTCATAATTTTCAGTCAACTTTGATAATTCGGAAAAATATGAACTTTAATAACATATATTTGAAATGTATTTTCAGTTTAAAAAAAAAAAAAAAAATTTTCCACAGCAAAAACTACGAATCGGATAATTATGCCATATTTTTTTTCGAAGAGAGCGGACAAAATCCTTCGCGATGCTTACTTAAGAACAGTCAAAATCGTTCTCTAACTTGCTTTAAAAAAGCATGGCCACCCCTGAATGGTCACACTGTATATACATAGATGTATACATATATATACATATACATATATACCTATATATACATATATATATAGGTATACTGAGTCGATGAGATGTCCCGTTGGAACTCATCGAACGTGTTGATCATTGAGGATCGAATGCGCATGGTCTCGAGGAGTGAAACTCGAGGAGTAAACCTCGAGGAGTAAAACTCGAGGAGTATAACTCCCCACAAGTCGAGCGGTTGCGATCCTTACGCGAATTTCGATCTCCGTACGGTCATCGTTACAATGCTCACACCTATATATATATATATATATATATATATATATATATATATATATATATATATATATATATATTAGCATAGGGTGCACAAGAATAAACGTGGATATATACAGTACAGAGCAATTGAAGTTTGATTTTTTTAAGAGCCTATATTTTTGCAAAAAAAAATCGAATTTTGAATAACCTCGATACATGGTAGATCGGAAAATTCATCAGCTTTCGATTGCGGGCACGCTCGTCGCGATTCGTCAAGAATTGCGGGCGTGGGAGGCATAAAGGTGGGGGAGTGCAAAATCGGGCCTCCCGCGAGTGTCAGGATTTTAGGGTTGCGAGTGCTCCAGAGGCTCTGTGCGGTATCGAACGAAAGGGTATCACTCAGAGATGAAAGAAAGTTGCATTAGAATCGAATCCCCCACCCCCTGAGGGGGCGGTGGTGCCAAAAAGGTAAAACGGTATGTTGGGCATAGTGAGAAAAGGGTTCGTTTGACCGGGTTAGTTTTTTTTGAGAATCATTTTTTTCGAGTACTCCATGACCCAATGAAAAAAAACCTGAGAAAAGTCGCCCCTGAAATGAAAATTCACGTTTCCCGCCGGAACGCATTTTCATTCGCGAGCATTTTTCGCATCGACAAACTCGACAAATATTTTTTTCAATTACGCCTCGTTAAAAAGGACATTTTAACGAATGACGTCGTATTTTTTTCATATTTTTCCTATGCCTGGTTCATCTCAACGAGGCATTTGAAAACCGCGTTGCGAATCAAGATTCTTTCGATGGTCGTGGCTTTCCACAATGGATCAGTACCACCGTTTAGGCTATTTTCGATCAGTCGTATTCGGTCTTCACCATTTTTTCACGAGCCAATCAAAAGACTTCATGGGACTTAGAATATTTTCGATATCTCGTGTTCGTGCTGGAGCGCGTACCATGGAGAGAGACTCCTGCGTCGCTATCCAGTACTTGGAATATTTTTGCGACAAAATTTTGCTTCCTCCCGCCAATCGGGTGACTTTTTGGCGTATTTTGCGAAACTTATAGTTTTATTGAGCGTAAAGTAACGAAAATTTATATGCAATAAATTACAATACATTTTTAAAACGTAGATTTATTTGCATGATGAAAAAATAAAGAAATTTGTTTTTCCCTGATTATTTTTCAGGTAAAAATGCATGACGGCATGATTATTAATTTAATTGCAAACAAGAATGTTAAAACGTTGCAACAAATTGGTAGCCCTGAAAAGGACCCTTTTAGTTTTATTAGGCATAAAGTAACGAAGATTTATATGCAATAAATTACAATACGTTTTTAAACCGTAGATTTATTTGCATGATGAAAAAATAAAGAAATTTCTTTTTCCCTGATTATTTTTCGGGTGAAAATGCATGATGGCATGATTATTAATTGTATTGCAAACAAGAATGTTCAAACGTTGAAAAAAATTAGTATCCCTGAAAAGGACCGTTTATTTTTTCTTTCTTGTTTTCATCGAGTTGATTTGCAAAATTTTCAATAACTCGGGGATCGAATTTTTTTATAAAAATGTTTGATACCTCGCGCGAAGTGGAAGAGAGTGCGAGCAAAAAATAATCCTCGCAGCATACCGTGCTCATCTGGAAATTTCTTTTTTTTCATCTTCCATCGAGCATACAGTTTTCCCAAGTTCAAAATAATTTTTGAATGTGCTGAAAGAAACATCAATTTGGAATACCTAAAAACATTCATTTTTGACTGCAGACAGTTGTATTACGTTGAAAAATTTCGATGGCTCTGAAAAGGGCCAATTTTCATCTCGAGGCGTCGTGGCATCGAGCTGCGAGATGACCCAACGCTGATTCATTTGACGTAGAGTGGGGAGAGAGATGCAGACACGTCGGGCAGTGAGAGGCGACTGAAGCAAGAGCCATGCGCACCACGTCTTTATATACACTAAAGCAAAGCGATGGCGCATTCTGATTGGCCCGTGAAGCTAGGAGGGGGATTGCTGTGCGTACCGAGCCTCTGATTGGTCAGATGACAAGCTCCAGCATGTCCTTTGCCTATTCTTCCGAAATCAAAGATTTTTAAGAACTTAGCAAATTTTCGCGACAAAATTTTGTTTCCTCGCGCCAATCGAGCGACTTTGGCATATTTCACGAAACTTCGTTCATTTGGCGTAAAGTAAAAAACGATTCTAGGCAATGAATTACAATATGTTTGTACAACGCAGATTTGCATGTTCAAAAAATTGAAAAATTTTTTTTCCCGATTTTTTATGGTCAAATTTTATGATGGCATGATTATTTATTTTATTGCAAACAAGAATGTGCAAACGTTGAAAAGAATTGGTAGCCCTAAAAAGGGCCGTTAATTTTTTCTTTGTTGTTTTCATTGAGTTCATTTGCAGAAAGTTCAATCACCGAGTTGTTTCGATACCTTCCACGAAGCGGAAAAGTATCGAAAAATTCAATCACTGAGTTATTGAACTTTCTGCAAATGAACTCAATGAAAACAACAGAGGAAAAATTAACGGCCCTCTTCAGGGCTACAAATTCTTTTCAACGCTTGCACATTCTTGTTTGCAATAAAAAAAATAATCATGCCATCATAAAATTTGACCAAAAAAAATCGGAAAAAAAAATTTTTTTAATTTTTTTTCTTTGTTGTTTTCATTGAGTTCATTTGCAGAAAGTTCAATCACCGAGTTGTTTCGATACCTTCCACGAAGGGGAAAAGTATCGAAAAATTCAATCACTGAGTTATTGAACTTTCTGCAAATGAACTCAATGAAAACAACAGAGGAAAAATTAACGGCCCTCTTCAGGGCTACAAATTCTTTTCAACGCTTGCACATTCTTGTTTGCAATAAAAAAAATAATCATGCCATCATAAAATTTGACCAAAAAAAATCGGAAAAAAAAATTTTTTCAATTTTTTGAACATGCAAATCTGCGTTGTACAAACATATTGTAATTCATTGCATAGAATCGTTTTTTACTTTACGCCAAATGAACGAAGTTTCGTGAAATATGCCAAAGTCGCTCGATTGGCGCGAGGAAACAAAATTTTGTCGCGAAAATTTGCTAAGTTCTTAAAAATCTTTGATTTCTGAAGAATAGGCAAAAGACATGCTGGAGCTTGTCATCTGACCAATCAGAGGCTCGGTACGCACAGCAATCCCCCTCGTAGCTTCACGGGCCAATCAGAATGCGCCATCGCTTTGCTTTAGTGTATATAAAGACGTGGTGCGCATGGCTCTTGCTCCAGTCGCCTCTCACTGCCCGACGTGTCTGCATCTCTCTCCCCACTCTACGTCAAATGAATCAGTGTTGGGTCATCTCGCAGCTCGATGCCACGACGCCTCGAGATAAAAATTGGCCCTTTTCAGAGCCATCGAAATTTTTCAACGTAATACAACTGTCTGCAGTCAAAAATGGATGTTTTTAGGTATTCCAAATTTATGTTTCTTTCAGCACATTCAAAAATTATTTTGTACTTGGGAAAACTGTATGCTCGATGGAAGATAAAAAAAAAAGAAATTTCCAGATAAGCACGGTATGCCGCGAGGATTATTTTTTGCTCGCACTCTCTTCCACTTCGCGCGAGGTATCGAACATTTTTATAAAAAAATTCGATCCCCGAGTTATTGAAAATTTTGCAAATCAACTCGATGAAAACAAGAACGAAAAAATAAACGGTCCTTTTCAGGGCTACTA
This sequence comes from Alloplasta piceator, assembly GCA_946863875.1. Taxonomy (NCBI): domain Eukaryota; kingdom Metazoa; phylum Arthropoda; class Insecta; order Hymenoptera; family Ichneumonidae; genus Alloplasta; species Alloplasta piceator. The sequence continues at coordinate 23,688,615 of OX333080.1, forward strand.
ATTTTATTCAACGTTTGAACATTTTTGTTTGCAATACAATTAATAATCATGCCATCATGCATTTTTACCCGAAAAATAATCAGGGAAAAAGAAATTTCTTTATTTTTTCATCATGCAAATAAATCCACGGTTTAAAAACGTATTGTAATTTATTATATATATATCTTCGTTACTTTATGCCTAATAAAACTAAAAGGGTCCTTTTCAGGGCTACCAATTTGTTGCAACGTTTCAACATTCTTGTTTGCAATTAAATTAATAATCATGCCGTCATGCATTTTTACCTGAAAAATAATCAGGGAAAAACAAATTTCTTTATTTTTTCATCATGCAAATAAATCTACGTTTCAAAAATGTATTGTAATTTATTGCATATAAATTTTCGTTACTTTACGCTCAATAAAACTATAAGTTTCGCAAAATACGCCAAAAAGTCACCCGATTGGCGGGAGGAAGCAAAATTTTGTCGCGAAAAAATATTCCAAGTACTGGATAGCGACGCAGGAGTCTCTCTCCATGGTACGCGCTCCAGCACGAACACGAGATATCGAAAATATTCTAAGTCCCATGAAGTCTTTTGATTGGCTCGTGAAAAAATGGTAAAGACCGAATACGACTGATCGAAAATAGCCTAAACAGTGGTACTGATCCATTGTGGAAAGCCACGACCATCGAAAGAATCTTGATTCGCAACGCGGTTTTCAAATGCCTCGTTGAGATGAACCAGGCATAGGAAAAATATGAAAAAAATACGACGTCATTCGTTAAAATGTCCTTTTTAATGAGGCGTAATTGAAAAAAATATTTGTCGAGTTTTTCGATGCGAAAAATGCTCGCGAATGAAAATGCGTTCCGGCGGGAAACGTGAATTTTCATTTCAGGGGCGATTTTTCTCAGGTTTTTTTTCACAGGGTCATGGAGTACTCGAAAAAAATGATTCTTCAAAAAAATTAACCCGGTCGAACGAACCCTTTTCTCACTATGCCCAACATACCGTTTTACCTTTTTGGCACTACCGCCCCCTCAGGGGGTGGGGGATTCGATTCTAATGCAACTTTTTTTCATCTCTGAGTGATACCCTTTCGTTTGATACCGCACAGAGCCTCTGGAGCACTCGCAACCCTAAAATCCTGACACTCGTGGGAGGCCCGATTTTGCACTCCCCCACCTTTATGCCTCCCACGCCCGCAATTCTTGACGAATCGCGACGAGCGTGCCCGCAATCGAAAGCTGATGAATTTTCCGATCTACCATGTATCGAGGTTTTTCAAAATTCGATTTTTTTTTGCAAAAATACAGGCTCTTAAAAAAATCGAACTTCAATTGCTCTGTACTGTATATATCCACGTTTATTCTTGTGCGCCCTATGCTAATATATATATATATATAGGTATGAGCATTGTAACGATGACCGTACGGAGTTTGAAATTCGCGTAAGGATCGCAACCGCTCGACTTGTGAGGAGTTATACTCCTCGAGTTTTACTCCTCGAGGTTTACTCCTCGAGTTTCACTCCTCGAGACCATGCGCATTCGATCCTCAATGATCAACACGTTCGATGAGTTCCAACGGGACATCTCATCGACTCAGTATACCTATATATATATGTATATTTAGGTATATATGTATATGTATATATATGTATATATCTATGTATATACAGTGTGACCATTCGGGGGTGGCCATGCTTTTTTAAAGCGAGTTAGAGAACGATTTTGACTGTTCTTAAGTAAGCATCGCGAAGGATTTTGTCCGCTCTCTTCGAAAAAAAATATGGCATAAATATCCGATTCGTAGTTTTTGCTGTGGAAATTTTTTTTTTTTTTTTTTAAACTGAAAAAACATTTCAAATATATGTTATTAAAGTTCATATTTTTCCGAATTATCAAAGTTGACTAAAAATTATGAATTTCTTCGAACGAAGGTGCTGCGTGAAGTGCGCCGTGCTATTGTCCCGTCAGTCGGTCTGAGCTCACGGCTGTCGAGTGTGCCGCGATCGAAATGTCATTCTCAATGACATTTCCGAATCGCATCGGACGAAAAATTCGTATGACAGGGGAATAATAATATCACAAATTAATACGAGACTTGCAAGGTCTCGTCAAGAAGAAATTAATAAGATTTAAAAAAATGTCTTAAAACCATTGAAATTTTTTCGACGTTTTTTTTAACGAACTAATGTTTTGTAATTTCGTACGTAATTTCGATTGCATTAAATGTGCAAAAAATCGCTTGATCAGAGCGACAATTAGCATTCAAAGGTTTTCGCGATCGCTAATTACCAATTTTCAAAATTCAAGATGGCTGACGAATAATGCAAAATAAATACTGGATGAAAGCGAAGGTTGGTTTTCACGGGTTTTTGGGGTCGCTGATAACAAATTTGTAATGCAAATTTCCAAATTCAAAATGGCGGACCCAAATTCAATATGGTTGACTAAAAATTCAAAAAATAGGTTGATTTAAAAGGAAGTTGGTATTCGAAGGTTTTTGCGGTCGCTGATTTCGAATTTCTAATGCACATTTCGAAATTCAAGATGGCAGGTACAATACAGCTGAGCGAACATGCAAAAAAAAACGCTCGATCTGAACGAAAGTTGATATTCGAGGGGTTTTGAGGTCACCGATTATGAATTTGCAATGCAAATTTTGAAATTCAAGATGGCGGAATCAAAAATGCAAGAAAAAAAATACTTGATGAGAGCAACAGTTAGTATCCAAAGGCTTTTGGAGTCACTGATTACAAATTTGCAATGCCAATTTCTAAATTGAAAATGGCGGATCCAATATGGTAGAGCAAAAATTTTAAAAATCACTTGATCTGGGCGAAAGTTGGTATTCAAGTACTTTTGGGGTCGCTTATTGCGAATTTTCATTAAAAATTCGGAATTTCAAGATGGCAAATCGAAAATGTAAGAAAATGCTTGATGAGAGCGACAGATGATAACCACGGGTTTTTCGGACCGCTAATTATAAATTTGGAATACAAAATTCAAAATTCAATACGGCGGATCCAATATGGCAGTGCGAAAATGCAAAAAATCGCTTGATCTGAGCGAAGGTTGGTATTCGAGGTTTTTTGGGGTCGCTTATTACAAATTTCAAATGCAAATTTCAAAATTCAAGATGGCTGACCGAAAATGGGAATAAATTGATGAGAGCGACGGTTGTTACATCCGCTGATTACAAATTTGCGATGCAAAATTCAAATCTCAATATGACGTATCCAATATGGCGGAGCGAGAATGCAAATAATTGCTTGGTCGTAGTGAAAGTTGATATTCAAGGGTTCTTGGGGTTGCTGATTAAGAAGTTGCACTGAAAATTCGTAAATTCAAGATGGCGGATCAAAAATGCACAAATTTGCTCAATAAGAGCGACAGTTAGTTTTGGAGGGTTTTTGGGATAGTTGATTACGAATTTGTCGTAAAACTGTAGCAATTCAAGATGGCGGATCCAGTAGAGCCGACCGGGAATGCAAAAATAGCTTAATCGGGGCGAAAGTTGGTATTCTCATACATCACACATGGAAATTTCTAAACATTTGTACAAACTAGAATGTTTTTCAATTTTCATACTTTCTCGAGTATGGCAATCTATTTTTGCAGGAATCTCATACGTTGAGAAAGTTTGGGATTTTGAAGTTGGTTTAGGTTGATGATCTCACGATTAAAAATTCATTCAACAATCAACTTTGACAAGGCATCATATTTTTTGTTTTGCCCTATCTTTAATGATCACTATTTTTTTATTGGGATTTTCGCCATTCTTAAGGAGATACGCATGAAAAAAAAAAATATATCAATAACTACTGCGTTTATCAAGATTCTTACTTTGATTTTTGCCATTCCTAAGGAGATATGCACAAAAAAAACTTAAAATAATCAATAATTACGGTGTTTATTAAGATTCCGACTGTTGAAAAATAACACTTCCTTTATTATACACTCATTTTTATGATTATTCTTTTGGCATTACGGTTTTTGCAATTCTTAACGGAGTGTGCACAGAAGAAGATTTAAAAAATCAATCACTACGGTATTTATCGAGATTCTCACTTTGATAAAGCGTTACATTTTTTATTTTGCCACGTTTTTTATGATCATTTTTTTGGTATTGCGATTTTTGTCATTCTTAAGGGGATATGCACAAAAAAAACTTTAAAAATACAATATCTACCGCGTTTATCAAGACACTCACTTTGAAAAAACGGGACTTCCTTTATAATACCCTCTTCTTTATGATTATTCCTTTGACATTATGGTTTTCGCCATTCTTGAGGGGGTGTGCACAAAAAAAATTAAAAATCGATAACTACTATACTTATTGAGATTCTTATTTTAACAAAGGGTCACATTTTTTATTTCGCTACATTTTTCATGATCACTATTTTGGCATTGCAATTTTTGCCATTCATAAGAAGATAACAAACTTAAATAAGTCAATAATTACCACGTTGATCAAGATTCTGACTTTCAAGAAACGGCACTTCCTTTATAATACACTATTTTTTATGATTTGCCATTACGGTCTTTGCAATTGATAAGGAGGTGTGCACAAACAAAAAAAAAATCAATAACTACTGCGTTTATCAAGATTCTTACTTTGACAAAGCGTCACATTTTTTATTTTGCCACGTTTCTTATGATTACTATTTTGGCAATGCGATTTTTGCCATTCTTAAGGTAGTACGAAAGGCAAACCACTTGAGACAGATTTTCCAAAAATTTGAATAGAGTTTAAATCAAAATAGCTTATAAAATCCTTCAAAATTTTAGAGTGATCGACTGATCTTATTCGGAGATAAATGACGTTAAAACTCGGTTGTTCTACATGCATCGCATATGCGATGACGCTATTATTACTACGTTTTCACAAATTAAACTGTTGTTGCGAGACAGATTTTCATGAAAAACGAACATGCTATACAACAAAATTTTGACATTTTTTACAGATACATTCCAGAAGCATTCACTGATCAGTTTCTGAAATATTAACGTCCGAAGTTCAAAACTCATGATAAAATTCTATGAAAATATGACGTGGAAGAAAGTGCACGGCAACGCTGGAGACTCGACACGCATCGTTCTCTCGCTCATGGCTCGAGACTTTGACACGCAATGCGCAAGCGCGAATAAGAGCGCGTGCGCAGAGACACTCGCGCATGCGGATAATGACTCGTTTTCTGTGTGCGAGTCCCGTGTGTAGGCGTCGTCTGCGACTGCAGCGTTGACGCGATCTTCTATTCGTCCATATACACGCATCTGTATGTAGATTTCATTGCGTAGTCTGCCTGTACGCAACCAAAAGTTTACGCTTCTTGTAAATATGCAACTACGTAGCACGAGTATGTCAGGGTTGTAGAGGGCGCCGAGCCGAGAAAACCCCTTTTTTTGAAATTGTCCTGAGACGAAAATTGACGGAGTTATCATCATTACAAGTCCAGCCAATCACAGGTGAGAATATAAAAGAAATGTTAAAGGGTAATCGGTGGTGGCGGAGAATGACGATAGCCGCCGTGGATCGATCGCACATGCACAGCGACAAGGAGTTTGGGCGCGTAGCTGAAAAACAAGTGAGCGCGAATCACAGATAGACAGCCGTTCTTCACACGCTGCTGCCAACTCGAGACACAATTATGCATGTATTTCAGCAAATTAAAAATAAATTTTCAATCGTATGGGGATTCCTCATTAAAAAAATGCCATACTATAGGATGTATGGGAAAATGAAAAGAAAAATTGGTTTGTACAAAGGGCATAGGGGGATAAGCATGGTGAAATGGCCCCGGGCGAATATTTAATCGCTACTTCGAGGATATGTAGGTACTAATGAAAGACAATAACCCTCCAAAAATCAGACGTCTAACTCAACGCGATTTCGAGTAAATCAATAAATACTGAAAAATTGAAAAACTTTTTTTTCTCAGGAACGGCTTAATCAATTTGAATGAAATTTTAGTATGTTATAGGGATACATAAAGGCTTTCTCCAGAAAAAGTAACAGCCATATAGGGTCTTATTATCCTGTAAAAAAAAAAGTTTTTTTCAAAAAAACTTTTTTTTAAGCATGATATGATTTTAGCAAAATTATGAAATATTTTTTTTTCAAAGCTTCATACTCTTTTATATAACATATATTTTTTTTAATTGTCCCGGATTGGTGCGCCGTATTGAAAAAAAATAAAAACTGTTTTTAATATGAATTTTCTATCTCTTTGACAATTATTGGTCATTATTTTATAATAAACAATCGATATATTATAAATTTAATCGAAAAAAAATAAAAATTATTTTGGTAAAATTGGTAAAACAAATTTTACATCAGTTGATTAATTTTTATTAATTACAAAAACAATCAATAACGGTTCTTTTATAATTGACTATTTATTAATTAACGTAGATCAAATTGGATATTATAATGAACACAGAAATTTTAGATTATTTACATTATTTACATTATTTAAATTATTTACATTATGTACATTATTTACATTATTTACATTTTTAACATTATTGAGGTTTAAATTAAGAATAATTACTCCGCGATACAATGAAAAAAAAAAATAAAGCATGTAGGACAATTGTACACTGATTTTCAGTCTTCATCACTGTCTTCTTCTATTACAACATTCGTTTGATCATAATCGAATAGTTTGTTCAAATATTGAGCTGGCATTGGAATCTGCGATGAATATCTTCCATATGCTAAATAATAAATAATTGCTGCAATGTGGGAACAGCAACCAACAGTTCTTCGCCCATTTGCACATTCACAGCTATACCTGGATATACCTGTACATCCTATACAATTCCGTTTGTATTCTATGAAACATCTGTATTGCTTCCTGCTTATATGACGTGACTGAACTAATATTTTTAAGATATTAGTTTTATCCTTGACGTATTGAAGATTTAAATTCCCTGATTCATCAATCATTTCTGCGAGGTATGAAATTGCCTGCTTGAATTGATAAGAACCAGTGAATAAAATCTTTAATTCTTTCACTGTCATTTCTGGAAAGTCAGTCAAATCACTTGTTGTTATCGTTTGAAAAGGAAGCTTCTTACGTTGCCACTTGTTTTTTTCTACTTCATCAGCTAAAGTATTTTTCATGAATTTTTGTGAATCCATCCTTTGAATGACTTCATCAGAAAATTCTAAGTCAGAATCGAGTCGCTTGTTAAACTTGTTGTGCAGAAATGAGGCAATTTTATAGTAGTTTCCAATTTTTGGAATCATTTTATTGTCAAACGTGTGATCGAGCAATTGATATTTTTCTTTTATCATCCCGTGGGTCGCTTCAACCACCCAACGAATCTTGGTTACATATCGTGACTCATTTGATTCTTCTGTGGTTAATTGGTTACGTCTTCCTTTTAATGCTGGCATTAGAACGCGATAGCCTTTATTTTCTAAATGTTCTTTCACGTCGCGGAAACCACGATCAACAACAAAAACATCTCCAGGCGTTATTAATGAGCTTAAACCTTCAGGATCGTCAATAATGTGTTTCATTATTTCAGCGTCGTTTTGGTTCGCGTAATAGGGTCCCATCATATTTACTATATATCCGTTTGTTGTACAAATAGTGAACGGTTTGCACAGCGAAGTTTTTTTTTTGACCAGAATAAGATTTACGCTGATAATCGTTATTCGAACTTTTTTGGTGGCGCGCGTAAGTTCCATCACAAATCAAAATGAGTTTATCATCGATATCAGTATAAAGCTTCTTTGCAGTCGAAGATGTTTGATTATGTATAAGGTCATTTCTCGAAGCCGCCGGAAAACCAAAATATAAAGGAAGTATGTCATTTTCAAAGCATTGAATTATCTGAGCTGAATAATGAGACACTAGCTGCTCTTCTTCTAGTTGTAAAATAGATGATATCAACTTATTAGAATTTCCAGTTCTCAGCTTGAATAAAAATACAATTAGTGCTTGAGTGACACTGCGAGTCTCAGTATTACGCATAGATGTGAGAAGACCTCGTAGCTCAATCAAGTTTTCCCAAGTGATACCAGTGAAAACATAGAGTTGCTGGTCTGACAAATTAAAGTCACTTATTCGATCAAGTAGAGTAGAATCGCATTCGACAGCAACGTTGTCCATGGTCTCGAACAATTCTGATGCCGATATTAAAGTCCAATTCGAATAAACTTTGATCATGTTCAGATCATCTTCGTAGAAACGTTTGTGAATAAGATGTTTTTCACAGCAACGATTCCGTTTTGGAATGAAGATTCGGTTCTTCACAAATGATTGCATCCTAGCATTTTGCGGGACAACAATCAAATCTTTGTCAACAACACAACAAACACAACAATATTTGTGCGTGGCAACTGTTCTCTTCATGCAGATCGTAATGTACTCTTCATTTTCGACAGGTTTCAAGTTCATTTTAAAGGTTCGATCTTCAGAACTTGATTGAAAGAGACTCAATTGAGATAAACTGGACTCTGATTTCTCTAATTCTTGACTGGTAATTACTTCAGACGCACTATCAGCAGAATTTTCAACCACTGTTTCGTCGACTTTTCGTTTTTTATATTTTGTCATTTGACAAGCAGCACATATAACATCCCCAATGTAAATTTCAGTGTCAAAACATGGCGAGAATTCATCAACGTCTTCTTCTGATGATATGAGCTTGTGATTACCCACAGTTTTTCTTATATAAGTAAAGCATATACAGCACTGAGCGGTATTCGTTTTAGACGATGACATTTTTAAGACAGTTAAAAACAAGAGCGACAGAAAACTTTATTCCACTAGTTGTAACAGAATTTTTTCAGACGTCTAGTACACTGGACTCCTTCGCACACTGAACTTCCGGTCTCCCGGCACCTGATCTTATTCTCAATTCTCGCGGCCTTGCCTGGACGCACGCCGTGTCGACAAAAAACTCGGGAGTGTGCGTGTATATATGTGTTTACATTCGCGCATCATATATGTTTACATTGGCACTCATCCAATATTGAGTTCAAAGCGCTATATCTATATCGCGAGGTGAGCAGCAGACCGGGAGTACAGTGTTATTTGACCGCCACGGATTTGACCTCTTCGTATTTGACAGAGGCGGCACATTTTGTGGCACCTTATGGCGCCTACTCAGGGCCGGCGTAAATAGCATGCAGTGTGGGTGTGTTTTTTCTTTTTAAAAAGTGATTACAGTAGGCACGAAATATCACTCTTCCACTCACGGTCATTGATTGTTTTTTTTTAATTAGTAAGAATTAATCAACTGATGTAAAATTTGTTTTACCAATTCTACCAACATAATTTTGATTTTTTAAAAATAAAGTTTATCATATATCGATTGTTGTTATATAATAACGACCAATAATTATCAAAAAAACGGAAAATTCATATTAAAAGACAGTTTTTATTTTTTTTAAATATAGCGCACCAATCCGAGTCAATCAAAAAAAATATATGTTATATAAAAGAGTGCGAAGCTTCGAAAAAAAAATATTTCATAATTTTGCTAAAATCTTATCATGATTAAAAAAAAGATTTAAAAAAAAAAACATTTTTTTTACAGGATAATAAAACCCTATATGGCTGTTAATTTTTCTGGAGGAAGTCTTTATGTATCCCTGTAACGTCCTAATATTTTATTGAAATCGATTAAGCCGTTCTTGAGATAAAAAAGTTTTTCGATTTTTGAGTATTTATTGATTTACTCGAAATCGCGTTGAGTTAGACGTCTGATTTTTGGAGGGTAATTGTCTTTCATTAGTACCTACATATCTTCGAAGTAGCGATTAAATATTCGCCTGGGGCCATTTCACCATGCTTATCTCCCTATGCCCTTTGAAAAATTCTCATATGTGCAGATAGTATGGGAATTGGAAATAAATTTTCAATCGTACGAAAAATACTCAATGGAAAAAATGCCATACTACAGAATGTATGGGAAATTCAAGAGAAAAATCGGTTAGTACAAATTGAAAAAATTCCCATACGTGCACATAGTATGGGAATTAATAGTAAATTTTCAATCGTAAGGGAATTCCTCAATGGAAAAATGCCATACTACAGAATGCTTGAGAAATTCGAGGGAAAAATCGGTTAGTACAAATTTGAAAAATTCCCATACGTGCAGATAGTATGGAAATTCGTCAATAGAAAAAATGCCATATTACAGAATGTATGGGAAAGTCAAGAACAAAATCGGTTAGTACAAATTTAAAAAATTCCCATACGTGCACATAGTATGGGAATTAATAATAAATTCTCAATTGTAAGGGAATTCCTCAATGGAAAAATGCCATACTACAGAATGCTTGGGAAATTCAATAGAAAAGTCCGTTAGTACAAATTTGAAGAATTCCTATACGTGCAGATAGTATAGGAATTTCAAATAAATTTTCAATCATTTAGGAATTCCTCAATAAAAAAAATCCCATACTACAGAATGTATGGAAAATTCAGGAGACAAATCGGTTAATATGAATTTGAAAAATTCCCATACGTGCAGATAGTATGGGAATTTAAAATAAATTTCCAATCGTAGGGGAATTCCTTAATAAATTTAAAAATAAATTTTCAATCGTATTCAATCGTTCAATCGTCTCAATAGGAAAATGATCGAAAATCAATAACTACCGTGCTAATCGAGATTTCGACTTTCGTGAAAGCGTCATTTTTTTCATTTCAGGCCATTTTTTATCATCCTTATTTTTGCACAGCGATTGTTGCAATAATTAAGGGGCTATGCACAATACAAATGTTCAAAAATCAGAAACAACCGTGCCAATCGAGATTTCGACTTTTGTCAAGCGTCATTTCTTTCATTCGATGCCATTTTTTATCATCCTCATTTTTGCACAGCGAAATTTGCAACAATTGAGGGGCTATGCACAATACAAATAATCAAAAATCAATAACTACTGTGCGAATCGAGATTTTGACTTCTGTATACGGCGATTTTTTTATTTTAGGCCATTTTTTATCCAATCCAACCGATAAAAAATCAAGAACTACAGTGCTAATCGAGATTTTGACTTTTGTAGAGCGTCGATTTTTTTATTTTAGGCTATTTTTTATCCAATCCAACCGATAAAAAATCAAGAACTACCGTTCTAATCGAGATTTTGACTTTTGTAGAGCGTCGATTTTTTTTTCAGGCCATTTCTAATCGTCCTCATTTTTGCACGGCGATTGTTGCAATGATTAAGGGGCTATGCACAAAACAAATGTTCAAAAATCAAAAACAACTGTGCCGATCGAGATTTTGACTTTTGTAAAGCGTCATTCCTTTCGATTGATGCCATTTTTCATTATCTTTATTTTTGCACAGCGATTTTTGCAACAATACAAATGATCAAAAATCAATAACTACCGTGCGAATCGAGATTTTTACTTTTGTAGAGCGTTTATTTTTTATTTCAGGCCATTTTTTATCATCCTTATTTTTGCACAACGATATTCGCAATAATGAAGGGGCTATGCACAATACAAATGATCAAAAATCAATAACTACCGTGCTAATCGAGATTTTGACTTTCGTGAAGCGTAATTTTTTTTATTTCAGGCTATTTTTTATCATCCCTATTTTTGCACAGCGATTGTTGCAATAATTAAGGGGCTATGCAAAAAACAAATGTTCAAAAATCAATAACTACCGTGCTAATCGAGATTTTTACTTTTGTAAAGCGTTATTTTTTTCATTAGAGGCCATTTTTCAACACCCTGATTTTTGCACAGCGATTTTTGCAATAATTAAAGGGCTATGCAAAATACAAATGTTCAAAAATCAATAACTGCCGTGTCAATCGAGATTTTGACTTTACTCAAGAGTTCTTTTTTTCATTCGATGCTATTTCATATCATCCTTATTTCAACTTAGCGATTTTCGCAATAATTGAGGGCTTATCAAAAATGACGCTTTACAAATGTCGAAAACTCGATTGGCTCGGTAGTTATTGAATTTTGAACATTTGTAATGTTCATAGCCCCTTAATTATTGCAAAAATCGCTGTGCAAAACTAAGGATGATAAAAAATGGCCTCAAATGAAAAAAATGACGCTATACAAAAGTCAAAATCTCGATTAACACGGTAGTTATTGATTTTTAAACATTTGTATTGTGCATAGCCCCTTAATTATTGCGAAAATCGCTGTGCAAAAATGAGAATGATAAAAATAGACCCGAAAGGAAAAAACCGACGCTTTGAAAAAGTCAAAATCTCGATTAACACGATTATTTTGGATTTTTGAACATTTGTATTGTGCATAGCCCCTTAATTATTGCAACAATTGCGGTGCAAAAATAAGGATGATAAGCAATGACATCGAATGAAAAAAGTTATTCTTTACAAAAGTCAAAATCTCGATTAGCACGGTGATTATTGAATTTTCAACATTTGTATGTTGCATAGCCCCTTAGATATTGCGAATATCGTCGTGCAAAAATAAGAATGATAAAAATTGGCCCGAAATAAAAAACTCGACGCTCTACAAAAGTCAAAATCTCGATTAGCACGGTAGTTATTGATTGTTGATTATTTGTATTGTGCATAGCCCCTTAATTATTGCAACAATCGCCGTGCAAAAATAGGGATGATAAAAAATGGCATTAAATAAAAAAAATGACGCTCCACGAAAGTCAAAATCTCGATTGGCACGGTAGTTCTTGATTTTTCAACATTTGTGTGTTGCATAGCCCCTCAATTAGTGCAACAATCGCTGATTAAAAATAAGGATCATAAAGAATGGCATCAAATGAAAAAAATCACGCTTCACAAAATTCAAAATCTCCCTTGGCACCGTAGTAATTGATTTTTGAACATTGGTATTGTGCATTGTTTTTTAATTATTGCAAAAAACGCTGTGGAAAAATAGGGATGATAAAAAAATAGCCAGAAATAAAAAAAATCACGATTCACAAAAGTCGAAATCTTGATTCGCACGGTAGTTATTGATTTTTGAACATTTGTATTGTACATAACCCCTTAATTTTGCAACAATCGCTGTGCGAAAATAACGATGATAAAAATATCCCAAAATAAAAAAAAAACGACGCTCTAACAAAATCCAAATCTCAATTAGCACGGTAGTTATTGATTTTTGAACATTTTCATTGTGCACAGCCCTTTAATTATTGCGAATATCGTTGTGCAAAAATAAGAATGATGAAAAATGGCCTGAAATAAAAAAATCGACACTTTACAAAAGTCAAAATCTCGATTGACACGGTAGTCATTGATTTATGAACATTTGTACTGTACATAGCCCGTCAATTATTGCGAAAAACGCTAAGCAAAAATAAGGATGATAAAAATTGGCCTCGAATGAAAAAATTGACGCTTTACAAAAGTCAAAATCTCGATTAGCACGGTAGTAATTGATTTTTAAACATTTGTATTTTGCATGACCCCTTAATTATTACAACAATCACTGTGCAAAAATGAGAATGATAAAAATTGGCATCGAATAAAAAAAATTACGCTTTACAAAAGTCAAAATCTCGATTAGCACGGTAGTTATTGATTTTTTGACATTTGTATTTTGGATAGCCCCTTCATTGTTACAACAATCACTGTGCAAAAATAAGGATGATGAAAAATGGCCTGAAATAAAAAAAAAGACTTTTTGAAAAAGTCAAAATCTCGATTGGCTCGGTAGTTATTGTTTTTTAAACATTTGTATTGTGCATAGCTCCTTAATTATGCCGAATGACGTTGTGCAAAAATAAGGATGATAAAAAATGGCCGAAATAAAATAATCGACGCTTTACAAAAGTCAAAATCTCGATTAGCACGGTAGTTATTGATTTTTGACTATTCGTATTTTGCATAGCCCCTCAATTATTGCAACAATCGCTGTGCAAAAATGAGAATGATGAAAATCGGCCTGAAATGAAAAAAATGACGCTTTACGAAAGGAAAAATCTCAATAAGCATGGTAGATATTGATTTTTGATCATTTGTATTGTGCATAGTCCCTTAATCGTTCCAAAAATCGCTGTGCAAAAATAAAGACGATAAAAAATTGCATCAAATGAAAGAAATGACGCTTTACAAAAGTCAAAATCTCGATTGGCACGGTTGTTTTTGATTTTTGAACATTCGTATTGTGCATAGCCCCTCAATTATTGCAACATTTGCCGTGCAAAAATTAGGATGATAAAAAATAGCCCAAAATGAAAAAACTATGTATTTAAAAAATCCAAATCTCAATTAGGACGGTAGTTATTGATTTTTGAACATTTGTATTGTGCAAAGCCCTCCAATTATTGCGAATATCGTTGTGCAAAGATAAGGATGATAAAAAATGGCCTGAAACAAAAAAATCGACGTTTTACAAAAGTCAAAATCTCGATTAGCATGGTAGTTATTGATTTTTGAACATTTGTATTGTGCATAGCCCCTCAATTATTGCAAAAATCGCTGTGCAAAAATAAGAATGGTAAGAAATGGCCCAAAATGAAAAAACCGACGCTTTAAAAAAGTCAAAATCTTGATTAACACGATTGTTTTAAATTTTTGAAGAATTTCATTGTGCAGAGCCCCTCAATTATTGCAACAATCGCCGTGCAAAAATAAGGATAATGAGAAATTGCATTAAATGAAAGAAATTACGCTTCACAAAAGTCAAAATCTCGATTAGCACGGAGTTATTGATTTTTGATCATTTGTAATGTGCATAGCCCCTTACTCATTGCGAATATCGTTTTGCAAAAATAAGGATAATGAAGAAGGGCCTGAAACAAAAAAATCGACGCTTTACAACAGTCAAAATCTCGATCTGCACAGTGGTTATTGATTTTTCATCATTTCTATTGTGCATAGCCCTTTAATTATTGCAAAAATCGCTGTGCAAAAATAAGGATGATGAAAAATGGCCTCAAATGAAAAAAATGACGCTTTACAAAAGTCAAAGTCTCGATTAGCACGGTAGTTATTGATTTTTAAACATTTGTATTTTAAATAGCCCCGTCATTATTGCAACAATCGCTGTGCAAAAATAAGGATGATGAAAAATGGCCTGAAATAAAAAAAATGACGTTTTAGAAAAGTCGAAATCTCGATTGGCTCGGTAGTTATTGTTTTTTGAACATTTGTATTATGCATAGCCCCTTAATTGATGCGAATATCGTTGGGCAAAAATAAGGATGATGAGAAATGGCCTGAAATAAAATAATCGACGCTTTACAAAAGTCTAAATCTCGATTAGCACGGTAGTTATTGATTTTTGAATATTCGTATTTCGCATAGCTCCTCAATTATTGCAACAATCGCCGTGCAAAAATAAGAATTATAAAAAGCGGCCTGAAATGAAAAAAATGACGCTTTGAAAAAGTCAAAATCTCGATTGGCTCGGTAGTTATTGATTTGTGAACATTTGTATTGTGCATAGCCCCTTTAATATTAAAACAATCGCTGTGCAAAAATAGAGATGATAAAAAATGGCCCAAAATTAAAAAACCAACGCTTTAAATAAGTCAAACTTTCAATTAGCACGGTAGTTATCGATTTTCGAATATTTGTATTTTGCATAGCCCCTTAATTATTGCGAATATCGTTGTGCAAAAATAAGGTTAATAAAACATGGCCTGAAATAAAAAACATTACAAAAGTGAAAGTCTCGATTGGCTCGGTAGTTATTGATTATTGAACATTTGTATTGTGCATAGCCCTTCAATTATTGCAACAATCGCTGTGCAAAAATAAGGATGATAAAAAATAGCCCAAAATAAAAAAAACGACGCTTCGAAAAAATCTAAATCTCAATTGGGACGGTAGTTATTGATTTTTGAACATTTGTATTGTGCAAAGCCCCTCAATTATTGCGAACATCGTTCTGCAAAAATAAGGCTGATAAAAATTGGCCTGACATAAAAAAATTGACGTTTTACAAAAGTCAAAATCTTGATTAGCACGGTAGTTATTGATTTTTGAACATTTGTGATTTGCATAGCCCCTTAATTATTGCAACAATCGCTGTGCAAAAATAAGAATGATAAAAAATGGCATCAAATCAAAAAAATGACGCTTCAAAAAAGTCAAAACCTCAATTAGCACGGTAGTTATTGATTTTTGAATATTAGTATTTTGCATAGCTCCTTATTTATTGCGAATATCGTTGTGCAAAATTAAGGATGATCAAAAATGGCCTGAAATAAAACGATCGACGCTTCACAAAAGTCAAAATCTCGATTAGCACGGTAGTTATTCATTTTTAAACATTTGTATTGTGCATAGCCCCTCAATTATTGCAAAAATCGCTGTGCAAAAATAAGGATGATAAAAAATGGCCTGAAATAAAAAAAATGACGCTTTACAAAAGTCAAAATCTCGATTGGCTCGGTATTCATTGTTTTTTGAACATTTGTATCGTGCATAGCCCCTTAATTATTGCAAAAATTGCTGTGCAAAAATAAGGATAATAAAAAATGGCCTGAAATAAAAAAAGCGACGCTTTACAAAAGTCAAAATCTCGATTGGCTCGGTATTTCTTGTTTTTTGAACATTTGTATTGTGCATAGCCCCTTCATTATTGCAAAAATCGCTGTGCAAAAATAAGGATGATAAAAAATGGCAACGAATTTAAAAAAATGACGCTTTACAAAAGTCAAATTCTCGATTGGCATTTTATTTATGGACTTTTGAACATTTGTATTGTGCATAGCCCCTTAAGTATTGCAGAAATCGCTGTGCAAAAATGAGGATGATAAAAAATTGCTTAAAATGATAAAAATGACGTTTTACAAAAGTCAAAGACTCGTTTGGCACGGTAGTTATTGATTTTTGAAAATTTTTATTGCGCATACCCCTTAATAATTGCAAAAATCGGTGTGGAAAATTAGGGATGATAAGAAATATCGCAAATAAAAAATATTGACGCTTTTGAAAAGCCAGCATCATGATTCAGACGATACTTATTGATTTTGTATAAATTTATTTTGTGCATACCCCCCTTTAGAATAGCGGGAATGGAAATGACGAAAAAGTGGTCACAAAACAAATGAATAAACAGATTGAAATGGTTTCGTCTACTAATAATTTTTCCTCAAGTGGTCCATTTCGTCTCAGTAGTAATAGAACGTTTCGTCAGCCGGCGAGTGCAAAAAACAATTGAGTATTCCCCTGCTACTCAAGACACGATTTTTTTTTATATCGGTATTTTCATGGTATTTTTCCGCCGTTTCCCGCTGGTGACACAGGTCGATTCGGGTATTGCACGACCATACGTTCTGTTTGTTGAAACATCCCCTCAACAATGCGACAACTCACATTTTCGGGATAAGACTCTGTCATTTTGAAAAATGCAAATAACCGACACGGTTCATTCAGGACAACCCTGGATCTCATCTCCGAGGAGTTTTTTGCAGCACGACCCATAGTGGGTCGTCGGCTCTGACGAAACACGACTCTCCGATAAATTTCAAGTCGATCGATGAATAAACTTGCACGTTATCATTGAAAAACCGTTTCAACTTCCTGGGATTACATCATCCACTGGAATTGACCAATTTTAATTTTTTTTTAAATCTTGATTGCCATGAGCAGCTCTTTCAAATGGTTCTACTTGGAAAGCCATCTGACCATGGCGTATACCCTTTTCACGGGTGTCCCGGAATTCGTGATTTGCACATCCTGACTCCATCGCCTCGCACTCGGCCAATTCTCAATCGATTGCATTCTACCTAGTCTCATTTGAAAGATAACAAAATTTACTCGAATGCTCTTTTTGAATTTTCGAAATTGGTCCAAATCTCGCCAAAATCGAAAAAAAAACTGTGGTATCCGAATTCAGAATAAATTTTCAATTGTAGGGGAATTCCTCAATAAAAAAAATTCCATACTAAAGAATGTATGGGAAATTCAAGAGAAAAATCACTTAGTACAAATTTGAAACATTTCCATACGTGCAGATAGTATGGGAATTTATAATAAATTTCCAATCGTAAGGAATTTCTCAATGGAAAATTGCCATACTACAGAATGTATGGGAAATTCAAGAGAAAAGTCGGTTAGTATAAATTCGAAAAATTCCCATACGTGCAGATAGTATGGGAATTCTTCAATAGAAAAAATGCTATATTGCAGAATGTATGGGAAATTCAAGGAAAAAATCCGTTAGTAAAAATTTAAAAAATTCCCATACGTGCAGATAGTATAGGAATTTAGAATAAATTTTCAATCATATGGAAATTCCTCATACTACAGAATGTATGGGAAATTCAAGAGAAACATCACTTAGTAGAAATTTGAAAAATTCCCATCGTGCCCACACAGCAAAATTGATCCCGGGACCATCCCGAGATAGTCCCATTCGTGTTCTACCAAGATAGTACGTCTTATGAACGTCTATGGGAGGAAACAGTGAGATATTGTTCTACCCGGGATTAATAATAGATATCTTGAGGATATCCTGTCGGAACCATAATTGGACGATCCCAACGCACTCTCTTATAGACGTCTGTGGGACGTAGTGGTAGGACATTGTTCCACCCGAGATTAATATAGGATGTCTTGAGGATATCCTGTCACAACCGTGTTTAGACGATCCCAGTGCACTCTCTTATAGATGTATCTGAGAGATACCGGTAGAACATTGTTCTACCCGAGATTAATATGGGATGTCTTGTGGATATCCTCCCGTTACCGTGTGTAGACGATCGTACCGCACTATCTTGTAGATGTCTATGGGAGGTACTAGTAGGACATTGGTCTACTCGAGATTAATATAGGATGTCTTGAGGATATCCTGTTGCAACCGTATTTAGACGATCCCAGCGCACTCTATTAGAGATGTCTCTGAGAGGTACCAGTAGGATTCCGTTCTACCCAAGATTAATATAGGATGTCTCTAGGATATCCTGCCGTGACCGCGTGTAGACGATCGTACCGCACTATCTTATAGTTGTCTGTGGGAGGTACTAGTAGGACATTGGTCTACCGGAGATTAATATAGGATGTCTTGAGGATATCCTATCGTAACCGTGTTTTGACGATCTCAGCGTATTCTCTTAGAGACGTCTCTGGGAGGTACTGGTAAGACATTGTTCTACGCGAGATTAATATGGGATGTCTTGAGGATATCCTGCTGTAACCGTGTGTAGACGATCCCAGCGGACTCTCTTAGAGATGTCTATAGGAGGTCAGCCATTCCACGGCGTTAGTTCCAGACTCGCCGCGAGATGGCAAAGGCTTTCACATATGGATCATGCAAATAGAATGCTTATATAGCCGAGCGTGAACACGGACATTTGACACCGAAAGGAGTCAGACCTCATAAGAGGCCATGTTACAAGGAGAACTTGCTGTCTCCCTCTATACTGTACCCATTTTATTGAAATTTAATTAATTAATTGAAATTAATTAATATTAAATCGAAATAAAAATAATCATCCGCTGCTGTATTGGCAGTCCAAGAGACGTCCCGAAGACATCCCAAAGACATTCCGGGACGGCAGTGGGACCTATTTCGGTAATCACTGCGGACATTTCAGAGCCCATGGGAATCCCATGGGACCATCCCATTACCATCACGGGACAATTGAGTCAATTGACGTGATGTCCAAAAGACGTACTTGGGACGTATCATTGCTGTGTCTGATAATTCTAGAATACCTTGGTGACGTCCTTAAGAAGTCTCGATAATATCTCATCCATATCTCCACTCTGCTGTATTTACAGTCCAAGAGACGTCCCGAAGATATCCCGGGACGACAATGGGACGATCCCATTCCGGTAATTACTGCGGACACTTTAGAACCCATGGGAATCCCATGGGACCATCTCATTACCATCACGGGACAATTGACGTGATGTCCAAAAGACGTACTTGGGACGTATTTTTGTTGTGTGGGTGCAAATAGTATGGGATTTTAAAATAAATTTTCAATTGTATGGAAATTCACTATAGAAAAAATTCGATACTACAGAATGTATGGGAAATTCAAGATAAAAATCGGTTAGTACAAATTCGAAAAATTTCCTAACGTGCAGATAGTATTGGAATTCATAATAAATTTTCAATCATACTACAGAGTGTATGGGACATTCCAGAGAAAAGGCGGTCAGTCCAAATTTGAAAAATTCCTATACGTACAGATAGTATGGGAATTTCAAATTAATTTTCAATCGTATGGGAATTCCTCAATAGAAAAAATTCGATACTACAGAATGTATAGGAATTTAAAATAAATTTCAAATCGTATGGGAATTCCTCAATAGAAAAAATGCCATACTACAGAATGTATGGGAAATTCAAGGGGAAAATCGGTCAGTACAAATTTGAAAAATTCCCATACGTGCAGATAGTGTGGGAATTAAAAATAAATTTTCAATCGTAAGGAATTTCTCGATGCAAAAAATGCCATACTACAGAATGTATGGGAAATTGAAGAGAAAAGTCTGTTAGTATGAATTTGAAAAATTCCCATACGTGCAGATAGTATGGGAATTGGTCAATAGAAAAAATTCCATATCACAGAATGTATGAGAAATTCAAGAAAAAAAACGGTCAGTACAGATTAAAAAAATTCCCATACGTGCAGATAGTGTGGGAATAAAAAAAAATTCAATCGTATGGGAATTCCTCAATAAAAAAACTTCCATACTACAGAATGTATGGGAAATTCAATAGAAAAGTCGGTTAGTACAAATTTGAAAAATTCCCATACGTGCAGATAGTATGGGAATTTAAAATAAATTCTCAATCATATGGGAATTCCTCAATGAAAAAAAATGCCATTCTACAGAATGTATGGAAAATTCAAGAGACAAATCGGTTAAGATAAATTTGTGAAATTCCCATACGTGCAGATAGTATGGGAATTTAAAATAAATTTTCAATCGTATGGGAATTTCTCAATAGAAAAAATGCCATACTACAGAATATATGGGAATTAAAAATAAATTTTCACTCGTATGGGAATAATAAGCAAAAGTATATATCTTCGAGCTTTAGATTTGAGCGGAATGTTTTCGCATATGAAAAAGTGCAAAAATCTCGAGGAAATGCTTGCCTTGTGCACGAAAAAGGATAAATAAGTAACAGCGGAAATGCGAAAACTCGAGGAACGAAGATCGGAGGAAATGAAAAAAATAAATTCCTTCCGTTTATCATTAAACAATTAGTTAATGGAACAATTGATGTGTACATCACTTTACATCAATGAACAGATTATACATCAGTTTAGTATTAAAAAATCACAAAAATCGCTTTTCCAAGGTAGGCTGATTATTTTATTAGAATAATATGTTAAATGTACATCCATGCGAAATATTTGGAATTTGGCCCAAGATAGAAACTATTAATCGTCGAACAAAATTGAAAAAAAAAAAAAAATAGAACATTGCCTCCTTTTTTTCTTCAAGTATGGTTTCGGGTTACGCAGTGTATTACACATAAGAGTTAGGACTCGGACGTATTCCAAACGGCTCAGCTTCTGCGGGGCATGGAACTTCCACATTAGCGTTAACATATTCTGGAATGTAATGAAATTAAATATTAGTACGTACGATTATAGAACATAACATTACATAACAAAGTGTCATTCGGGTATAACAAATGCATGTGTACTTTGGACAGCTTCAACGGCTCTTTTTGGGATGGCGCTTAAGCCCGCTTTACCCGTCACTGTCATGTTTATTAATTTCTCTTTGCCAATGATGGCGTGCATCAGGCGACGAGACATTTGCTTAGAATCGGTCCCGCTGCACTGCAATATTTGCTGCAATTCTTTTTTGTCGATGAAGACTCCTGATTTTGCAACCAACTCAGTCTAAAAACAAAAAGTAAAGAGTCAAGAAGTTGATAAGGCATGCTATATATTTTTTTTACTATACGAATAAATAATTATTATTGCCGCTGCAAGTTTTTTACAGTCAAGTTCTTATTCTGCGACTCCGTAGCAGGGTTACCAGCGCTAAAGAGGGCAAAAAATAGTATAATAGTGACTTGGTTCCACAGAAATAGTGGTAGTGACTTATTCGTATAGATAGTTACAAAATAGTACCATTTTCGCAGCCATTTTAGAACCTTTTGTGAAGGATAGTCGCATTTTTGCATCATTTCAGAGCTCATTTGCAGAATTTCCACGATAAATGTTAATGATCCGTGTAGAAATAAGAGGAGTTTGAAAATCGCGGAAAAAATGGAAAGTGGTGTGTATGGAACAAAGTTTAAAAATCTGCGAAAAATCAAAAACTGATCGAAAAGGGATGAACCAAGCGGAGCTTCAAAGCTCAAGCGATTCTGAAGAGAGTGAGCTCAAGTTAAAGTTGACAACTTATCTAGAAAAAAAGTATAGGGGGGAAACGCGTGTCTTTTTCATAAACAACAAAACAATAAAATAGTAAAAAATTCATATCTCGTGAACCACTGAAAATCCCATTCTGATTTTTATTTTGTATATGTTGGTCATAAATTCTAGTATTTTTGGGAATTTTCGTTTAAAATTCGAAGGGGGTCGGGGGGGGGGGGGGGGTCGGGTATCGTGATTTCAATTTTTGAAAATCATTTTGACTGTTTGAATTTGCTTTAAAAAAATTCGACATTTTTTTTATATAAAGATGGACTCAAAACGAAAAAAAGGCCCTCATATAGTTTTCAAAACGATTAAGCGCTACAGCGATATCGTTGATTGAAAATTAAATATTTTATAAAGTCGAAAATATTTTATGGTCTAGTATTCCGCTATGGTGGCTCCAAAAAATCTAATAAAATTTGAAAGCTATTTTTGGGATCAGACGATGAACCAAGCGAAGTTTTGGCCAAATAAAAAATGTTCAGGTTCACACCATAAAAAAGACACATGTTTTCCCCCATAGACATTATAGTAAATAAATTCAATTCTTGCCAAAATGCTGAACAAAAAATTTCAATTTTTTTTTATCCTATTATCGATGTGTCTTGTCCCCCTAAATGCCAATCGACCAATAGTTGTCCTATAAAATCGAAATTTTCATGAATTCTCATCGAAAACATTTTAGCTCAATATTCTAACCAATTCTGAACTCTGAAATAGTGACAATAGTGACCAAATTCCGGAAATAGTAAGAAAAGTGAAACGATTTTATAATAGTGGCAATAGTAACTCACTGGCAACCCTTCTCCACGGTAAATGTTGTGGCCGCAGTACATATTGTTGAGAGGTTTTTTTGCAATGGCTAAAGATTCAGGAAAAACTTGCACGTGAGTCGGAATCGGCGGTAGACGCAATACAGTCAACACCGGGCATCAATGCGCGGAGCTGGTCGGTTTCTCCCCCTCGAAAGTCCGCGGTTGGCTCATCGACGTTTGAAAATGTCTCGTACAACAGTAGCTCAAGAACAGGTGGCGCAGGATTCAGTGGCTCAGAAATCAGTCGCTCAGAAGTGACTGACTCAGGAATCAGTGCCTCAGGAGTGACTGACTCAGGTATCAGTGGCTCAGGAGTGACTGACTCAGGAATCAGTGGCTCAGGAGTGACTGACTCAGGAATCAGTGGCTCAGGAGTGACTGACTCAGGAATCAGTGGCTCAGAAGTGACTGACTCCGGAATCAGTGGCTCAGAAACGTTGGAATTGTTGTTGCGCAACACTTCGCCATCAGTGGATATATCGATTGATTCCAGCTTTTCACGATTCACTATTACGATTGTTGGAAATCGTCAATGGAAATCGTAAATAATGGAAATCGTAAATCGTAATTTTATTACGATTGGTTTTCAATCGTAATAAAAAAAGACTAAGACTATTGAATAAATGTGTACTCACGGCTTGTCTTAATTATTTTTGAGGGATAAAACCTGTGTCCGAACTTAGCTGATGGGCGCTCGCGGGCATCTCTTCGAATCGACGATGTTGTAACAATGCTCGAAGTTCGGGGGACAACCGAAATCCATAATATTAAAGCAAACATTTTTTTCACGCTTGAATATTCTTCAGAAATGACATTCAATGAAAAACAAATGTGATTCTCGATTGACAGATTATGAAGTTGGCATTTCCGAGAGTGTTATTTTTTGGTAGGCTGGTCGAATTTACAATTCATAATTTCTCAACGTATGGGAATTCCTGGATACTCCGTCAAGACATTTTTTTCAAACGATTTTTCCTTGCGGCCATCAGTTCAGAGTGAGGTCAGAGTGAGATTTACGTTTTGCTTGCGCATTCAAATCCCAAATCGTTCATAAATACGCCAAATCCTAAACAACGACCTCAAAATGTATTTTAGCTCTTGTATGAATTTAAATAATTCCTCAAAAAGAATAAATTTTCAATGAAATTTTATTGATTCGAGAAATGTCGAGCTTTAAATTAATGAAAATGTAGTTATAACCAAAGACAAACAGTGAGAAAGGAAATAACGATGTTTTTTCTCATCTCATAGCTTCCACTCATCTAGAAAAAAGTTACACTCCTTTTCGTAAAAATCTCATGAGGTACTCCATTTAAGCCTGGCCTTTGCTACCCGCTCTACGCAAGGGTATTTCGCGCCGCCTGCTATCAACCGCGCCTTCGTTCACTATTACGCGGGCTCACGCGTCATCGAGAAATTATCGTAGGCGAATGATTCAAACGGGGATTTGAAGCATTGCTCACCCCGAAGACAATGAGCCCAGAATCCAGTGGATATCTTATAAAAAGAAAAGTTACATGCATTCTAATGAAAAAACTGTATTTATTCCAAAATAATACAAAAAATGCATCAATACATTTTGGGGACAAAACGATTTTGGGGACCTGAAAATTTAAAAAAATCGGAAACAATTTAAATTTTCTTCTTTTTTCTTGGTGGAAAATGATCAACTCTTGTCTTCACAATATACTAAAAACACACCTTTTTATCTAGCTCTTTCCAACCGCTCATTTCCTTAGCCTGAGCATAAATTCCATAAAATCAGTCTTTTCGACTATTTCTCGAGAGAATTTCTTTTTTATTCACGCATATTCGTAATCAGTGGTCAATTTCCGATCGATATGGCCCCTAAGATGTGAAGAAAAATCGATATATAAAAAAAAAAAAAATTCGGCGCCATGAATTCTGTCTGTTACGTACGAACGTAACGCGAGGTTTATTTTTCCCCGCTAGACTTACCGTCGTTAGATTTTTGGGCGCCTTGCCTCGTCCTATACAGGCCCGTTCCCGGCGCAAGATGGGTGATCGTTTGAAATAATTATTAAAATAATAGAAATCGGTTAAGATAACTCTAGTTTATTAGTCGTAGAAAAGTCGTTAGAAAATTGAGTGCGAGATGCACGTACAAGTTCCGCACGCAATTAACTATATCACTAACCTAATATTCCACACACACACACACATTCTCGGATTCGCTCACCCTTGCTGATTATCCAAAGTTTCCTTTGATGATTGAGCAGGTCTTTCTTAAATCCGCCTTCAATCCTACAGCGCTTTCAGTCACAGTCACAATCAGTTTGGATAATAATTTAACGGTTGCACTCGGTTTGTCCCGACACAATAGCCCACTATGCGATACTGATCTCGCCTACACGCAGATCAGATTTACAGCGTGACACAGGAAGGAAGCAGAGATTCCGGATTCACAGTTTTAGCAATATTGAAACGGTCAAAAACAGTTCGAATAATTGATATAATTTTACGGGTGCTCGCGAAGCAATAGCCCACTATGCGATACTGATCTCGCCTACACGCCGATCAGATTTACAGCACGGCGCAGGGAGGACACAGAACGACCCGGAGTCCGAGATCCCGAAGTTTTGACTCTTCCAAGTTTAATCTGAGACTGATTTGCAAAATGACTTTCTCCAGTGACTCAAAAAGAATATTTTCCCTCTCCTGAGCAAAAGGAGAGTTTCTGGGGGATTCTTTGCAGGGATCTTGATATCAGCCCCACGTGCAAAAATCCCTGATTCGGCTGTTTCGTGCGTGGAGTCCCGGTTCGTCGGTGCATCCCACGGTCGCAAATCGCAACGTCGCCGAGAACTCGAGCGAGGTGCAGACTCGCGACTGCATTTTATTAAGACACCGGAAAAGGCGCCTCGTATTTTCGTGAGAGCGAGACACGAGAGCGAAATAATGAATCGATTCATGAAATAAAATAATGAAAAATAATGAACCATTAAAAAACTGAATTACAAACATAAAAATGAATGTCGGGATGTAACATGTCGATTTGTGAAATTACTTTGGCTGATTCGTGACCTCTGCTGGAGGTCAAATTTTTTATTTTCAGTATTCAGAAGTTCAAAACGAGTGTTTAAGTTCGGAAATTCCCCGGGCGACACGAACATGCTATTTGCGACATTGAAATTCCTCATGCATCATGCTTAAAAGTGCGAAAAACCATTTTGGGGACCTGAAAATTTAAAAAAATCGGAAAGAATTTAAATTTTCTTTTTTTTTTCGTGGCGGAAAATGTTCAACTCGTATCTTCACAATATACTAGAAACACACCTATTTATGTAGCTCTCTCCGACCGCTCATTTCCTCAGCCTGAGCATAAATTCCATAAAAACAGTCTTTTCGACTATTTCTCGATGGGATTTCTTTTTTACACACACATATTCGTAATCAGTGGTCAATTTCCGATCGATATAGCCCCTGGGATGTGAAGAAAAATCAATAGAAAAAAAAAATTTTTGCGCCATGAAACCAGTCGGTTTGTGAAGTTACTTTGGCTGATCTGTGGACTCTGCTGGAGGTCAAATTTTTTTTTCGGTATTCAGAGGTTCAAAACGAGTATGTAGGATCAGAAATTCCCCGGGCAACACAAACATGCTATTTGCGACGATCAAATTCCTCACGCATCATGCTTGAAAGGGCAAAAAACGATTTTGGGGACTTTGACAATAAAAAATATTGGAAAAAAATTAAATTTTCCTTTTATTCGTGGCGAAAAATGATCAACCCGTGTCTTGACGATATACTAAAAACACACCTTTATATGTAGCTCTCTCTGACCGCTCATTTCCTTAGCCTGAGCATAAATTCCATAAAAAAAGTCTTTTCGACTATTTCTCGATGGAATTTCTTTTTTATTCACGCATATTCGTTATAAGCGGTCAATTTCCGATCGATACAGCCCCTGAGATGTGAAGAAAAATAAATAGAAAAGAAAAATAAAATTTTGGCGCCATGAAACCTGTCGATTTGTGAAGTCACTTTGGCTGATCCGTGACCCCTGCTGAAGGTCAAATTTTTTTGTCGGCATTCAGACGTTCAAAACAAGTGTTATGGATCGAAAATTTCCCGGGCAACACGAACATGCTATTTGCGACAGTCAAATTCCTCACGCATCATCCTTGAGAGTGCACAAAACGATTTTGGCAACGTGGAAATTTAAAAAAATCGGAAAAAAATTAATTTTTTTTCTCGTGGCAGGGAATGATTAAATCGTGTTTTGACGAGATACTTAAATCACACCCCCTTATCTAGCTCTCTCTGACCTCTCATTTCCTTAGCCTGAGCATCAATTCCATATAAACAGTTTTTTGGACAATTTCTCGATGGAATTTCTTTTTTATTAACGCATATTCGTAATCAGCGGTCAATTTCCGATCGATATAGCCCCTGAGATGTGATAAAAAATCAATAGAAAAAATAAAAATGTTAGCGCCATGAAACCTGTCGACTTGTGAAGTTACTTTGGCTGATCCGTGACCTCTGCTGGAGGTCAAATTTTATTTTCGGTATTTAGAGGTTCAAAAAGAGTGTTTTGGATCGGAAATTTCCCGGGCAACACAAACATGCTATTTGCGACGGTCAAATTCCTCACGGATCATGCTTGAATGGGCAAAAAACGATTTTGGGGACTTTGACATTTAAAAATATCGGAAAAAAATGAAATTTTCTTTTTATTCGTGGCGAAAAATGATCAACCCGTGTCTTGATGATATACTGAAAACACACCTTTATATGTAGCTCTCTCTGATCGCTTATTTTCTTAGCCTGAGCATAAATTCCATAAAAAAAGTCTTTTCGACTATTTCTCGATGGAATTTCTTTTTTATTCACGCATATTCGTTATCAGCGGTCAATTTCCGATCGATACAGCCCCTGAGATGTGAAGAAAAATTAATAGAAAAGAAACAGAAAATTTTGGCGCCATGAAACCTGTCGATTTGTGAAGTCACTTTGGCTGATCCGTGACCCCTGCTGAAGGTCAAATCTTTTTGTCGGCAGTCAGACGTTCAAAACGAGTGCTTAAGATCGGAAATTTCCCGGGCAACACGAACATGCTATTTGCGACAATCTAATTCCTCACGCGTCATGCTTGAAAGTGCACAAAACGATTTTGGCAACTTGGAAATTTAAAAAAATCGGAAAAAAATTGATTTTTTTCTCGTGGCAGGGAATGATTAAATCGTGTTTTGACGAGATACTTAAATCACGCCTCCTTATCTAGCTCTCTCTGACCTCTCATTTTCTTAGCCTGAGCATAAATTCCATATAAACATTTTCTTCGACTATTTCTCGATGGAATTTCTTTTTTATTAACGCATATTCGTAATCAGCGGTCAATTTCCGATCGATGTAGTGTCACGTCCCGCTTTTCGCTTAAATTTTATAAATTTATTAACGACAATAAGTCCTAAATTTATTGTCGTTATTGCTTCACGCGAGAACGGACGTGGACTCACGGTCCCACGCTAAAGCGCTCTCGTCAGCGGATTCCAGGGATTCGCGCGTCGCGATCACCCCATGTGTCGCAAATCACAATAGGCAACTTTTCGGTCGATGGCACCCTTCGGTCACCTTGAGCGAGCTCGTGCATGGCCATCAAGGGCATGCACGCGCCGTTTCCAAAAAGCCGAATTGCAGAAATTCTCGCTCGACTCGCCAACGTTCTGAGGAGCGTTGCCAAGTCGAGTCAGTACCTTGCTACCCACCGTCAGGTGAATCGAGAAGTAATACTCCGGCCTTCAGCCAGTCGCTGCGGCGTAATTCCCGCGTCACCATATAAGATGCATACGCCCGTTTGTATGACATCTTGGGACGTTACACAGGGGTGCTCGCGTAGACGCGTCAGTCTCGGGTCGTTATAAATGTTTTGTCCGTCCTAAAAGATCGTGCCTATGACTCTAGGGTCATAGTAAAATAAGTACCATGTAATAAAAATACCAAAACCATCTAATAAAGTAACGAATCATGTAATAAATCACCCTTCGCGCCCATGATCTCACGATCATGGCTAATCATCAAATTAAAGAAACATCGTTTATGAAAACCTCTCGTTATCGAGGTGGAATTATATTACAACGAATACTGAACAACAGGGAATATCAACAACAACGATATCGATAAATAACAACGTATGCAAATAAGAACAATCGCAAGTTCGCATAAAACATCGCGAGTGAACAACGGGCGATCGACACGTAAATCGGCTGCAAGAAGTATTCGTCGATCGCCACGAAAGACAGTACACGTGGTCATCAGTGCTACGGAACGCTCGGTATTCAAACACCGGCTGATCGGTTCGCGAGTGCGCGGATGAATATATACACGCGTGTATATATTCCCCGTCGACCTTACGACGTATCATGGACCACGCGTTTTTCGGCCATTACAGCGAGTGCGCGGAAAATACTTCTTCGCCCTCACTACATAGGGACTCTAGTGCACGCATAGACTGTTAAGTTTATTGACAGCTAAGTATATGGACGTTTAAGTGTAGTAGTAAGAACGACGTCCAGAGCGCGGCTCCAGATCCTCGCTCTGTCCGTACGACACTCACACACCCACACACACACAGGTAGCGTGCGATAGCCTGGAGCTCCAGCGAAACGTAAGTCAGCTGTTTCATTCGAGAGACGCCGCAAGTATTGTGAGCGCTGTCTCTCTCTCTCATATGTACATGTTCGCAGTGCGCGCGGATCCCCGCTCGCCCTCCCTGCATACTTTGAGATATCGTGTCACCCATGGTAAAACGGTATAATAAATCGTATTTTATATGATGCATTCTAACTAGACTGCGTAATTATTGACGAGACCCTCACCCTTTTTAGCAGTGGCCAGGCCCGTATGGGACGGTGTAGAGGCGCCCAATCTACTAACAAATGCTAAATACCCCTCTGAGTAAATGCATTTCAATTCTTATTAATTATATTTATCTTTGTAACGTGCCTCTCGGTACGTAACAGTAGCCCCGGAGATGTGATACAAAATCGATAGAAAAGAAAAAAAAATTTGGCGCCATGAAACCTGTCGATTTGTGAAGTCACTTTGGCTGATCCGTAACCCTGCTGGAGGTCAAATTTTTTTTTCGGCATTCAGAGGTTAAAAGCGAGTTTTTTGGATCGGAAATTTCCCGGGAACACGAACATGATATTTGGGACAATCAAATTCCTCACGCATCATGCTTGAAAGGGCAAAAAACGATTTTGGGGACTTTGACAATTGAAAATATTGGAAAAAAATTGAATTTTCTTTTTATTCGTGGCGAAAAATGATCAACCCGTGTCTTGACGATATACTAAAAACACACCTTTATATGTAGCTCTCTCTGACCGCTCATTTCCTTAGCCTGAGCATAAATTCCATAAAAAAAGTCTTTTCGACTATTTCTCGATGGAATTTCTTTTTTATTCACGCCCATTCGTTATCAGCGGTCAATTTCCGATCGATACAGCCTCTGAGATGTTAAGAAAAATTAAAAGAAAAGGAAAAAAAATTTTTGCGCCATGAAACCTGTCGATTTGTGAAGTCACTTTGGCTGATCCGTGACCCCTGCTGAACGTCAAATTTTTTTGTCGGCATTCAGACGTTCAAAACGAGTGTTTGGGCTCGGAAATTTTCCGGTCAACACGAACATGCTATTTGCGACGATCAAATTCCTCACGCATCATGCTTGAAAGTGCAAAAAACGATTTTGGCGACTTGGAAATTTAAAAAAATCTGAAAAAAATTAATTTTTCTTTTTTTTTCGCGGCGGGGAATGATTAAATCGTATCTTGACGACATACTTAAATCACACCTCCTCATCTAGCTCTCTCTGACCTCTCATTTCCTTAGCCTGAGCACAAATTCCATAAAAACAGTCTTTTCGACTATTTCTCGATGGAATTTCTTTTTTATTAACGCATATTTGTAATCAGCGGTCAATTTCCGATCGATGTAGCCCCTGAGATGTGAAGAAAAATCAATAGAGAAGAAAAAAAAATTTTTGCGTCATGAAACCTGTCTGAAACGCCATGAAACGCCATGAATCTGTCCCATTCGTGAAGTCACTTTGGCTGATCCGTGACCCCTGTTGGAGGTCAAATTTTTTTTTCGGCTTTCAGAGGCTCAAAACGAGTGTTTTGGATCGGAAATTTCCCGGGCAGCACGAACATGCTATTTGACCAATCACAGCACGAATAAAACGATGACATTGCTTGCGATATTCCGATCTATCGCTACTCATTTTTTTCCATCAACTTTTTACAAGGGGACTAGGGTCACCCACCGCGCGCTGAAGCGCGCGTACAGGGGTTTATTCGCGCTGCTGCGCCCACATTACAACATTCAAATCCCAAAAATGATCGTACACAATTGTCAAATTGCCAGCGGGACTCCCCGAATCTTAAAGCCCCGTGTATAAAAGCCAAGCGACCAATCAGAGCACGAATAAAACGGTGACATCGCTTCCGTTGGTAACCAACTTCGGGCGTTACTCACCAACTTTTCATTAGTGGACTAGGGAACGGAGACGCGCGCTCGCGCGCGCGAGTGGTTGGCCGTCAGCGCTGCAGCGCTTCAGACAAAAATCTTTCATACTTGAGTCACAGAAAGTTTACACTGCCTAAGAAAATCAAATAGGGTAACACCACCAGTGAATGAACGCCCCCCGGTGAATGAACGGAAGCATGTAAATTATATCTATATATAGCGATTTCAACACGGTTTTTCATTCACTGCTGGCGTTCTTAACCCGTTCATTCACTGGTGGTTTTACCCTACGTTATTTGGAAGGCTTAAAAATAAAAAAAATCGTGAGACAATAAAAATCTCGTCCTTGTCGTTGCGGAAATCATTCGCTAACTCACTTTCCGATTTTGAACCTTCATTTGCATAAAAACAGTAATTGTGTCTATGTCTCGTGAGAGTTTATATTTTATTCCTGCATATTCGTGATAAGCGATCGATTTCCAAATGATGTAACCCCTTAGTTTTAAGATGAAGCGGTTTCGAATCCTGGGATTATATCATCTTCAGGTCATCTTTTACACGAATAAAAATAGACTTTCAGCCTAGACTCTTCAACTTCCGGTGGAGGAAGAATTTTCGATGAAACTGGACAAAAATATTTCTATCTCCGCGGTTTAAAGTCGGAGCGGTTTTGAATCTCGGGATTATATCATCCTCAGGTCATCCTTTTCACGAATAAAAATAGACTTCCGGCCTAGACTTCTTAACTTCCGGTGGAGGAAGAATTGTCGATGAAACTCGACAAAAATATTTCCCTCTCCGCGGTTTAAAGTCGGAGTGGTTTTGAATCTCGGGATTATATCATCCTCAGGTTATCCCGTACACGAAAAAAATAGACTTCCGGCCTAGACTTTTCAACTTCCGGTGGAGGAAGAATTCATCGATGAAACTTGACAAAAATATTTCTATCTCCGCGGTTTAAAGTCGGAGCGGTTTTGAATCTCGGAATTATATAATTCACAGGTCATCCTTTACACGAAAAAAATATACTTCCGGCGTAGACTCTTTTACTTCAAAGAAACTTTCAAAAATCAATACTTACTGCGATTATTAAGATTCTGACTTTTAATAAATAACACTTCCTTTATCATACACTAATTTTTATGATTATTCTTTTGGCATTACGGTTTTTGCAATTCTTAATGGTGCGTGCACAAAAGAACATTCAATATCAATAACTATCGTATTTATTAAGATTCTTCCTTTGACAAAGCGTCACATTTTTTCATTTTGCCAGATCTTTTATGATCACCATCTTAGCATAGCGATTTTTGCCATTCTTAAGGGGATATGCACAAAAAAACTTTTAAAAAACCAATAACTACCGCGTTTATCAAGATTCTGGCTTCGAAAAAACGGCCCCCCTTTCATCATACACTATTTTTTATAATTATTCCTTTGGCATTACGGTTTTCGCAATTCTTAAGGGTGTGTGCACAAAAGAACATATTAAAAATCATCAACGATCGTATTAATTAAGATTCTCACTTTGACAAAGCGTCACATTTTTTTATTTTGCCACATCTTTTACGACTTCTATTTCGGCATTGCGATTTTTGCCATTCTCAAAAGGATGAGCACAAAAAAAATTTAACATGCAACGAAGAAAATGAGACGTCGTAGGATAAGATCCATCAAGCGGTTTGGTCAGGATCGTGCACAACGTGGAGAAACTCAAAAATTAATTCATGAGAGAACCGCAGCGCCTCAAGAGTTTCAATTTGCATCAAAAATTTCTTCATTTGATACGTCAAACGATGGACCATTGGTCAGGTTTGCACGTATTCAAAGAACATTTATAATTATGTTCAAAAATCGGCGTTTGGACGCTGACTCGGTCCCATTAAATAAAAATATTTTTAGAAGTAAAATAATGATCAATTTATTGCAAGAAAATAATTTTGATTGAAAAAAATAATTTTGTATTAAAGTCATTTCAATTAACCAAATAATCTAATGTTTAAGATGCGATCAATGTAATTAATCCAATGAATACAAATGTAATCAATTCCATCTTGCATCGAATTGTTACTATTCAATAAGAGATTCAAATAATGGAGTAATAGATCTGTGAAAATATGTTATTAAATGAACAGTTATTCTCTTGGTTCAACAAATAAATAATCGAAACAATACTTTTATTGAATAAATAACTTCATGTTTTCAAGTTCAATAATTTAATCAATAAAAACAATCAAAATCATGATAAGATTAGTGAGAAACAAATCTGATCTCATTATGATTTTTTTCGGTCAATGCGCTTGAACTCGAATCTACTGCTTTTTTCTCACCCGGTACGGTATCTTTTGAGAAAAGAACCGTCGCCTTAATTGGCTCAATCGATAAAAAAAAATAAACGTCTTGGGACTTGAACCACGCGTGTGAGAGAGAGAACCAAAAATATAAGAGTGAACAAGCGAGCGCACGCGAGATTATAAACAGATCAACGCGGTTGCTAAGGACTCAATCTTACAATTCACCTTCACGTTCAGAGTACAACTGCGATAAAAGTCCACGTCAATTTTCCATATTTTTCATCAATTTTTCATAAATTTATTAATTAAATAATCATTGTCATTTATTGAGTTGTTGTTATTATTATTCTCTATTCTATTATTATTATTATTCTCCAATATTTATTAAAGCTTTGTTTTTCCGCGGTCATTTTGTGTTTTCCGTTGGGTTTTTTGCTTTGATTAATTTGTATTTGTCCGTTCGTTGAATTTGTTCGTTTTATTTTTGCATTAGCATTTTTTTTGCGTATTTGGGGCGCGTTTTTTTTTTGTTACAATGGACGAGGTGAGTAAAGTAAGAATGCACACTGCATTAATTGAGGCGAGATTCAATTTCTCGCAGGCCGTTCGCGTGTATCGAGAAGCCCACGGGGAACCAGTGCCGTCTAGGCAGAGTTTTAGAATTTCCATCAATCCCGACAATCCTTTCCTGACAGGCTGGCTGCGATCGTGCAAGAGTTCGGTGTCCCGGCAAGACCAGCCAGGCCTCGCGCGAGACCAGTGTCAGGACCCCGTGAGCGAAAAATTTTGCAGATGATCAGGGATGAACCGATTCAAAGCGCCAGGGCTCTTGCAAGGACCTTAGGTAAATATGAACTTGAATCCTTATGAAAATTGCATGCACTTGGGGCATTCCATGTCAAATCGACCAAGAGTTGGAATCAAACCCTCTCAGTTTCGATGAAATTTGGTCAGAAGTTTTCGTTTTCAATAAAATAAAGTTCTAGCAAAGGAAAAAAATTAAAATTTAACTTAAAAAATTATTCAAAATTTGAAATTTCACAATTTTTAAAATTTCTCGAGTTTATTTTTTAAATATCCCGAAAACTATGATAGTTACGACAAATCGTCCTGAATCCGTTTTGCAGAGTATACTTGGGGCTACGGAGAAAAAAAATAATGGGAAATTTTTTTTTCAAAAATCGTGAAAATCGAAATACCGCATTTTATTTTTGGTTCCATTTTTTTTTATATGATACCTTATACTGATCTTAAAAGATCCAAAATTTTCAGAGGTGTTTTTTTATTCCAGAAAAATAAATTTTTGAATTTTTAAAAATCTTGCAAATCCACGATCAATATTAAATTTTTGGTTACATTTTTTTTTATACACTCAGTCAAAAAATTAAAGGAACAGAAAAATTTGCAAGATTTTTTAGCGATTTTCCAAAGGCTGTAACTTTGTTAATTTTGGTCGAAAATTTTTTGTAATAATAGCATTTTGAAGCTTGAATCTTCTAGTTTCGGAATCATGAGACTAATTTTGTTTTTAAGCATCACCCTCGATTCGGTCAAAAGAAATAGCACGGTCAAAATTTTCTAGAAATTTTCGATTTTTTCAAAACAGTCGTTGGGCTTAACTTAACCAATCTATGGATCGTCTAGCTGGATTCTTCTCAATTTTCTTTTTTTCTTTTTGTTTTACGCCCATTTCTCGCTGAGATATCGGCGATTGAATAAAAATTCGCCTTTTTTTACATCTTCGATATCTCCGGAACTAATGATCGTACAGTGAACAAACGATGGGTTTTTTTCGTGATTGGGCCTTTTTGATAATTTGCATTCAACATTTAATAAATATCGACAAAAAAAGTTTTTATTGCCCTGCGGACGTAAAAGTGCCTTTTTACGCCCACTTCGTAGGCTTAAAAGGCACTTTACGCCGTCGGGCAATAAAATATTGTACGAGGGTCATAATGTACTATTAATGCTCAATTTTGACTTCGAAAATACAAAAAAACGGTTTTTTCTTGTTTTGGAAAATTTACCACAACTTCGTAAATATTGCGAAAGGTACCGATGTTTGCAGGTTCTTTCCCAGCCTAATGCATACCCAAAAACCCTGCAAATTTTTGAAACTGTCGGTCGAGTCGTTTTTTTCCGCAAATCGTCAAACTTTTAGAAAAATAAAGGAGCACGTTTATTGATTCTTAATCGACAAATAATGATGGTAAAAGTAAAAAAGTTTTTCTTTCTTTATGTCTCGAATTTGCATTTCATGAGCGTGAGAGTTTAAGAGAAACTCAAATTTCGAAAAACTTTTCTTTTTCACAATTGAGCATTTAAATATTTGTTCGATATTTATTAAATATTGAATGGAAAATGAAGAAAAAATGCCAATAAAATGTTTTTTTTTTCAAATTTATAAAAAAAAAGTTTCCAAGATTTTGAAAAAAAATTGTTTTTCCAAAATTTTCAAAAAAAATGGTTTCGGAAATTTAGTTTTTTTTAGCGTTCACGCTCATTCGATGCCAATTTGACAGAAAAAAAAGAAAAGATTTTTCTTTATTTTCAACACCATTAATTGGTCTTTAAGGCAGAATTCTCCTTTAGACGCTCGAAAGAAGGCGATTTTCATTCATTTTTAATGAGATTATGAATAAAACTATTGATTTAGGGTTTGTTAGGCTCAATGAACACACTATCGGAATACACTAAAAAAAAATTCATTTAATATTTTATGAACTTTTAATATAAAAAAACACCACTTCAACGCAACGCCTTGATTGCCAGGTTGGTCTGCGCTGGTGTAAAAATTTCGAAAATGGGCTATCTAAAACAGACGAATTTGGACTTTTTCGATTAAATATATCACTATCAACCGGCTGTCGTAGAATTTTTAATGTTCATGCAAAAATATCAAAATGGCGGCCAAGAAAATTTTTGGTTTGAAATAGCATGTTCTTTCACTGCTTTTTGCCATACAAAAAATAGTAAAAACCAACATTTTGAAATAATTCTAGTACAGCCAGTTGCTGTAGGTGTCTAGAACGGGTGGTTAAATTTTCAGAACAATCGGTTCAGTAGTTTCTGAGATTTTCGCACCAAGCGGTGTAAAAAAGTATTTCGAGATAAACGCATTCAAAGTGCATAAAATATAAAAAAATTTTTTTTAAAATGTACTTCGATAGTGTATTTATTAAGCCTAATAAACCCTACATCAATATCTTTATTCATAATCTCTCTAAAAAATAGCCAATCTATCGCACGTCCAAAGTAAAATCCTGCCTTAAGGATCAATAAACGTGTTCCTTCAATTTTTCGAAAAGTTTGATGATTCGGTCACAAAAAACGGCTCGGCCGATTGTTTTAAAAACTGGCATTATTTTTTGGTATGTTTCGAGCTAAAAAAAAATCTGAGAACACTGGCATTTTTCGCAATATCTGCAAAGTTGTGGTAGATTTTCGAAAACACGAAAAAAAGCATTTTTTTTCGGACTTTTCCAAGTAAAAATGAAGTATCGATTTTTTTTTGCTTGCTGTACGATTGACGGTAACGTGGACTTATAGAGGGTAGATGTAAGTATCCGAAACCCATCGTTTGTTTGCTGTACGATTATTAGTTCCAGACATATCGAAGATATTAAAAAAAGACGAATTTTTGTTCAATCGCCGATATCTCAGCGAGAAATGGTCGTAAAATGAAAACAAAAAAAGCAAATTGAAACTGAAGAATTCAGCTAAACAATCCATAGATTGGTTAAATTAAAAAAAAAAAACATTTTGGAGCCCAACGACTGTTTTGAAAAGACCGACAAGTTCGAGAAAATTTTTGCCATGATATTTCTTTTCACTGCGTCGAGGGTGATGCCCAAAAATAAATTCGACTCAAGATTCCGAAACTAGAAGATTCAAGCTTCAAAATGCTTTTTCAAACATTTTTTTTGACCAAAGTGAACAAAGTTACAGGAACAAATTTGAAAATCGCTGAAAAATCTCGCAAATTTTTCTGTTCCTTTCATTTTTTGACCTTGTATAATATCTTGGACTGATATTAAAAAATCCTGAAAGTTTCAAGATGGTATTGTTTTATTTCAAAAATATAAATTTTTGAATTTTGGTAAAAAAAATTTGTTTCTTTTTATTACCCAAATTCGAAAATTTATATTTTCAAAACAAAATAACACCATCCTGAAACTTTCAGGATCTTTTAAAATTAGTCCAAGGTATTATACCAGGTGTGTAAGTATGAAACCGGAATTTGCCCATAGGTGGCGCTAGATGTCGATGCAGTTACCGACACATCACGTCAGCTGTGTCTTGTTATTGTATTGATATCCAACAAAGATTTCCAACTCACAATAACACGAGTTTCATTCAGTAGCATTAGTTTATTAGAGATAAACATGTCGAGTTTTGTGCCAACAAATTACGATTTGCGGACAGCCCTACTTTTCTGTTTTCATCTGAAGAAAACCGCAGCCGAATCGCATCGAATGCTTCTGGAGGCGTTTGGTGAGCATGCTCTCGGTAAAACACAGTGTTTCGAGTGGTTTAAACGGTTCAAAAGTGGCGATTTTGACGAAAGACAATGCTGTGTGTTTGGTGGGATGAGAACGGCGTAATCTACTACGAGCTGCTGAAACCTGGGGAAACTGTCAATACTCAACGCTACCGACAACAAATGACCGATTTGGATCGATTTGGATCATATCATTACAATAAACGTGTTTTTTCTGTACAAAAATTCCGGTTTCATACTTACACACCTGGTATAAAAAAAATGTAACCAAAAATGCAATGTTTATCGTGGACTTGCACAATTTTTAAAAATTCAAAAATTCATATTTTTGAAATAAAGAAAACACCTCTCTGAAAATGTAAGGATTTTTTGAGATCAGTATAAGGTATTCCATAAAAAAATTGAACCAAAAATAGAATGCGGTATTTGGGTTTTCACGACTTTTCAAAATTCAAAATTGTCCAAATTCATTATTTTTCAAAAATTTTTTTCGGGATATTTTTTTTTTTCGTCGCCCCGAGTATCTAGAGAGTTTATTTTCAAGCACGAGTTGTATTCGACTGATTTTTTTTTACGTCAATTTCAACCAGTAGGACCTTCGAATTTCACATCTTCTTGGAAAAGTTTGGATGGCATCTCCTAATTGATTTTTTTTCGCACATTTCGATGAATTTGACGTTTTCGACTCGTATGTACGTAGGTTATAAGCTATTTTGACAAATTTTCCATTATTGCCTAGCTAACTAGCGGAAAATTTTTTCAAAAATGACTGATATTATTTTGTCTTGCTCGTACCACTCTATGTCAAATACGAAGCTTCTATTGGTTGAATTTTGGGTGGCAAAAAATTGTGATAAAAATTATTTTACACAAACGAAATAAAGCTAAATTTATTCCCGTCAAAAAGCTTTTTTTTAAATTCGATAATTTTTTTTTTTTTTACGGAGTTAGGCAACTTCTAGTGTGGCAAGAAATATTTACTGGTGTTACAAGACTTTCCAGCAATTTTTACATTACTTTCATTCCATTCCATTTATCAATGCAGGCATGAAGCGAGAAACGGTCAGGAAGATAATCCGGAAACAGAACTTCCCTTATAAAATTCAAAAGCGGCAAAAGTTGAACGTCGACGATTACGTTCAGCGACTGGACTATGCTATTTGGGGAGTGACCAAAACCGACGAAGATCACGACTTCTTTAAAAAAGTCTTGTTCACCGATGAAGCCGGTTTTACTAATCTAAGCACGGTGAACAAGCAAAATGTCCGCAACTGGGCACCAGAAAATCCTCATTGGCAGGTGGAGCTGCCAATGCAGGCACGTTGGAGATTAAATGTGTGGCTCGGGATCTTTGACGACCGAATAATTGGTCCCCGTTTCCTCGAAGGTACACTGACCGGAGAGAGGTATGCGGAGCTTTTAGAAAAGGACTTGCCGGAGTTGCTCGAAAACGTTCCTCTTCTTCGCCGCATAGACATGTGGTTCCAGCAGGACGGTGCACCGGCCCACACGTCCCGAATCGTGAGGGCCATTCTCACTAGAAAATTTCCCGACAAGTGGATTGGGCTCCATGGGCCGGTGCCCTATCCACCAAGATCACCAGATCTCACACCTCTCGACTTCTGGGCGTGGGCATTTATTAAAAGCAGAGTGTACCGTACAGCCCCGACAACAGAAGCGGATATGATGCTGAGAATCAAAGAAGCGTGCCAAGAAATTACGCCGAGGATGTTGTGCCGAGTTCGACGGAACATAAGGAAGCGGCTAGAAAAGTGTATTGAGATGGAAGGAGGCCATATTGAAGGCTGTCTTCAACATGGTTAAATGGCACAGCCACAGCCCGGTAGAATTTTCACGTTACTGAATTGCTGTACAGAAATATTTCGTTGATTTCTAGTATATTGTAACTAAATAAATTTAGCTATGACAAAAAACAATTCGTATTGTCAATTAAACAATTTATATGGTACAAAGATATTTTTTTATACTGCCAAATCAAATAGTTTACGTCACCTTCGATTGAAGGGGGGCAGCGTTTTTTTCTCGATTTCGACGGAAAATTTGTCCGATTTAAAAATTTCAAACACCAATATTGAAGTAAATTTTATTATCTTTTGAATAAGACTAGGTGGAATGCAATCGGTCAAGAAATGGCCGAGTGCGAGACGATGGAGTCAGGACGCGCAAATCGCGAATTCGGGGACATCCTGAAAAAGAGTACATGCCATTGTCGAATGGCTTCTAACTGAAATAATTCGAAAGCGCAGCTCATGGCACTCAGGATTTAAAAAAAATCTAAAATCGGTCAATTCAAGTGGATGTGGTAGCCCCAGGAAGTTGAAACGGTTTTTCGACGATAACTTAAAAGATTGATGATCGATTGACCTGAAGTTTATCGGAGAGTCGTGTTTCGTCATAGCCAACGACCTGGTCGTGTTATAAAAACTCTCTTCGAGAATGAGATCCAACGTTTTCCCGAACGCACGGTGTCAATTACACACACATTTTCCACAATGAAAGACTCTAATACCGAAAATGTGAGTAGGTGCATTATTAAGGGGAAATTTGAACGAACAAAACGTGTGGTCGCGCAATACCAGAGTCGACCTCTATCACTAATGGGAAGGGGTTGAAAAATAGAATGGAAATGCTGAAATAAAAAAAGATCGCGTCCGTATTCGAGAGGTGTTGCTCAATTGTTTTCGCACTCACCGGCTGACTACACGTTTTCTCACTACTGGGGTGAGATGGACCGCTTTGAGATTGTTACAAAAAAAAACATTTTCATCTTGTCATCTTTTTTCTCATGACCATTTTTTTTCTTAAAGGGGGAAGAAGAAAAGAAATTATTCTAAATCAATAACTAGCGTGTTCATTGAGATTCTGAATTTAAAAAAAACGCAAATTTTTTTATTTTACAGTAATTTTGATAATAATTATTTTTGCATTCCAATTTTTGCAATTCTTAAACTGGTATGCAGAAAAGAAATGTTGAAAAATTACTAACTGACGTGTTTACCGGAATTTTAACGTTTAAAAAACATCACTTTTCTTGATTTGCAATATTTTTAATGTCCATTCTTTTCGCCATGTGCTTTTTGCATTTCTTAAGGAGTTGTGAAAAAAAGAATGTTGGAAAATTAATAACTAACGTGTTTACTAAAATTCTGAGTTCAAAACCGTGTCATTTTTTTTATTTCACATAATTTTTTATGACAATATTTTTTGCATTACGGATCTGGCAATTCTTAAGGGAGTATGCACAAAAGAACATCTAAAAAATCAATAACTACCGTCTTTATCGTGATTTTGACTTTGAAACAGGGTCACATTTTTATGAATATTAATTTTGCATTGCGATTTTTGCCGGTCTTAAGGGGATATGCACACCAAAAAAATTAAATAGTCAATAACTACCTCGTTTATCGAGATTCTTACTTTGACGAAAGGTTACATTTTTTATTTTGCCATATTTTTTATGATCATTATTCTGGCATTGCAATTTTCGCCATTCTTAAGTGGATATTCAGAAGAAAAAAATTGAAAAATCAATAACTGCCGCGTTTATCGAGATTGTTATTTTGACAAAGCGTCACATTTTATATTTTGCCACTTTTTTTATAATCATTATTTTGGCATTTCGTCTTTTGCCATTCTTAAGAGGATATGCACGAAAAATAATAAAAAAATCAATAACTACCGCGTTTATTGAGATTCTTACGTTGACAGAGCGTCAAATTTTTTATTTTGCCACTTTTTTATGATTATTATTTTGACATGGGGATTTTTGCTATTCTTAAAGAGATATGCATGAAAAAAAAATTAAAAAATCAGTATCTACCTCGTTTACCGAGATTCTTACTTTGAAAAAGCGTTACATTTGTTATTGTGCCACATTTGATATGATCGTTTTTTTTTTTCATTGCGATTTTAGCCATTCTTAAGGGGATATGCACAAAAAAACTTTGAAAAATCAATAACTACCGCTTTTATCAAGATTCTGACATTTAAAAAACGGCCCTTCTCTTATCATACACTGTTTTTCATGATTGTTTCTTTGGAATTACGGTTTTTGCAATTCTTAAGGCGGTGTGCACAAAATGACATTTAAAAAATCAATAACTACCGTCTTTACAGAGATTTAGACTTTAAAACAGTGTCACATTTTTTATTTGACAAATTTTTTAATGATTATTATTATTATTGCATTGTGATTTTTACCAATCTTAAGGGGATATGCACAAAAGAACATTAAAAAAATCAACAAGTACTGTACTTATCCATATTTTTACTTTGAAACAGCGTAACGTTTTATTATTTTACCAGATTTTTTATGATCTTTATTTTGGCAATGCGATTTTTGCAATCCTTAAGACAATTTGCACAGAAAATAGGTGAAAAATCAATAACCACTGCGTTTATCGAGATTCTCACTTAGACAAAGAGTCACATTTCTTATTTTGCCACATTTTTTATAAGCACTATATTAGCATTGCGATTTTTGCTATCCTTAAGGGGATATGCTCAAAAAAAACTCTAAAAAATCACTAACTACCGCGTTTATCGAAATTCTTACTTTGACAAAGTGTAACATTTTTGACTTTGCTACATCTTTTATGATCAGTATTTTGGCATTGCGATTTATACCATTCCCAAGCGGGTATGCACAAAAAAAATTAAAAAATTAATACCTACTTCGTTTATCAAGATTATTACTTTGAACAAGCGTCACGTTTTTTATTTTACAAAATTTTTTATGTTTATTCATTTTGCATAGCGGTTTTTGCAATATTTAAACAGGTATCTTGATAAACGCCGTAGTTATTGATTTTTTAAAGTTTTGCTTGTGCATATCTCCTTAAGAATGGCGAAAATCTCAATGCCAAAATAATGACTATAAAAAATGTGTCAAAATAAAAAATGTGAAGCTTTGTCAAAGTGAGAATCTTAATAAACGCGGTAGTTATTGTTTTTTATATGTTCTTTCGTGCACATCCTCTTGAGGATTGCGAGAAGCGTTATGCCGAAAAAAGCATCATAAAGTGTATGATAAAAAAGGGCTTTTTAAAAAAAGTCAGAATCTTGATAACAGCGGTAGTTAATGATTTTTCAAATTTTTTTTTGTGCATACCCCCTTAAGAATTGCCGAAACCGTAATGGCAAAGAAACGATCATGAAAAATAATGTATGATAAAAGAAGTGCCATTTGTTCAAAGTCAGAATCTTAATAAACTCGGTAATGAAGGATGTTTTATAGTACATTATGACCCGAGGACGAAAAAACTTTTTCGAACGAGTGTGAGTTTGCAGCATGAGCCTCACACTCGCCAGAAAAAGTTTTTTCGTCCTCGTATCATAATGTACTATTATTGCCCGAGAGCGTAAAATGGCACTTAACGCCCGATAAACAGGTTAGTTATTAATCTTTCAAAATTTATTATTTCATACCCCCTCACAAATTGCAAAAACCGTAATGCAAAAGGAATGACCATAAAAAATCTTGTAACATGAAAGCCAGAATCTCGATAAATGCAGTAGTTATTGATTTTTTAATTT
Organism: Alloplasta piceator; assembly: GCA_946863875.1. NCBI lineage: Eukaryota > Metazoa > Arthropoda > Insecta > Hymenoptera > Ichneumonidae > Alloplasta > Alloplasta piceator. Next base: position 23,732,545 of record OX333080.1, read on the forward strand.
TTTTGTGTGCATATCTCCGCAAGAATTGCAAAAACCGTAGTAAAACAGGAATGAACATAAAAAATAGTGTATGATAAAAGAAGTGCCGTTTTTTAAAAGTAAGAATCTGGATAAGCTCAGTAGTTATTGATTTTTGAATTTCTCTTGTTTGCATATCTCCTTAACCCTTTCGCAGTGAGGAGAAAATGAGATTTTTGCGGCATTTTTGTGTTAGAAAAAAATTTGCATAGATTTGCTTAAAAGTCTCAGTATAAAGGTTTTTGGGGTCGCTGATTTCGAATTTAAAATCAGATTTCCAAAATTCAAAACGGCGGATCCAATATGGTGGACGCAAATTCGAAAAATCGTTTTATTTCGACGAAAGTGAGTACTTCATGGTTTTCGGAGTCGCTGAATTCGAATTTGAAATCAGATTTTCAAAATTCAAAATGGCGGATTCGATATGGCGGACGCAAATTTAAAAAATGGTTCGATTTAGAAATCTGATTTCAAATTCTAATTCAGCGTCTCCGAAAACCACGAGGTACTCACTTTCGTCGAAATCAAACCATTTTTCGAATTTCGTCTGCCATATTGGATTCACCATTTTGAATTTTGGAAATCTGATTTCAAATTCGAATTCAGCAACCCCGATAACCATGAAGTACTCACTTTCGTCAAAATCAAACCATTTTTCGAATTTGCGTCCACCATATTGGATCGGCCATTTTGAATTTTGGAAATCTGATTTCAAATCCTATACTTCATCACCGTATGTGAATTTCTAGAAAAAAAATTGTCATACTTGAAAATGTATGAGAATGTTTAGAGTATGAGAATACCAACTTTCGCCCTGATGAAGCTATTTTTGCATTCCGGTCCGCCATACTGGATCCGCCATCTTGAATTGCTACATTTTCAGGACAAATTCGTAATCAAAAACCCCAAAAACCCTTTGATACCAACTGTCGCACTAATCGAGCAAATTTATGCATTTTTGGTCCGCTATTTTGAATTCACGAATTTTCAGTGCAACTTCTTAATCAGCGACCCAATAAACCCTCGAATAACAAATTTTGCTCTGATCAAGCGTTTTTTGCAGTCAGCCATCTTGAATTTTAAAAATTCGTAATTAGCGATCGCAAAAACCCTTGAATGCCAATTGTCGCTCTGATCGAGCGATTTTTTGCACATTTAATGCAATCGAAATGACGTACGAAATTACAAAACATTAGTTCGTTAAAAAAAACGTCGAAAAAATTTCAATGGTTTTAAAAACATTTTTTTTAATCTTATTAATTTCTTCTTGACGAGACCTTGCAAGTCTCGTATTATTTTGTGATATTATTATTCCCCTGTCATACGAATTTTTCGTCCGATGCGATTCGGAAATGTCATTGAGAATGACATTTCGATCGCGGCACACTCGACAGCCGTGAGCTCAGACCGACTGACGGGACAATAGCACGGCCGAGGGGCTATTCATTCGTGAAATCATTGAACCACCTCGGTATGAAGTCAGAATTGAAGTCGAGCGAAATCACGTGAAATCACATAAATTCGCACGAAATCGACGTTACAAAAAAATCGTTGAAATCACTTGAAATCAGAATGAAATCGCTCCAAGATTATTGAAATCAATGTGAAATCACTTGAAGTCATGAAATCACTGGACATCACAAAATATACGTAGAGTGCGCAGAATTTTCAAAATCGATTTTCACACACAACAAAGAAACGCGAGAAAACATGCCCTAACGCGTTTCGGATAATTTAGTATTCAGTGTCGTGGCGGGCAGCGTCGAGAGCTAACGAGAAGCAACAAAGTTGAAAAAAATAATAAAGGTGTGACCTCGGTGTGTTCTGAGGTGGGTCTTTAGTCGAGTCGGTTTGTGCTTCGGCTTGTTCTGATTGTGAGACTAGTGTCAAGCTTATTGCAATATCGTTTGCTGCAGGTATGTTTTTTTGTCTCGTCTAATTAATCGAATTTTAAGCATTTCATTCTGTTCTTCTGCTTGCGTACAATATCACTGGTAGTGTTACTTGTGGGATGTTTGTATTACAATGCGTGGAAGCTTAAATTGAAAAATATAATACCTAAAACTGGATACTCATATCCAAAAAAACATTTTCAAAAAAGGACATTGACAATCAATTCTAAGAGGTGGCTTAAGGTAGTTGAGTCACTACGAAACTTGTTAACAATTAGTTCAATAAATAGTTTCTTAATCATTGTGAAATTTTTATACGACTTCCTGAATACTTAATGTAAAAACAAATCAAATTTTCAGAATTCTATCATCATTACTTCAACCTCCTTAAGGGTTTAAGCAAAAAAAGTTTAAAAAATTATAAAAATTTGGTATGTATTTGTATAACGTATTTAAGAGGTCGTGTAAAAGTTTCACGACGATTAGAAAGCTCGTCATTAAAAAATTAATTTTTTGTCAAGAATAATTTTTTAAACAAATAAAAAAAATGTTTATCAATAAACTTTGTTTCCATTGCTTTCAGTGTATTGTAGATATTAAAAAATTAAGAGGTCAAAAAAAAACTTATTGCAAAGTTACATCAGTTTCCATAAATCTACATTTAATTTGTTAATGTTAATTGTTCGATAACGAGCTTCCTAATCGTCTTGAAATTTTTCCTGACTACCTTATCGACGTCTTTCGTTACTAATAAGTTCAGATTTTTGTTATCAATTTGCCCTGACGACTCAACGACCTTATCAGTGTCTTTCGTTACTAATAATTTCAGATTCTTGTCATCAATTTGCCCTGACGACTCAATAACCTTAATAATTTAAAAATAAATGCCAATCCAAACACCCCTTAATATTACTTGTCAGCGCTCCTGTTGTACGAAAACTTTTGTGAGTTCAAATCTTATATTTTTTGCCGGTAGGAGATGAAAAATACTCAAGCCAGTATGCGCGCGTAAATGATAATACCAAAGATATAGGTGTTCTTTGCAATTGGTATAATATCGTACCAAACTCGGCCCGTTTAGTGTTTGTACCCATGGATGTAGATGGTTACATTAACATCAACCAATATAAAATGACCATTTCTCCACCTAACGTGTCCGACGGTGGTCTTCATGTTCATACAGCGCATTATAAACAAGTAAATAATTATTTTAATACTCAGATCTTTTTATTTAGACCTCTAACTGACCCCCAAATTCTAGCTGCCACCACTCGGCCCTGGTATGCTGCAAATTGATATTCTGCAAACTGATTATATCACAGGTTGATAACTGCAATGCGATAAATCGAGCAATAAATAATAAATAATACCACTTTAAATGTCGCTCTGAATAGTATCAATGATTTCAGAAATCGTCCAATAAGATTTTTTTCGAATCGTATGAAATCACTTGAAATCACTTGAAATCACTTGAAATCACTTGAAGTCACGTGAAATCACATGACCTTCGAAATCAGTGAAATCGACTTCATGAAATCAGTGAAATCAGGTGAAATCGACTTCATGAAATCAGTGAAATCAGGTGAAATCGACTTCATTCTGAAATCACTTGTACACTGGATCCGGTAGTGAATAGCCCCTCGAGCACGGCGCACTTCACGCAGCACCTTCGTTCGAAGAAATTCATAATTTTTAATCAACTTTGATAATTTTTTTCACTGCGAAAAAAATATGTACGGCACTTTATTACGAGTGGTCTGGATTCGGAAAAATATGAACTTTAATAACATATTTTTGAAATGTATTTTCAGTTTTTTTTTGAAAAAAAAAATTTTCCACAGCAAAAAAGAGAGCATCCTTCGCGATGCCTACTTAAGAACAGTCAAAATTGTCCTTTAACTCGCTTTAAAAAAGCATGGCTACCCCCAAATGGTCACACTGTATATCCATAGATATATACATATATATATATATATATACCTATATATACATATATATAGGTATACTGAGTCGATGGGATGTCCCGTTGGCACTCATCGAACGTGTTGATCATCGAGGATCGAATGCGCATGGTCTCGCGGAGTGAAACTCGAGGAGTAAAACTCGAGGAGGAAATCTCGAGGAGTAAAACTCGAGGAGTATAACTCCTCACAAGTCGAGCGGTTTCGATCCTGACGCGAAATTCGATCTCCGTACGGTCATCGTTACAATGCTCATACCTATATATACTATATATTAGCATAGGGCGCACAAGAATAAACGTGGATATATACAGTACTGAGCAATTGAAGTGGGATTTTTTTAAGAGCCTGTATTTTTGCAAAAAAAAAATCGAATTTTGAAAAACCTCGATACATGGTAGATCGGAAATTTCATCAGCTTTCGATTGCGACCACGCTCGTCGCGATTCGTCAAGAATTGCGGGCGTGGGAGGCATAAAGGTGGGGGAGTGCAAAATCGGGCCTCCCGCGAGTGTCGGGATTTTAGGGTTGCGAGTGCTCCAGAGGCTCTGTGCGGTATCAAACGAAAGGGTATCACTCAGGGATGAAAAAAAGTTGCATCAGAATCGAATCCCCCACCCCCCAAGGGGGCGGTGGTGCCAAAAAGGTGAAACGGTATGTTGGGCATAATGAGAAAATGGTTCGTTCAATCGGGTTTATTTTTTTCGGAGAATCATTTTTTTCGAGTACTCCGTGACCCTGTGAAAAAAAACCTAAGAAAAATCGCCTTTGAAATGAAAATTCACGTGTCCCGCCGGAACGCATTTTCATTCGCGAGCATTTTTCGCATCGAAAAACTCGACAAATATTTTTTTCAATTACGCCCCATTAAAAAGGACATTTCGACGAATGAAGTCGTATTTTTTTCATATTTTTCTTATGCCTGGTTTATCTCAACGAGGTATTTGAAAACCGCGTTGCGAATCAAGATTCTTTCGATGGTCGTGGCTTTCCACAATGGATGAGTACCACTGTTTAGGCTATTTTCGATCAGTCGTATTCGGTCTTCACCATTTTTTCACGAGCCAATCAAAAGACTTCATGGGACTTAGAATATTTTCGATATCTCGTGTTCGTGCTGGAGCGCGTACCATGGAGAGAGACTCCCGCGTCGCTATCCAGTACTTGGAATATTTTTGCGACAAAATTTAGCTTTCTCCCGCCAATCGGGTGACTTTTTGGCGTATTTTGCAAAACTTTTAGTTTTATTAGGCGTAAAGTAACGAAAATTTATATGCAATACATTACAATACATTTTTAAAACGTAGATTTATTTGCATGATGAAAAAATTAAGAAATTTGTTTTTCCCTGATTATTTTTCAGGTAAAAATGCATGACGGCATGATTATTAATTTAATTGCAAACAAGAATGTTAAAACGTTGCAACAAATTGGTAGCCCTGAAAAGGACCCTTTTAGTTTTATTGGGCATAAAGTAACGAAGATTTATATGCAATAAATTACAATACGTTTTTAAACCGTAGATTTATTTGCATGATGAAAAAATAAAGAAATTTCTTCTTCCCTGATTATTTTTCGGGTAAAAATGCATGATGGCATGATTATCAATTGTATTGCAAACAAGAATGTTCAAACGTTGAAAAAAATTAGTAGCCCTGAAAAGGACCGTTTATTTTTTCTTTCTTGTTTTCATCGAGTTGATTTGCAACATTTTCAATAACTCGGGGATCGAGTTTTTTTATAAAAATGTTCCATACCTCGCGCGAAGTGGAAGAGAGTGCGAGCAAAAAATAATTCTCGCAGCATACCGTGCTCATCTGGAAATTTCTTTTTTTTTATCTTCCATCGAGCATACAGTTTTCTCAAGTACAAAATAATTTTTGAATGTGCTGAAAGAAACATGAAAACATAAATTTGGAATACCTAAAATTATCCATTTTTGACTGCAGACAGTTGTATTACGTTGAAAAATTTTGATGGCTCTGAAAAGGGCCGATTTTCATCTCGAGGCGTCGTGGCATCGAGCTGCGAGATGATCCAACGCCGATTCATTTGACGTAGAGTGGGGAGAGAGATGCAGACACGTCGGGCAGCGAGAGGCGACTGGAGCAAGTGCCATGCGCGCCACGTCTTTATATACACTAAAGCCAAGCGATGGCACATTCTGATTGGCCCGTGAAGCTAGGAGGGGGATTGCTGTGCGTACCGAGCCTCTGATTGGTCAGATGACAAGCTCCAGCATGTCTTTTGCCTATTCTTCCGAAATCAAAAATTTTTAAGAACTAAGCAAATTTTCGCGACAAAATTTTGTTTCCTCGCGCCAATCGAGCGACTTTGGCGTATTTCACGAAACTTTTCGTTCATTTGGCGTAAAGTAAAGAACAATTCTATGCAATAAATTACAATATGTTTGTACAACGCAGATTTGCATGTTCAAAAAATTGAAAAATTTCTCTTTTTCTGATTTTTTTTGGTCAAATTTTATGATGGCATGATTATTTATTTTATTGCAAACAAGAATGTGCAAACGTTGAAAAAAATTGGTAGCCCTAAAAAGGGCCGTTAATTTTTTCTTTGTTGTTTTCATTGAGTTCATTTGCAGAAAGTTCAATCACCGAGTTATTTCGATACCTTCCACGAAGTGGAAAGGTATCGAAAAATTCAATCACTGAGTTATTGAACTTTCTGCAAATGAACTCAATGAAAACAACAAAGAAAAAATTAACGGCCCTCTTTAGGGCTACAAATTCTTTTCAACGTTTGCACATTCTTGTTTGCAATAAAATAAATATTCATGCTATTATAAAATTTGACCAAAAAAAATCGGGAAAAATTTTTTTTTCAAATTTTTTAAACATGCGAATCTGCGTTGTACAAACATATTTTAATTTATTGCATGGAATTGTTCTTTACTTCAAGCCAAATGAACGAAAAGTTTCGTGAAATACGTCAAAGTCGCTCGATTGGCGCGAGGATGCAAAATTTTGTCGCAAAAATTTGCTAAGTTCTTAAAAATCTTTGATTTTGGAAGAATAGGCAAAAGACATGCTGGAGCTTGTTATCTGACCAATCAGAGGCTCGGTACGTACAGCCATCCCCCTTCTAGCTCCACAGGCCAATCAGAATGTGCCACCGCTTGGCTTTAGTGCTGTTACGTCCCGCGACTTTTGGGATTTCTCTTCGTTCTTGAGTTTTCCCATATCAGGTAATTCTCGAGAAAAATACGTGAGGAAAAGGTACACCATTGAAGCAGGGGTCCATTCTCACGGTGTGGCCATATTCTCACCAATTTTCTGCCTCTCAAATTACGGGCCATGAGGACATCGTCGACGCCTAGTTAGTCACTCATCGACTCGGACCATTCGAGAAGAGTTTCAAGCGTTATCGTTATGACGGCTAAATAAAATAATCTCCATCATCGGTGCGACAAAACATCCGTCGGAGGTATGGGACTCTGCGAAAAATATCGATAGGGCCTTTGTGGGACCAAGCGACACTCGAACGTTGAAATCTTATGGAGCGCGTGGCACGCACACCAGCCTAGCGCAATGCCGAGATCCTCACGCACACTAGAGTGCAGCCACACCGTCGCCATCATATACGAGACGGCGAGGAATTATATTATTACGTACGATCAGTGGTTCTTCTTTTCCATTTTTATTGGCTTAATAATTACGAGATCCCGAAAGTTCGCAAAATAGGACGATTACATAAATTCAATATTAGAATCGAGCATGGAAAATGTCGGCTGGGTCAAGTCATGCGAAATATAAAGTAAAATTATTTGAAAACACATAATAACGCAAGGGAAAAGTTTTTCTTGAGAAAATAGAATTTCGACGACTGAGGATTTTAACGAAAGACAGACGTTGCACTAGTTTATCAGGGTAGAAAAAAGGGAAAATACAAAAAATGACATATAGAAAAAAGACGAAAAAAAAGAACACCACTGTCTCTTGAAAAGGTCACACACGTGGCCCATAGCAAAATTAGTCATTCTGCGTACAGTGAGAAAAATTATTAATCATTGCAGCGCAACCCGATATGTCATGTATAAAAAAATCTTTTCACCGCTCTGTCGGGAGATTTTGAGTCGAAGAAACGCTATCGGTATATTGCAAACATCAGAAGGTAATAAATTTTCCAAGCCAAAAAAAAATAAGACCATGCGAGAGAAAATTGAGATGACGCTGGGAGAGAAAGTCCTTGTCCAAGGGTCCGAGAAAAATTCCTCGCGCCCCGTGGACGGCACGAGGCCCGCTACCCCCTTGAGTTGTTTCGTTCTTTCTCGCACAATGAGTCGCCACAGGGACGCACGCCATATATGGGCAGAAAAAAATATTCACCAAGGACCGTTCAAGATTCAAAACTATTAAGCTCGAGAGAAATTCTACCTTAAAAAGGGCGTGCGGATTATTAATTATAAGCAGCGTGTGTATGAATGAATGATTTATTTTCGGGTCAACAATAAGAAATCACTAAGGAAGAAAATTTTAATTAGCAAAAATAATATTCAAGAATAAAAACAAAAATAGAATTATTCCATTTGTTATGAAACCAAAACAGTTTCTACTACTCCAAACCAAGATACACTTTTTCCAAAAACTCAAAACTTTAAATTCGAATTTTCCTTCAAATATCAAACAAATTCAATCTCAGGAAAATCATTTTGAAAACTGAAATAAATTAATTATCAAGTACATTCCGAAAAGATTGTTAAAATTGAAAAGCTTGGTAATTGAATTATTCTCAAGTGAACAATCATACAATATTGAAGTAATTAATTTACCAAATAATTTCGGAGATTTTCATTCATATTGTTTAAACAAACATCGCAAATTATAAAACGTTGAAATATTTACAAGATCAATCTTATGAGGACATTTTTATCAATAAAAATCATTCAAAATCAATTTAACTAATGCGCAAATTACGATTATAAAATCATTAAAGCTGTCAAATTCTTCACAATTGATCAGAATAAATCATTTAATAAATCTAGTAAAATCATCTATATAGCAAAACTAGAAATTCACTTAAATTATTTTGCAATTAATGAATTATCAATTCAAAGACTCTAGCGAAGAGAAGACTCTAGAAGGCGATGGGAGAAGTTTGAAAAAGCAGGGGAAATACAGTGCAGTAGAGCAGAGAAGAAGTAGGAAGTATGAAAATTGTCATAGGAAAGAAAGAGAGCCAGCTATAGTCAAAAATCAAACCAATCGGAAGTACTGTAGAGCGAGAAAATATAAGAGAGCATGCAAGAGTGAAAGAGAACGAGAGGGCTGGTCAAAGCCTCCGTGGTGGTACCTCGACTTTGTGTGAACTACTGTTGGTCATTTCTTTAAAAATCAGGTTATTCATAATAAAACAATTCAAACTTTTTTTTCAAGAAAGACTTTTTTTTCACGATATTTAGTAAAAAGTTTTAACATTTTTCCGGAAACTAAAAAAAAAGGAAAATTTACTTCAAATTTAATTTTAACTTTGCATAACTTTTGAAAGAGTGAGTTTTTCGAAAAATATTAAGAGACCTCTTTTGTAGAGCATTCTATTCTCTACGAGAATACGTATCACAGATTTTTGTACATTGACTCGAAGCCGAGGTATGACATTTCGAAATGTAAACATTTTTTTTCCTGTATTATGTAAATGGAAATTCGTGATAAAAGATCTCAAAACCTCAATACTAAGAGCTCTGCATATATATGTATATATACGCCCGTTTATTCGTGTGCGTCCCGTGTTCATGTATATAGGTATAGTTATAGTAACGATGGAAAATTACGCAGAGCAAAATTCGGTTAAAGATGGAAACGTCTCGCCTCGTGAAAGGTTTCGATCCTCAGACTCAGTATACCTATATATATCTCGGTCTCGCTCTCTTTCTTTATTCCTCTCTCTCTCTTTCTCTCCATACATATACATATATTTTCACGTTTATTCCTGTGCGCCCCATGCTAATATATATATGTATGTGTTTAGTATGTTTTGAAGACTTTAAAGAAATTTCTCTAAGGAAAAGTTTTCAATTTTTAAAATTCCTCTATGGAAAAGTTTTCAATTTTAAATTCTAGTATTGTAATACTGGGGGCTACGGCTTCAGACCCCCAGAAAAAAACCTACAAACAAAGCCTAGAAACTCGATTATTACCTAAAACTCGGTTTTTATGTCGGAAGTTTTATGTAATAATCGAGTTTCTAGGCTTTGTTTGTAGGTTTTTTTCTGGGGGTCTGGGGGCCTAGCCCCCAGTATTACAACACTAAATTTTAAAATTGAAAACTTTTTCTTAAAGAAATTTCTCTAAGGAAATTTCTTTAAGACACTTTTCTCCAAGAAATTCTTTATGTATGTGTATGGTATGTTTTGAAGACTTTTTTCTATATATAATATCTATTTCGAGGACATTTGGCTGTTTTGAGGACCGTCCTCAAAAATTTCTTAGAGAAAAGTGTCTTGAAGAAATTACACATACTATACAAATACTATACACATACACATATATATACTAGGCTTCGTGCGGCTTGAGCGCTACGCGCCCTCTCGTCATTAAGGTTTGGGTTTGGAGGTTTGGGATTGGAGGTTTGGGTTTGGAGGTTTGGGTTTGGAGGTTTGGGTTTGGAGGTTTGGGTTTGGAGGTTTGGGTTTGTAGGTTTGGGTTGTGGATTCTTGTACACGGTGGCGGCGGCGGCGGCGGCGAAATATTTATATAATATAGAGAGATATATATACATGAGGCAAATCACGCCATTTTGCTCGGCCCCGACCCTGACCATTTTTAATTTTCTCCATTTTTTCTTATAAAATAGTATACTGTGCAAAGAGTATTTTGACCAATTTTTAAATTTTTATCGCGAGTATTTCAGAAGTTACAATTTTTCGAAAAATCGGGATTTCAGGAATTTCGAAAACCTTCTAACGCCGATATCTCTTAAGGGTAGACTGACAGCGTCAAAATGCCGATTTTTGAACATCAATATAAATGTTCATGGCATTTGTGGAAATTTCACAGATAGTCTCCAATTTGATGTATTGAATGTAGCAACTTTTGATGCTAGTTAGAGCCCTTAAGGTGCAGCGGTTCTCTCACAAATCAATTTTTGATTTTCACACGCTGTGCGCAGTTCTGACCAAACCGCTTGACGGATCTCATCCTACGACGTCTCATTTTCTTTGTAAAACTTTTGCACGCCGCTTGAGCGTGGCACATTTTTTTTTTGATCATTATTTTGGAGTTACAGGCCACTTTTTGAATCGTTGACCCATTTTTGGTTTTTAGAGCACTGCACACAAAACAATATTGATTATAATAAAAATATGCCTTGCTCAAGCGGTCCGTAAAAGTGTTACAAAGAAAATGAGACGTCGTAGGATAAAATCCATGAAGCGGTTTGGTCAGGATTGCGCGTAGAGTTTTTGAAGATCCAGGTTTCGGAAAACAGCTACCAAAGTCGAAGGTGTGGAAAAACGTTTCCTCAGTCCTTCGCTCCACCGATTACTGCATCTGCATAACAAACAACATTTTCCATGGTTATTGCATGCGGGAAATTTTTTTTTAACACGCTTTTCATGGTTTGTTAATATTTATTTTTGTAATTATTTTTAATATTTGCAAATATTTTTACACCAAAAATGCTAGAAAATTATTATAATATAACCTCCAATCCGTTGACAGTTTGGAGGTTATATTGTACATATAAGGCACGGAATTGAATTCACTTACTCGAAAAAGTGTAAATAAATATGAAAATCAATTCGATTATTTAGTAAAGACGACGGATACCATTGTTCTTACAAATAATTGAATATGATAAACATATATATGAACTGACGTATCACTAACAACTGTGAAACTGCTCGTGTCGTTTGTCGAGATCGAAAAAGCACTTCCACGTCATTTCTCGATCGGTTTAGATATTTTATATTGCTTTTGAACAAATGAATAAACACTTGATAAAAATAAGTGAATACAATAAAAAAAATGATAAACCACGCGTGAACCTTTGTTTTCTGTTCATTTCTGTTACACTTTCTGATCACTTGCGACAATTTTTTTGATTGGCCCGTAGTCACTCCTTTCAAGCGTTTCGATTGGTCCGCAGAGTTGTAAGCGCGCAATCGCGCGATATTCAAATTTCGATTCAACAGTAGAATAATTATTTTTTTACCTACTCTACAGGAATGTCAATGAATAATCAATTGTATAGATATAATGTAATAATATATATATATATATATATATATATGGGGCATTCCAAGTGAAATCGAGGAGTCATTTCCCTCAGGTAATCGGATCCTTTTTCGTATTGATTCCACTTCAAAAACAGCCTAATTTTTTCACAGAATTATTTCATCACTCCTTCAAGTGGCGCGACGATCGTTTGTATGTAAAAAAGAAATTACTGGAAAAACACCATTTTTTAAATTCTGCAATTTTTTCCACAGGTTCTGAGTTATAAATAAGTAATATCTATCATGATTAGAACGTAGGATGCGGCTGCCTCATATTTTTTAAAATAATTTTTTTATTTTTAGTTTCAAAAATGAGTTAAAAAAATTAATTCCTAATATTCCGTACATAAGTAAAAAATAAAATAAAAATAAAACATGTCCTGAAAAATTTTGATATTTTGCATATTTTTCAAAATAAATGGGAATTTTTTTTTTCAATTAACGATTTTTCTCACTTACTTTGGAAAATATGCAAAATATCGAAATTTTCCAGGACATGTTTTATTTTTATTCATTTTTATTTCATTTTCATAAGGAATATTAAAATTTTTTATTTTCATTTTAGAAACAAACAAAAAATTATTTAAAAAATATCAGGCAGCCGTATCCCACTTTCTAATCATAATATAGATTACTTATTTATGATCCAGAATCTGTAGAAAGAAATGTAGAATTTCGAGAATGGATTTCTCAATTTTCAAAATTCTTTTTTTACAGAGTCGCTTGTAACTTTGCCATTTTTCGACATTCGGGTCTATGACTTGGTAAATAAGTGCAAAAGAGTTTGTAAAACGTAAAAAAAAAAAATAATAATAAATACGATTTTTTTCCGATTTCACGCTGACAGGACCCCCTTAACACGTCTACTGGTTGAATGTCGGGTGCGCGAAATTGTCCGCTTCTTATATCCCGATCCCTGCATCAATCGGTCAATTTTTTCCTCGGCCTTTCGTTTCAAATTACTTCCTGATTCACGCACTCTTGCGCGAAAAGCATCTTTAAGCGTTATGACTCTCTGTAGCATATCCCCGGCGATATTCGCACTGGCACGCATCGCCTCTTTACCCACAGCTGTCGCGCCTCCGCGCAGGGGTGGTAAAACACGACGAAAAAGCCCTCCGAGAAAGCTTTCCGATCCCGTGACTGCGCTGATTGGGTGTGCGAATGTGAACGTGGCTAATTCCGCCGTATTCTCGTCGACCCAAGCCGGTCTGTAGATCGCCGCTATGAATTTCGCCGCCGTCGTAACAATATTGCTCCATACAGACTTGTTAGTGCAGCCGTTTAAACTGCACCGTCACCGTTAACGTTCCGTACTCGAATAGTACAGGTTTACCAAATTCGTCCCTTATATCGATCTCGATCGTGTGCAAATTATTGCGATTAAGAGGGACATAGCGTTGTGCGGGAAAATATTTTATTCTGGTTGTGCCATATTCTCCGACTCCGTCCACTAGTATACGACGCGTAATAATGGTGCCTGTATATCGCCAAGGATGCTCGATTCACATATATCCGAATAGATAAATACACTATCCGGGATAGCTCGAGAAAGCGATGCGGGATGCGGAACTTGGAACGATTGCTCTGGCCCTAAAGCCAGATTTTTCAGAGCCTGGTCACCCAGTCCTAGCAATTGCGCTATAATCGGAGTGACCCGATAATGATGATAACGCGAATCATCGCATATTCGTGAAACTCTAACCCGACCGTTGGGCTCGAGTTTTAAATAAAAATGGCTGTATACACATGTTAGTTCATTAATACAGGCGAGTAAAGTATCGATAGAGGAATATATCCCGCTGGGCACGATATCGAACTTTATTGCTTTTCTCGTATGTTTATTACCACCAGATTTATCGTAGTCTCCATCTTCGACGATTACTTTATTTTCCGATTGGGGGATATGGAGGAAGGTCATTGGGTAGCTAATTTCTGCTAGCGAAACCGCCCAATCTCCTTCCAATCGTAATTGTCTCGGTAATTTTGTGGTATCTTTTGTCGTCATATTATCCGGAAAGTATTCCATACTAGTGTTACTCGGTAATACGACAAAGAAAAAAATTATCTTCTCGTAGATTCATGTTATCGAGATAGTGTAAAATATATACGATTGGATTACGATTTTTAGATATTCGATCGATTTTAAATAATTCGTTGCTCCATCCACGTTCGTATCCTTTCGCGAATGCTGCTTTGGCACTACTGATTCGCACCACATCACCCACCTTATATATTTAGGCATTTTATTTTTTCGCTTATGCGTGTATCGTCGAGCAAGATTTTTTCGCGCCTTGGCGGCGTTTTCTAAAGTCACCTCAGGCGGTTGTAATCTCGTTCCACTGTGACGAGCATGATTATAGGCATTTACAATTTTTTGCAACACATCGATGTAACGTTTGTTTCGCGTATGTGTGAAATAACGCCACATTCCCTCTTTCAACGTGCGATTAAATCTCTCGGCGAGCGCGAATTTTACGTCAGGATTACGGACCGCGCGAAAAGAAATATTTTTTTTTCTTCAAAATTTCCGGAAAAGGTGCTTCGATAAACTCCTCGCCGCGATCAGTTTGCAGCTGATGAGGCACACTATTTTTACTATGACCAAGTATTCGTGCAAAAGCTCGGGAAACATTGACACTTGTTTTATCGCTCAACGGCTCGACCCAAGCGTATTCGCTCAATACATCAATCACTACCAAGAAATATACAAAATTATCATTATACGTTGCGATTGATCGAAGATCGGCTGAATCTGCCTCCCATGAATCGTCGATTTTACTCACATTATATGTACGACGAGGAAATTTACGCCGTACAAATCGATTGTTACGTCGGAAAGTGTAGTTTGCGATGAACTTTTGTTTCTTTAACCGGCGGAAGACGAATGAGAGAATCCACAACGCGCTGGTCAAGGAGAGAAGCTCTCCCTTTACCACTCCTGGCCGCGGTCTCGTTTATCGCAACCCAATTTTTAGTCTAGCCTTTTCGGAAATTTACTAGGGAATGGGCATGGAATTTTGCTGATTTTGGTCTTGTGGTTGTTAATTAATAAGGATAGGGGTGGTTAACTTGTTTTTGATTGTTTGGAAAAGGGTCTAAATTTCCACTTACCTTAGTTTCAGCGGGACCTTGATTGCGAGGATGATTCGATGGTTGGAGAATTCTTTCAGGTTCGGCGGCTGCTGTTCGGTGATAAAAAGATTCGCTCAGAGGTTTGGTCACTGGTTTCGACGTTGAAAGAATACTTAACACTTAACTTGATCGTTTACGAAGATCGGAGAATAGACTGAACCAAATCGTCAATTAATTACTGACGTGCTCGTATTTATTTAATACATATAAACCATAAAATTGAACAGTAAAGTTTAAACAATAAAATCGAGCAATAAAATTAAACACACACGATAAATATTTCAAACAATAATCGACTACAATATAACGATGAAGAAAAACGATAAAATAGACTTCGTAAAATAAAGACAGGACTAGAAAAACTCAAATTTATAGATTAATTCTATAAATGAAATTATGAAACCAAAATAATTCTATAATATTTTATAAAAGAAAGAATGAAATTCTAATTCTCAAGTACGAAACAAATTGGTCAAGTTCGATTTATTTCAGAAATAAATTCCGGAAAATGTAGTTCAGACTTAGAACAATTCTCGGGCTCGGGCACGCGTGTTAAGGGTTCAGGCTATCTACAGTAGTGGGAGTCTATTTTCCTTAAGGTAGGACAAGGAAACGTATCTTCTTCCATGCTTTTGACAGAGACAGAATATTTCGGCGGCTTGGGCCCATGCACAGATGGATTCCGCTTTGTACAAGGGTGGGAGTCAATTTCCTTAAAGTGGGAAAAAACTTCTTTTTGACGCTCCTTATAAGGTGAGGAAAACGTTAACTGGTTGCTTGATTGGTTCCCTTCATAGTACCGTGTGCGAAAGAAAGGGGTTTGAGGGGTTCTCGTCTATTTCCCCTTCCTGATTGACTGATTCGTATCGTAGGTGATTGTGTATATGGGGCTAAATTATTCAGCGTATTTTTGGTGTGCTGGTGACCTAAGCTGTTTTGCACATTTTCATCATAACGGCTCTAAATTCTGTTCTAATGTTTCAATGAACTCTTCCGATTGTGACTATAAGCCTTTGTGGTATAATGGATTTTTATCGGTCAATTGTTGTCAAAAATCATTATTTCTCTCGTTAGCTAATGTTTTCTTTCTCGAGGCTGTACTTTTATATTGGCTTAAAATTGTAATACACTAAACAGTAATGGAACCAATAATTGTTAACAACTAATCATCCAATAAAC
The DNA here is from genome assembly GCA_946863875.1 of Alloplasta piceator. Taxonomy (NCBI): domain Eukaryota; kingdom Metazoa; phylum Arthropoda; class Insecta; order Hymenoptera; family Ichneumonidae; genus Alloplasta; species Alloplasta piceator. The sequence goes on from OX333080.1 coordinate 23,748,963, forward strand.
ATAACAAATCAGGATTCTTAACATTACCGTATCGTACTTTTTGGTACTGCCGATAAGAATATAACTATTTTTAATAATTAACAAAATATAATAGGCGAGCACTATTTTACTACATCATGTTAGTCTCAATTCTTTGTTAGACGTGGCAACGCTGTTTCCGTTTCTTCTATCTCGCTCTTCTTCGCCTCCACCCGCTTAGGGCGGGCACAATATGCATATTTCTATTATCCAGCTCAGAAAAACAAGCTCAAGAACGCTATGTGGCTTACTCGCGTGTTATATTATGTTCGATATACGAAAATAATATATCTCCTATGTTTTATATTATCGAGAAATCGATATCTTTGGCCTACGGCGGTTTCCTTCGCAAGTTTATACAATCGCTTTTCGAGTTCCTCTCCTAAATTTATCATTATTTTTCCTTGCATTAGGTGGCAATTCGCGCATTCAACGTTTTTATCTTATTGATGCTATGATTTCTATATAATATTATCTCTTTTTGTTGACGATTCCAATGAGACTTTTGTATTGCAATATTTCATAAGTTTCAATTTTCATCTCCTTCACCTTAACGACCAATATTCAGTTCATCAACCTTAACGACCAATAGTTATTATTTTCGTTCCTCAAACCAATTCTACCGAGAGGTTACTTCCTGTTTTCCTTATATAATTTTCCCTTTAGAATAGGTTCCTTTGGCAAAAAGTGTTCTAATTAAATATTTGAGTCCCTTTTTGAGGTCATTGTCCTTGTGAAGGCTTTGGTGGGCTACATTTTTGCAAGTATACTCGTATACATATACCAGTACACACATATCTATATATATGAGTACTGAACACTTTCATGACGATTTTTGATAAAACATGAACGGTTCCGTAATTTTTGGTCAGTTTGATGACGGTCATCAATATGTATTTATGGAAGATGTGCGATTTGATGACTGTCACCGAATTGATTTTGTACACATATAGAGGTTTATTCAGCGACAGTCACCAAAATGATCACACATGGCTATTTCAACTGCGTTGTCAAACTGTTCGATTTGTCTTAACATGGCCCGTTTGATAACTGGCTATGAATTATAAATAAGTGAAGATGTATCATGCTCATTCTGATGACGGTCACTAAAGTGTCCTGTAAATATACATAGGATATTTCGGTGACGGTCACTCAAGTGTCCTGTAAAGATACATAGGAAATTTCGGTGACAGTTATCAAAGAGACCAAAGTATATAATGAATTGGAATTTTAATAATTTGTGGATATACTTGGGATATATAGGATAGGTAAGTATGGGGTAATCATACGGCATTATAGGTAAGTATACATAGGATCATTCGGTGATAATCATTGAGGTGGTGGAATGCAATAAATTTAAATTACAATAATTTTGTTTTCTTTTATTTTTTTAAATTTATTCAGTTGGACGTACAATTTTTAACATTAGAGGGGAGTTCAACTATAAGAAAAGAAAAATAAATAAACTGGAGCATCGAAAAAATAAAAAACAAAGCATCTGGTTCGTACCGGTACAATTTCTGCGTAACGTAACATAAAATCTCCAATCACTCTATTCGATAACTCGCGTTAATATCCTGTCAAATCAACAAAGAATAAAGAAACCATACAAAATATTTGAGCTCAGAAGCTCAGAACTCAGCCTCTTATATTAAATTCTGAGCTCAGAATTTAAGATCAGAAAAAAAACAACAAATAAAATCATAATGAATAATAATGAGAATATATCATACAAAATAAAAATGAATAAAGCTTGATCCCTTCTACAAAAGTGCTTTTTGTAGGAACCATACAAAATATTCAAGCTCAGAAGCTCAAAACTCAACCTCTTATATTAAATTCTGAGCTCAGAATTTGAGATAAAAAAAACAAATAAAATCATAATGAATAATAATGAGAATATATCATACAAAATAAAATAAAATAAACCTCGATCCCTTCTACAAAAGTGCGCTTTTGTACGGTTCTTTTATATTGATTTATTATATTTTATCTGACTCTGATTATTTTTTTAATATTTAGTCGAGATGACATTCAACTACAGAGCACAGTTACGCGCAGGCATAGTTGCGCTACAATTGCCATCAAAGTCCAGGCACAAATTTTGTCTGTCGGAAGCACACATACGGACACACAAAAATCAGTGTCAATGAACGATATATGTCCTCATTTATGGCTCTCAATAAATCTGAAAAAGAATTGTTAAAGAAAGTTTAAAACAAACGAATATATTAAAGAAAATTCATGCCTCTGGAATTAAAAAGAATTGAATGCAAATGGAAACTCCAATTTGATGCATTCGTATTCCATTTTTTTTTCTCATTCGACGCCCACGCACGAACTTGATCCTCAGTTCGTTCGACGATAGGATTTTCTTTTAAGAATGCTCTGATGGCGTTCGTCGATGGTAACTTGTTTGATGTAATAAACTCGCGAAATTCGTCCATCACCAACGATCTTTCTACAGCAGACCATCGAATTTTTTTTGTTTTTTTTTCAGCGAGGCCACTTTTCTTCGAAGATATTGCTTTACGCGGGTGAAAATCGTCATCATTAGATGTTTCTGCATCCATACTGTGAGGGCGCTTCTTCTTATTCGATTTTTGTTTAGCTTGTTGAGGAGAGGATGAAGTAAAAGAAGGCCCTGCCGTCTCCACGTGGTCGCTATCAGAAACCCCTGGATCATCAATTGATCGTGATTTTGCGAAACTTTCAGTTTTATTAGACGTAAAGTAACGAAGATTTATATGCATTAAATTACAATACGTTTTTAATACGTAGATTTATTTACATGATGAAAAAATAAAGAAATCTGTTTTTTCCTGATTATTTTTCAGGTAAAAATGCATGACAGCCTGATTATTAATTTAATTGCAAACAAGAATGTTGAAACGTTGCAACAAATTGGTAGCCCTGAAAAGGACCCTTTTAGTTTGATTAGGCATAAAGTAACGAAGATACATAATGAAAAAATAAAGAAATTTCTTTTTCCCTGATTATTTTTCGGGTAAAAATGCATGATGGCATGATTATTAATTGTATTGCAAGCAACAATATTCAAACGTTGAAAAAAGTTAGTGGCCCTGAAAAGGACCGTTTATTTTTTCTTTCTCGTTTTCATCGAGTTGATTTGCAAAATTTTCAATAACTCGGGGATCGAATTTTTCTATAAAAATGTTCGATACCTCGCGCGAAGTGGAAGAGAGTGCGAGCAAAAAATAATTCTCGCAGCATACCGTGCTTGTCTCGAATTTTTTTTTTTATCTTCTATCGGGCATGGAGTTTTCCTAAGTACAAAATAATTTTTGGCACTGAAAAGAGCCATTTCATTTTATTACATTCGATCGCGTCGATCCACAAAATCCGTAAAGTCGTCTTCGCCGCTCTGAATGTGCTGATAAAAACATAAATTTGGAATACCTAAAAACATCCATTTTTATCTGCGAACAGATGTATTACGTTGAAAATTTTTGATGGCTCTGAAAAGGGCCGATTTTTATCTCGAGGCGTCGTGGCATCGAGTTTCGAGTTGAATCCATCGCTGATTCATTTCACGTAGAGTGGGGAGAGAGATGCGGACACGTCGAGCAGCGCGAGGCGACTGGAGCAAGAGCCATGCGCGCAACGGCTTTATATACACTAAAGCCAAGCGGTGGCGCATTCTGATTGGCCCGTGAAGCTAGGAGGGGGATGGTTGTACGTACCGAGCCTCTGATTGTTCAGATGACAAGCTCCAGCATGTCTTTTACCTATTCTTCCGAAATCAAAGATTTTTAAAAACTTAGCAAATTTTCGCGCCAACATTTTGCCTCCTCGCGGCAATCGAGCGACCTTGGCGTATTACATTGGCAATACAATTAATAGTCATGCCATCATGCATTTTTACCTGAAAAATAGTCAGGGAAAGAGAAATTTCTTTATTTTTTCATTATGCAAATAAATCTACGTTTTAAAAACGTATTGTAATTTATTGCATATAAATCTTCGTTACTTTATGCCTAATCAAACTAAAAGGGTCCTTTTCAGGGCTACCAATTTCTTGCAACGTTTCAACATTCTTGTTTGCAATCAAATTAATAATCATGCCGTCATGCATTTTTACCTGAAAAATAATCAGGGAAAAACAAATTTCTTTTCTTTTTCATCATGCAAATAAATCTACGTATTAAAAACGTATTGTAATTTATGACATATAAATCTTCGTTACTTTACGTCTAATAAAACTGAAAGTTTCGCAAAATACGCCAAAAAGTTGCTCGATTGGCGGGAGGAAGCAAAATTTTGTCGCAAAAATATTCCAAGTTCTGGATAGCGACACGGGAGTCTCTCTCCATGGTACGCGCTCCAGCACGAACACGAGATATCGAAAATATTCTAAGTCCCACGAAGTCTTTTGATTGGCTCGTGAAAAAATGGTGGGGACTGAATACGACTGATCGAAAACAGCCTAAACGGTGGTGCTCATCCATTGTGGAAAGCCACGACCATCGAAAGAATCTCCATTCAGAACCCGTTTTTCAAATGCCTCGTTAAGATAAACCAGGCATAGGAAAAATATGAAAAAAATACGACTGCATTCGTTGACATGTCCTTTTTAATGAGGCGTAATTGACAAAAATTGTTGTCGAGTTTTTCGATGCAAAAAATGCTCGCGAATAAAAATACGTTCCGCCGGGACACGTGAATTTTAATTTCAGGGGCGATTTCTCTCAGGTTTTTTTTTCACAGGGTCACGGAGTACTCAAAAAAAAATGATTCTCGAAAAAAAATTAACCCGATTGGACGAACCCTTTTCTCATTATGCGCAACATACCGTTTTACCGTTTTGGGACCACCCCTCCCTCGGGGGATGGGGGATTCGATTCTAATGCAACTTTTTTCCATCTTTGAGTGATACCCTTTCGTTTGATACCGTACAGAGCCTCTGGGGCACTCGCAACCCTAAAGTTCCGTCACTCGCGGGAGGCCCGATTTTGCACTCCCCCACCTTTTTGCCTCCCACGCCCGCAATTATTGACCGATCGCGACGAACGTGGTCGCAATCGAAAGCTGATGAAATTTCCGATCTACCAAGTATCAAGGTTTATCTAAATTCGATTTTTTTTTGCAAAAATACAGGCTCTTAAAAAATCCCACTTCAATTGGACATGACTGTATATGTGATAACGATGTGGTATGTGTCATAGACATAAAGTATGGACCACGCGATCCGCACTGGAAGCCATTGCCTAAAGTGTCCGCCAGGGTAGACAAAGAGAGAACGAAACGGTGGCTATAGCTATCTCTTTCTAACTCCCTCATTGGCTACTGTTAGAAAGAGACAAGACTTGGCCCCCGTTAGTCGCTATCTCTTTCTCTCGGGTGACGCTCTATGCGCAGTTCATACTTTATGTCTATAGAATGAGTTAACGTGTAAAGGTGTGAGTGGAGAGAACAGGGAAAAGAGGTTAAAAGGCAAGGAGAAGAGAGCTTGGTTAACATTATATGGGGAATTAAGAGAAAGCAATAAAAGAGTAGGAGAACGGATAGAAGCAATCCACGAGAGAGCGATAAGAGGAGAAAGGACGAATATGTTGGGAGGGAAACGAACAAAAAGGAATTTGTTCGTTTTTTAGGGAATATGATGCCAAAAAAAAGGAGAGCGAAAATAATAAACGAATGGGCAGTGGAATTGAAGGAAAATGAAAAGAATTGTTAAACATAAGCGATGCAGAGTATAAATGATATGGTCATAAGCAAGAAAATATATGTTGTAAGAAATAAGTTTGTAAAAAATTGTTTAAAAAGTTATGTTGAAATAAAACTTTATTGATTGATTGATTGATCTAAAAGGTTTGTTTTAATGGGATTATCTATAGAGATACTTCAATCAAGCGCGAAATAATTTATTTTTGTTCTATAAATCTGTTTTTTTCCGAAGTTCGAAATGAGACAACGAAAAATACATGGTTTACAAGAGGAAGAGGAAAAATTTCATCGTATTCGCTTAACGAGAAATATTGAAAATCAACGACGTTACTGAGCAGCGCAATAAGCAGAAAAGGCGTGTCATTTGCATAATAATACCAAAATGCTTTTCAGATGTATAAACGAAAAAAATGTTGCTCGGTAAAGTTTGCATTGAGTTCTTTATCTTTCCTGACGCCGCTTCAGGAACAGTGATATAGTTAATGTTGCGTCCATAACTCGCTAGATGGTATTGACCACTGACAAAATCAAGAGGGTGGTTAACGCGATCTATAGCGGGTTATTACTGAAGCAAAAATCATAAAATGAATGTGGAAATTTCTCTCTATAATTTAATATTATGTACTTATATGCATTCATATACACATAGGGGTCAGAATTTCTCTCGGCTAATCATTAAGGCATATTTTTCTCGTTGTATTTTTTTGCGCGAGTATCCTGGAAGCTTGTCGCGCGCGTAGCGCGCGCGTGAGCTAGTAATTTAAAAAAGGCCTTTCTTTGTGTTTTCCCTTAATTGAATTATTTTTTGCTCGGGCAACCCCTAAAAAATAAAATAAAAATTTCTAAAAATTTAAGGTCATATTTTGGGCCAAGCGAAACCCACAATTCATTGGACATCGAAATCCGAGGTGGTCAGGCCGATGACCGCGTAATTTGACGTGGAATGCCCTATATATAAATGTACATTTTTTTTAATTCTACAATTTTTTTACAATAACAATATTGTGAAATATTATATTCAATATTTTTAAAATATCTGTTTAAGTGATATTTTGAGAAAACCCGTAAGGAAGCGTGCCATAATTTCTCTGTCGTTGACGCTTTACATTTACAGGGATGAATTTCTTTTTTTCTACCCGTGTAACGACTCTATGAAATAGCGTGCAAAAAATCGCGTCGAATTTTAACTCAATAGGAGTATTTCGCGCACCTGCCACGAACTCGCGAATAGCCTTATAATTTACGTGAAGGCTGTTTGCAAAATTTAACGTAATACCTCTAATCTTGCAAACCTCTTTCGTTGTGCCATCGGGTTTTTGAACGATAAATGCATAGAATTTTGGTCCACCTGATACAAATGAGGAAATATATTAACCACGAACATGTTCATTTAGCTCATTCGTGAGCTCACCGAGAAATTCACCTTTCGGAGGTTCGTATTCCCCGCTACCTTCGCGACTTACATAAATACACGAGTCAGTATCGCAAAACAATATTCTACGTCCGAGTCTTTCGAGATATGTGTACAATTCAAGACGTGCTTGCGCCGTCGTATAAGCAGCAATCACAACGTTTGATGTTGAGGATGGTCGAATAGCCGTACGCGTGCTTATATAAATGACACACATTAAATGATGCTTGATCGGTAATATGCCACCGACTTCAATTTCAGGGCTCGTAAGCAGATCCATAAGCTCGCTTCGCGTTAAAATAATCACTGTGGGAGGCTAAATTTACCCCAAAATGCGCGAGTTTAGCGAGCGAGCGAAGGCCCGGATTCGATTGCAAAGCACCTGGATCGAGCCGTATACCCTCGGCTTCCTCGTACGATGCGATGAAGCGAGTAGTCGCACTAGGATCATCAGCGCTATTTGACGGTGGCTCACTCGCTTCCTGCTTTATTTTCGAAAAAGTGTTTATATACTCGTTAAATTAACCGCCATTTCGCGTTATCGGGTCATAACGCTCAACTTCGTATTTTCGAATTTCTTCGATCCGAATGATCGCATACCCGAGAGAAACAGCTTTTCGCAATTAAGCCATGACCCATGTACCAGAAAATGCGCGTTTGTTAGGATCATCGTGTATACAATTTTGATTATTATTCATATTTTCACAGCATGCTCTGCATAATGCAAATAATAATTTTTCACGCACGTGATATGGTAACACAGGTAAGTATAAATTTCTTGGAGCTAGCACGGTGCATTAGACGAGACCCTCAACACGATCAAGCTTGTTATTTGGACCAATAAAATCACGACATTCATCTCCAACATATATGCTCGGATGTCCGCCCGGAAATTTTCCCGTCTTACACACCCGCGGATACAGCGAGCAAACATCCACGTATCTTATCTTTTCCCCGACTTCTATATCGTACAATTTTACAAAATTTTCCGTTCTTCCTCCGAGAAAAACATCACGCGGATCGAGCGAATGAGGAATTACCATAGGATGATTTTCCACGTACTCGCGCACCTCGCCATTATTTTTTATCAATTCGTCATATTCACATTCCCACATTTCTTCCAATACATATTCTTGCGCTCTAATTCGTACCGATATAGTTACAATATGGTCGTATCGCTCATCCATCGGATCACCGAATTTCAATTGTTTGTCTCTGTTCATACGATAACATCGAGGGCACCCGTTCCAAAAACAGCCGTGAAATTGAAGCACGTGACGAACGCCGGCTTCGTTTTCCTCGTAGTATCCATCCACCGGGGGTAACCCCGCGGGAGGGCGATACTCTCTCGCTCGTCCAGCGTGTATGATAACACGATGACGTTCTCTTTCCAGCCATATGAGCCACGAAACGGCCTTGCGAGATTGCTTATCGCCGCAGCGGTATCCGCCGGGTGGCAAAACAGCAAGGCGATCGCGTTGCAAACAAATTTTACGAAATACAAGCGAGCATGCAGAAGCCATTGTACAGCTTTCAGCAAAAGGACAAACGTTTCCTCATTGAATCAAAAGTTTTCGAAATGCCAAACACGAGCGTCTTAAAACCGTTACATGCGTGCGACAATAATGCACAAATTCTTTAGCAAAGTCAAATTGATATTGCGAGCTCTTTATTTCATTGTTCCATTCCAAGAAATTTTCTTAAGCCTCTGAAAACATCGTGTCGGGCGAATAATAATCGAAAGATGGTAACGAACCGATATAATTTTGATTTTCCGGTAAATTGAATAAATGCGGAAAAGTTCCTTTTGTAACTGTTTCAGCGAAACGGAATGCTTTTAGTAGTGCGCTGAGCGACATCGAAAGATAATTTAAACTATCGAGAAAAGCAATTTTTCCGACGCGCATGGAGATAATTTTCGTACTATTCATTATTAACGTTGGCATTTCAGTCGTTTTATTCTCGATAAGATAACGAAGAATAAATTGGCCGTCGAAGCCCCAAGCATTGTGCGCAATGCATATAATTTTTGAGAATTTTGAATCAATAGCCAGCTCTACGAGAGCGGCAATTGGCTCGTTGGAGAATACAAATTCCCGTTGACTGCAGATAGAACACGGATTTTCTATATCAAGATCATCGAGACACGTCAAACATACTCGCTGCGCGACACTAAGATTTGGCTCGTGTACGCGTGTCGAATTATTGCCAGGTTAACGAAAATGTTACTGTGCTTCGAAATCATAAGAAATAAATTGCTGCGATAGATTTTTTGTTTTTTCCCAACAAGGTTTAAATCATTGGTTCCTTTCACAGGAGAAATATAGCAATGGTGCGAAGTTGAGCGCATAAATTTACATGTAGTGCAAAAAATCATATCGCATACATGCTGATGCTTTGGAGAATTTTAAATTTGATGATTACATTCATGACATCCTTTTAAAGCTTGACATACGCTCAACTCGCGTTTAGCGCGACAACCTTGTCCTCTACGATTCTTCGGCTCCTTATGCAGCGGAAAACACTCATCCTCAAGAAATATGCGATTACAATCACTGTATTCCTTGAAAACTGCTCTATCACCCCTGCAAGTTACCGATTCACAACGAGGACATTGCTTGGAGCAGCGATGCTCGTGTACTCGTGTGTATTTAGCGTTACAATCCAAGCAAAAAGCCCGACTGCCTAGTGGTTCAGCAGGATTAAGAATTGGTTGATAATGGCGCGAGCGTTCGTAATACAATGTGTACAATTTATGTTTGATACGCCCATGCACCCCGACAACAGTTTCTCGTCCGTCATAAGGAGCTTGAACGCGTCTTCCGAAAGTCAAAAATTAATAAACTACAATCGCGATACCATCACGCGCCAGGTATTCTTGGAATTTATGAATTTCACATAAGCCGTATCCCCGTTACGGTATTCTTACGCGAGCTGCACGTACACGTTCCAATGCTTTGCTCCGTTGATACTCGCGACGACCGTCCCGAATTTTTTGCCAATTTTTCTGCAGTTCACCCGATCGAAGTTCGCCTCGTTGAGAGTAAACCAGCGAGGTGACGATAGATCGGAGTAAACACAAATTATCGCGATTATGAATTTGCAGAATCGAGTCTTCAGCTATACCGTCGTGTGTGAGACGTTTGCCTGTACCACCCGCGACACCACGTACCACACTTACACTCATTTCACACACACCCTCGTCCAATTTAAATTCTCGAGGACTCTGCGCAATGTCATTTATGAGCGTCCAAATATCATCCGCTGAAAATTCACGCACCCGTCGAAAAGAAATCCATGCTGGTCCATGAGTTAAAGCTGGTGCTGTGAAGGTCATCCCCCGTAATCGTGTGGTTGACAAGAGTTCGTGAGATGCGTGAGTATATCTCGTATCGCGCCATCTAACCACGATAAGTGTTCGGTATTCGCAGGGGGTGGTCGTACACGAAAACTGACTCGCCATCCACGAGTTTCGAAACGGGGAAAATGGCACGTGTCATCAGAGACAATGGTGAATCGCTGCCCAGGAGGTAAAATATCCCCCTCGTCGCGATCATTGTCATCAGCAGCACTACCTACAACTCGAATATCTGTAATAAAACAATTTTTTTTTTATTATGCAAATAGAATGATAAATAACTTAACGAAATTAAACAATAAACGATATATATTTCTACCATCCGAAGTCATCGGCAGCATCGGGGTAGCGATTTCGCATTGCGTATTCTTGCTCTACTGCTCTTCTTATCATCAAAGGATGATATCTTTGCAACACTTGATTGCCCAACATTAACAGAGTTTTTTCCGAGGAATATCCTATATATGTTGAGAAAATATTTATACAAGCACGCCTCGTGTCAAACAATATTTACTATTTTATGTAAATATTATTTTTTATATAAATATGAAAAAAGATAAATATCAAACCTGAATCAACATCGGATTCTTCTTCCTCTTCTTCCATTTTCTCCGAGTTGTCTTCGTAATTTGGAAAGGAACTTGTTGATGAGCCGCTTGAGGAAGGTGGTGGTGGAGAACTAGCCCATGGTGGGCCTGCTAATGCCAGATTGCGCGGATGATGACATGAATCTTCGATCAATAAATCGTGAGGACGGTAGAAATTTTTCGACGCATCGAGCCAAAATTCTTTAGTCTCATCGCTCTCATGTTCCGAATCAGATTTACCTTCCGCGTTGAAATCGTATGTCGCCGCAAACCAAACTCATATCTTTATACCGATACACTATTGAATTACATAAAATTTAAGTAAGAAAGACATCGACTGTCACACGCGTATAAATAATTTAAAAATTACAAAAAACTAATGGCGTTCTCTGAATATTGGTTGAAATATTGGATCGGAAGACCATCCTTGTCTTCAAATTACTCTCACCAGTAAATCAATCAAAGGTTGAGATTGAAAATACCTTGCATTATATGCCTCGAGAATTTGACTTCTTGAGCAATCATATAATGCTCCACGAATTTTTCGTAGAACAACACGAGCATGCATATAGTTAACCATCATTTTGTAATTTTCGAAAGGCCATTTTATAGCCAAGCGCGGGTTTCGATCAATTAAATAGCGTAATAAAATAAGAAGGACCCACACAGAACCGAGTGTCCATTGGACGTCTATCGATCATCCATAGATCCTTATTACGTCTACATCCACGATGGACCTAATGCGGACATACATTGGACATCTTTATATCTTTTGATTGGACAAAATGCAATGGATCACACATGACCTATATTGTATGTCCACAACCCGAACCATTTCTTGAGCTACAAATATACACAACACGGCTATCCATGGTATGTCCATTGCTAGACATTAAAAAGCTTTTAGTTCAGGATAGTAATTGAACATCCATTGGACATTCCAGGTTCGTAAACGTCTTTTTCACGATCATTCACGACGTCGATAAAATTGATCGTTTGCGGCGGTAATACCACTGCCTGAGTCGTCGTCGAATACGACGGCATCACGTTCACGTTGCTCGTCAGTTCGGGGTTCTTCCAAAATGTGAGTGTACCTCTCGTCTTGTAGTAATCGACTTGTTCTTGGTCGATAAAAGTGCGCCCTATGAGGACGTCCACCTGCTGCACATCATCCAGTATCACTCGCATCGTAACGTCACTTACTCCGACACCATCAATCACTATGGTCACTATGACGACCCCTGATTTCGTGACTCCAAATTTCGGTAGACCAAATGTCTTTTCAAGGTATCACCCCTAATGTTCTTGGAAAAAATGACCTTGAAAATTTAAACCTCGGAATTTAGTCCCGGGGAATTTGACCTCCGACTATTTTGATATGATACATTTTGATCCTAATAAATTTGACCCTCGACAATTTCATCTTATGGAAATTTATCTTGCATAATAACAATTCCGGAAAATTGAACTTCGGAATTTGATCGCGGGGAATTTTATCTCTGATTATGCTTACGAGGCTCTCATGCGCTCGAAATATTTTAATGGAAAGGCTATGAAAGAAGAGAATATTGAAGAGATTTTAGCGTATTTCGAATCTACGTGGGTGGGCGAAAAAGGTCGAACTGGCAGAAAAACTCCACTATTTGATAAAGTTCTGTAGAAACAATATGACTGTGATTCAGAATTTGCCACGTACTAACAATAATATAGAGGGATGGCACAACAGTTTCAACTTTAAAGCTCAAGGAGTGCATATATCATTTCGGAAATTCATAGAATTAATAATAAGTGAGTAGGGGGCATCAGAGTTGAGTGTGGCGCAGAGTGAGGTTGGTATTGAGCATGAAAAAAAGCGCCGAAAATATTGAGACTATGATTCACGAATGCAAACTGTTGTAGCTGAATATGAATCTTGTGAAATTATTGAATATCTGTGTCATGGAGCGTTAAATCTTTAATTATTGAGTGCTTATCCGCAAGCGCGAAAAAAGCGATGAAAATATGGAGACTATGATTCACGAATAATAATTGTGGTGGCCGAATTTATATTCGATTTATATTTAGATTATAATTATCTATTTATAATTTATATTTATGTTCGCACGATTTATATCTCGTGAATGGAGCGTCCTGGAGCGTTAATTCTAAGATTATAGAGTGCTAATCCGTGTTGTTCAACCGTTCAATCTGTAAATGTCAATATTAATAATAAGCTTATAAAATTTGGGTATAATGTTTCATGTTCCATATTCATCCAACTCATGGTATGTGTTAATGAATAAATGTTTTTGCATTACGAAGTATTCTTGATATTTCGATCAAATTTATTCGACTTCGAAATTTGGGTCCAATTTATTCGAAGATTATTTTTTCCAGGTTCAATTCATTCGGAGGTAAATTGTACCAAGTCGAAATGGCCAAGATCAAATAGCTCAGGGCCATTTTTAAAAAGGTCATTAGATCAAAGTTAATTTGTTGTTGGGTTCAATTTATTCGAAGATCATTTTTTCCAGGTTAAATTTATCCAGAGGTCAATTTTACCAAGTCAAAATGGCCAAGATCAAATGGCTCAGGGCAAATTTCAAAAGGTCATTAGATAAAGAATCGTCTGCAACGACCACTGACCATCAACGATCTCAAATGGCTCACTCAACGCTCGTGATTTTCGAATCGTACACACTGCACTGCCAGTATGAATAAACACGGAAATCTTACGTCCATTAATCGTAGCTTCTTTCAAATGTTTTATCGCATTCGAATCAGTCAATTGTCCAATCACACTCACTGTAGTGTCACTCTTGGTTGGACAGTTTCCACTCTCATGTCCCTTTTGACGACACTTATAACACGTCACTTCACGTTTCGGTTCTGGACAATCACGTGCACGATGTCCCGTTTTATTACAATTAAAACTTTTACGCGAACTATCACTCGGAACTCTCGGTGTAGCTTCTTAGTGTAGATTCTTGTTCTTCGTTATCATCACTCGTGTCTTTCACTTCATTTTCTTTATCTTGCTTCAAGATATCCGGATTATTATCACGTTGTTTTGGTTTCGCACCAGGCGCACCTCGCGTGGCTCGGCACGCTTTCCAATAATTTTATCGTAATGAATCACATCATGAAAGGGGTTGGTCTCATCATGTTGCGACGTCGGCATCACAACATTTGCCAGCTCTCGTGATCACAAACCTGCGAGCATTTCCGCCTTGATCTCTCGGTACGGCAATCCAACCGCTTTGTACAATTTAACTTTTTCGTGAAAATAGAAAGTAAATGCTTCGTTTCTTCCTTGCACGCGGTTTTGCATCCTACTCCACTGAGCCGATAAACCGTCAATGAATATAAATGTTTCTCGGAATCTCTCGCGAAATCGTTTCCATCTCGATAATTCGGACATGTTTCTACGGAGCCACCCTTTTGCGCCACCTTGCATGTACATTCGCGCTGCTTCAAGCAAATAGTCTACCGGCCACCGATGTAGGCGCAGCATAGATTCCAAATTGTCTATCCACTCGCGAGCGCGCACTTGATTGTTGTCACCCGTGAATATATCGATGTTTCGTGACAAATCTGGTATCATGTGGTAACTCGGTGTCGTCACTGCTGCTGCTGCAGGTACCGTTTGCTGCTGATTTCTGAGCAGACACTTTAACAGTTGCGCCACATCATCGTGGTTCTCATTCGCTAAGAGATTACGTACCGCTGCGGCCAACGGATCATTGGCTGGCGCTGCCTCACGTGATAAAGATTGAACTGGTGGGGGAGATCGTCCCGACGAGCGCGACTTGTCGTGATGGACGTCGACTCTGACGTACTGCGCATGACCGTTATTCGCGAGACGACGCTCTCTAAATGGCTGCTTGTTCGATGTCGTAGCGCATTATCGTCCAGAATGCCGCCATTTTGCGACACGTTACGCCTCACCGACGTGCTCACTTGGCCTAACGCCATATCATCCATGCGCGAACTTGATCTTCTCCCACGACCACGACCAATCGAAGTATTACGGTTGTCTACGACTTGATCATTCCGGTCAAGTCTCATTTTATAAATTCTGGCTAACGCAAATGTCTCGAATTCTTGCTCGTTAACCATGAGCCATACTAAGTCACTTTTTCGCGCACACAGCACTTTTCGCAAAAATGTTCCGTCTCTACACTTTCCGGTGGATACCTCGCGGTATCCCTCTTCTGAATGTTAATGCGTTTAACATTTACTCGAAATCATAACTATTCCAAGCACAGCGGATAGGGAAGGAGTGGTTCTCTCTTCTGAATGTTAATTCGTTTTAACATTCACTCAAAATCATAACTATCCCAAACACAGTGGATAGGGTAGGAGTGGTATCCCTCTTCTGAATGTTAAATGGTTTAACATTTACTCGAAATCACAACTATCTCAAACACAGCAGATACGGAAGGAATGGTATCCCTCTTCGGAATGTTAATACGCTTTTTAACATTTACTCGAAATCATAACTATCCCAAACACAGCGGTTACGGAAGGAATGGTATCCCTCTTCGGAATGTTCATACGCTTTTTAACATTCACTCGAAATCACAACTATCCCAAACACAGCGGATATGGAAGGGGTCGTGGTATCCCTCTTCTGAATATTAATTGGTTTTTCTTACACTCGCGAAAAACGCTTCTCTCTCGTGGGCACACTAATTTTTCCTCAGGATTGCAGAAATAAATAACAACACGTTGCGTAGATATAAAGAACGGAGCCGGTCTTTTTATCATCTCTTTTGAGGCACGGTTAATTTACGATGAATTTGGCTGAAGGCCGAACAGAATTAAAATATGTGAATAAACATAAATATACGACGCAGACTATACACTGTCCAATAACGACGAGCTTACTACTCCGAATACTATCACAGGAGCACACGATACCGTCGAGTCTCATATATGGGCATCGTGTCCGCGGTACCTCAAAATGGCGGACAACAAGCACACTGCAGCTCAGCTATACCGTATGTATATCAGCCTCGCACGCCAGCCGGTATATACGCTACACTTCGCGTCTGCGACTTCTCGACTGGACCGCTCGTTATCGAGTCTTAATCTCAACTGCCCAGACACACAGTCTCTCTTCGGCAACACGTGCCCGACTCTACTCTCCACGTCCGCTCACTTGGACGCTCTGCGATCGACTGCCGCGGATCTCACTCGATCCTTATCACTTACTTTCTCTAGATGATGCTTCGTCATCATCGTACGACTTTCGCTAGCCAATCATCGATCAATCGGTCGATCACCCCACATATCACGCGATCCACTGTATGCGCAATACGCTACGCGCTTATGATCTGGCACTTTCTTTATACGTGGCTATCACGTGGCGCCACCAACACGACAGTACCATCAGCACCAATCATTTTGCGCGGGTTATTTAAACGACAATAAAGTGACTTTAACAGAAGATTTTTTGAAAACGAGAATCGATACGGTTCCTCAAATTTAATCTAGTTGAATAATTTTCAACCTGTTTTTGTTTTAGATGAACTGGGTGAGCTGTGGAGCGCCCGGTGCAGACTTGAACACGCTATGCACGTCTTTATTTGAAGAGAGCTGTCATTTCCGTCGTCATTTTGGATTTTTTAAAAAATCAATAATATTATAATTTACTCTTCATTGATAGCAGAATAAAATACGTCAAAACCCATTTCGAAAAGTATTTTTTTAATATGCAAAAAAGTCCCTAAAGTTCGTGTATTTTTCGTACCTTTCGACGGTAACCTCCCCTTCAAATGACTACCTTCCCGAGTCACCGACCCTGTAACTACTATTGTCTTTGCAAAGGCATACGTTTTTCTACGCTGGATCGTTTTATCTAAACTACGAAGATTTTACATTGGAGGCGAGATGATATTTAGATCCAACAACATACTACTAACTGGCATCTCTAATAATTATTTTTCAACTTTGTACAGGTGGGTATATTCATTCTCGATGTATACCCAGATGGAGCTGCTGGGAAAGATGGACGATTAAAGTCAGGAGATCAAATAATTGAATTTTGTCACGAAAATTTCAAATCCATAGAATATGAGAAGGCACATACTTCAACCTTGAAAGCTCCTGAATCAGTAAGTAAATCTTATTCGCTGCAATATTACTTTCATTATTTCTGTGCACATGTTATGTTCCCCTCTCGCTAAATTTTCATTTCGCGCGAGAACGGACGTGGACTCACGGCTCCACGGCCCCACGCTAAAACGCTCTCGTCAGCGTATTCTCGAGACTCACGTGTCGTAATCACCTATTCCGAGCTCGTGGATTCTCAGAGCAGGCACGTCACTAACGTTCTGAGGACCGTTGTCAAGTCTAGCAGGTACTCCGCTTATTACCGTCAGGTGAATCTGGGGAAAAATACTCCGGTCTTCAGCGTGTCGTTAGAGCTTAATTCTTATGTGTCCAACGACTCGTTTAACGCTTGTTCGTATGCAATCTCGGCGCGTTAGCAAAGGGCACTCGCGTAGACACATAAGTCTTGGGCCGTTATAATTGTTTGTTCGTCATATTAATTTTCGTACCTATGACTAAGAGAGTCGTAGAAGATAATTCATATGAAAATAATAATTGTTACCAAATCTCTTGTCCGTCAAGTCAGGATATTTCCATTATCAAGTTGTATATATGAGGAATTCCATGCGGTTTCGAATGGTCAAAAAGTCGTCCACCTTAAAAAAAATTGAAAGTTTGTCAAATTATTTAAATATATGAAAAAGAGTAGGATACATTTTTTCAAAATTTTTGGATCGCATTTTGTTGAGTTTTTCGAAATTTTAAAATTTTCCAAGTACCCTGATACCTCGAAAACATACGAATCAGAAAAATGTTTCAAACAAAAAAGATATTTGTGAACAATTTTTTGTTTTAATGTTTCAAGTTAAAAAAATGACCATTTTCATCAAAAATATACGAAAATAATTTTTGTCGGTCGGTATGTCATTTTCGATTTATCTCTAAAAATTCCAAAAAATACTTCAAAGTGTGTACAATAGACACGTATTTTTGTTTAGATGGCTCGATTGGTTGTTCCGAAGCTATGCTTTGTTTTATTCTCATGTTTTTTTTTTTTAGAAAAATCAATTATTATTAAAAATTGATCTCTTCTAAATTTTTCTTACATTTTCCAGGTAACAAACATCGATAACAGTAATAATTTTTAATAATAATTGGTTATTCTAAAAAAAGAACAAATCCAAATAATTAAACAAAGCATAGTTTTGGAACAACTACCCGAGCCATCTAGAAAAAAATACTTATTCATTGTACACACTTGAGTATTTTCTGGAATTTTTTTAGATAAATCGAAAGTGGCATACCGAGTGAAAAAATTGTTTTCGTCTATCTTTGATTAAAATTGTCATTTTAACTCGAAAGATTCGGAAATTTTTTTTTTTTTTAATTTATGTAAAACTGCAACTTTTTTGTTTGAAACATTTTTCTGTTTAATCGTATGTGTTGTACCCTGAGCAGGTAGAAACAATGTATTATTGCCACATAGCAAGAGCATCAATTAGACGCTCCAGAACGTTCAATTTGTTAATGCTAACAAATAGTTGCAAGTTTTTGACCGCTGCTGACAATGCAGCACGTGTACAAATGACGAAACGCAATTACCCAAAATCGTGAGCTTCCAGCTCACGACAAAACTTGACAGTCTTCGAGGAACTCTCAAAGTGGTTGGTCGATCAGTTAATTCTGCCTATAATTACATATTAACTAATAGATCATCCACATCGGTCTTTTTTTTATCAATAAAACCAAAGCACTTTTATATTACATCGAATTGAGCAATTTCATTGCTTCGGCAAATACCCACAAATCCGGACCTCATCTCCTCCTCTCAAGTCGAGTCGAAATTTGAGGTCACAACATATGTTTTCAAGATATGACGGTATTTAGAAAATTTTAAAATTTTCAATAACTCAAGACCATGTGATCCAAAAATTTTTAAAAAATGTATACTACTCTTTCTCATGTAATTAAATAATTTAAACAACTCAATTTTTTTGCGGGTGAATAACTTTTCAACCGTTCGAAATCGCATGGAATGCATCATATATATTGTGACATGATTTTTTAGAATCACCGCCACAAAGCCAGAAACGCTCTCACAAAAATGTATTGTTCTCGTTTCGCTGCCCGATTCGGTAAGATAAATAAAACGTGTTCTCGCCTTGGTCGCGTTCCGAGCACGTGACGAATGTTTTTAGTATTGATTCGGTTAAGACAAGTTTAGAAAAGATCACGCGCTCGAATCCGTCGGAAAAATATGTCTCCAAGTAATAAGTTGCCCGACGCACAGTGGGGCCAAATCCCAAAAAGCTGGCCAAAAGTCGAAAACGTTACAAATTCGGCTGAAAGTTAGTACTCGGAGGTTTCTAGGGTTGCTGATTACGAATCCGAAGTCAAAATTGGAAATCAAAACAAAATGGCGGATTTAAAGTCCCAAAAAGCTGGCAAAAAGTCGAAAGCGTTATAAATTCGGCTGAAAGTCAGTACTCGGGGGTTTTTGGGGTCGCTGACTATGAATCCAAAGTCAAAATTGGAAATAAAAACAAAATGGCGGATTTGAAGTCCCAAAAAGCTGGCAAAAAGTCGAGAGCGTTATAAATTCAGCTAAAAGTCAGTACTCGGGGGTTTTTGGGGTCGCTGACTATGAATCTGAAGTCAAAATTTAAAATAATAACAAAATGGCGGATTTGAAGTCTCAAAAAGCTCGCAAAAAGTCGAAAGCGTCATAAATTCGGCTGAAAGTCAGTACTCGGAGGTTTTCGGGGTCACTGATTATGAATCCGCAGTCAAAATTTGAAATAAAAACAAAATCGCGGATTTAAAGTCCCAAAAAGCTGGAAAATAGTCGAAAGCGTTATAAATTCGGCCGAAAGTCAGTATTCGGGCGTTTTCGGAGGCATTGATTACGAATCTGAAGTTAAAATTTGAAATAAAAACAAAAAGGCGCATTTGACATAAATCACTTTTATAGAGAATATACAAAATATATCCATATGTAATATATAATAGCATAAACATACAATCAGTCGATTAAAAGTTCAGAGATCGTCATCTGAAGAAACAGATGATGCACAATCAGTTGATTCATCCATTAAATCGCTGGAACTTCCTGTACTTGCTGGTATACGTGGCGCAACTAACAATGAAAGTGCTTCTGGAAGGAACGACTTTGTATTTTTTCGAGGTAATTCGCGCAAACTCGAAATAAAGGGATCGGATATTAATAATAACCGTAAAAAAATGTCCTCCATTGTTTTGGCTCGGGAACACTTTCTTGCAAAATCTTCACGAAATCTTTTAATGTACTTATTAGTAGACTCTTGGGCGTTTTCAGACATCTGCCCTATCAGCAATATTGCTGAGTTTATCACTTCTGCACCATGAATCAATATCTTGTGTACCGAAGTTGGCATGTAGAACCACGGATATAATTGAACAAAGTTCCGAGCTGTCTGTAAGGCATAATCTTGGAATTTTAGGAAATCGATTTCATGGCCACTCGAAATTGTCTGCAATATCACATGGAATCGCTTAATCAAGTCCTCATCTATCTCTGTTATCGCAGCAGAAATGCTTGAGTTTTCGAAAAATGTTCGAGCGGTATTTCCATCATTCGAGCTACCGAAACCAGGCTTTGGTTGATCGACTATCAGACCTAATTCCATACGGAAACATTTCTGTATGTTGGTTTTTCGGATATTTACTTGTTCCTTCTCGTTATAACTACGCGCTTACCACTTTTTAATTCCAAGCTTATATGCTATATGCAAACAGCATTCGAAAAATAGTATCCATGCATGCAAAGTTGACAATCCAAACTGTAGATGATCTTCAGAGACTTCCTTTTTTAGAATTACGTCGATATTGTTGAAGTCTTTTGAAGTTGCTTTGCATAAATAGCATCGTTGAGCAGACTTATTATGCGTGATAGCGTTACAAACTTTACTGTCTATCATCGTGAAAGCCAGTCTGAAAGAAACTCTTATTTCTTTTCCATCTACGATCTTTTCGAAAGGCATAAGATTCTTCTCTTGCTGTTGAATATACTCCATTTCTTCACGAGTGGCTTCAGAACTCTCGTGAAAAAATTGGATCCTGATTGGTCTACAAAAACGAGGAGATGACGGCCTCGGATTTTTCCATACAACAAGCTTTGCGTCTGTTTCTTGGTCATCAGATACAAGCTGCAGTGGAACGATTGATGTGTAAAAAATATTAGCATCGGACTTGCTTCCACCATCATTGGTGAACTTTTGTTTGAACGTACTTTGGCCGGGAGTGCCATCGCAGCCCCACTTACAAATTGAAATCAAGCTGCAAACATTTTCAGCCGACAAACTTTTGACAACATCCATCTATATCAATAATATTCTATCAGCTGTGTGATGCAGCAAAGCTTGCAATTTTACCTTAGCACTACATTCATTAACAGAAATATCTGACTTAGGTGGATAACATTTGAGCTTGGCTTTATATGGCAATTTATACGGCGGAAATAAATCACAGCTCTGCTCTTTGCTTCTATTCCGGAGCTGCTGATATTGCCATTTCGATAATTTTAGTTCGACTATGAGCGACAAAGCAGCATCCGCAGATAAAAGCGTTTCTCGAATGGTATCTATGGACTCCTTATACTTCTTAGCTCGAGATGGGCTCCCCAGTCCCACATCACGGACACTTTTGGCCCGGATGATCGAAGGCTCATTTGAGTGGCATACGTTAATTCGTCCGTAGTATTTCTTGTGCGTAATTCTTCAGTCCTCCTTCGTTTTGTCCGGTCACTAGACTCTACAAATTCTGAAGAAGGCCGACCCAAATTTGCAGATTTTTTCGAAGATTTTTTTGATTCTTTGAAAGAAACAAACACGCTCAACCACTCAGAATATTGTTGCAGAAACCTCTCTTCATGTCTTGAAATTTTCGGTTATTGCATACGTTTCAGGCACTCCTCCACTCAGGTGACCTTTCGTGATCGGAAAAATTTCCTTCCTTGTTAAGCCACATCCTCCACGTTCATCAGCGACTAATTCGAAAATTGAAAAATATAATATCTATATAGATGGATAATTCCATATTCAACCTCGTTTCTATTATTTATTTTTAAATATTGTTTGAAAATAAAAATAAAATATGCATAAAAAAGAATTACGGTCCATAGAACTCAATACATTAAACTCTCTGATATTCTCTCCCCTCTGGGGCTTAAACATATAACTAAGAGGCATATGAGGGATTCTCTGTCAACTCAGCCACAGGTTTCGGTGGAAAAAAAAATTAATTTGTGTGGTTTCATTTTTTTACCCTAGAACCTCGATCCGTGTCACTCTAGTGATGTTTTCGCGATATCGTCGGATATACTGAAAGACTAATTTTTTCAGTCAAAAAAAGTGGCCTTTTTTAAATAAAAAAATAATCATTCTATTTTTTGGTAAAAAATCAGCATTACCGGAACGTAAAAACTATTTCAAATATTCTGCTCGAATGCTAACACAAAACTACAACTTTTATGTGCAGACATTTTTTTTCAATTACTTCAAATTTCCAAGATATATTCATTTGGAATGAAAACGGCGATTTGTAAAATTTTTAATTTAAAAATGTGAAGAAATTCACAAATTAGTAGCACTTTAATATAACCAATTATGGGGCACATCTGAGATGGTCAAAAAAAAGTGGCTGAGTTGACAGAGAATCCCTCATATATAGATATAGCGCTCTTCAACTCGATCGACCGCGACACGCTGCTAGGATGGGTGCCAATGTATTTCAGTGTACAATGAAGACCGCAATAAAATTCAAGAAAAAGATTCAATTCAAGAAAGACATTCCGCATCGTTAATGTATGAAATTCAGAAAACTATGTTTTATATTGCAAAAACTCGTGGCAATGACACGCGCGCAGCTAAGCGCAGCCATTTTCGATGTTTTCCATTCAATAATACATCCATCTACAACATGTGATAGGTCAGCTCGTGGAACACTGTGGAACTTATCAACTTTTCTCTACGTTTTTAGAATTTTCACTTGTAATTTTCCGTGAATTTTCGTACAAATGATTCATTTATTATTATCGCATGAACTATTATTATCAATTTTCAGTTACACAATGATTTTCTACTCACTTTCAGCTGTTGATTCCATTCGAAAAAAATTGAATCGGATATATTGTAAAGTTTTGGCGTCCTGTTCAATACAGCGTTGGAATGGTCATTTACTGCACGACGCGTCGAGCTCGCTCGAGGGCTCCCTTTCAACTGCCGTACAAAAGAAGGTATAAGGGCTAAGGCCCGCTGATGCCAAGAATTTGACCTTCGGACTCTTCCCCCACCTAACCCACGACTAAAAATTACCGAAACTTAAACTTTATTTTTCGACTTTCGGCCAGCTTTTTGGGATTTGGTCCCACTGTGCGACGGAGGAGAGCGGCTTCATGTCAATGTACCAAAAAGTACGACACATATACTTGTAGATAATTGAACGCTCTACAAAAACGATTTCTTATGATTTTTCGATAAACTGACTCCTTCAAAATTTATTCAAGGTTCAAGTTAAATTTAGAGTAAATTTCACTTTTTTTTGTCATTGCCAAAATGTTGAAACTTATTACAAAATATCGTAAAATTTTTTTTGGAAATTCTATAATTCGTGATTTTCCATGAGGAATGGAATCCGGTACAAATTTTCAGTAAAGAAATACTATTTAATATTCGAAAAATTATTATTAGAAAAATTAAATCTTACATATGAGGCATTCTCCGTCAATTCTGCCACTTTTTTTTCAACCCTCTCAGATCCGTGCCATAACTTGTCATAGTTTAGTCCCACTTGAAAGTAGTCTCTGCGATTTTTTTCAGCTTTTTTAAGCGGTGAATTAAGGAGTTGCATATATTTTTTCGAATCCATACAGTTTAAAACGGAGAGGATGTACAAAAAAAAATTTCTCACAAAAATATTATATTTTTCCATTCAATATTGAATGCAATATGTGTTATATTTCGATTCGTGATGCAAAGACTATTTTCTGCAAAAAAAATAAAAATTAATTTTTCTCGCAAGGTCCGACACCTTCAATTCTACTGTTAAATTTATGCAATCTCTAATAGTATAAGTGGGACGTATGGAAAAATCTACAATACTGCAACTGATTTTTTTCGGGGTTAAAAGAATGTTATTCACAAAAAATTGCATTAAGTTATTTTTTTGAATCCAAATATCCATTTTCTGTACGTCCCACTAATAACTATTAGAGATTGTATAAAATTGACAGTAGAATTGAAAGTGTCGGACCGTGCGAAAGAAATTAATTTTAATTTCTTTTGCAGAAAATAGCCTTTGCAACACGAACAAAAATACAACACCTATTGCATTCAATAGATAGAAAAAAATAAGTTTCTCGTAAGATTACTTTTCTTGTACATTCTCTCCGTTTTAAGCTATATGGATTCGAAAAAATATATGCAACTCCTTAATTCACCGCTTAAAAAATCTGAAGAAATCGCAGAGACTACTTTTAAGTGGGACTAAACTGTGACAAGTTATAGGACGGATCTGAGAAGATCGAAAAAAGTGGCAGAATTGACAAAGAATGCCTCATATACATTTTTTTAACATTACTTTTTGAAAATAAATTTTTTATATGAAATGAAAAAGTTGTCATAGAAAAAAGTGATTACTATTTCAAGGTTTTTCTGTTATAATCGTTGGCAATGTTTTTGTACGATTGTAGGAGATACTGAAGTTACTCTTCGTTTTTTGTTTAGGGGGTTGAGTCAGTTGAGAACTTGCAGTTGCAAAACTGCAAAATCTTTTTTCGAACTCTGGGTAGAAATATAACCGATAGGTTATATTCTTCTACGTTTTTCAAGCTTTCTTTCAGCTTAAAAGAAAACCCCTAAGATCCACCATCACCCTGACGCGAAGTGTTTGAAGTTTTTTCAGTCTGCGCGTGATTCAGAAAAGACCGGTCAACGGATCGCAGTCTAACTAGTCTCATTTTCTCCGCAACAAATTCCCATCAGGGATGAGTGGGGCACATTTTTGTTTTAGGTCAATTGACGTGTGAATTTTAAGGCTGACTTTCAGCGGAGGAGCAAAACTAACTAAATAATTAAAAAATTGCTCCGTCCCTTTGAAATGGAAGCCTTAAAAAAAAATACGCCGCACTCATCCCCGATGGGGATTCGTTGCGAAGAAAATGAGACTAGTTAGACTGCGATCCGTTGACCGGTCTTTCCTAAATCACGCGCAGACTGAAGAAACTTCAAACACTGCGCATCAGGGTGATGGTGGATCTTAGTGGTTTTCTTTTGAGCTGAAAGAAAGCATGAAGAACGTAGAAGAATATAACCCATCGGTTATATTTATACGCAGAGGTCGAAAAAAGATCGTGCAGTTTTACAACTGCGAGTTCTCAACTGACTTGACCCCCTTAAGGGGACTGAGTCCGTTTAGAAATTGCAACTGCGAAACTGCAAGATCTTTTTTCCCACTCTGCGTAGGAATATAACCGATAGGTTATATTCTTCTACGCTCTTCGAGCTTTCTTTCAGCTTAAAAGAAAACCCTCAAGGTCCACCATCACCCCGATGCACATCATTTTGAGTTTTTTCGATCTGCCCGTGATTCAGAAAAGACCGGTCGACGGATCAAGGTCTAACTAGTCTCATTTTATTCGCAACGAATTGCCATCGGGGATGAGTGGGGCACATTTTTTGTATGGCCTCCATTTCGAAGGGACGGAGCAGATTTATAATTATTCAGTTAATTTTGCTCCTCCGATAAAAGTCAGCTTTAAAATTCACACTTCAATCAACCTAAAACAAAAATGTGCCGCACTCATCCCCGATGGGAATTCGTTACGAACAAAATGAGAGTAGTTGGACCTCGATCCGTTCACCGGTCTTTTCTGAATCACGCGCAGACTTTTCGCAGAACCAGGTTTCGGGGAAGGCCTCGCAAAGTTGTTGATGCAGCAACATTTTTCCTGTCACTTCTCTGCAGCTGCTAAATTTTTCCTGCGGGACAAAAAATGTGTTACAAACTTTTTCAGTTCCTATGCAGCGAGGGCGAAGAGGTATAACCCGCGCACTTGCTGTGATGGCCGAAAGCCGCGAGATCCATGATACGTCACGAGATCGTCCGGAAATATATGTGCGTATATATTTATCCGTGCACTCGCGAACCGATCAGCTGGTATTCAGATATCAAGCGTTCCGTAGCACTGACCGCGCGTACTGTATCTCATGGCAATCGACGAATGGATCTTACAACTGATTGACGTGTCGATTGCCCATTATTCACTCGCGGTGTTTTATGTGAACTTGCAATTGTTGTTATTTATTATAATCGTTGTTGGTTATAGTTTACTCTCGATAAGAAGGAAGTTTCTTAGATGACGTTTCGTTGGATTGATGATGCACCATGATCGTGAGATCATGGGCGCGAAGGATGATTTATTGAATGATTTTAAGTTACTTATTTTACTATGATTATGGAATCATATAGGCACGATCTTTAAATGTATACTTTTGGTGACGACCCGAGACTTATGCGTCTGCGCGAACACCCCTGGCTAACGCCCCAAGATCGCACACGAGCGGCGTATGCATCTTACGGTGGCGCGGGAATTACGCCGCAGCGACGGGCTGAAGGCCAAAGTATTCTCCCTGATTCACCTGACGGTGGGTAGCAGGGTACTAACTTAACTTCGGCCTCCCGGAAACGGCGCGTACACGTCCTTGGTAGTCATGCACGACCTCGCCCAAGGTGACCGAAAAGGTGCCATCGACTGAAAAATTGCTGATCGCGATTTGTGACACATGGGGTGATCGCGACGCACGAGTCTCCGGAATCCGCTGACGAGAGCGTCTTAGCGTGGGACCGTGAGTCTACGTCCGTTCAGGCGTGAAATAATCATCGATCAATGATAATAAAGTTTATAACTTTATATAAAAATTTAGCGAAAAGTAGGACGTGACAATATTTTCTTCATTTTTCGTCTTGGTTTAAGAGTGAAACGACAACTTTTTTCGAAAATTTATTAGCCTCGACGACCTCGAAAAAACCGGATAAATTTTTAAAAAATGTATAAAATAGTAATTATAATTTAAAAAAAAAGTAGTCATTATTTTTGTCCCATTATCGAACTATGACGAAAATTTCTGTTGTGGGCCCTTGTTTCTTTGAAAAAAAATTCAATAATTAAAAAAAAGTCCCTCTTTGTGTTTTCCCTCAATTTAATGATTTTTCGCTCGGGCAACCCCTAAAAAATGGAATACAAATTTCTAAAAATGTGAGGTCATATTTTGGGCCAATCGAAACCCACAATTCATTGGACATCAAAATCCGGGGGGGGGGAGGGGTCATGCTGATGACCGCGTGATTTGACGTGAAATGCCCCATATCTATACATACGTACTGAAAGCGCGTAAGCGTCAGATAAATGCAGCCAACATATTTTTTTCAATTTATTATATCTGAAGCTCGTGTTATACGATGAAATGTTCAACTTAAAGGAAATTTGTATGGTTGGATTCGTTTGACGCTTACGCGCTTTCAGCACGTATGTATAGATATACATCGACATATGAAATGGTTACAGGATGTGGCGCTCACAACGCTCAAAGCGTCCAAAACGAGTGCAGCAAAATTACGATGCATACATTCATATTTATTGATATGCATATTCATTTATACGCATGGGGCATTTCAAGTGAAATCGTGGGGTCATTTCCGTCGGGTCATCAGATCCTTGCATAACTTTTTTTTCGCATTTATTCCACTTTAAAAACAGCCTGATTTTTTAAAACATTTTTCTCGTCACTCCTTCAGGTGGCGCGACGATCATTTTTGTGTAAAAAAGGGATAACTGAAAAAACACTATTTTTAAAATTCTGCAATTTTTTCTACAGATTCCGGGTAAAAAATAAGTAATATCTATCATGATTAGAAAGTGAGATGTGGCTGCCTTATATTTTTTTTTATAATTTTCTTTTTTTTCAGCTTATAAAATAAAATAAAAAAAATCATTCCTAATACATCTTATATGAGTAAAAAAATAAAATAAAAATAAAACATGTCTTGGAAATTTTTAATAGTTTGTATATTTTCTAAGCTAAACGAGAAAAATATTTTATAAAAAAAAAGATTTTTCTCATTTAATTTTGAAATTATAGAAAATATCAAAATTTTCCAAGATATCT
The DNA here is from genome assembly GCA_946863875.1 of Alloplasta piceator. Lineage (NCBI taxonomy): Eukaryota > Metazoa > Arthropoda > Insecta > Hymenoptera > Ichneumonidae > Alloplasta > Alloplasta piceator. Next base: position 23,777,262 of record OX333080.1, read on the forward strand.
TTTATTTTTATTTTATTTTTTCACTCGTGAAAGGGATATTAGGAATTTATTTTGCTTTACAAAAGCGTTAAAAAAAACGTAAAAAAAAATCGATCGAATCCGAGTAATAGTTTACAAATTTTCATATGATAATTCGGATTTTTCAGAATTTTTTTTTGAAATTATATTCCTTATATTCATTTCTTACTCATTCAATTACATTTTGGCTTGTAACTTAGTTATTTTTGAAAATTTCGACTTATCGCTTAAGAAATAGATGCAAAAGTGATTAAAAAACATGAAAATCGAATTTAAAAAAATCGATTTTTTGGTAATTTCAACTGACTCAGTCCCCTTAAGCAGTTGTTGTATTCTTCTATTCATGCAATACCACGTTCTGCTATGTTATTTGCGACTGTAAGATCTTAAAATATTCAAAGTTTTCTCTATAACTTTCATTGTTGGACATAGTGTTACGTCTACTTCGAGAAAATCATGCGGTAAATCAAATTTTTCGAAGAGCGTTAGTGATTTTTTCGAAACAAATTCACTCTAATTTTTTTCTAAAAACGATTCCAATTCTCTCCCTTCGGTAACATATCGCTTCTTTGTAACAATTGTACTCTCCTGATTTTGAAAAGCTTCGCACTTTTTTTTTCTATTACTCCAGAAACGTTCTTGCCGAATGAAGCTAGTACCCTCCGTTTAAATACCACAAGTGATCTACTATTTTTTTAAATGCTTTTTGTGAGACTGATAAAATAATGATTTTGTCATCGACCTGAACCCTTGAAATTGCGTGTTCAATGGATTGTGGGTTTCTTTTGGCCCAAAATACGACCTTAAATTTTTAGAAATTTTTATTTCAATTTTTAAGGGTCGCTCAAGCTGAAAAATCATTAAATTGAGAGAAAACATAAAGAGTGGCCTTTTTTAAATTAACAATTTTTCTTTACAGAAACTAGGGCTCATAACAGATATTTTCATCATAGTTCGATAATGGGCCAAAAATGATTGCATTTTTTTTCGTATTTTTGTTTTTATAATTTCTCATTTTGATTATTTCTTGTAGTGAGAATTACAACAACAAAAATATTTTTTTTAGTGGCATTTTTTTTCTTGGTTTAAGGGGGCTGAGTCAGCATGAAATCGAAAAAAATCGGTTTAAAAAAAAAAAATTTTACGTTTTACCAAGCCTTTTGGTTCTGCTAATCAAGTTATAGATCGAAATTTTTATGTATAGCAAAGTTACAGACAAATGTAAAAATAAAATTTTGAAAAGTCAAAACCGATAGGTTTTGAGAATTTCTCGTATTTTTTACACATGTCCATATACCTACACTTTATTGCACCCAAACACATGTACGTATACATACTATGCATGTATATAGTACATACGTATAGGTTATATGGGGCATAAGTTACATAGGGCATTCCATAGCTAGTGTACCATTGTCAGATCCGGATTCTCTCAGATTTGGTTCATAGTTTATTTTATGATTATAATTGAGCTGCCAAGTACCTCAGATTTTTTTCAGATTTTTTTCGACAGTTTTTTTTGTTTATTTATTTTTTAAACGCATTTTTTTTATTTGAAAAAAAAATCTAAAAAATTGTGTATTTTGCATAATAATTTCTGAGTAATCACTCAGAATCGGCACATTTTATTCTTCAATATTTTCGTTGAAAATATCTGTTTTTCGAAAACAAACAAAACTTTGCCCACGCTGAACGCTGACGTAGAAATTATTATGCAAAGAATCAGGTCTCTAAACATTTTTTATGCCCATATCATGCGACATTTTTATAGTGTTTAAAATAAAGAAATAAAATTAAGCGTTGAGAGGTTGAATTAAAATCAAAATTACGTGACCTTTTAGCTTTATGTACAATTTTGCTCTTACAAAAATTTTTGCAGAAGTTATATATTTGTGCGTGGTAAAATGAATATTCCTTTATAGAATATATAGAAAATAAAGAAAATATTTATGGAAATGAAATTTAAATATCACGCGCTTGCGCGCTTGGAAAGCAAACTTTTTCGGAGTTTTCATTTCTTAGTTGCTATGTTCACAGCGTTCCATACATCCCAGAACAATCTACCGAAATGCTGACAGCAATGCATAATAGGCTATTTCAGCTTTGTGCAATGTTTATATCCAATAACGTTACCCGGTTCTGATTTATTAGTGTTTACAAGTTTTTTATTAGTTTATTCGTGTTAAAAAATAATTCATTACTGCGTGAGCCGCTTGTGAAATCAAGTGAAAGTGCTTTTTTGTTTTGAACAAATCGCACCATTAGCTGTCACACAGCCGTTGGTTATGTCAGTATTAAATTTTCTTCATTCAATAATTCAAAAAAACGGCTATTGCTAATTTTTTTGATTTTTTAACTTATTTACCGTTTGTTAGTTTGAAGTTTTTTTTGAGCGAAGAAATTTTAATTTTTCGTGCTATTTTTATATTGAAAAATTTTAGCAATTTCTATCTCAAGATATGTGATACCGAATAAATATAAAATAATAAAAACTAAATGAATAGAAAAATTGTTCAAAGTCATTTAAAAACGGTTCTTAAACTTATTATAACTTTGACAAATATTGTTCGTTTCACAGAAAGTGTTAATCAGCGATGCCAGGGACTGAGGAAGATTTTGCCATAGGTTAAACTTTGAAGGCTGTTTCTTGAAACCTAGTATTTCAAACACTCTGCGCGTGATCCAGAAAGAACCGCTGGACGGATTTTGTTCTATGGCATCTCATTTTCTCGATAACGCTTCTTCACACGGGATGAACGCGGCACATTTGAATTGAAGTCAAAATTGTGACCAGGACAATGCCTGGAAAGTTCAAAATAGGATAACAATTTCAAAACAGGCCCACTACTCTGAAATAAGAAACTTTAAAAAATGTGCCGCGTTCATCCTATGCGGGAAAGTGTCACGAAGAAAATGAGATGTCGTAGAGTGAAATCCGTTCAGCGGTTTATTCTGAATCACGCGCAGAGTGTACAAACTCGAAACTAGGTTTTTCAGGAAACCAGGGTACCTCAAGGGTTCTAACTAGTTCCGAAAAATTGTTAATTTAAAACCTCAAATGGTGGACAATAAATCATATTTGTAGGCATTCTACAAAAATAAGGAATGATTATTAAAAATCGTGGTGTTGACGCTGACTCGAACCCCTTAAGAGTAAAACGACAACATTTTTCGAAAATTTATTAGCCTCAACGACCTGAAATAAAACGAATGATGCAAACACAATTGAAAAATTAAAATCGTTCCAACATTTTGTTACGTCAAAAATGGGAGTTTTCGCGAACTATTAATAATTTTCGACGTATGACGCGCTGAATTTGATTGAGACTCTCTAGTCGTAGAAATAAATTTCAGAACTACTCCTGGAATCAATCTCGAACACGTCTGCCCCTGTTTTTGAGTCTAACCTTTCGGAAAATTACTCGGGAAATGGGCTTGGAATCACTGTTTAATTTTCAATCGCGTTGATGTCTATTGATTTTTCAGATCTTTCGCTGCGATTTACCACGGGGATCCTGATCGTTATTTTTATTAAATGACAGGGTGATTGGGGGAAGGTCGATCGGAATCACTTTGTAAATAGTTACCGGATGTTTAATGATTTCAGTGGAAATAATTTTGGATTTTGGAGCCTCTCTTACTACCTCTGTTTCTGCGGGCAATGCCTGTACTCCGTGATAATTTGATTTCGATCTTTGAACAGGATTAAACCTTTTTGGCAACGGATTCGAGTATATCGCATCGAGCTTACGTAATTGATACCTTTGTCCGGCTCTGCGTGTTCTTTTCTTTTGCGCGGTACTGGGGGGTTGACTGGGGAATATCCAGGGTGAATGTCTGGTGAGCGTGGAACCTGACGCAACTCTAGTCCCAACCAGACCTCCGCCGAGGAAAAAGGATTACGAATATTTGGTGAGCATGCAACCTGACGCAACTCGGGTCCCAACCAAATTTCGTACGAGGAGAGGTAAACGAACACTTGGTGAGCGTGCAACCTGACGCAGCTCTAGTCCCAACCAAGTTTCCGCCGAGGAAAAAGGAGTACGAATATTTGGTGAGCGTGCAGCCTGACGCAACTCTAGTCTCAACCAAATTTCGCACAAGGAGAGGTAAACGAATAATTGGTGATCGTGCAACTTGACGCAACTCTAGTCCCAATCAAGTTTCCACACGGAGGGGAGAGTGAAGTAAACGAATCCTCGGATGAAGTTGCAGATTTAAACAACCGTATTGAATCTTGAGAACGAATGAGTTAAACAAATAGTAGAGAGAGAGTGGGAGGGTTATAACTTTGAATTTGATTTTTGGGGAAAAAAATCTCCTTGGATTGAACTTGTTTAATTGTTTAAACTTTTAATGAAATGCCGAAAGGGAAAAACTCAATTTAACTTTATTCCGTGATTTATGATGGGGAAAATTTTGCAAGTTCAGCCCAAGCATGGATTCGATGAGTACGATGGGTTTCGTAGTTTCCACGTCGGAAAAAAGTCGCTTTCTCCCCAATCCAAACTTACACAGGGCAACATAACCTCAACTGTGAAATTTTGTTTGTCCATTACGTACGACAATTAAGTGTTACTATGAGTCGTTTTCTTGAAAAAACGGAAAATTTTGTTTTCCAGAAAGAACAAAATTTCTTTTTTTAATAAAATATTCGTATGTATGCACTATGTATGTATATGAGTCATTCCATGTCAATTCAACGACGTTTTTCGGTGACCCCCTTTGATTTTTTATTATTGTTTAATATGTAATTACACATGTAAAAAGAGGTATCCATGTACATTTTTAGCTCTCTATCTTAAACCACACTGAAGTTATTGATTTTTGGAAAAATATTCTTAAAATAATCATAACTTCCACAATAACCACGATATTCTAATTTGCTAGGAAGTCATTTTTGTTTGTTTTTCAATGTACTCTTTGATAAAAATATCAAAAATTGAGGAAAAAATATTTTTTGTCTTTATGGCTGTTTTAAGCTAAAAAATTGGATTTTCTTTGAATAAGACGCCTTCAAATTTTTTCAAAAAAATTATAAAATTCTACGTAAAAAAAGTACATTTTTGAGATTTTACCGAAAATGGGGTGCAAATAACTTCTCATATTGAAAGAAATTTCGTTCGACTTTTTTCCTCTCGTAATTTTGATCTTTTTTCCTTCCATGACAGAAATAGTTGATTTCAATTATGTAAAAATGAATAATTTTACTTCTCTCGCATATTTCCTTTGTAAATTATAATAATTAACAATTGGAATTACAATTCAAGTACGTTTTGCACTTCATTCAATTTCTTTATATAAAAATTGTAATTCTTGATGTTAATATAATTTACAAAGGAAATATATGAGAGAAGCTAAATTATTTATCTTGACATCATTGAAATCATCAGCTATTGTAGTCATAGGAGGAAAAAAGATCGACATTGAGAAGAAACGAAAATCGATTTTTTTTCAATAAAAAGTTATTTGAATCCCATCTTCAGTAAAATCTTCAAAATTTTGTTTGTTTATGTAAAATTTTATATATTATTCTTAAATCGAAGATGTCCTATAGGAAGAAAATCCAATTTTTTAGCTTAAAACAGCCAAAAAGACATTGACATTTTTTTCCATATTTTTTTCGACAATTGAAATAGCGGGAATTGAGTAGATTTGATCATGTTAGTCTGTCAATTTAATTCGGACACGAAAAATCAAAATTGACTCTGAACAGAGAGGCGATAGAACCTAAGACGAGCCGGGCCTTTTATATTCTAGCTTTGGTTGTTGCAGCGAGTGGCAGTGAGATAGCATCGGCTGCATTCGTCTTGAATGTTTTGAGCACTGTGAGCGTCATATCCATTATCCAGTACCATTTCTATGCCGATGTATGCGTGAGTTCTGATACGGGCGCACTGCGCTTGAGCGCTGCATAATCTGGCCTACTTATTCGTCAAATTGAATTTCGCGCGCCACAATGCCACGCCCAAAATTCATTTTGACCAATGAGTACGCCAGATTATGCAGTGCTCAAGCGCAGTGCGCCCGTGTCAGAATTCTCCCTATTTGTGCTGTAAGCATGTAAATAAAGCCGGAGCCACGATGGCAAAAATAAGAAATCAGCTATCCGATTGGTGTAGTTTTTCTAAAGTGCGCGGCGATTGGCTGATTCTTATTCCTTATTTCTTATTCTTGTCATTGTGTCTCGGGCTTAAGCGTTGAAGATAATGCAGCCAAAATTTGCTTTCGTTTATTGATGATTTTTATCTGTCATCGTAATCACGGCTGTTGTATTGTTATTATAATATTGTATTGTTATTATAATATTGAAAAATATGACATTTGATTTTTTAAAGTGACAATTTGTGTAATTCGATCGAGTGTAGTGTGGTGTATTGTGTGGAGATGTTTTTTTTTCATTAACAAAATTGTGTATTTCAGGAACATAAGGTTATGTTTCATCTATTTTTTTTTTGCATAAAAGTAATAATAAGATTTGGACACAAAAATTTAAATACTTAGACATGTACTAATTATCAATCATTATATTTTAAAGAAAAATAACATTCTATTAAATAGTAAGAAATGTCTAAATATTTTGTCCAATCAGTGTTTATTTGGCGAAAACGTTGAATAGTTATGAATGAATAAAACAAAAATATTAAAAATTCTATGTTAAAATTGTTTAAATCATTTTAAACTCTTGAAATAGTTGGAATGTATCAAAATGTACGTACATGGTGAAAATTTAAAAAATTCGTTCATGCATCTTCGTGCAATGAGTGAAAAACTGAAAAAGAAAGTTATTTTCGTTAAAACGAAATGGTTTAAACAACTGTAAAGACTTCAAACTCTACAGAACACTTTTATATGATTCTATAAAGGAAGTATATTAGTTACAAAAACATTGGTTCACAGGTTGCGGAGCTCTGACTCTGGACAGACACAAAAAAAGTTTTTTGGCTCGAAAATGGCTGTTTTTTTGGGAAATTTCATATTCAACATTGTCTGAATAAATTGAGTCAAAATTTCAAGTCAAGATCCGAAAGATGTCCAATGATCATCCATTATACGTCCCTTTATTTAAATAATTTAATCGTTATTAACTACACATTATTAATTAATTATAAACTTTGTTACTGATTATATAATATTCGGGGCCTACGAGATATCCATATTTTACAGAAAAAAAGAAAAAAAAATAGTTTTCGATTTTTCACACTGCGGTCACCCATCCAAGTATTGGATTCAAGGGGTGCTGCTTAACTTTTCTAATCTCCTACCTACCTACCTACCGACCTACACTAACTTGACTTATGAGAAACTTATGCATGTAAAAACCTTATACGATGTAGTTTGCTGATATACTTATATGTCTTTGTTTCACAGGCCTTGAATAATGTATAATCGTAATGAAATTTATAATTAATGGATAACGTGTAATCAATAGCGTTTAAATTAAGGGACGTATAATAGATGATCATTAGATATCTTTTGCAATATTGGCATTCGTCTTAAATACGTACATTAAATGTCACTTCATGTGGTCTATAGGCACCTCTAAAAAATATCTAAGGGTACGTATACGAAACGTTTTCAGCACATAGAATCGCTGTCGTTTCGCATCTCCGATAGTGGTTTAAGGAATGTCCCATGGACTTCCCCGGAATGAAATTTTCATCCAACTTAAATGATTATCGGACCTCCCCTGGCTGTTAAGTTACGCGCGGAATATATTCATGGCTCCAAAAATGTGTGTCGTGGACGTCGAATAAACTTCCGCGTTATCCTTCGATAGACGTAATTTGTACGTACATACGACGGTCAATCGGCGTACCCATATCAAAGCTGCCCGAAATACTTAAATGTACATCTAAAGGACGAATGCTTTTGATTGGACAACACGCGATGGATCACACAGGACGTATATTGTATGTTCACACACGTACTATTTCTTAAGCTACAAATATACACAACACGGCCATCTATGGTATGCCCATAGGTAGACATTCAATAGCTCTTAATTCAGTATAGTAATTGGACATCTATTGGACGTTCCAGGTTCACGTCTATATGAAATCCTACATGGAACATCCGATAGACGTTCAATTGACGTCCTCCGAATGTGATTTTCGTTTACGAACCTGGAACGTCCAATGGATGTTCAATTACTATCCTGAATTAAAAGCTATTTAATGTCTACCTATGGACATACCATGGATGGCCGTGTTGTGTATATTTGTAGCTCAAGAAATAGTACATGTCGTGGACATACAATATACGTCCTGTGTGATCCATTGCGTTTTGTCCAATCAAAAGTATACCATGGATGTTCAATGGATGTCCGCATTACGTCCATCGTGGATGTAGACGTGTTAAGGATCTATGGATAATAGATGGACGTCCAATGGACACTCGGTTCCGTGTGGGTGGTAGTCCAGGGTAGACCTCTGCTCGTAACGCGATCGTATCTAGCCTCGGAATTGATTGCGTCGTGTAACTATTGTCATTTTTCTTTTAATTTTGTATTTTTCTTAAATGAGTCAATCTACTTTGTCCGCGATTGCGTCTAGCTTCAGAATTGATTGCGTCGTGAACGAAGGGTTGTCTTTAGTCTTTATGATTCAAATCTTTGTATATGAATTTCTCCGCGAAGTGCGTTACCGCTTTGATTCATAAATTAGAGTTGTATTCTAAAACGAATTGTATCTTTGTACGAAACTTGAAAACATCCGACGTTTCATCTTCGAATTAATAAACAAGTATCAATTTAAACCGAGTACCGACCATTCATAAACAATCAACTTCGTCCAAGCGGATTTCCAGAGTCGGCTCGAATCAGGCGCCAACCATCAACAAACAACCAACTTCGCAACGATCAAAGTATTTAATCTGAAACAATTATCACTCAGTGTACAATTCAATCTGCAGCCTCTGCATCTGGGATTTATCTCCAGTGCGATTATGAGATTTTCCTTTGCAAACATCCAACCTAAACATCCATTGCGATTGGAACATAATATTATTCTCAGGCTCTTATTTTAGTCGATTCATTTAAATAACCAGTTCATAAAACGCGGTATCCGGAGATCTTTCAGCGAACATTCTTACTCCCGATAATGTTTCGTTACAATTGTTGCGATAAAATTGTCAATAGAGTAAAGCGTTAGCCGCTCGACGCTTATTCTCGATTTTTGTTTACGTCTTCGGATGTTACAAATGTATGGATGTTTGAGTTCGTTTGATCAGAGGAAGTTTGATCACGTCTTAATTGGATCGTTGTTGGAGATGAACTTGCTCGTTAAGATGTTGGAGATGAACTGATTTGCGATTAGGGGAGCGTAGAAGCGTGAAGCGTAAAGTGGAGGGAGGCCACGAGCCGGTGCAATGGGGCCCGTAGGACCAAGGACAATGTAGAGATTTCTTAGGACATAAGACTAGGAGATGCTAAGGCGTGAGGTTTAGCGTGTGAAAGGATTGATAAGAAAAGTGAAGGATGGATGGATGGCGTGAGAGTGGTATACAGGGATATGGGATATTCTATGTATGATACTGATTTGAATTGATTCTTGATAATAAAATTGTTTTTACATTTAATTTGTTCTACGTGTGACTTGATATAATAAAATGGTGTATTTTTTAAGGTGTGTGTTGTGGTAATTTCATTTTTTATATCTTCTTGTTGTTTTGGTCGAAAAAAATGGTTGGTTAGTCGTTATAGTCATTCTTTAAGTTGTTTGGTCTTCCTTCTTATAATATTCATTCTGAAAGATCCTGCAAGATCTGGAACTAAAATCTTGCATTAGTATTTGTATTAGTGGGGTTGATTTGTTATTTTGAATAGGGATGGTTACAAGGATGCTTAAATTTCTACTAAATTTCGGTTGTCGGTGGTTTTTTTGGGTAATTTATTCCTGTTATTGGTTTTCTTCCTTTTGTAGTTGTGATGGTCTAGCATGTTAACATACATGAAATAGACGACCCGAACGAGAGAGAGTATGAAGTGGCCGTAGCGCAGTGGTTAGCGCTCCTGATTCGCAAGCCAAGGGTCCCGGGTTCGATTCCCGGGACGACGACATTTCATTTTTTTCTCTCGTTCCGTCTCCGAACCACGCACATGCCGCACACGGCCTGACAATGGCAATTGGTAAAGAGGAGACGCTCCTAACCTCCCTGACCAAGAAGCTACGCGGAACTCTGCACTATCGACGGGGACGTCGATTACCGAAAGAGGAGGTGTGTGACGGTCCAGCATGTTAACACACATGAAATAGACGACACGAACGAGAGAGAGAATGAAGTGGCCGTAGCACAGTGGTTAGCGCTCTTGCTTCGCAAGCCAAAGGTCCCGGGTTCAATTCCCGGGACGACGACATTTCATTATTTTTCTCTCGTTCCATCTCTAGGCCTGTCACTCCCTTCCCGACGGACTCCGTCACATAGTTTTCCTCATGATTGATTTTTCGTCAATTGTTCCAATCCTGTTAATTATTGTTTGTCGAGCTTCCAATATTGTTTAGATATTTATTCCATATTGTTTTTCAAATTGCTAATTCCATTTTTTAATTTATGATTTTCCTGAAACAGTCTAAGTACTTATCAGCATTTGGTTGGTGGAAAAAGATGTATTAGCCAGGACCTGCAGGATTGGTCTTCGGTTGAACGGTGTGGCGACTGAGCGATACTTGTGCGTTTTTGGAGGTAGTCAAGTCATGTTTGTTCCAATGGAAGATATATTGTCATACATTAGTTAATAGAATGAATTCGGGATGGGTAAGATATGAATACAAATACCAATATAAACGCAATTAGGATTACGTAAACGTGTTGTTATAGAAAGGTCAAATATGTAGTACTAACAATAATAATAATAGTAATGGCGATAGAGATAATAGTAAATAATGAGTAAATAAATGGGTATATTAGTGTAATGAGTGTCCTGATGCACATTGCACAGTGGGGAATTTTCACGAAAACGTGGCCATAAATCAGGGTTTTACCGGAATTTTGTAAAATTTCGTATACAAACGTTTTCGGGGTCGCTGATTACAAACCTGATATCAGAAGTTCGTAATAAATTCAATTTTAAATTTACTTTCCCTATGTTTTCGAGGTCGCTGATTGCGAATCTGACGTCAGAATTGGGGGAAACAAAATAGCGACTGCAATACGGCTGATGAAAACATAAAGCTTGTAATGAATTAAAGTGAAAATTTACTTTCCCTATGTTTACGGGGTCGCTGATTACGAAAATGATATCAGCATTTAGAAAAACAAAATTGCGGTTTCAATATGGCCGATAAAACGTTAAAACTCGTACAAATTCGATTGAAAAATCACTTTTCTCATGGTTTCGAGCTCGCTGATTACGAATCCGATATCAATATTTACATTAGCAAAATACAGGATTGAAAATATGGAAAACAGGTTAGAAAATTTCGGAGAAAATCATTATTCTCTCGTAATATGGTAATATGGTCTTTATTATTGAAAATTGGAAAAATTTGAAAAACTTAAAAATATTTTATCGCTGAATACTAATTTTTTGGAAAAATTAGAAGAATTTTTTTTATTAATTACTAATTTTTGTTTGAAAAATTAAAAATGTTTTTGTATTAATTAGTAATTTTGTTTTTTAATTAGAAATATTTTGTCATTAATTACTTTTTTTTGGAAAAAATCGGGAATATTTTCTTACTATTGTTCTTACTATTCTCATTATTCTTAATATTTTCTTACTATTTTGATTAGAAAAATTACTAATATTTTTCCGCAAGTTCCAAATTTTCATAAAAAATCATTTGTGTTTTTTGACAAGTTATTAATTTTCGAAAAAATGAATAATATAATCAATAACGTTGACGAAAAAATCGATACTGCCGCACGCTAAACCAGGTTTCAGAATTTTCATGAAAAATATATTTATGTTTCAAATCTATTGTTAGAGTAATAAAGCGATCGAGTCCGCATATTGTAAGGCCACTGCACCTGCCCCGCGCGCCACGCCTTGCTCTCTTAACCCAAGCATGCAACTGGCACGCAAAAAAAAGCCAGTGCGCGGGGTCTTCTCGGAACACGCATACGCTCACAAAAAATGCTCTAGAGCACCCGTCGCACTTTTGCGCACTCTATGTGATACGCCATTCAAAAGCTGAGATTCTAAGCTATAATTAAAAAAAAACGAAAGTGTAATTCCCTCGGATTCTGTACTAAAAGCATGCGCAAAGTCAAAATTTATTTCCGAACGGAGGCACTTTTTGGGACTATCGTTACATTAAATAAACATGGACAACAAATAACTTTTTTCGATTGTAAAATAGGCAAAATTTTCTACATACTTTGACAAAAAGTATCCATTTTTCTAAAATGAATTATCACTTTACACTGTTGAGTTATATGCTTTCAAAGTGATATTCAATGACAGAGCGATTTTAAAGCACGCAACTGTATCCGACGATGGTCAACTTTGAACTGAAATATCTTAGAGACTATGAGGAATAAAAACATGGGACAACGAGGGTCTTGTGGGGGCGTCCATTAATCACGTGATGCATTTTTAATCCATTTTAGACCCCCCCTCCCCCTCCGTGATCATCCATGAGATTTTGTTGAACCCCTCCCCCCCTGCCGCTGTCACGTGATTTTTTTTACCAATGGCAATAGTGAGTAATACATTTTCGAAAAATTAAAATTCGATAGTTATGGATATTGCAATTAGTAACGTGATACGGATACAAACAATTTTATTTTAAGAACGAAATAACTTTTATAGAATCTATATGGGGTATTCCATTTCAAAACGACCACTTTTAAATCCGACCCCTTTTGATTTGGCTGAAATTTTGTTTTCCTTTTCTACCCAATTAAAAGCATTTATCAGGAAATTTGCAAATTTTGTTATCCAACCGAAAAGTAAAAGCTTTTGTTTTTAAATGACTATAACTTCTTCAAAAATTGATTCATTAGGATGTTTTTTTTTAAATTTTATCATTTTTGAATGTACTTTCTGAAAAAAAAAATCAAAAAGAATGTTAAGGGGGCGTCCATTAATCACGTGATGCATTTTTAATCCATTTTAGACCCCCCCTCCCCATCCGTGATCATCCATAAGATTTTGTTGAACCCCTCCCCCCCCTGCCGTTGTCACGTGATTTTTTTTTACCAATGGGTGCGTCCATTAATCACGTGATGCATTTTTAATCCATTTTAGACCCCCCCTCCCCCTTCGTGATCATCCATAAGATTTCGTCGAACCCCTCCCCCCCCTGCCGTTGTCACGTGATTTTTTTTTACCAATGGCAATAGTGATTAATATATTTTCGAAAAATTAAAATTCGATAGGTATGGATATTGCAATTAGTAACGTGATCCGGATACAAACAATTTTATTTTAAGAACAAAATAACTTTTATAGAATCTATATGGGGTATTTCATTTCAAAACGACCACTTTTAAATCCGACCCCTTTCGATTTGGCTGAAATTTTGTTTTCCTCTTCTACCCAATTGAAAGCATTTTTCAGGAAATTTGCAAATTTTGTTATCCAACCCAAGAGTAAAAGCATTTGTTTTTAAATGACTATAACTTCTTCAAAAATTGATTCATTGGGATGTTTTTTTTTTAATTTTTTCATTTTTGAATGTACTTTCCGAAAAAAAAAAATCAAAAAGAAGGTTAAGACATTAAAATCTATGAAATTTTTCATTCTTTCGAGACAAATCATCTTTTTATCGAAGTTCGCCATTTTTAATTTTTTTTCTCTCAAAAAATACTTTAATTAATTCCGGAAAAAATGCCGCCCAACCTGGAGTGGCTCGACTTTTTTTCTCTTCTATTCACCTAAAAAAAACGGCGATTACCACTTTTAAATTTCTATCTCTTCTTCATTTTTTAAATTCCGAGGTCCTTCATGAATCCTCAAAAATTTTCAGACTGATACTTGGTAAAATAAGCTCAATTGAGATTTTTTTTCAATCGGCGTTAGAAAAAAATAAAAGGAAATGTCGATCTACTCCAGGTTATGCGGCATTTTTCCCGGAATTGATCAAAGTATTTTTTGAATGAAAAAAAAGGCGAACTTCGATAGAAAGATGATTTTTCTTAAAAAAATTTCTCTTAGATTTAAATATCTTAACATTTTTTGTTGTATTTTTTTTTGGAAAGTATATTTAAAAACGAAAATTTTCAATAAAAAGAACGTCCCAATTAGTCAATTTTTGACGAAGTTATGGTCATTTAAAAAATAAAAGCTTTTTCTTTTGGGTTGGATAAAAAAATTTGCAAATTTCCTGAAAAATGTTTTCAATTGGGTAGAAAAGGAAAACAAAATTTCAGCCAAATCGAAAGGGGTCGGGTTTAAAAGTGGTCGATTTGGCATGCAATGCCCCATATAATATATTCTATTTTATCAACAATTAATAAGAATAAATATGATGCTGAAATTCGCATCGCTTGAATGTAACAAAAATAATTAATTTTTCAATCTAATTTACACTTCCTAACAATTTTCACAGTGAAAAATCGTTAATTCTATTAACATAAATAAATTTATCGCTTGTTGGTAAGTTAAAAAAAAATCCCAATTATGCTAAGTATTATGAAAAAAGCACCAAAAAATACACGTGATATCGCCCAAGACCCCCCCCCCTCCCGTGTGATCAATCGTGATATTTTCAAGTATCCCCCCCTCCCATAGTGAGTCTCACGTGATTAATGGACGCCCCCTGTGCAGAAATGAGTTTTTAACCAATCCCTCGGGTCATTATACCTAGATGGGGAAATTCGTTTTTCGATTTATGACCACGTTTTCATGAAAATTCCCCACTGTGTGATGGTGGAATTGTAAGAATAGGGGTAATTTTTAAAGCGTCGTCGCCTCCTAGAGCGAGAGTGCGACATCCGCAACATATGCCAGTTTTATTTGATCGATGTGTACTATCCTTTCCGTATTGTCGTCTATTTGAAGCTTATCATTATTGTTATCCATGATTTATGAAATTTTGAATGGTCCAGAATAATTGCTATCTAAGTTTCCTTTTTTAGGTTCCTTGATAAAAAATACTGCTCGACCTACTTGAAAGTTTGGAGTTTTTGTTCGTCTGTAATAATACCGTTTTGTTCTTTCTTTGAATTCGAGTTGTTTGTTTATAGCCATCTGTTGTACGTTTTTTAAATTTCTGTTCAGTGTTAACATGTAATCATCGAATTTTACTAGTTTTTCTGGTGGTGGAAATTCCGATGGTCAAACTGTGGGATGTCCAAAAACTAATTCATACGGTGTGAAGCCAGTCCCTTCATGAACACTTGTGTTGTAAGAGAACACTGCGAATGTGTATTTCGAAAGTGTTTTATTTACTGGAGTACATAAAAATCTATTAATCCGTGATGACTTCGCTCTAAAGCACCGTCAGACTGTGGGTGGTAGGCTGATGTTTCGTACAGTTTTATTTGAAAGAGTTCTCCGAATTATTTGAACATGTCGGACATGAAGTGTGAACCTTGATCTGAAAGAATTGCGCGAGGGGCACCAAATATAGTTATGAATTTGGTTCTCAATGCTTTTGCAATGTCGAGCGATGTTATGTGTTTTAGCGGAATAGCAAGGCTATATCGGCTAAATAGGTCCATGACTGTTAGAATGTATTCGTGTCATTTACGGGTTTTGGGTAATGGTCCAACTATGTCGATGGCAATTTTGTCGAATGCTTTGGTTGGTGAATCGATGATAATCATAGGAGCTCGGTTTTCAACACGAACTAACTCGTTTTTTTGACAATCATAGCAGAACTAGATGAATTCTCTGATATCGTGGTTCATGTTTTTCCAGTAATATTGTGAGAGTATGCGTTGGTGAGTTTTTGTGATTCCTTTGTGTCCTCCTATGGTAGAACTGTGGAATGTTTTAATTATAGCTTGCCTGTTCGTTAAGGGTGGTACCGAAATTAATTCTTTGCATAGAGTGGTTTTTATTCGTGATCCACTTATATTTGATCGTAACCATGTCATGATGGTAGCCCACGTGAGAGCATTAATAATTGGGGGATCTTTGGAAAATATGCAGGATTCCAGTCTTTTTGCGTTGAGTATACGGAAGAGTGCCTTAAGACATTTCTGTATCGTGTGTAAGTTGGTACCGTCTATGGATTTTTATTTACAGACCATGGTGGAATAGTATGTTTCTCCGCTCTGTGTGATGAGAATGTTTCCTGGTTTCGGTTGTTTGTTTAAGAATTCCTCCTGATTGACTTTTCCTTTTTCGACGAGTATTATCGATATCATTGTATCCATAATGCAATCGGCAGCCAAAAAGTGTGCAATTTTATCTTTTTGTGATGGGATGTTCTTTTGTGTTACCAATATGTTGTTTGTGGCCTGTAAATTCTCTGACATTGGTGTGTTTCTAATTGCTGACTACGTCGGTGTTTTCCCTTGAAATTGTGTAATTTTGTCGTCACTTAAATAGTTTCGCCTGGATGGTTCTGCGATGTTTTCACATGGTGCGTCGTTATCACTGTGTTTAGGTTCTTGTAGAAATAAATACGTTCTAGATGTCAATGGTTAATTCATCACTGATAAAGCATGTTCGGTTGTTATACCTTTCATTCTTGTGGCGTTTCTCGTATGCGGTTGCGGGTCTGTTACTGTCAAGCATTTTCGGTGGTGAAAATCCGTATGTTGGGTCATCTTCTTGATTGACAGAATCTTCGCTTGTTAACACTGCGATGTTACGATGCGAATTTCCGTTTAGCTGATTTGATTGTTATTCGACCATTGACGCTGATGGTTGTTCTAAAGGGTATTTCTTTGGTCTTCCTGGTTTCCGCTTATATATTGGTGACGTCAATTTTTTGGTTAAATTTTTCCGAGGTCTGTCAGGTCCACGTGTTTGGTGGTTGCTTTGAAAGTAATTTGACCTAGTGGGTTTTCCCTTGGTCTGCCAGGGCTGCGTTGGGTTTTTGTACCGATTTTGGTTGCATTGGAGTTTCGGTTGGTGATGAGCAGCTTGTAGAGTTCGACACTACTGTGACCAGTCTGCTTTCGTCTTCTGATTCTGGTGGTATGCTTGTTATGTCGTCCACTGTTGAACTCAACGCTGCGTCTTCAGTTACCCGAAGGTCGTCTATTTCTGGTCGTGGTGGTGATCGGAAACTGGGTTCCACAGCTGGTTGTCTGCTGTTTTGTTCTTCGTTGTTGATTACCTGTTGACCTGAGGGTGACCTGAACGTCAATACTACGGCTGGTAGTCTGCCGTCTTCTTCAATGTTCTTGTCTTTGGGAAAGTGAAGGTGACCTGAATGTTGGTCGCACCGGAGGTTTTTAGGTGCACTTCCCCTCTTTAATACTTTTCTTCATATGTAGAGGTGACCAGGACGTCGGTTCCACCGACGGTTGCTTGGCACTTTCATCTTTTCCATTGATCTTTTGTATGGGGGGGACGGCGACCTAAATGCCAGTTGCACCGATGGTTGTTTGGCGCATTCGTCCTTAACTCCTTCTCTGGTATGCACTGATGACTGTTCAATTATCTCCTTTTCTGCTTCCTTTATTTCTTGGTCGGGGAGCTTTATTGAGTCGCCCGTATCCAATTATTATTGTTTGTTTTTTGTTCGTCCTCGGTGGCGGGTCAAGCATTATTCGTTTGCGTGTCTGCAGTTTTTTTCCCCTCGCTGGCGGGTGACGGATTGTTTGTTTGTTTTTGCGTATGCATCGAGCGTTTTGCTCTCGGTCGTAAGAGACCGTAGTTTCGTTGATTTTCCTTACTTCTAATTGCATCGACGTTTTTGTCGTCTTCTTCACTATCTATATAAATTGTTACGGTTCGTTCTCGTTTCCTGAGTTGTTTGCCCGTTTCGTTTGCCGTTTCCTCATCCAACGTATTATGGACACGCTTATTAAGGTTTTATCGTTGAGATTTCTTATTTATTAAAGGGTGGTCCTGGGGACTTTGCAGTTTCCGTTGTAGTGTGAGTTCAGTTTCTCCTTCAGACATTGGTGAGTCGTAATTATTGTCATCAATGGATGTATTCAATTTTTGTCGTGCACTCCCTTCTGTTATTTTTTCTTCATCGATGATCGATTCTTAGTTAGACTTCATTTCAACATCGTCTAGTTCTGTTTCTTCTGGTACGAGAATTATTTTATTCGGAGCCGGGTTGCTGGAAGATTCCACCGATGATGATCGATTGCGTTTGTCTCCTTGTCGAGAGGTTCTTGGTTTCTTTGCGGTTTTTCGTTCGTCGTTTGATCTTCGTTCTCTGGATCTTATTGGTAGAATGTCAGCTGGGTTCCACGATAATCCGTCTGCGACAACGTTGAGTTTTCCTGGCTTGTGGTGAATTTTGTAATCGTAGTCGTTTAAAATGGCTTGCCACCTCTGAATTTGTTGCAGTGGGTTTGTTTTCTTCAGCAAATATGTGAGCGCTCTGTTGTCCGTTATCAGAGTAAAATGGTGACCATATTAATAATACCTGAAATGTTCGAGGGCGTTGACTACCGCCAAAAGTTCTTTTCGCATAGCGTTGTATGCTGTTTCTAGTTTTGAGAGAGTGCGAATGTAGTATGCGATGGGGTCGTCGAATTTTTCGTGTTCTTGGCCAAAAACGGCACCTATCGCATAGTCAGATGCATCCGTCGTGAGTTTGAATCTTTTTTGAAATTTGAATAACGCAAAATAGGGTCTTCAGTTGATTTTTGTTTAGGCAATCGAATGCTTATTGACATTCTCCTGTCCAGTCGAGTCTTGCTGATGCTTTTAACTGTTTGGGCAGTGCAATAGCGATAGTGGCGAAAATTTTCACAAAGCGTTGTTAATAATTCGCTAACGCGTGGAATTGTGTAATGTTCTTTTTGTTTTTTGGAATGGGGAAATCTTTTATTGCCTGAAGTAATTCTGGTCTGGGTTAACAACCTTTTTCGCTAAAGACGTGACCCAAATATTCGACCCTTTTCTGAAAAAACTTGCATTTGTTCGTTTGCAACGTGAGACCTGCCTGTGTCAGTCTCCTTGCCACTCCGAAGAATTTTCATTTATGCTCCTCAAGATCGGCAGCATCAATGACGATGTCGTCGAGATAAACAAAAAGACCAGCACCTTGTAGGCCTGACAATGCGATGTTCATTAGCTTTTGAAAGGTTACTGGAGCGTTCTTTAGGCCAAACGGCATGCGATTGAATTCGTAGTGGCCGTTCGGCGTGGAAAACGCTGTTTTTTGTTTGTCACGTGGGTGCATCTCGATCTGGTGGAAGCTGAATGCCAAGTCAAGTGCTGAATAGTAACGAAACCTACCTAATTGGTCAATGATCAGGTCGTCGTTTGGACGCGGAAAAAAATATTCGCGAAACTGCGTAACTGCATGAAATCCGACTTCAATTCTCAATTGAAAATTTTGGAGCATGAACTGTCGAGAGAAGCTGATTGTCCTGTGCAAATACAGTTGACCGCAAGATCGCAGTTAACGAACTTGTTATTTAAAATGCGAACGAAGTGGCAGGAGGCAAGAAGCAATGAAAGATTTTTTGACGGAAAAAACGAAAATTGGTTAAACACTGATTTTTCATTCTCTCTTCGCACAATAAAGCAATCAGAAGATTACGGAGCTGAAAATTCAACTTCAAAAGAATCGCAAACCACACCTGGTCGCCGGCGTGGTCGGCCATCATTGGATTTCGCTACATCAAGCGATCGTTCAAAGCGTCGAAAATCCGACGAGCTACGCAAAAAATATACGCCTGCACAATTATTGCAAGCAACAACGATGAATTTCCGGTGATCTGGAAGCTTGGATTCGGCAAAGATTATACAAGATGTTGCTGCTTCACCAATAAGAGCGACAAGGTACAGAGCAGCGTTTGCGAAAACATCTGATGCCCGGCAAACGATTTCTGCGGATAAAGCACTGTCCGATATAGTTGAAGGAAAACTGACAAGACATCAGTACAACGTCATCAGAAAGAGATTGAGGACAGTGAATTGCAAAGTTTATCCGAGCTACGACTCCGTGCAAATAGCCAAGAAGCTCTGTTATCCGCCTCCATCCAGCATCACCGTCACCGAAACTAGTGCGGACGTAAAATTACAAGGCTTACTAGATCACACTAGCAAACGTCTCTTGCTCTCGAGGAGAGATTTTTTGAAATCACTCAATACCCAGCGTATCACAGCTGAATTGACATGTAAGTGGGGATGCGACGGAAGTTCAGGCCAGAGTGAATATAAGCAATCAATCAGCAATGACTCTGCTTCGGACGCACATATATTTCTCACGTCGTTCGTTCCTCTTCGACTCGCCTCCTCTAATAGCGAATCTGACGAAAGCACCACTGAAGTCATATGGGAAAACCCAAGGCCCTCATCACCTTGATTCTGCCGACCAATTAGACTGCAAATCGTTCGTGAAACTATTGAAGTGACTGTAAATGGAAAAAAATACATCGATGAACAAATAGCTTTGCTGGAACCATTCATAATGGTTGCAGATGTCTCTGTAATCACGATAAATTACAAAATGCTGTTCACGATGATAGATGGTAAGGTGTGCAACGCTGTGAAATCCACAACTTCATCGCTAAGGTATAACTTGTGTAGTGCCACATCAAAGGACTTCAATGATATCGACAAAATTCTGAATCTGCCATTAATCGAGTCGAATTTAAGTTACGGTATGTCAACACTACACGCGTGGATCCATATGTTCGAGTGTTTACTGCATATTTCTTACAAATTACACCTCAAAGAATGGCAAGCCCGTACGGAGAGTGAAAAGGCAACGGAAATCTGATATCCAAAACGGGTTGAGATCGAGCTTGGGACTTGTGGTAGACCGACCAAAACCGGGTTATGGCAGCAGTAACGATGGTAATACAGCCAGGCGTTTTTCCGAAAATTCGCCGAAAGTTTCACTGATAACTGGAGTAAATGAACGGCTGATGGAGAAATTTCAAGCAATTCTACAGGTGATATCCTGTGGAAGAAATATCGAAGTGGAAAAGTACAAAGAATACGCATTGGAAACAGCAAGGATGTATCTAACCGAATACCCGTGGTATAATATGCCAACAGCAGTGCATAAGCTGTTGATGCACGGTTCACAAATAATAGCTTCCGCATCTTTGCCAATCGGGCAGCTATCGGAGGAGGCCCAGGAAGCCGGGAATAAAGATATAAGAAAATATCGAGAGGGATTTTCTCGCAAGTGTCTCGCAATTTTTCAGCGATTTCCATCCAGTATTTCTAAGATCAAACGACAATATCTCAGCTGCCATTTTGTTCTTGAAGATTTCGATACCAATTTCGTAATCAGCAACCCTAAAAACGTTTTTTAGCCAACTTTCAGTAATTTCCAATCAGTATTTCTAAGATCGAACGATGATATCTCGGCCGCCATTTTGTTTTTGAAAATTTCAATACCAAATTCGTAATCAGCGATCCCAAAAAGTATCGTAGCAAACTTTCAGCCATTTCCAACCAGTATTTCTAAGATCCAACAACGATATCTCGGCCGCCATTTTGTTTTTGAAAATTTCAATACCAAATTCGTAATCAGCGACCCCAAAAATATATCTTAGCTAACTTTCAGTCATTTCGAACCAGTATTTCTAAGACCGAACAACGATACCTCCGGCACCATTTTGTTTTTGAAAATTTCGATACCAAATTCGTAATCAGCGACCCAAATACTACGGATAACCAAATTTGGTACAGTTCTAATCTTTCCCTGATTTATGGACACGACTCGGTCGAAATCCCCCACTGTGCGTCAATCTCTTGCATCGTCGCAGCGTCTATCTCTTGAGTTGGGGTAATTGTCCCGTCTAACCTGTGAATCGTCACGGCGTCTGTATTGTGAATCATCACGACGTCTATTACGTGAACCGTTGCGGTAGTTGTTTCTGCTTTGATTGTACCTGTCCCGTGAATTGTTTCGGTATTTAATTCGCTGCTGGTCGCGCGAATCGCTGCAATGCCCATTTTGCCAGTCGCCTTTGGTTCCTTCGGAATTTTTATTGTGATTCTTTAATACGTAACACTCCAAGGTGTTATGAGTACTCGATTTATGGCAAGTGCAATATTTTGGAGCTGGCTCTTCAGATGTTTCCGCGAAGTAGACTTTCAGCATTTCACCACGTGTGTTTTGTGAGAGTTCCTGGAATGTTTGATTCTGGTGTATTAACTGGCGTTTTACGAGTTCCTGTTCGATGTTCATTGCTTCTTTTATTGCCTGTTCAAATGTTCTTATTTCACAGTTGATTAAACATGTCCCGATTTTATCGAAGAGACCTTCTATAAAGGCCCTTATCACTGATCTTGTTACTTCCTCCTTTTGGTTTCTGAGATATTGTTTTTCCGCTTCTTGCCGATAACATTAATCGAGTCTTTCGTTTATTCGGATCATGATTAGTCTGGTTCTTGTTGCGTATTTCGTGACTCTTTCATGATATTTTTGGGTAATTGTATTTAATTCGAGCTCAAGATCCGGAAGTTCGAGTTTAGAGCCAAAATTATTATTTAAATCTTGAAAAAAATTCTTCCACTGTCCTGTATGATTTTGTTGCCGCTAAATCATACGCAACTCCTGCTAATTCAAATTGAAAAAAGGCGAGAAATTAAGCTTGTTGGTTCTAGGCTAGTATCCCTTTCAATTTTCTGCAACTCTTAATGTAATAATAGACGGAGATATTTCTTCCCTCGAATACCGGGATTGGATTAACTGCGTCTGTAGCTCTCAGAGTGAATTGTGACATTTCGTTTGGCGTGGTTTGTGTTTGGGGTATTGCAAAAATCGTAGGGGTGAGGTTTTGGCGCGTGCTTCTGCGCTGAGGTGGTCTCACGGGTCTAATTTTGAATTTTTGTTTTTCTTGAGAACAGGTTTTCACCGGTGACATTAAATATAAATAAATATGAACATATAGGTATACGTGAATGAAAAAAAATTTGGATGATATTCGCTTATTAAATACCTGAAATATCAGTTCCTTATAATTTCTTTATAATCCTAAAGCTTTGATATTTGAATTCCGTATGGGTAATTTCGTAAAGGTTTTATTTTGTTGCGAGTATTATAAAGACGCACACAAAAAAAAATTAATGTCAATCAAATTGAGAAAAGCGTCAAAACGGTTAATCGTAATACTTTTGTCTTATAATGGTTGATGAATTGTTTTCTTGTGAATACAATTGTTCGAATATGTTCCGAGTATGTACGTGTCGAAAGGTATTTAAATATTGAAAGGGGAAAAAAAATGTTTCGAATATTTTCCTTAAAAAAGATTTGGTATTTGAGAAATGAGAAAGAAAAAGATATATTAATTATAATTGTTATTATTTTCGCTACTGTTTTTTTTTCAAATTTGGATTTATTGTTTTCGTTTTCTTTCTGATAAAGTTAAAATAGAGCTTGAAATAAATAATCAAAACTTCGACGTTAATCGCATTAAAGGGGTACAAGAAAAGTAAGAATAAAACAAGTACGCTTCCATAACTTGACGACCCCTATCATGCTTTCTCCTCACTCCAAACTCAACTACCGCGCTGCGGAAATTTTACATGGGGCAACGTAATAACCTCAACTGTCAAATCTTGTTTGTCCATTACGTACGACAATTGAGTGTTACTATTAGTCGTTTTCTCGAAGAAACGGGAATTTTTTTTGTCCAGGAAGAACAAACTTTGTATTTATATTAGAATATTCGTATGTGTACATGTATATGAGTCATTTCATGTCAATTCAATGACGTTTTGTCGGTGACCCCCTTTGATTTTTGATAATTTTTTAATATGTTATTACATATGCCAAAAGAAGTATCCATTTCATTTTCAGCTCTCTATCTTAAATCATACCGGAGTTATTGATTTTTAAAAAAATATTCTTAAAATAATCATAACTTTCCCAAAAACCAAAGTATTCCAATTTGCTGAGACGTGATTTTTGATTGTTTGTCAATGTACTCTTTGAAAAAAAATATCAAGAATTAAGAAAAAATAATTCTGTCTTTTTGGCTGTTTGAAGCTAAAACAAGTACGCTTCGCGTACTCGTTAGGGGGCTCCACCCCCCAAACCCCCCTTAACGTTTTGTTGGGGGGCTTTGCGCTCCGTATTCTTGACTATTATCTTAATTTATTCGGTATGTAAATACTATATTGTTTTTATGTTATTGAACATTGTTTTTGATAATTTTGAGTCACATTTTTCTCTCTCAATGGGGGCAATGAGTTATAAAGTTAAAGACCGAATTTTGAGTATTATATTAGTAGGCACTCACACCATTATTTAAACTCTTTGATTCATTGTGAACATCGAGTAGTCGTATAAATTCTATTAATCATAATTAAAAAGACAGATTTGAATATAATAAATATGATCTAAAAGTATCTATACAATCGTATCATTTAAATGTTTTGATTGGGAAGTTATTTGAATCCCATTTTAAGTAAACTCTCAAAAATTTTGTTTGTTTACGTAGAATTTTATATATTTTTTTTAATCGAAGAGGTCCCATGGAAAGAAAATCCAATTTTTTAGCTTAAAACAGCTAAAAAGATATTAACATTTTTTTTCCATATTTTTGTCGACAATTGTAATAGCGAGAATTGAGTAGATTTGATCATGTGTGTGGCGCGGCGCGTGGCAGTGAGATAGCATAGGCTGCATTCGTCTTGAACGTTTTGAGTGCTGTGAGCGTCATATCCAGTAGCATTTTATATGCCAATGTATGGGTGAATCACGGTCGTACATACAGGTCTGGAAACTCCCATGGTGGGGGTACGTTGCTTATTGATGCCAGATGTGTAGTTTATAAATTTGTCACTGTGATCGCTGCGATCTAAACTCTCTCTGGTGCAAGCACGGATGACGATGGGTGGGAGAAGTGAGATAGAGACAGCGCTATAGCCTAGCTTTTCAATCACTTATTTTTAATATTATCGTAGACTATTATAACCCGCACTAAAACGCAAATGCTTATTTTCAAAAACCTCCGACTCCAAGCGGGTCTGAAAAACATGAGAGATTTCCAGTTAATTCAACAACATGTCGAATATCGAGCGCAAAACATTATCATTTGGCACCCAGAAAACCGACACCTTCGCATTATCGGCTTTGCGGCCGGTATTGCAATCAGGAACAGCGCACCGTCTTGAACTTATCACAGCTATTAAGTTCGGTCGATAATGTTGCGACCTGTGGTCCGCGCATAGTGAACAAAGGTCGAGAGATCTTATCGACCGAACGTAACAGCTACTGTTGTCGGTGATACGTTTTTGAGGAGGGGGGCGTTATGGATCTCGGGCGGTAGACATCTTTGTTTTTAGGCATGACGGACGATTTTGTCATCCGACGTTAGGGGCGTTTACTCGCGAGAGGTTCGGTTTCGAGAGTATCGCAGTTATGATTAACGGACATACGGCGTGAACGTCGTTACATTCGACTCAAAGTAAAGTCATCGGTCCGTACGATCATTGGTTCGCACTGTTGTTGGGAAAACGGTGACTTAGGGAAAAAGGCATTGGCTCGTAGGGGTGAACGCCAATAATGGTAAACGTTTGGAGGGAACTTGAATTTAGAGAGGTTGGATTCAAGGGCATTTGACGTTACATGGCTTCGTGTAGCGACTCTTATGACTTTGAGAGTATCGCAGTTATGATTAACGGACATACGGCGTGAACGTTGTTACAGTCAACGCATAGTAAAGTCATTGGTCCGTGGAAGCATTGGTTCGTACAGTTGTTGGGAAAAGGGTGACTTGGCCAAAAAGGCATTGGCTCGTACGTGTGAACGCTGTTAGGGATAAACGTCCGGTGGCGACTTGGATTTCGAGACGTTGGACTTTGGGGGCATTGGGCAATCAACCAAGTGATAGCGACTCGATTATGCAGCGCTCAAGCGCAGTCCGCCCGTTTCAGAATTCCCCCTATACGTGCTGTAAGCGTGTAAATAAAGCCGGAGACACAATGACAAACATAAGAAATAAGGAATAAAATCAGCCATCCGATCGGCGTAGTTTCTCTAAAGTGCGCGGCGATTGGCTGATTCTTATTCCTTATTTCTTATTCTTGTCATTGTGTCTCGAGCTTAAGTATTCAAGATAATGCAGCCAACATTTGCTTTCGTTTATTGATGATTTTTATGTGTCATCGTAATCATGGCCGTTTTATTGTTTACGTAAATTATAATGTTGAAAAATATGACATATGATTTTTTAAAGTGACAATTTGTGCACTTCGATCGAGTGTAGTGTGGTGTATTATGTGGGGATGTTTTTTTTTTCATTAAGAAAGTTGTGTATTTCGGGAACATAAGGTTATGTTTCATATAATTTTTTTCTTTGCATAGAAGTAATAATAATATTTGAAAAAAAAAATTAAATACATAGAAGTGTACTAATTATCAATCATTATATTTCAAAGGAAAATAACATTTTATCGAATAGTTAGAAATTTCTATGATTTTTGTCCAATCAGTGTTTTTTTTCGCCAAACTTTTTAACGTTTAGCGAAAACGTTAAAAAGTTATCGCAGGTAATGAATAAAACAAAAATATTAAAAATTCGATGTTAAAATTGTTTAAATCATTTTAAACTCTTGAAATAGTTTAAATGTATTAAAATGAAAGTACACGGTGAAAATTAAAAAAATTCGTTCACGCTTCTTCGTGCAATAAGTGAAAAACTGAAAAAAAGTTATTTTCGTTTAAACAAAATGGTTTAAAAAACAGTCAAGTCTCAAACTCTACAGGACACTTCTTTATGATCCTATAAAGAAAGTCTATAAGTTACAAAAACATTGGTTCACAGGTTGCGGAGATCTGACTCTGGACGGACACAAAAATGGCTTTTTGGTTCAAAAATGGCTGCTTTTTTGGGAAATTTTATATTCAACATTCCCTGATTGGATTGATTCAAAAAAGGTTTTGAGATTATAGTAAAGCAAAACTGTGCTATGAATTTAAACCGGATCCGTTCATGGGTTGCTGATTTATGAGTGCAGACGGACGGCTAAGGTGACGGAAAATCCAAATTTTTTTATTTTTGTATAATATGCCAACATATGTTGGTATAAAGTTTGTATGGTTATTTTTTATAAGAGATAGGTTTTTGGAAGGCAATACTAATAGTCACTCCTTACATATAGAATGAGTGCCTAAAAATTGGATTTTCTTTGAATGGAACCCCTTCAGTTAAAAAAAAACTATAAAATTCTACGTAAAAAAACGAAGTTTTTGAGATTTTACCGAAGATGGGATTCAAATAACTTCTCATATTAAAGGGAATTTTGTTCGACTTTTTCTCGTAATTTTGTTTTTTTTTCCTTCCATGACTGAAATAGTTGATTTCAATTATGTTAAAATAAATGATTTTACTTCTCTTACAAATTTCCTTTGTAAATTATAATAATTAACAATTTGAATTACAATTCAAGTACGTTTTGCACTTTATTCAATTTCTTTACATGAAAATTGTAATTCTCAATGTTAATTAATATAATTTTCAAAGGAAATATATGAGAGAAGCTAAATTTATCTTAACATCATTGCAATGAACTATTGTAGTCATAGAAGGAATAAAGATCAAAGTTACGAAGGAAAAAAATCGAAATTTTTTCAAAAATAAGAAGTTATTTGAATGCCATCTTCAGTAATATCTTAAAAATTTTGTTTGTTTAGGTAGAGTTTTACAATTTTTTTTTTAATCAAGGGGGTTCCATAGAAAGAAAATCCAATTTTTTATCTTCAAACAACCAAAAAGACATTAACATTTTTTTTTCTTTAAATTTTCGAGATTTTTTCCGACAATTGTAATAGCGAAAACTGAGTAGATTTGATCATGTGTGTCTGTCAATTTAATCCGGACACGAAAAATCAAAATTGACTCTGAACGGAGAGGCGATGGAACCTGAGACGAGCCGGGCGTATCTTTTATATTCTAGCTTTTGTCGCGGCGAGTGGCAGTGAGAGTGCAGTACAGTAGACGCTCCCATAATTTGATTTTCCCCTAATTCTCCTACTTTATATTTGTATAGCACATTTTACGGGAGTTTTTTACTTTTTGAAGTGTAAGAATCCCTTTTTCGTTGAGAAATATACACTAATCGATGGTACCATTTAATTCATCGTATTTAATTGTGCGGAAAATTTAACAATTGAGGTTATGTTGCCCTGTGTGGACTCACTCAGCACGGCAGCTGAGTTTGGAGTGGGGAGAAAGCGCGATCGGGATGATCAAATTGTGGGATTGTGTTGCCGTGGTAACGAGTAAAATTGTGGGAGTGATCAAGTTACAGTAGACGCTTTCACAACCCAACGCGTCGAGACCGGAAACGCTCCCTTAACTTAACATTCCCCTCATTCTCCCACTCTTCTATTTTAATGCATGCGTACTGCCTGTTTTTATTCAAGCATGCGTGGAACAAGCGCGCGAAATTCCACCCGAAATTCGTACCTACGAGGTATAGACATACATTTCAAAATTTGACAGCGATATATTTGGCAAATTTTTTTGAAGATTGATAAGAATTTAATGTTAACAACTCTAGATGAAACGAAATAAACAGAAAATACATTTATCTGATTGTTGGAACGTGCGAGATACATTTTTCTAGAACATTTTTAATCACAAATTCCTTCTGAGAAATAAAAAAAGGACGCCAAGTATTAAAAATCCCGGAAATTCGAATTTAAAAAGATCCTAAAAATTGAAAATTAAATAAAAATCCTAAAAATTAAAAAAAAAAAAAAAAAAAAAAACATATTACATAAGCCAAGCCAAAAACTCAGTATGCTTAAGTTATTAATGACCAAACCAAACAAAAAAGCTTAGCGGGCAGGGTTAAGAAAAATAAGCCCGGAAGATGCTGCAGGATTTCCACGAGATAAGATAGAAAATTATTACACCCACTCATCTTGTGATAACACAGAGTAGTGTCGGAAATATATTCTACAGTCAAGTAGTTTGTTCACGTTTTACTGACGCAGAAGGGTCTATTCATTAATTACGAAAGGATAATTATTTTTATCGTTTTTGAGCCACTTTACCCTCATGTAAAGGCACATAAGATTTTTTGGACTCCTCCTTCCCCTCCTTACGTAGCTTCTTACGAAAAAGCATTTGACATTGTTAAATGTCGTTAGAAAAGGGTAAGTTACACTAAAACACGTTATTATTTGACATAAATAAAAGATTTTTATTTTGAACAAAATAACTATTTTGTCTTTAGTAAATGCATAATACAATTAAAGGTAAGCGTTTGAACATTCTCAAACTAAGGAAACAAATCAGTCAATAAACTATAAATAAATATAATACTTCGCGAAATCAATGAGTAAACAGATTTGAAACAATCTTATAGGAAATAAGTCAAAGAGTAAAAGTCAGTTCAATTTAGATCATCAATTATTGTCCCTGCTGAATTATATGCTGGTGTGACCGTTTAAATTGAAATTATTTCAAGAATCAAATGAAATAATTGTGTGATAGTAGAAAGGAAGTTTGACAAATAATTGAAGTTTAATATACGGAGGAATGTACTGTAATTTTCATTTTTAAGCTTTGAAATGTGCAAATATCAACACATTTGAAATTTTTAAAACTTAATGAAGAGTATAAATTTTTAACATAAGAATATGTAAATGAAATCGTACATTGGAAATGAAAAAATAGATCTCATAGTTGCGCTATATTTTCAAATATCCATAATTCTACATTGTAAAACGCACATTCCGTCTTGTCGTAAAATATTATCTAAGAATGGCTTATTACGAATTGCATATATTATGTAAGAATGGCTCCTTCCCCCTCAGGTTAGATCATGTCAAGATTTTGTAACCCTCTCCCTTCGGAACCCTCACAACATTTATGAATGGCCCCTAATGTGTAATGATCCTTATGAGATTTTCGAATTTAACCGTAATCAAAGCGACGTTTTTTATATTATGAAAAAGAATCTTGAATATACTCGTCACGTGCATCTACGATAATCATCGTAAATCCAGGCTTCGTTTCATATTTCTGCGTACATCGTAGATATCATCACGATTCAATATTTAAGATGAGTATTCGATATTTAAACGATTGACTGTAAAGGTGGAAAAATCGAAAAAAAATCGTTATAAAAATAAAAGGTTCGATAGGTCATACCGAGAAATATTTATGATAAAAAAATAGCAATGATATTTATGATGATTACAACAATTATGTGCAGTGATGCTACTATTATTTATCAAATTCAGACATTACGAAAGGTCAATAAAAGGTTATCAACTATTCCAGAAATAATTTAAGTATTATTGTCCCTTAATTTTGTGACAGGAAATTTATAAAGGTCTATTCCTCGACGTCATTGCTCGATACAACTCCTCGAGCGCTATATAAACCTTCCCATCCACTAACCATTTTGTCTACCTCGGATCCCCTTAATTTCGTCATGCAATAGTAACATAAGAATTCCCCAATTGTCGCCGCATTATTGTAGAAAATTTAAACAACTAGCAATATGAGCCCATAAAAATATAGGTGGTCTTACGGCCCTGCGTACGAGTAACGAGGAGAGAATAGTCAAAATTTGACGCGCATGCGCATACATTAACGAGAGAGGGCCAGCGAAGGGCTGTGCGTTCGATCGAGAATCACTTCTCGCTCGATAGCGTGAGAGCAGAGTCAGCCCTCGAGGAGTCTCACCGCGTTTTGTCAATACATATATACTAGGGTTCGTGCGGCTCGGGCGCTACGCGCCCTCGCATCGCAAAAGTTCATATAAAAATAAAATTTTATATCAAATAAAAATAAAAACCATTTTAACACCACCTTCATCTCCTATGTAATCAGATTCATGCCGCTTGATATGGTGTAAATTTCATTTCTTTTAATCTGTGGTCAACTACACTTTGCCTCGATTTTTGTACATGTTGATGCATTTTTCATATGAGAATCAAATATGAGTCGGAAGAAGGTTCTGTTCATGAATATCGTGACCAGCATGGTGCCGGGAGATCTAAATTAATAAAAGAACCTAATTGGCGCAAGATGCTCTTGTATTATGTAGAAATAACTAAATATTTAAAAAAAATAGACATTTATAAAGTAAAAATATTATTATCGTTTCCTCACCACTATGAAGTAGATAATTCGGCACGTTTTTTTTAAGTTGCATCCCCATTGTAGGCCTACTCAACTTCGTTAAGAATTTCTCCATTATATTGATACACGAAAACGTTAATATACCAAGTGGTGAAATGAAAAATACACTCATATGCGATGTTCTAAGTGCCACCTTCGATTGCATGTCAAATTTCATTATGCGAGCTAACGATAATAATAATAATAATAATAATAATATATATTATAATTTTGTTAAATATAGTTAATTTTATAAAACATTGTTGGTGGTATCAATCGAACTCATACTTAAATTAACAACATAAGGTGCGGCCTCATGCAGCCGCTCGACGCTCGTTTGCAGCGACAAATCTGGTCACGTGACCCTATTTTGAATGTCCCGCGACTCAAAAAAGTCGCAGCGTCGAATTCTACCCCGGTGCGGCCTCATGCAGTCGCTCGACGCTCGTTTGCAGCGATAAATCTGGTCACGTGACTCTATTTTTGAATTTCCCGTGACTCACAAAAGTAGCGACAAGACGCCGCATTGAACAGCAGCGTCAAAATGGCTGCTTGCAGGAATGACGCTCGAAAACTGATTTCCTAACCTCCTTTAATGGTGTCGTGGCAGTAACACAAGTGAAAGAAATCGGAGTGAATAAACATAAAAATATAGTGTTTTTTTTCGGAAATTGACGAGATGTCGTTTCTTGAAAAGTATCAGAAGTGGGTTGATCGGTGTCGAGAGATTGCTCACAGAGCGCGGATTCAGAAAATTCGGCGAAAAAGAGTATTAGCAGCTCTTATAGTGAATGAAATTTTGTTGAGCAAGAACAATAAGGGACGAACTGAAAAACGTTTTTGGGTTCACCCATTGTATAAATTACGGATGGAACATGGCTTTTTTGAAGCAGTTCTTCCTACACTCTCCTTGCACGCTGATAAATTTGAAAATTATTTGCGGATGTCAACGAGTCAATTCGAAGAGCTGCTATGTTTAGTTGGGCCTCTCATAACAAAACAGAACGCAGTGAGGGAGCCCATTTCTGCTGCTGCACGACTTCTGATGACTCTACGGTAAGATTGTAGATTTTTCATCCTTAACTATTGACTACGAACATAGAGGTATGTGGAAGCGTAGGCCCCGTGTTAGTGTTTGGCAGACTTTCTCGGGGTGCTTACTACTGCGCACCACACGTGCACCCTGAAAAGAGTGTGCGAAACGCTCCTATAAGGCCTACGCTGCCATCTACCTCTAAGTTCGCTGCCATTGACTATAGACATTATGCTAAATACAATTTCTCAACAGATATTTAGCTACCGGTGACTACTTCACATCCATATCGTACCAGTATCTGGTAGGGGAAACAACATCAGCGAACATAATTGCTGAAACGTGTAGAGCACTTTGGAGTTGTCTCAAAAAGGAAGTTTTACCGTACCCTTTGGACACGTCTGATTGGCTGAGAATTGCTCATGAGTACGAAGAGCAATGGCAATTTCAGCATTGTATAGGTGCCATCGACGGGAAGCATATACAAATTCAGGTAAACGAGTTACATTAGGGCGATTTTTTTTTTTACTTTTTTTTATTTCTTCCACTCCCCGACCGAAATTTTGTTGTATATGTCTGAAAGAAAATTCCCATGGAAGAGAGAGTACTTAATATTAATATTAA
Source organism: Alloplasta piceator (assembly GCA_946863875.1). NCBI lineage: Eukaryota > Metazoa > Arthropoda > Insecta > Hymenoptera > Ichneumonidae > Alloplasta > Alloplasta piceator. The sequence continues at coordinate 23,810,023 of OX333080.1, forward strand.
GGGCTGTAACTTTCAGGGAATTTTCTTTCAGACATATACAACCAAATTTCGCGTGGGGAGTGAAGGAAATAAAGAAAAGTGGAAAAAAAATCGCTCTACAGTTACATATATTTGATAATAGTTTGTAGCTAATGTTTTTAATTTTTATAATTGTTTCAGTGTCCTGACAATGCTGGTTCATCGTATTTTAATTATAAAAATCACCACAGCATCGTATTGCTTGCAATATGCGATGCCAACTACTCGTTCACGTTCGTTGACATTGGTGCGTACGGTCGACGTAGTGATGGTGGCATTTTTCGTGATTCCAAGATGGGCCAAAAGTTCGAGAAGAGGGAAATGAATGTACCCGATCCAGAAAAGCTAACCGTTGATGGATTGGCTTTACCATATGTGCTAGTTGGTGACGAGGCATTCCAATTAACAGATTATCTACTCCGTCCGTACCCGGGTAGAACTGGTTTGAATCAAGAAAAAAATATTTTCAATTATCGTTTAAGCCGTGCTCGACGAACGATCAAAAATACTTTTGGCATTATGGTTAGTCAGTGGAGAATAATGAAGAGGCCTATGGAAGGCACAGTTGAAAATATTATAAGTACGGTTCAAGCAATTATATGCCTTCATAATTGGCTTCGTAAACAAGATGAAGATAACAGTTACATTCCGGCGAACATTAATGATCCAGATGTATTTAATGGTATAAGCTCGGACGACCAAAATAACTCAGCTCTTAGAGATGGTAAATGTAGAGGAATAAATAATAGCAGTCGCTCTGCTATTACTGTTCGAGATGAATTTTGCGATTATTTTAATGTGGAAGGAGCAGTGCCGTGGCAATACAATCGTATTTAAAATCAGTGTGCCAAGCCATCCACATCTCAATTAATTATGGCCCATGCATGTGCCTTGAGAAATTAATGGAGATGGACAACTGATTAAAAAAATTCTTCAAAAATTGGAGAATCATCCGACCGTTATCATGTCCCAAGCTGCTCAAGCGTACATTAACCTTCGTGTAATATTTTGTAAAATGATAAAATGAATATTATAATTAAGTTATCTGGAATTGTATTATGAAAATAAAACTTTATATCATTGTAATAATTTGCGAAATTGAACAAAACTTGGATACCAACCCAATAGATACCAGAAAAGTCCAAATATCCAATATCACACACGCGCGCGCACACACACACACACACACACACACACACACACACACACACACGGGTGCGCGCAGAATTATGGAAAAACAATTTGGTACAAAATAATTGATTAAAATATTATATTGATTTAAAACTAGGAACGCCAGGGATTAATGGTGCCAAAAATATCGACAACGACAATTTTTTTAAATTTAAATATCAAACTGTTTCATTTATTGATTTAACAATCTTATATTGTAGTACTAGCCAACATTAATAGTTTTTGTCACTTCAGTTCTTTTAATTACAACAATAAGTTTTAATAATCACATTATTTATCACTTTAAAAATTATCATTTGAAAAGATTGTACTTTTTTCTTTATAATAAAGGAACAACAAATTATATCAATTCGATAAACGAAGCAAGAAAATCCGGTTCATGAATTAAATGTTTGATGCAAATCTTTTACATCGTTTGTGCACCAAAGTGAGAATATCGATTACGGTTTCCATTCGCTCCGTCGGTGGTAAACGCCGCAAGTTAACACCCGCCCCAACCAAGAATCCATCCACGTCATCCATTTGTGGTGGTGGAGGTGGTGCAGGCACTGACTCCTCTTTGGTTATTGCATCGGCAATACGATTTAGGACAGCTATTGATTCATCGGCTTCTTTTTCTCGGACGGAACGTTTTCTTATCCTCTTATTTGTCTGAAAACCTGATTTTTTAAAAACACAATGACAATGATAATTAATTGATATTGACAATCGAAATGTAGATAAAATGTAGGAAATCTCTAATGATTGAGTTGGGATTGAGTTGAATTGGTTACCTTCCTCATTAACGTCGTCGTCAACATTTTCGTCTGCCTCTACCGCATCTAATTCGACTCGATCTTATTCCTCACAAAGTCGGCTGACATTACTGCTTGTTCTGCATTAAATAAAAATGATCGAATCTCAATAATGAAATGAATTCCATTTGTTCATAATATATGTAAAATAAATTAATTAAAATATTAGATAAAATGTAAAAAATATAATATACAAATGAAAGTAAATTTAAAAAAGTTACTTACGGTCGTATGAGACAGGTGTCCCGTAGAAACTCCATCTGGGCGTAAAATTTCCATTTTTCTTTGGGCGTCGCACGCCCGGAACCGCTCGGGAACTGCTCCGCGTGAATCATGCGCCTGTGGACATCTCTCAGGCTTTTAAATTTTTTTTTTGCCTCATCTGCACTCAATTTTCCTGCAGAAAGAAAAGAAAATAAAACATTACGATACATGCAAAAATAAATGCACATTTAGCTCTTTAACATGATTCAAGGACCCACTGTGGGGCCTACGTCCCAAAACCATAATCGTAGGAGTCTAGAGTTAAGATTATTGAAGCCATGCAATGGAAATAAAACTACTAGTATTTTTTTTGTCATGAATAGTAATTAGCCATTCGTTTACAAAAGCTACTTAGCCATAGTCTCATCCTCATAAATAAATGTAAAAGAGGCTAACATTAAAAATCTTTATATTCCTCACCATTGAGTGCCATCGAAACTTCCTCCCACAACTTGGACGTGGTTGGCCTACTCCTTTCTTCTAGCGGAATCGTAAAGTTCCATAAAGGAATTCTTTCCTCTACCGCAAGAATGAGAAGTTCTATCTCTAAGTTGGTGAGCTTCCCATTGCCATTAGCAGGAAATGGTCGTTTTGTCGATGGCACTTGGCTCTTGAATGTTTTTGAAGATCCTGCAAATAATAATAATAACAACAAGAACAACAACAACAGCAATAACAATAATAATAATGTACTAACGTCGGTTAGGGCAAACATTTTCTTTCCCCTTTTGTGAGGGTACTCTGTCCTCGACCACAGCTTCGATACCATCAGCGAGTTGGCTCCAACGTAGCATAGTGCCATCATCTTCCATTAGAAAATTATAATGAAGAAAAATTACATGATTAAACATATTCCATCTCTATCAAGCATAATTATAGGCACAATAATGTTCCTTACCTGTCTGCGGATAGAAATAATGATTTTCATCGAGGTATATTCGTTCATATCCCTCGATACATGAGTGACCCACCCATTCATCGAGAATCGTCTCGCAGATCCCACAAGTATAGGCAACGTTTAACTGTAGAAAAAACATAAAAAACAAAACATCAATGTCTGTCATCTTATTGTCAATTGTTTACAAAAAGAAGTGTGGTTAGAAAGTTACATACAATTTAATCTCGATAAAAGTGTACAATGAAGAAACAAAATTATCGTTTAAACGTATATTTCCATAATTTACTAATTCATTACATCTTTTAAAAATATTTACCTCGTCTGAATTCATTGTTAACACCAATTATTTAATCAAAGAAGGCAGCACCACATATATCACGACTTGTATCCAGGGGGTCCAAGCACACTTTTATATCATTATATCGCTCACTCTCTTCTCCCCACTCACCGCTGTCCGTTCCCAGCGACAAAGCTCAACATTTTCAGCTTTGTCGCTACATATCACGTGACCAGATTTGTCGCTGCAAACGAGCGTCGAGCGACAAAGCTCAACATTTTCAGCTTTGTCGCTACATATCACGTGACCAGATTTGTCGCTGCAAACGAGCGTCGAGCGGCTGCATGAGGCCGCACCTATATATGCGAACATTTTTCATTATTTCGCCAGATAATATCAACCTTCAGTGTTAATGAAGAAATTGTTAACTTGGCTAAATTCAAATTTTATTCTCTGTTAGAGTTTTGCCAAAAAGAATACTAAAAATATATATATCCTGTAATTACTAAGATGGTTCGAAATTGCACTCAAATTTGAAATTATTACGAAACTAAGATTGCGTATAAAAAAATATTTTTTTGAATAATTATATATGGTCGAGTCATGCTAATTTTTAAAATCACATTACTTTAAATTTAGCAAAAATATTTATTTTCTAAATTACCAGACTGGGGAGATAATTTAAACAAAATTCATTTCATTGTTTGATTTTTTTTTAAATCATAGATTTGTTAAGTAATAAATTTTAAACTAAAATACAATTTGTAAACATCTTAGATAATACTTCAATTGTTTTCACTAACCGCATCATACATTGAATACTTCTTTCCAAACTATATTATCAATTTCATCTGGAATATCGGAATCATTTCCAATATAAATTTCATTTGAATTTTTACATCTTGATAGAGCTACATATAACTGACTGTGAAAACAGAGGACGTCTAATATATATTCCTATTTTATTTAAACTCTGACCTTGAGATTTGTTAATGGTAATTGCAAATGCCAAAACAACCGGAAATTGTCTCCGGTAGAGAATAAACGGTAAAGATGAAGACTCTTCAGTATCCAATATAACTCTTGGTATGAAAGTAAAATTACCGGCTCTGTACCAGTTATTATTTGAACTTCAATATTGAAATTATACGAATAAACGATTTTCAATCTTATACCATTACAAAGTCCATCATTTATACTCAGATTCCTAATAAGCATCACAACTGCGCCAACTTTCAAAACCAATTTATAAACAGGAAGTCCTGGAAATATTAATGAATTTAAATATTCTATCGGATAATTCAAATTGACATCATCATCGGTTTGATCAAGTCCTTTATGTTTCGCATAATCAATAGCGTAATATGTTTTTCCAATACTTTTAATTTTTTTAAATATCTTTTCATTTAATACGAATACGTTTTCATTATGACAAGTTAAAATTACCCGATTAGATAGATCATCGTCATTCAAAATTTCGGTACCGTAAATTTTTGAACAGATATCGTTCGTTCCCCAATTTTCAGGTATTCGCAATGTTGTTACATGACCTGATTCAATTTTCAATAAAAAACTTGAAAATGATTGATCATGAGTATGCATGTTTGTCTTCAATTTCATAATTTTAAAGTAATTCCACAGACTTAAAAATTTTATTGTATCTTTAATGATATTCAATTTTGATCCGTATTTGACCACCGAAAGAATTTGTCGAATATCTCAACCTAATATAATTAATTTTCAGGCAAATGGAACGTCTTCAAGTTGACAACAATCTCGAAGAGTTCTATCAACAATTTCTAAAGCTTTTTTTGGTATCATGGATGCTTCATCCCAAATAATGACATCACACTCCCGTAATTTCTTTTTATCTGATGCTAAATTTAGAAACGAACTTTTGATTGATGTTAAATCCAAATGCAATTTAAAAGTCTTATGACTTGTCATGGCTCCAGGTAATAAAATAGATGCAATTCCTATCCAGGCCATTGGTAATACTTTTCTTTCAATACTTCAAAAATAATAAATTAATATTTCATAAAGAAATGTTTTACCAGTACCTCCGGGTCCATCAATATAAATCATTTTTTTATTACCGTCTTTGATTATATAATCGAAAATTGTTTTTTGCTCAACGTTTAATTTAACAACTAATTATTCAAATTTATTTTTATTGGACATACATTTTTCTTGAACATTTTCAATATTAATATTGAAATTAAAATCTGGCTCAGGAAGCCCAAAATCTGTACATTTCATATTTTCTAACTTGAAATTTTCATTTATTCCGAATAAAGCCCTATTTTCATTATTATCCAAAAATCCTTCACAAAACTATTCTTTAAATTTATCCCAAATATCTTTCGCAATTATAAAGTTATCAGAAATTAGGAACCATACAAACAATCTACGCAATTCTTTGGGTAGCATTATTGTGCAACTAATCCCATTGCGATTGCAGCTTCTTCAAATGTCTCGTAAGTAACATTTTCATGGGTTTTAAGATCATCAAAACATGTGGCCTCTGGAACGCAATTTAATATAAGTTTTTAATGAAAACGCTCGATATTTTTGGGACTTACGCTAACAACACGACCGATTGCTCTGGAAAATACTTTACGTTTTATTCAAATCTTTTTTAAAGGATCAAATTTATATTTTCTCGAAATGTTTGCATAAAAAGTTTTTCTTGCTTTATCATCAATTCGATTTAATTTGAACCATGCTGTCAATGTGGTCTCAGTTTGTATTAAAGCATTTTCCTCTTTATGTTTTTCGAAAATAATATTTTGTTGATTTTCCGTATGCAAAGCTAATCGTACAATTGTATGGGATTTCCCTGAAATAGACAATTCTTGTATTCGCCAAGCAGCCTCCATTGGACTGCCATAACGACTGCCAATATAATTGGCAATTACATCATAAATTTCTGTACTTGTTTTCAAATTATTTTTTTCGACTTTTATATATGGGGGAAAACGCCTGTTTTTTTCATGGCGTGACCCTGACCCCTTTTGATTTGGCTGAAACTTTGCTTATTTCATCGTCTGATCCCAAAAACAACTCTCAAATTTTATTAGATTTTTTGGAGCCACCATAGCGGAATACTAGACCATAGAATATTTTGACTTTGGAAAATATTTAATTTTCAATCGACGATATCTCTGTAGCGGTTGATCGTATCGAAAAGTATGTAGGGGGCTTTTATTTCCGTTTTGAGTCTATCTTCAAATAAAAAAATTGTCTGATTTTTTTAAAGCAAATTTAAGCAGTCAAAATAATTTTCAAAAATTAAAATCACGATACCCAAAAACTGCCCCCTTCGAATTTTAAACAAGAATTCTCAAAAATACTACAATTCATTACCAACATTAAAAAAAAAATCAGGATGGTATTTTCAGCGGTTCGCGAGATATTAATTTTCTAGTATTTTATTTATTTGTTGATTATCAATTTTTGTCTATCTGTTAATTAATTTGAGCTTTGAATAGTGTAAAAAGAATAGTAAAACAGAATAATGTAAATCAATAACCCATACACATGTTTTGGTAGAATATATTTTACTCGTATATTCAATTTAATACTTGTATAAATCACTCGTTTAATTTTTTTATCAATTTCAATTTCTTATATGTTAAAAGTATTTTATACTCGTATACATGTTTTTCATTCTCGTTTTTTTCTCGGATTTTAATTTTTTTAAATTATGCTATGTATCTCGCTTTCGACAGAATTCGACCATCTTTGTTCGTAATCACTCTTTTCACGGTAAACAATTTTGATCGACTGTACATTTTTTGAAGCCCATTCGTAGAGCTCTCGAGGTGTTGTAATTTGCTTGTCTGCTGGAAGTTGCAAGCTGGCTCGCGATGAAAGTCTTTTTACCGTGAGAAGAGTGATTACGAACAATCGAAGGAATTTTTAATGGATGGACGATTCAAAATTGCCCGATCAATAAAAAATACTCAGAAGCATCACTGCATAATTCCGCTACACGACGGCCACATTGTTGTTGAAAGATGGTCGAATTCTGTCGAAAGCGAGATACATAGCATAATTTAAAAAAATTAAATATCCGAGACAAAAACGAGAATGAAAAACGTGTATACGAGTGCAGTAGATGAGCTATGAGAGTTCTGGGCCACTTGGCCCTGCTATTCGAACCTAAACCGTCGGTAAGGTAGGAATCCAACTCAACCCGCGGTCGGCAAGGTAGGAATCCAACCTCAACCCGCGGTCGGTAAGGTAGGAACCTAAACCGACTGTCGGTAAGGTAGGGATCGAACCTAAACTTTCAAAAAAACTCGAAAACTCGAACATAAACTCGAACATAAACTGCAACCTAAACCGATTTGCCAATTGGATGATTCAATTTTAGCCTTCGAACAGCCGAATATCATAATTTTGGCCTTCGATGAATTTCACAATTTTGGCCATGAATTTTACATTTATTGAAGGCGTCGGTAAGGTAGGGCGACTCCAACCCCGTGTTCATCCAATTGGGCGGGGTGCAAACAGATGGCGTGAAATCTTGGCGCGAAAATTTGAATTTGCCAATTGGATGGCTGTCGACGGGATAGCGAGATAGCAGGATAGCAGGTAGCAGGATATCAGGATATCTGGTAGCCGGATATCCGACAGCAGGTATCCTGAATCCGCCAATCACATAGTAGGAATCTCGAATCAACCAATCAGCGAGCAGAAATCCCGAATCGAACCTAAATTGTATTCCACGTATAGAATAATTTCACTTTGACGTACATCAAAATTCTACTTTCACGTATGAATTTTCACGTATTTTGATATCGGAATTTCACGTTTTTTTTTAATCGGAATTTGTAACGTTTTTTTTTTTAATCGGAATTTTTTGACGTTCACGGAGTAGAATTTATCTATTCACGTACCAGAATATTCCAATGAAGCGAAACAGTTCAATCTATGACGAATTGAGATATCAAAAACGTGGTCTGTAGCAATGAGCAAATTGAGGTTATGCAAATGATTTTCACATGTACTTCTTTGATTTGCTGATGGAATTATCTCAATTCCATTAATTAGATGATTTTAAATACTTTCAGAATGAAATCATGAGAATTTATGTATATTTATACTTGGAATCGGGAATTTATAGCGTTAAGTTATTTGAATTTTCCCGCAAACGTGCGCGCGACGATTATTAATTCACGTTTCCGGTCGTGTAATGCGGCGTGCGCGCGATGATTTTTGTTTGCGCGGAACGATTTCTGTTTCCGCGCGACAATTTTCGTTTGCGCGCGACGTTTATGTTTGCGCGCGACGATTATCGATCCGTGCCGCCGCAGTTTTCGGCCTAGAAAAAGGGGTGTAGATTCCGAGAATTTCGCATTTCACCAGCAGTCACCATGCAGGACACCATGGAGGAGCCAAACAACACGGTAAGTATTTAATCTTCCGAAAACTCTCTCCCCTGCCCCTTTTTCGGGAATTCTCTCGGAAATCCTCTGTCCTCTACGCTCTTCCAAGATCCATCCGCCCTTTTTCATATCAAGTCTATTTCACGCTCTTCCGAGACCTATCCGCCCTTCTTATATCAAACCACGCTCTTCCGAGGACTCTCCATCCTTTTTGCAAGAAGGGCAAACTACCGGTCGGTAAGATAGGAATCGAAACTTTAACTTTTTTTATATTTTCAGATCACAGATTACAGCACGTGCTGCACCCTGCAGCACGAGGGTGACCCCCGCTTGGAGAAGAGGAAAGCGAGAGCAATAATGTCTCTCCCGCTCCCGAAATGGGCGGTTTTGGAGCGCGAAAAAAAAGAGGTGAGTCTATCCTCTCCTCCCTTCTTAACTCTTCCCATAATTTTCAATTTCTAATATTTTTTCTCCTTTCAGAAACTAATGTTAAGGGGTGTGTCTGAGGCAGTGGCTTGGGCCATATTGTTGCCACCACCACCACCGCCGCCTCTACCACCACCCAAATGCGCTCCAGCAAGCGGGTGGGGTCATTTCCACCACCGACCCCACCACAGTCACCCTCTGGATCGGCTCCTCCTTCAGCCTGGCAATGGTCCCCGACACCACCACCGACACCACCGACGCCATCAGCGACACCACCGACGCCATCAGCGACACCACCACCACTACCACCACCATCACCGATACCACTACCACCGACACCATCATCGACACTACCACTACCACCGACGCCATCACCGACACCACCACTGCCATCACCGACACCACCACTGCCATCACCGACACCACCACTGCCATCACCGACACCACCACTGCCATCATCGACACCATCACTATCATCACCGACACCACCACCACTGCTACCACCAATACCAACGACGCCACCACCAACACCATTACCGCCGACACCCCCACCACCAACACCGCCACCACGGATACTAACGCCACTGCCACCAACACCTCCACCACGACTACTGACACCACTGCCACTGACACCATCACGACTGACGTCATCTAAAAACGCGTATGCCCTACTGGTGGACGATCTGAGACTCTCAGATGACAGCAGCAGTGATGGCCTGGCTCGTCCGATCAAGAAGAAGGATTGGTCGTCGGATAAGGAAAACCGACGGGTAAAAATAATTCCTCCTCCGACGACCGACCCTTCTTCGGGAAGAAGACGGAAGGGCGTTATCACAAGGGTGGGCCGTGAGCGAACTGTGCCCACTCCTGTGATGTCTGGGCCATCACTGCCATCGATGCCGATAATTCCAACGAAGGCAAAGTCATCTGAGAGACCCCTCAGCATCGCCACCCTTAGGGCATACGCCGCTAGATTGGCAAAGACAAAGGAGAAGGAGGCGGCGAAGATACGTCCGCGGGCACATACCCCTCCTTCTCCTTTGAAAGACCCGACTGTGAGGAAGAGGACGTGCCCGGCAAAAATGGGTGTACCGAGACGTCCTCTTTCTGAATCTACGGAATTTAATTGATTTTTTTTTTTTTGACGGAACGCCTATTTTTATATTATTATTTTTTTGTATTCATTTTTTTCGTTCCGATTTTTTGCGTTCTCATTATTTTTTTCGTTCCGATTTTTTTTGCGTTCTCATTATTTTTTTCGTTCCGATTTTTTGCGTTTTTCATTTTTTTTTCGTTCACATTTTTCAATCTCAGTTTTTATTTTTTTTTTCGTTCATCTTCATTTGATTGCCATTGTTTTTTTTTGTACATTTTTTTTCAATTTAAAAAAAAAATATTGTTTTTGTTTTTATATTTTTATTTCACCATTGTTTTTGAGAATTTTTCAATGTAAAAAAAAAATATTGTTTTTATAGATTTTTGTTTTTTATTTTTAATAAATTTTATTAAAAAATACATTTTTTTTCGCTTTTATTTTCAACGAATATATTCATGGGGCACATTCATATTGGGGTTCGCGTCATCCTCAGTCGGTAGCTTTGGATTCTGCTTGGTGTCGGTATTTACGAAGCTGATATTTTCTGCTTCGGAGTCGGTATCGTCGTCAGTGGTGGAATCCTCGTGACTATCATCATCGTACTGGAGAAGCCATGTTTTCAGCGCGGCTGCGTTGTAAGCGGCACAGTGCGGATTCCACAAGTGTTTGTGATTGGTGCATGTGTTACTTGCATTCTCACGCAATTTCACCAGTGATGGACAGCCGAGTTCATCGAGGTCGACCAGCTGATGCTCGAGGAGTTCTTTTTTCAGCCATCGCATTTTCTCCGCACCCTTGACGTACACCTTACTGGCGCCTTGTATCAACTGATGCAGGATCTCGTAGACTTGCTCGTAAGGTATATCGCCATGATTCCAGCTGATGCCGTGGTAATTATGCTGCAGCCAGAGATTCATGCCCTTATACTTGGCAGGCAGTTCATTCCATAGTTGAGGTGATTCAAATAGATACACCGATGGTATGGAATCAGCTTCGACAGCAACGACTGCCATCTCCTTGAAGACGAAGTCATTTTGAGATCTTTTGAACCCTTGGATGTCTACCACGAACTCCATGGTCGAAGTGATGCTCGTGGCTGCAATCGCCGCTCTTTTATACCCGCTATGCGCACCACGAGCTTCGAGAACGTTCCATCATCCCCTCTCTGTCAACCAATCAGCGTCGAGTTTGCTATCCCCACCAATTTACGAATTGGTATAAATAAAGGGTTTCATCGCCGGAACGATCACATTCGCCTGGGTCTTCTCTCGAGGTATACATCTAATAGGATATCTATCGACACTAGAGTCAGTGACCAGAATATTCCATCAACCAATCAGCGACGAGAATCTTCCATCAACCAATCAGCGTCGAGAATATCCCACCAACCAATCAGCATCGAGTTTGCTACCCCCCACCAATTTGCGAATTGGTATAAATAGAGGGTTTCATCGCCAGAACGATTAAATTCGCCTGGGTCTTCTCTCTCGAAGTACACATCTAATAGGATATCTATTGACACTAGAGTCAGTGACCAGAATATTCCATCAACCAATCAGCGACGAGAATCTTCCTTCAGCCAATCAGCGATGAGATTATCCCACCAACCAATCAGCGTTGAGTTTGCTATCCCCCCCCCCACCAATTGATGAATTGGTATAAATAGAGGGTTTGCAGTGGATTGCAAGGATATCATCAAGACATGGGAGGAAGTATTGGAGGCAGTTAAAAATTCAAGTTCTGCGGAGATTCTTGAGTGGGTGAAACGTTTGGATGCCGTGAGAAAACCGTTCCGGCTGATGAAAGGACTCGCTACATCGGAGAAACAGAGATACCTCTTCATCGATGGCTTCCTCACCGGGATACGCATTAAATTAACGAGATTGATGAAACGTGGTGAAGGAATACGAGAGAGGCACATCGATAAAGTAGTATGGTCTGATTTCAGATCGCCATTCAAAGATCGTATCAGAACAGGTGTCATCACGAACATAGACCACGTTGACGTGAAATCCTTTCTGAAAGAATGTGCCAGCAACTTTCAATCCAAAATTCGACATGTTCTCAAGCGAGAGAGAAATGCTGTAAAGGTTTACGCGGCGCTCACAGCGAAATTTCGATTAATAAAGGACGATGAGGAAATAATCGAAATGAAACACTTTAACACAAAGGCTGGATCAATTTTCGAAACAACCAAGCTGGCTGAGTGGTTTGCTGAGAACGTGCAAGAGCCCATGCAGCGCGAAGTCGAGGAATTCGAGCACCAAGGTTCGGGATGGACGCTCCATTCCATCGTCAGCTTGACGGTGAATATCGGCAAATTCAACCCGATTCGAGGCAGCTTCTACGTGGATTTACCTGATGAAATTCATAAGAAAAAGGCATGTGTCAACGTACGAAACGATGACAATATGTGCTTCAAGTGGGCCATACTCTCTGCCTTACATCCTGGAGATCATTCCGAGCGCGTTTCCAAATATCACAGATACGCAGTGGAATTAAACTTTAATGGAATCGAATTTCCCGTGTCGCCGAGACAAGTGGCCAAATTCGAGAGACAAAATGACATCTCGGTTAATGTGTACATTCTCAAGAAGAAACGCCGTTTTGAGACTGTACCAATTCACGTGACATCTTCGAAGAAGAATCGACATGTAAACTTGCTTCTCGTGCAAGATCATTACGTCAACGAGGATGCGGATGCGGAGGAAGAGGAAGGGACTGTCGAACCTACAAAATTCCACTACGTGTGGATAAAGAGCTTGTCTCGCTTGCTTTCGAGTCAAGTATCAAAACATAATGGTAAGACACACATCTGCGACCGCTGCCTTTATTACTTCCACAGCGAAGAAAAGTTGGCGAATCATGTCGATGACTGCAAGAGAGTCAACAAGTGTAAGGTCAAAATGCCGAAACGCGGAAATACGATACTGCGGTTCAAGAACCACTGTCACAAGGAACCCGTTCCATTCATCGTGTACGCGGACTTTGAATGTCTCTTGAAATCCACACGTGACGAGAATGCCTACCAAAAGCACGAGGCTTTCAGCGTGGGATACTACTTCAAGTGCTCCTACGACGACTCGTTGTCGAGATACCGCAGTTACCGGGGATCCAAGCCCGCTGAATGGTTCGCTCTGGAGCTTCAACAGCTGGCGAAAGAATTGGATGACATCCACGCGAATCCAAAACCCATGGAGGCATTGTCGTTGGATGAGCTGCGGCAATTTCGTACAGACAAGACATACCACATTTGCGAGCGAGCATTGAGCATCGACAGAGTCCGAGATCACTGTCATTTGACGGGAAAGTAAGTGAACTCTTTTTTCTTACTTTTTATACGCGGGCAAGTTTGCTAAGATGTGTCTATTTGCAGATACCGAGGACCAGCCCACAATGAGTGCAATCTAAATTATCGGGATTCCCGCATGGTACCAGTGGCATTTCACAACCTCTCGGGATACGACTCTCACTTCATCATCCGAGAAATCGCCACCTCCTTTGAAGGACAGGTCACACTGTTGCCGCAGACGAAGGACCGTTACATCTCTTTCACGAAAAACATCAAGGGCAGTGACGTTAATTTTCGGTTCATTGACTCACTGCGTTTTATGAACTCGTCGCTGGAGAAACTAGCCTCGTACCTGGACAAACTGGAGATCACGAGACGTGAGTTCTCACAACTTTCCGTCGACACATTCCAGCTCCTGACGAGAAAAGGTGTATTTCCATACGGGTACGTTGACTTAATCGCCAAACTCGATGACAAAGAGCTACCACCGAAAGAAGCCTTCCACAGCACGCTGAACGACAGCGACGTCTCCACCGAGGATTATGAGCATGCTTGCACAGTATGGAGAGAGTTTGAAATCAGAGACTTGGGCGAATACTCGGATCTCTATTTGAAGACAGACGTGATGCTATTGGCTGACATTTTCGAGAATTTCCGTGACAACTGTCTCAAGGCCTACGGACTCGATCCAGCGCACTACTATACGACGCCAGGCTTTACATGGGACGCCATGCTCAAGTTCACGAAAATCGAGCTAGAGCTTTTCACCGACGTGGACATGCACTTGTTCGTGGAGCTGGGTATACGAGGCGGAGTGAGCCAGTGCTGCAATAGATACGCTCGAGCCAACAACAAATACATGAGCGACTACGATCGGGACAAGGCTAATAAGTATCTCATGTACTTTGACGTGAACAACCTCTACGGCTGGGCAATGATAGAATCCCTGCCATATGGTGGCTTCAAGTGGACAGCGAACGACGTTGACTGGGATGTGGCAGATGATTCGCCGACCGGATACATCCTCGAGGTCGATCTCGAGTATGCGGAGAATCTTCACGATGCGCACAAAGATTTGCCTCTATGCCCCGAGCACAAGAGTGCACCAGGCTCCACACAAACGAAACTCATGACGACGCTCGATCCAAAGAGCCACTACATTCTTCACTACCGTAGCTTGAAGCAAGCTCTCAAGTACGGACTCAAGCTGAAACGCATCCATCGAGTCTTGCAATTCAATCAGCGACCGTGGCTTAAAGATTACATCGAGCTCAACACCGAGCTGCGAAAGAAGGCCACTAATGAATTCGGGAAGACTTTGTTTAAGCTGATGAACAACGCGGTATATGGTGAAACGATGGAGGATGTGCGCAAGCACGTCGCGGTGAAACTCGTCACTCACTGGGAAGGACGCTACGGGGCCGAGGCACTCATCGCAAGACCCAATTTTCACAGTTACACGATCTTCGAAGAGAATCTTGTCGCCGTACAACTGACAAAGACTGAGGTTTACCTCAATAAACCAATCTACGTGGGTCTGTGCGTGCTGGATTTGTCGAAGATCCTCGTCTATGACTTCCACTACGAGTTTATGCTAAAGAGACATGAGTTTGAGGCTGGCTGTAAACTTTTATACACAGACACAGACAGTCTACTATATGAGGTCGAGTGCGAGGACATTTACGTCATGATGAGGGACAACATTGATCAATTCGACACATCAGATTATTCCGACACGAATCCCTTCGGAATGCCACGGCGTAACAAAAAAGTCATCGGACTCATGAAGGATGAGTGCAACGGGCGAATAATGACAGAATTCGTGGGGCTCCGCAGTAAGATGTTCAGCGTGCGAGTCGACGGTCAAGATCGTATGAAGAAGGTGAAGGGTGTAAAGACGAGAGTGGTTGAAGCCACCATCACCTTCGATGACTTCACCAAGTGCCTGAGAGAGCGATGCATACAGCGTAGGACGCAATGTACGATACGGTCTCGTGAGCATCAAGTCCACACGGAGAGGCAGGAAAAGGTGGCCCTAAGTCCTCACGACGACAAACGATACTTGCTACCTAATAGTACCGATACGCTGCCTTGGGGACACTACAAGATTCCAAAAAGCCCACCAGAATTCGTCATTGTCGAGTAGTGGTGGTGGGAATACCCCCAGTGCAACGTTAGAGTGGGAGCGACCAATCAGAATATCGGAGGTCGACCCTGGAGAGGGGATAGCGGGTATATCAAGCGCGCCCGCAGAGCCTTTCTCTTCATACCACCGCCAAGATGGACAAGCTCAACATCGCTAGTCTCAACAAGATTGCTAGTCACAATGGCTTTCTCCCAACGAAGCGACTCGGAGATCTCGAACTCAATCGAATCTACAGAGTCACCGATCTAAGACAAGTCGAGACGAGGTATGGACTCAAAATCGTCACAGACCTCGACAACGAGCTCCAAGTCTTTATGCCGAAACGCATCTCCACCGCATTCGAGCAAGATCGGGCGATGCTTGACCTCACGAAGCGCACCGTTGGAGACAAAAAGTTGTACCTG
Organism: Alloplasta piceator; assembly: GCA_946863875.1. Taxonomy (NCBI): domain Eukaryota; kingdom Metazoa; phylum Arthropoda; class Insecta; order Hymenoptera; family Ichneumonidae; genus Alloplasta; species Alloplasta piceator. The sequence goes on from OX333080.1 coordinate 23,826,222, forward strand.
AAATATCTGGGTGGTGTAAATAATCATATGGAATTCATCGAAAAATAATAGTCATATGAAAAGACTGATTGTTCATTAATAATGATTGTTTATTAATAAAAAAAGACAATAATTTTGTTATAAATCTGTTTTATTTATCCAACTATTGTGTGATCCATCGAATCCCAACCACTTAACATAAAGGCGATCTCCACGTTTTTTCAGAACTTTCTCCACGAGATATACGTCGGGATATTTGGCTCTGAGGAGCTCTTCTTCGTAGAATCCTCCGGCAATGGGCTCATCCTGATAGTCCTTCAGCTTGTACGTCACTGGGCTCGTTGCAGCTACATGATCCACGGTGAAAACTTCTGTTGTCCAGTTGGCTGTGTAGCCTTTCTCGAAAACGTGCTTGTTCTTGCTCACGCGCACCTTGTCACCCACGCGGAACTTGGGTGCTCTGCGAATGCGTCGATCGGTGAAACGCTGCATCAATGTCGCATCGACACTCGTGACGTCTTTAGGCTTCATGCCGATAGTTCGATGTTTGGTATCATTGTACGCGGTTACGAGATCGGGCAAGATGTCGAGCCACTTGTAGCTTCCGCGCAGACTGAATCGTAACCACATTCTGTTTTTGAGTGTGCGATTAAAACGTTCAACGATGGACGCTTTGAGATTGCTATACGTGGAGTAGTGATTGATGCGATATTCCTTCATGAGCTTCTGAAAGCTGGCATTGTAGAATTCTTTGCCTTTGTCGGTCTGCATGTTTGCAGGTACTCGACCTTGTCGTAGCACAGATTCCATAGCGTTGGTGACATCCTTGGCGGTTTTCTGCTTCACGGGAACGGCCCAAGCAAACTTGGAAAGCACGTCGATGATGGTGAGCAAGTATCTCGCGCCTTTGTTTTCTCGTGCGTAAGGCTGCATCTCGACGAGATCCGCCTGCCACGTTTCATCCAGTCCACGCATGTCAAACTTGCGACGGGGATAATTACGACGAGCGGGCTTATGTAGCTCTTCCACTAGTCTCTCATGTTCCATGCCGCTAGTTTTGCACGGTCAAATCCACTACCGATGTATCGCTTATTGCAATATTTCTCAATGCCTCCCGTACCCGCTCCTGCAGAATCTCAAACTTCACTGCAAGATTGTCAATATCTTGTCGCTGTTGAGTTAACAGGCGAAAGGCTTCACCCGTGTCACGATGGATGAGTCGTTTTACGCTACTCAGATTTACAGCGTCGTTCGGTTCACTCGGCTCGGCAACGTTGCACAGTCTTTTACCATCGATGTCGTACTGTTGATCAGTGGTGAGTTTGAATCCGAAGCCAGGAGGACCTCTTGTACCCTCGATTCGCCCCAATTGTCGTCCAAATACGTCGACACTCATTGTTCAACTGAAGGCCATCACACCATACCCCCGACTAATATACGATTCCAGCTTCACGCAATTCCTCAATAATTGATATGATCTCATTGATGTGGCTTGGATTGCCAGCTGCCCGCTCAGCAAACAACAGATGTAGTCGATCTACGAGCTCGTTGGGATCGTCCCAATACACATAATCCATGCGCATGTTTTTTCGAGCAATCTTGTGGTCTAGACCTTTACCGGCTCTCTTCTTCGTCGGTGAGGTCCCAATCCATGGAGCTATGTAGTCTTTGAACTTACGAGTGTTTTGCTTGTGTACAGGCTCTTCAGCACTGTAATGTTTCTTATGGGCACTCGTCAATTGCAGAATTTTCCCATAGTTGGCCATGTCTTCGGCACTCACCTGATTCGGATCAGGTTCTTTTCGGAAGAGCAGCTCGAGTAGGCCAATGTTTGAGGGATACTTGCTATCGCCAACAATTACTAATTCATTGTCGAACTTTATGGGCGAGTCTCCAATCATGAGGGAATTGTCTGCAAGCTTTCGAACGCCATAAGTCATGTCGAGATAGGATTTTCGATTCTTGTCGAGTAATTGAAGATATTTGCCAGCTGTTCCCGTTCTTGCCGATGATTTCCACTCGTCGTCATCATCCTCATCCTTAATCTCTTCGTCATCGTATGCAGTTATGTACGAAGTCTCAAAATCTTCAGGCTCCTCCTTTTTTGGCAGCAACCTTTTTATTTCGTTCTTGAGTTCACGCGTAGTCGTGCCGGTGGTGGTAATTAGTCTCTCGATCGGATTGACAATCGGTTTGAACGCATCATCCAACGCTTTTTCCATAGTCTGCTCGCCAGCTTTGAGAAGTCTGTATTTGCGACTAATCGCGTCTCTCGCTTTTGTAATCTGACTGAGCGTATTTTTCTCTCGACGGAACTGATCCGCCATATTGTCGCTTTGAGCGTCCATGGTGTACTGACAGTTTTTCTTGACGCGGCCGATATTTATAACAAAATGGTCGAAACCCTTTCTGTATCTGCCTGCACCCCGACGATCTTTGTCAATCACGAGAAATCCGTGATCATCGTCGTTCCAGCATGTGGCACACAAGTCCCTGAACTGCGTGAACGGCATATCCGTATTCACATGATCGTCATAGATATGCTTGAGATTCACATCGTCTTGACGGAAGACTACCAGCAGGTTGACATTATCACGCACCAGATGCTTGGGAATCTGAGCGTATGACTGACACAGGTAGAAGCAATCAACGTTTTTGTGTCTTCCCATACAGTAAAAAGCTCTGACGTTGTCTTGCTTCTCACACGCTATATCATCAAATATCATGATGGAATTGGGGCGAGCATCGTTGGGTGATACAACTTGATCGTGTTCACTAAAGGCCAAGTACTCTACTCCCTTCACAGGTGTGATGAGTTGTTCGAGAAACTTGTACTTTGGCTGATTGAGCGACTTGGAATATACGTAGACATTCTCAAATCTCAGACCATTGGGATGTGTGATGAGAGCGAGTAGTGCATTGGTCTTACCGCAGTTGGATGGGCCGCAGAATACTGCACGTATACTGTCAGGTATACCGTAGTTCACCGTGTCGTGTTCGCCTATGCTGCTCGTCCGCGAGAATATCAAAGTTTACAACCAGCAGCTTGAGTGATTGCTCCCGAAAGTCCATGGTGCACTGAGCTCTGAGCGTATAAATAGCGCGCTTATATACCCTCAGGCTCATTCATCGCCGAACCTCCGTTGCGTAATGATCAAGGGTCAAGGTGTCCTCAACAGATTCATCAACAATCTTCCTGTGGAACTTCATCTGCCGGGCTACCAGTACTGCGGACCGGGTACAAAAGTAGCAAATCGTGTCAATCGTGGAGATCCTGGTATAAATCTTCTGGACGCTGCCTGCAAGGAGCACGATATCACATACTCGCATAATTGTCAGAACGTCGAGGCGCGCAACGCAGCTGACAGAGTTTTAGCAGACAAGGCCTGGCAACGAGTGTGGGCAAAGGACGCTGGAGTGAGTGAAAAAGTTTTCGCATACGCTGTAACCAACGTCATGAAGGCGAAATCCAAACTCGGTATGGGGCTCAAGAAGAAAAAGAAGCCTGCAGTCATGCTCTCGAAAATAGTGAAAGCTGCGTCGAAACCTGTGGGGAAAAACGCGCGTGAAATTATTCAATCAGCACTGAAGAAGGCACGTGCTGCAGTGAAGAGAGCCGGTGGGAAAAGTCACGTGCGTGTACCGCGCATACTACCAGTATCTGAAAAGGTCGGCGGCTTCCTGCCTTTTCTCATTCCCCTGTTTGCCGGCTTGAGTGCAACAGGAGCTCTGGCAGGCGGTGCTGCAGGAATTACCAAAGCCGTTAACGATGCTAGCTCAGCCAAGCGCCAATTGGAAGAGAGTCAGAGGCACAATAAGACGATTGAAGCTATTGCCCTCGGTAAAGGCCTCTACCTCAAGCCCCACAAGAAAGGATTCGGCTTGCATCTGGATGCAAAAAAAAAAACTTGCCCAAACGCGCTCTAACGGATGCGGATTTACTCGAGTATGGCCGTGAAATTCCACATTTTCGTGGGGTATTTATGAGAAATGACTTGCCGAGGGACGGACCTCGTTATCGCGAATCGGCCATTGTTAATCTCGACGACAGAGATGGACCGGGAACGCACTGGGTAGCGTACCGAAAAAACGGTCGTAATGTCACTTACTTCGATAGTTTTGGCGATCTTCAACCGCCCATAGAACTCATGGACTATCTCGATGTCGACCAAGTCAAGTATAATTATGCGAGATATCAAGACTACGGAACGTACGAGTGTGGTCATCTCTGCCTGAAATTCCTATATAAGAGCTTGTAATTTCGAGACTTGATCAGTCGTGCACGTACCGTCATGGCAGATTCATTGACTCTCAGTCTATCTGGAACGTCATCCGTACTCGAAGCGCAATACTTTCCACCAATTGAGCTAGCACCAAATAAAAAGTACGTTCTCGGACTAGTGGAATTATTATCCTTCAACTCTATACCGAACATCGACCTCGGCAGAAACAAGTTTTACGTGGGTGACGAGGTGATTGTGCTACCAACCGGAAGTTACGAGATTGAAGACATTGGGAAGTACCTGCAGGAAGCGCTTGCACTGAAAGATATTTCCATCTACATCGAACCCAACAACAATACCCTGCGCAGTCTCATAAAGTGCAATCGAGACATTGATTTTCGACCGCAAGACTCCATTGCCGATCTTTTGGGTTTCACTCATCGTGAACTGCAGCGTGATACGATACACCGCTCAGAATTGCCCGTAGCTATTCTCAAGATCAACGCGTTACGAATTGAGTGCAACATTACATCGGGAGCGTACATAAACGAGCGCAAGGTTCACACGATACAAGAATTTTTCCCAGCTGTGCCACCGGGATATAAGATCATCGAAGTACCATCGCAGATCATTTATCTACCAGTCGCCGTCAAAGTCATTGAACACGTGCAATTGCGCATAGTCGATCAGGACGAAAAATTGGTGAACTTTCGCGGTGAAGTTATTACGATTAGACTACACATCAAGGAAGTCGCGTAATTATGGGCATCGTCTTTGACACGAAAACTGGGCGTGGCTATAAAAGGGAATCAACATGGCGTCCAACCATCAGTCGTCATCGAGCGCTAAAGAAGCTAACACGTCGCAACATTCAGTTCTTGAGAAGCTTGGGACTTCGAGTCGTCGGTGGAAGAGGCCAAAAATAAAGTGTGGGATAATTTGCTGCTGCTGGAATGGAAGAGGCTTTGCACGTTCAATCACCCGTCGTATTCGACGAATCGGTAACGCATTACGAGATTCATACGCATCAGCCATACACCGCGTCAACCTTCAACAATAGCGATGAGATCCGGATATCGATTCAACATCAGGATCTGTGTCTTCTACCCGCACGGAGCTCATTACATGTGTGCGGGAGATTGACCAAGACAAACGGTAACGCAGCCACAGCGACGGAATTTGTCAACAACGCTATACTCCATCTGTTTGAGGAAATCCGTTACGAGATCAATGCTATTGAGATTGATCGAAACAAGAATGTTGCTGTAACATCTCTAATGAAGGATTACGCATCCTTGAGCCCCGGCCAGAGTGTAATAATCGAAAACGCTGGTTGGCTCGATGTCGGAGAGACTCTGCAGCTGAGTAACAATAGCGGCTACTTTGACGTATGTATACCACTCGCCATGATCCTTGGCTTCGCCGAGGACTACCGGAAGATCATCGTCAACACGAAGCATGAGCTCATTCTCACTAGATCGAGAACCGACACGAATGCAGTTGTGCAAACGGCGCTGGCAGATGGAAGCTACGAGAACTTCAAGATTGAACTCACGCGAATCGAATGGCTCATGCCGTATGTGTTACTGTCGGACAAGCGCAAAATACGTCTGCTTAGTCACATTGAGAAGGATGTCACTGTGAGTTTCCGCACCTGGGAACTGTACGAGTATCCCATGCTTCCAAGCACTACGAAACACGTCGAAACGGCCAATCAATTGGAGAAACCTCGATTCATCATTGTGGGCTTCCAAACGAATCGACGCGGAGTGAAAACGGCAAATGCGAGCCGCTTCGATCATTGCAACATCACCAACGTGAAACTCTTCCTCAACTCGCAATGTTACCCATATGGCAATCTCAATCTCAATGTTGCTCGTAATCAGTTTGCCGTCTTGTACGAGATGTATGCCAACTTCCAGAAAGCCTACTACGACAAGGCTGCGGAACCTATGCTAACGAAAAAAGATTTCCTCGCGCATGCGCCACTGATCGTAATCGACTGCTCGAAACAGAACGAAGCGCTGAAACAGGCCCCGGTCGACGTTCGTCTTGAACTGGAGTCTGAGAACAATTTTCCCGCCGAAACTACAGCCTATTGCCTGATCTTGCATGATCGCATTGTTGAGTATAACCCCATAAGTGGGAGTGTGAGGAGACGAGTGTGAGAAGGAGTGGGGATGTGAGGAGAAGAGGGGGAGAACTAGCTATAAAAGCGCCACTCGAATGGAGCACGCATCACAGTCGCGATGAAGTACGTGGTGGATGCACAGGGCTTCCAGCTCGCCAACAACGACTTTATCGTCAAAGAGTTGGCAATTGGCTCACTCAACGCAGACCGCAGACCGACAGTCTTCCTCTTCAGACCACCAGTGAGTTGGCAGGATCTACCGGCAAGGTACAAGAGTGTAAATCTCTGGCTGAAACGTAATCATCACCAACTATCCTGGAGCTCGGGCGATCTGCCTTACGATGAAGTGGAAACCATTCTTCGATTGATGATGCGCGATGCGAGCGTCATCTACGTGAAGGGCGAGCAGAAGCAGCAGTGGCTCGGACAGTTCGGCTTCAACGTGTGCGAATTCACACCATGCCCCTCGCTGAAGGTGCTGAATATGGAACAATTGGCAGTACCGTGCTATAATCATCAGCGAGATTCGTCATCCAACTGCGCACTCCGCAATGTCCTGCTGCTGGGAAAATTTCTTCGAGAAAATATCCCATCCATCGAGCGATCACTCAAGATATTTCGTCGCACTGGACTCTTATCATTCATGGAGTCACAGGATATAGCGCAACTGCCGAAAGAATTTCTCGTTAACTTTGCTGCGAATAGCATTGAACTTGCCTGGGATAAATTACCCGAGGCCATGAAGCAAGACCCTGAAGTTGCCGAGTGTCTACGATGTCGTGAACACGGTCTCATTGGTGCGCCAATGAGGAGAGAATGTATTCAATGTCGAATAAATAAGAAGAATATTTAAATTGAGTGTACTTTACTATCCTGCACGATATCCTGCTGCGTACGGAGAATTTAAATTTTCCCACCATTTTTTTCGAATTCAAATTTCCCGCCGTTTTGTTGAAATTTCTGCTCGCTGATTTAGGTTCGATTCGGGATTTCTGCTCGCTGATTGGTTGATTCGGGATTCCTACTATGTGATTGGCGGATTCAGGATACCTGCTGTCGGATATCCGGCTACCAGATATTCTGATATCCTGCTACCTGCTATCCTGCTATCCCGCTATCCCGTCGACAGCCATCCAATTGGCAAATTCAAATTTTCGCGCCAAGATTTCACGCCATCTGTTTGCACCCCGCCCAATTGGATGAACACGGGGTTGGAGTCGCCCTACCTTACCGACGCCTTCAATAAATGTAAAATTCATGGCCAAAATTGTGAAATTCATCGAAGGCCAAAATTATGATATTCGGCTGTTCGAAGGCTAAAGTTGAATCATCCAATTGGCAAATCGGTTTAGGTTGCAGTTTATGTTCGAGTTTATGTTCGAGTTTTCGAGTTTTTTTGAAAGTTTAGGTTCGATCCCTACCTTACCGACAGTCGGTTTAGGTTCCTACCTTACCGACCGCGGGTTGAGGTTGGATTCCTACCTTACCGACGGTTTAGGTTCGAATAGCAGGGCCAAGTGGCCCAGAACTCTCATAGCTCATCTACTGAGTACAAAATACTTTCAACATATAAGAAATTGAAATTGATAAAAAAATTCAACGAGTGATTTATACAAGTATTAAATTGAATATACGAGTAAAATATATTGTACCTTAACATGTGTATGGGTTCTTGATTTACATTATTCTGTTTTACTATTCTTTTTACACTATATGAAGCTCAAATTAATTAACAGATGGACAAAAATTGATAATCAACAAATAAATAAAATACTAAAAAATTAATATCTCGCGAACCGCTGAAAATACCATCCTGATTTTTTTTTTAATGTTGGTAATGAATTGTAGTATTTTTGAGAATTTATGTTTAAAATTCGAAGGGGGCTGTTTTTGGGTATCGTGATTTTAATTTTTGAAAATTATTTTGACTGCTTAAATTTGCGTTAAAAAAACCAGACAATTTTTTTATTTGAAGATAGACTTAAAACGGAAATAAAAGCCCCCTACATACTTTTCGATACGATCAACCGCTACAGAGATATCGTCGATTGAAAATTAAATATTTCCAAAGTCAAAATATTCTATGGTCTAGTATTCCGCTATGGTGGCTCCAAAAAATCTAATAAAATTTGAGAGTTGTTTTTGGGATCAGACGATGGAATAAGCAAAGTTTCAGCCAAATCAAAAGGGGTCAGGGTCACGCCATGAAAAAAACAGGCGTTTTCCCCCATATACTCGATCGTGTCCTTTGTGTAAGTACTTATACAAATATTTAGTGCTCATGATTGATGCACAATACTCGATATTTATGTGACATTTATATTTAAAAAAAAGTTCAGGATTATAAGGGAGAACCATGCTAATATCCACTGCTACGAAATTTCCGTTGATCTTACTATTATAAACGTGTCCGAATGACTATTATTTCTCCGTCTATATTTTCGAAACCCATTTTTTCAAACTCTGTAAATGGACAAAACTCTTTCGGAAATTTTTTTGAACAAACGTCTTTAGTTTTGTCATAACATAGCGAATATTCCGTGTGGGGTCCATGTAACATACGTCTTATTACCAACACTTGCAAGTCGGGATCAGTTGAAGGGATTTCCGCACTGATGAATTTATCAATCATTTCCAGAGTTGTTAATTTAGTTTTACAATCTAATACAAATAACATATGAGCATGAGGCAATCCGCGTTTTTTAAATTCGATGGTATATACATATGCTGAAACTTCTCCAATAATTTTTCCACTCATAATATCTGATACAAGGGCAACTCTGGTCAATTTGGATTATACGTCATTGTTATAAATAAATCAGGTCTTCAAACTTTTCTTACAATGGCCATTCCGGCTTGATAATTTTGATGCATATTTCTAGGACTACCCAGATATGTTGACGGTAAAACAAAAATATTTCCTAATCGTGCTGAGTTGTCGAAATTCAAGACACCACGTGCTACATGATCAACCAATCCCTGATAACATTCAACTCGCAATTTCTTTTGATTAAATCTAATGAAATTTAATCTATTATTTCCAATTATAATATATGCTTGAATAATATATTGTTGTGTTTATCGACCACAATATAAAATTGGATTGAATTTACTATCCAATCTGAATGCCAAACGGTGCGAATAATACTGGAGACCTGTGAGCCTTTTTGTTGAATTTTTATTTTGAGTAAATGACAGACTCCATCCTAAATCCCCATACGGAAACACGATTGGAAAAGACATGTGGTCTGTATGAAAAGATAATTTATTCAAATGTGATTGAGAGTCAACATCTTTATTTGGAAACTTTTGATAAACTTGTAAGTCAAAAATAGGAACTTGACCATCTTTTGAAATTATTAATGCTGCACATTCAGCAGTTGTAGACAAATTATATCGATGTTACAATTATATCGATGTTACAATACAAATAATACTCTGACAAAGATTTATTCTTAGACAATTCATATAAATGCTTGTATTTTTTGGCATATGGATTTACATTGTTCAATACTTTTGATATAATTTGAATATGTTCTTTGACTAATTTTTTTTTTTTTTTTAATTTTCTCTGTTATTTTATAATTATCATAAATATAAATTTTTCCACAGCGTGGTAAATCACCTTTGGTCGGAATAATGATTCTTGAAATAATATGACAAACCTGACCTTGAATTTTTAAGTTATAGACACCTTTTTTAATATCATTTATTTCATTGGCGCAGAAACTCACAAAAGAAAAAAAGACTATTATAGTAACAGATCAATTGTCGAAATTTTCCATTGTATAATAATTTTTTCAAATCATCGTGATATTCACTTAAGGGTGGAAGTTGTACTTTTCCACCATGACAACAACTTTTTTTTGAAAATTCTACTTTCCAGAATAATGCCGAACAGAATGGGCAAATATAATTCATTTCTCCAAAATCTAAATATGATGTTTTATTTGTCCACATTTTACTAACTCTTTGAATATTTCGTCTTTTATTTATACGTTCTTTAGGCATATTCACAATAATATCTTTCTCTCTTTTTTTCTTTAATCGTTCTTCAGGCATACTCTCGACTACATCTTTCTCTCTTTTTTTCTTCAATCGTTCTTCAAGCATACTCTCGATTACATCTTTCTTTTTTCTTCAATTTTTCTTCATTCATACCCTTGACTGTATCTTTCTCTCTTATTTTCTTCAATTTTTCTTCATTCATGCTATTAACACGATCGGATTTTCGTTTGTTATTTAAAATTGTTTCTGTTAAATTTTTTACTTGTCTTTTGACATTATTTTTATTTTTATTTTCTGAATGATACTTCCGGTCATAATTTCTACGGTAGTTTTGCAAAAAATTGAAATTGAAACATTTTATAATATCGCAATGACCGTCATCTAAAGGACCTGTGAATAAAAGATTTAATTCACCATTACTACAAGTTTGTTTATGTTCACGTAGAATTTCAATATTATTTCTATAAATCAATACTTTCATATTATATAAATTCACAAATGATTGAATTTCGACCTCTCCTCCATAGATATTGTGTTCTGACATATACATATTTGTAAGATTTCTCATCAACAATAATTGAACTATTATAAACTGGTGATAAAATGACCAATTTTGAACGACGTTTGAAACAATTTTCAATCTTATTTGTCCGTGTTTTTCTTCATTGTTGTAAAGGAAATTAGCAAAAGATCGAAACAAACAATTGCCATCTGGTTTAATAACCTTTTCTATATTAACTTCCAACCTATTGACAGTTTCCAAATTTTTCTTTTCAATTCACGTAAAACCGTGCACTGTTTTTTGTTTACTTGAATTTTCATTTTTTAAATTATCTTTTTTAGATTTTTGTTTACTTTCAATTAAAACCGAGTTTCCTGATGTTTCCTATACGTTTTTATTACTTTTCTTCGCGTTTATTTTTGTTTTATGGTTCATAATTAATTTTGTATTTGATTTAAACTTTTCTATGTTCGGATTTGAGATTGAAATTGCGATGCGTTTTGTATTATACTTTTCATTTGTTTCGTTTACTGATTTGACTGGTGTTGTTGTCTTTGCCGTTGTATTAGAGCTTGATTTTGTGTTTGGTTTTCTATTTGACTGAGCAATTATTTCATGTAGGGATTCCACATCAGTTACTTTTTTGAGATTCGATTCCGTTATTAAATTTATCTTTGACTGGATAGTCGTTTTGATTTTAAATTTCGTAGTTGACATCTTTGAACTCGATTTGGTTTTTGATTTTGGAGTCGACTCCGTAATTGTTTTGGTGGGTGACTTTATCATTGTTGTTTTTGACGCTGTGTACTGAGTCGATTTTATTCTTGAACTTGGTTGAGTGTTGGGTATCATTACTGATTTCGGAGCTGTTTTGACAAATTGTGGTTGCTCACAATGAAGAACATCGTAATGCCCAGCATTTATAATTCCGGATTATAAAAGTGATAAATGTCCTTTCCGACAATTTTGTCCAATTTTTCGCGGAGATTGCATATCATTTCTACGAACGGACACCTGCACGTCATATAAACTTGCGAACGATTGAATTTAAACCTCTCCCCCGTAGACACTATCGTTTGACATGTGCAATTCATAAAATTCTTTATCATTGAGGATTTTCCCGTACGATTCATCTCCTAAGATAAAAGGTTCGCAACCCGACCAATTTTGAAAAACGTTGGATACAATAGCCAATCTTATTTCTCCATGTCTGCTTTAATCGTTATAAAGAAAATAGGAAAATGATCGGAAAAGACAATTTCCGTCACCTTTAATAAACTCTTTAATTCCATTCCGGATATTGACCATTTTTCCAGAATGATCAAAAATGTCAATGAAAACAATTCACTAAATAAAAAAATGATAAATTCACTGATGACTATGAAAAATCAATTTATAATATTTTACTCCCTTATTATTCTTTTAGATCTGATGTCGAAATTCTTCTATCACAGCTAATAAAAAATTCTTCTATCGACGGATTTGAAAAACGTAACTGTTTCTCCTAAAGAAATAATGAATTTCATAAAATCTTATACAATTTGAATTGATTGAATTAAGGACATGATTGTTCAAACTTTCGAAAAATTTGGATCGAATAGATAACACAGGACGTATATTGTATGTACATGACACAAACTTTTTCTTAAACAACAAATATACACAACATGACCATCCATGGTATATCGATACGTAGACATTCGATAGTTTTTATTTTGGGATAGTAATTGGAATCTTACATGCATCTGAAATCACTATTTTGGTCTATAGGACTCGAAAGTAGGATAAAAAATAATAAATTACCCAAGACAGTTTTTTTTAAAAGATAGAATGAACATATAACCTGCAGTATAATATTCTCCAATATTATTATGTTAAAGAAGTTGTAAAAGTATTGGTGACGTCACAATATCACAGAAATCATACAAATCACGTCTTCATTATCATTTCAATCACGTACTTTGGGCAGCTACGATATAAGTGAGCCGATTGACCGCTTACATATAAAAAAAGTTAACCTAGATCCTAAAAGCTATGATATAGTCAGCCTAGACAACGAAAATTATGAAGCGATCGATCTAGACACTGAGAACTATCGAGCGGTCATCCTGGACACAGAGAGTTACAGAGCAATCGATCTTGTCACTAAAAACTGTCAAGTGATTAACTTGAACATAGAAAACTATGAAAAAGTTGACCTGGGCACTGAAAGCTATGATACAGTCATCCTAAACACCGAAAACTATAAAGCGATCCATGTAGATACTAAGAACCATCGAGCGGCCAACACAGACACCAAAAACTATGAAGAAATTGACTTGGACACTGAAAGTTATGATATAGTCAAATTGGACACCGAAAACTATAAAGTTGATCTGGACACTGAAAGATATAATATAGTCGACCAGGACACATTTAGCTACGAAGCGATCCATCGGGACACTGAGAACCATCGAGTGGTCAACCGAAAACTATGCGGAAGTTGACCTGGACACTGAAAGTTGAGATATAGTCAATCTGGAGACCGAAAACTATGAAGCAGTTGACCTGGACACTGAAAGTTTTGGTGCAATGAACCTGGACACCAATAACTATCAAAAAGTTGATCTGGACATTGAAAGCTATGATATAGTCAACCTGGACACCGAAAACTATAGAGAAGTTGATCTAGACGCTTAAGGGGGTTGAGTCAGCGTCAAAACGGCGATTTTTAATAATGAATTATAATTTTCGTAAAATACTTACAAATATGATGTTATGTCCACCATTTGAGGTACCAAATGAACAATTTTTTGGGACTAGTTAGAACCCTTAAGGTGCACCGGTGTCCTAAGAAGCCTAGTTTTGAGTTTTTACACTGTGCGCATGATTCAGAATAAACCGCTGGATGGATTTTATTCTACAGCGTCTTATTTCTTTCGTAACGCTGTTTCCCACGGGATAAACGCGGCACATTCCGTTTTTTGCCTTTTATTTCAGAGTTGCGGACCAGTTTTGGAATTGGTAGCCTATTTTAAACTTTCCAGGCATTATCCTGGTCACAATTTTGACTTGAATCAAAATGTGCCGCGTTCATCCGGTGGAAAAAAGCGTTACGAAGGAAACGAGATGTCGTAGAACAAAATCCATCAAGCAGTTCTTTTCGGATCATGCGCAGAGTGAAAAAACTAAAAACTAGGTTTTTCAGGACACCAGTGCACCTCGAGGGTTTCAACAAAACCCAAAAAAATTGTTCATTCGGTACCTCAAATGGTGGACGATACATCATATTTGTGGGCATTCTACAAAAATTATATATTATTATTCAAAATCACCGTTTTGACGCTGACTTGACCCCCTTAAAGCTATGATATAGTCGATCTAGACACAAAAAACGATGAAGAATTTGACATGGACACTTTAAGCTATGATATAGTTAACAGAAACCATAAAGAAGTTGACCTGGACAATTAAAACTATGATATAGTAAACCTGGACACCGAAAACTATGAAGAAATTGACCGGAACACTGAAAGTTATGATGCAGTCAACATAAACACCGAAAACTATAAAGTAGTTGACCTGAACATTAAAAATTATTATATAGTCGATCTGAACACCTAAAACTATAGGGGAGTTGACCTGGGAACTGAAAGATATGATATAGTCAATCTGACATCGAAAACTATAGAGAAGTTGATCTGAACACTTGAAGCTATGATATAATCAACCTGGACACCGTAAACTATAAAAAAGTTGATCTGGACGCTTGAAGCTATAAATAGTTATCCTGAACATTGAAAACTTTGATGAAATTTTCATAGACACTTAAAGCTATGAAATGGTCAACAGAAACTATAAAGAAGTTGATCTGGACACTGACAGTTATGATATGGTCAACCTGGACACCGAAAACTATAAAGAAGTTGACCTGGACACTCGAAGCTATGGTATAGTCAACTTCGACACCGAAAACTATAAAGAAATTGTTCTAAACACTGAAAGTTATGATATAGTCAATCTGGACACTGAAAACTATTAAGATGACCTGGACACCAAAAACTATGGAGAAGTTGATCTGGACACTTGAAGCTATTATATAGTCCACCTGGACACCGATAACTATGGAGAAGTTGATCGGGACGCTTAAAGCTGTGATATAGTTAACCTGGACACTGGAAACTATGAAGAAGTTGACCTATACACTTGTTACGTCAAAAATGGGAGTTTTCACGAACTATTAATAATTTTCGACGTATGACGTGCGGAATTTGATTGAGACTCTCTAGTCGTGGAAATAAATTTCAGTGATACTCCTGGAATCAATCTCGAACACGTCTGCTCCTGTTTTTGAGTCTAACTTTTCGGAAAATTACTCGGGAAATGGGCTCGGAATCACTGTTTAATTCTGGGTCGCGTTGATGTCTATTGAATTTTCGGAACTTTCGCTACGATATAATTTGCTGTTGACCTTACCACGAGGATCTTGATCGTTACTTTTATTGAATGATGGGGTGATTGGGGGAAAATCGATCGGCCTTAGTTTATAAATAATTACTGGATGTTTAATGGTTTCGATAGCAATGATTTTAGGCCCTTGAGGCTTCTTCGCTGATTCTATTTGTTCGAAAAATGTTTCAAGCCCGGGAATTGACGTTTGAGACCCCGCACGCCCCTTCAATCTACTCGGCCAAGGATTTGTTGCTATCGCGTGAAGTTTATTTATTTGATACCTTCTTCCAGCCCTGTGCGATCGTTTCTTTTTGCGAGGTAGAGAAGAATTGTTGTTCATTGGATTGATTACCCAAATGTGAATTCTTGGTGTAGGGCTACGGTAGCCCTGAGACGCACCAATCCTCCGCAAGAGGGGGGTAATTATGACTTCTTGGTGTAGGGCTACGGTAGCCCTGAGACGTACCCGCCCGTCACAATTGCAAAAATTATGATTTCTTGGTGTAGGGCTACGGTGGCCCTGAGACGCACCCGTCCGTCACAATTGGGAGGAAATTGTGCCTTTTTGGTGTAGGGCTACGGTAGCCCTGAGACGCACCCATCCGTCACAATTGCAAGCAAAAATCACTGGGAAAACTATCGCTTGCGGGGCTGGGAGAACTTCACGTCACGTTTAACGTAATTTATTGGCGGTTTCGAACGAATCACTGGTCGCGAGGATCTCAAATTGGTCAATTTGTGATTAAACCCTTTCCTGAACTTTATTTTCCCACGATATCGACTTTTTATTCTTTTTCACGATTTTCGCACTGAATCGATAGTAAGAGCGAATGGATACCGGTGGATATTAAATAGTGGGTTGCATTAATAAAATAAAAGGAGGGAAAACACGCGATGTTTAACTATGCCAATATTCACAAACTAAATTTCCCTGATCCACGTTATTAACAATAAACTAAAAATCGAACTTTGAAAGAATTATGTCACCAACGCCATGAGAATAATCGAAAAGGTAAAGATTCGATTGAGTAAAATTGGGCCTTTCTCCAATGAACGACAAAAGGTTTATTGAAATTAATTAACTTCGGTCCGAATAGATGAGGTTCACTGAATTATAATTTCCCGGAGATAAAACGTTGCACAATCACGAAAATGATTTTATAAAATAAATAGAGCTTCACTCACAAGGTCAAATGCTCTCCTGATGGGAAGGGTGATAACATTGGTAACCGGTGATGATCCGGACGTGAAACGATGAAGAAATCGGTGAGTGCTCAAGGGCGTGGCAGGTAGATGACGAAATCGAAGAAAATGTTGATGCACAGATTTTATTTTCCGAGATCCAATTTTTATTTTAAAATTATTAAAAGAATAAAAGAATGGTTTGCACAATAAGATCAGTCTTAAATTCCGCGATTTATTTAACAATAAGCGCGATTTGTACTTTTTCCAACAATTCGTGGATTGCGGTCGTTAGAGTAAAATAAATAAAAATTATTAAACAGAAAATAATAACTAGACAAAATAAAATGAAGTAAAATAAAACGTGATCCAAAGTCTTTTCCGACATTCAAAGAGTCGATTCGAAATTCGAGAAAAAAATGAAAAGTCGATTCGATTTCGATTCATAAATTCAAGACTTGAAATTCCAAACAGAAAAAAATACCAACTTCCTTCGAAAAATCGAGTGGAAAATTCTAAGTCCAAAACCGAATTAATTCGGAAAAAATCCCGAACCAAGAACGTCTTTGTCGAAAATTTCACAAGTTCAACTCAAGAACGGTTTCGGAGTGGACGATGAGTTTAGAAGTTTCCAGGTCGGAAAAAATCGAAGAAGTCCCTCTAGAGCGCTTTTTCCGCGCTTTATATACCCAGCGATCCACGCCACCCCGATCGATTTTGGTGGGGATGGTGTGAGCAAGATGGAAGATACATTTTCCCCTATGAAATCTATTCCCCGCTTTCGCGAGCTTCCCTTAGAGATAGGGGCGCGGTGAGGGCGCTAGCGTAGATCGCTGAGTGGGTCCTATGCGTGTGTCGGTATCCCTGAACACATATACAGGCATATGCATGTGCCCCACGCTTTTTACATTCTAAGTTCGTAGACAATGTTAATTCCTTATAGTAACAATAATTTTAACATTATACATATTTTTACGCGCTCATTCTATCATTTACAAAGTCTCTTTTCCTTTGTAGTTAATATTTTATGCGTTCTGTTAAATTGGTTGTTCTTTTTTTTCGTTCTATTGTTTGTTAACTATTTTTAATTATGCCATTTTTATTTAAAAATAAAATATATGAAGTAGCGATCTTAAATTATTTATAAGTCTTTTTATGCGATATTTTTGCGTAATTAATAATTTAATAATTTCTAAGGTGACAATGTTTAAACATTCTCGCTAAAAAAATTGAACCTGAGTCTGAAAGATCGTTTTTCCTTGGTTTTCCATATTACATTTTTTTAGGGTGTGGTCGCATAAGCCTCCTCGTATGAGTCGACTAGAAAAGAGGGAAGGGTGGATGACTACGGCGCATGACTAAAGAAATCTCAAGCCCCCTTCGCGCCCTCTTTTCCTCCAAGGAGGGGGCAGGGGAAATATCGGGGTGGGTGAAAAGGAGGGTGGCTGGAATGAGAAGTTGGAGTGGGGAGACATTCGAGCGATCTCTGGGTAGCGACTAGAGCCAAGTCTCTCGATTCGCCGCGCAAACCCCGTGAATCGTCAAAAGAGGGGTGGGGCCTTATGTAACTGGGTCTTGCCTCTGAGCGTTTGGCTTCTTTCTTTCCATTAGATTTTAACATGGGAAAATATTATTTTGATTTCTGAATTATTTCTCTTTAACAATATAAGTTTTGACTTTTTTCTCTTCCGATTTGATTATTGGATTTAACATTAAATTATCTATCGGATGAGTTCGTAATTCAGAGTACAGTGCAAGATTTCATTTTGCAATTATATATTTTTATTGATTAGTTGCTCGACATATGACTTATATTTGTTTGACTTTTCTTGATTCAGGGAAAGTAATTATTGGATGCGTAGTTTTTACCCTGAAACTCTTTTTGCACATATTTCTGTACTTATACGCACACACAGATGAATACACATATATATATAATGCTAGCTCGCTCTATCTCTCCCTATAGGTTAGGGTCGACAATGAAATCGAACAATTGCGTTGCTCTGTAACAAAGATTCTCTTGCTCTATTGTTTTCCCCTATTTACATTATTTACACTTATACTCTTACCTGTAACAAAGAAACGGCAATTAAAGTTTTATTTCTAGTCGATTTATTCTTTCCGGTGTTTTCCAGGTGAGAATATCGCCTGTTCTTCTGTCAACGTCTCTCTTTCTTTTCTCGGTATCCACCGTCAAGTTTACTCTCTACTTTACCCGCGTTGGAGAGCTGGAGCGCGGCAAATTTTAAACTTAAGGAAATTCCTTTTCCTTATATCTCCCCCTCCTGCAGAGGAGAATTTTTCCAATCAATTTCCTTCTTCCTTTTCTTCTAATTCCAGAAGTGGCGTCAGTTTTGAGATGTGGAAAAGCTGTGGATTTGATCTTTTGTGGCCCGTGTTAATTCTGAATATAGAGTTTGATACCTTTTCGATAATTTCGTATGGTCCAATCTTTAGTTCGTCCAGTTTTTTTCTGTTTAGTTTGTTGCCATTTTCTACGAGTACCATGTCTCTTATATTAAATTCAACGTGTTTTCGCTTTTTGTCGTATATTCCTTTGTTGTATTCGTGTGATTTTATAGTGTTCTCCAGTGCTTTTTCCCTATCTTGTGTCCAGTCCTTCGTTTCAGTTTTTTTTTTCAATTCGTTTGGCAATATTGCGACATTAGTGCCTAATAACAGGTATGCTGGCGCAAATCCTGTAACGGTGTGTTCAGTTTCGTTATATTTTTTTTATGCATTCTTGAGCTGTGCTTGTCCAAGCTATTTTTCTGTCCTTTTCGTTTATCTTGCATCTGATTTTATTGACAATTGTTTGGTTCAATCTCTCGTTCAATCCGTTCGAGAACGGTGCATTTACTGCCGTAAAAATTATTGGTATATTCTTTTCTTCTAAGAATTCTTTGAACTCTCTCGAGTTAATTCCTGGGTATTGGTCTGTGAGGATCGTACCAATGTCGTTTGTTTCTGTAGTGTTTCTTACTAGTTTTAGAAAGTCCTTTGCGTTTTGCGTTTTCGATGTTAGAATGATTGCATACCTTGTATAGTGATCCACTAGGAGGTGCAGGTATTTTTTTGTTGACCGTGTGCCTCCGAAGCCTCCAATTGTGTCAATGGAGACTATTTCGAAAGGCTTTGAGGCTGGACCTAATTGGGACATCAATCCGATCTTGTTTTGTCCTCTTGATTTATTTTTCTTGCATGTTGCACAGGTCTCACAGATTCTTCTTATGTTTTTTGTTAGGTTCTTTGCTGTATAGAAAGTTCCTATTTTTTTTTTGCATTTGTTTGATTCCTATATGGCATAGGTGTTCGTGTATATTTTTTATGAGTTCCATGCTGAACTTTTCCGATAGGATTATTTTTTCTTTTTTGTTAACTTTTTTGTAGTAAACGTCTTGTTTTTGTATCAGTTTGTCTTTTCTTTGTTGTATATTTTCGTTTTTCTCTTGGTCTGTTACGATGTCATTTAATTTTATGAAGTTTACAATTTTCAGTTGATCTTCTGTATTTTCGTCTGGTTCTAGTACCGGATTCCTGCTTAAGCAGTCTGCTTCTATGTTGTTTTTTCCTGGGGCGTATTTTATTTTAAAATTATATTGCGAGAGGTAGTATGTTAATTCTCCTAGGTCTTCATCTGTTCTGGCCTTGATATTCATGTTTTCCAACGGTTTGTGGTCTGAGAATACCGTGAATGATTTGTTCATAAGCCAGTATTGCCAGTACTTGACTGCTTCTTTTATCGCAAGGCACTCCAGGTACACGGCTTTTTTCTTTTTTTGCGCCTCGTTCAATTTTTTTGAAAAATACGCTACTGGTTTTTCCTTTCCGTCTAATTGCGTCTGTTTGAGGATTGCTCCAATTCCTTGTAATGATGCATCTGTATAGATGTTTATTGGTAGATCTTGATCAAATATTGCCAAGATCGGTTGCGAGCATAGCAGATCTTTAATTTCGTCGAACGACCTTTGACATTCTTCTGACCATATGAAGTTGACGCCTTTTCGTAGTAGGTTATGTAGTGGTTCTAGTATCGTGGCACTTTTTGGTATGTATTCGTGGTAAAAGTTTATTTTCTCTAAAAATTGTCTGATATTTTTTTGTGTTTTTGGTATTGGAAAATTTCTAACCGATATCAGATTGTCTTTTTACTTTTTACTATTGCTTCCAGTAATTTTGATAAATGACTTATATGTTCGGAGAAAGATTTGGAGAATATTAGAATGTCGTCTATATAGTTAACCGCAAAGCTTGTAAGATTATACTTTCTCAAAATATTGCTGAGTATTCTTTGGAATATTGCTGGTGCAGTCTTTAATCCGAATGGTAGGCACGTCCATTGGAAGTATCCTTCCTGAGTCACGAAACCTGTCTTTTTTCTGTCTTCAATCCGTAGTGGAATCGCCCAGAAAGGTGAGTTTATATCTAGTGTTGAAAAGTACTTGTAATTCCTCGTCTTTACCATTAAGTCGTCTATTAGTGGGAATGGTTGGGCTTGAGGCACTACGATTTTATTTAGATCTCTGAAGTCCACACATTATCTTGTTTTTTCTTCTCTTCTTTCTTGAATGCCAGTGTTACTGGGGCCGCAAACGGGCTATATGATTCCTCTATAAGGTTTTTCTCCAATAGTTTTGCGATTTGTCCCTCAATTTCTTTTCTGTCTTCTATGGTACACTTATAAGGCCTCTTGCAACAATATCTGTCAACTAACAAGTCGATATGTGCCTCATATTCTCTCACTTTTCCGGTGTCGTATTTATCACTTGCGAAGACTGTGTTGTATTTTTCTATTAGTTCATTTATTTCCTTGTTTTTTAACCAGCATGACTGTTCAGGATGGTAGCGATTTTTCTTTCCATTTTTTTCGCATATCTGGCATGGTTTTTTCTCTTGATCTTTCTCTTATGTTTTGATTCGTGTATTTCTTTTTTTCGTAAGTACTCTTTTTTACTAAGTGTTTCAGGCTTCGTAGTTCGTTGAAAAGACCTTCCGTTTCCTTTAATTTCTCTCTGTTGATTCTATTTGTCACGAAATCTGGTAATCCTGTCGCTATTAAATCAATTAAAGTGATTTTATCCATTGATTTGTTTATTTCGAGCAGCATTCTTTCTTTTTTCAGTGCGTAGTAAAGTAGTGATCCGTTTACGTATTTGAATGAGAATGCATACTTTATTGGAGTCCATCCTTTATCCGCGTAAGTTTGTTGAAAATTTTCTTTCCACGTTTCCCACGCCGAATCCAATGTGAACTTTATGAGCATGGAGCTGTACCAGTCCAAGCACGATCCTTCCAAGAACAGTCTAAGGATTTCAATTTTTTCCTCATCTTCTTGTGCACCCAATCTGTCGCACTCTCTTTCAAATAGTTCCATCCATTGGGCTCCACTGGAGCTTTTGCTTGTAAATTTTTCCAAGACAAATTTTTCCGATCGTTTTTTTAGATTTTTTCCGTGGTCATTTTCAGTCTTTTTATTAGAGAATTGTTCTAATATTTTCGTTAACACTTCTTCCGTAAGACCTCCTGTAGCGGCAGCCTGTTGTATCTCCAAATAAATCGACTAGAAATAAAACTTTAATTGCCGTTTTATAATGCTAGCTCGCTCCATCTCTCCCTATAGGTTAGGGTCGACAATGAAATCGAACAATTGCGTTGCTCTGTAACAAAGATTCTCTTGCTTTATTGTTTTGCCTGTAACAAAGAAACGGCAATTAAAGTTTTATTTCTAGTCGATTTATTCTTTTCAATGTTTTCCAGGTGAGAATATCGCCTGCTCTTCTGTCAACGTCTCTCTTTCTTTTCTCGGTATCCACCGTCAAGTTTACTCTCTACTTTACCCGCGTTGGAGAGCTGGAGCGCGGTAAATTTTAAACTTGAGGAAATTCCTTTTCCTTATATATATTAGACTGGTCCAAAAAAAAAATTTTTTTTTTTTTCGGTCCGCCTTCCTCATTAAACTGTTGTTTATGATGAAAAACAAATCCTCTGCAAATTTTAGCTTGATCGGAGAAGATTTAGAGGTCCCGCTATCGATTTTTTCGTTTTTACATTGAAATAATACGTAAAAAAATGTTTACGTTAACTCACGGTCGATTTCGCGTGAAAAATATAGACGTGAATGAAAAATCGCGTGCCTAATGCCAAAAGGGCCTATTACAGCAAGAAGATAGGGGTCCATGCCAAAAGGGCCTATAAAAAATTTTTTTTTTGCCATTCTTCTTAAAATTGCTTGAAACGTGAAGATCTGTAAAAAAAAAAAATTTTGATGTACTAAAACCAAAAGGGCCTATAAAAAAAATCAAAATTTTTCAAAGTTTTGAATAGAAATTGCATACCAGAGCATTTTTTTTTTGAAATTTTTTTTTTTTTTTATTGAAAAAAAAATTTTTTTTTTTTGAAATTTTTTTTTTTTTTTTTTTTTGAAAAAAAAAGTTTAAATAATTTGTTATTGTTTATTTGTTTCAACATTTTGTTATTTTTTATTTGTTTAAGCAATTTGTTTAAACGTTTGTTTAAATTATTTGACTTGTTTTCATTTTTTTTTTTTTGCAAAAAAAAAGTTGAAGTAATTTGTTATTGTTTATTTGTTTCAACAATTTGTTATTTTTCATTTGTTTAAAGACTTTGTTATTGTTTATTTGTTCAAACAATTTGTTCTTATTTATATGCTTAAAGAATTTGTTATTGTTTATTTGTTCAAACAATTTGTTCTTTTTTTAAACAATTTGTTATAGTTTATTTGTTTAAATAATTTGTTATTGTTTATTTGTTTGAACAAATAAACAATAACAAATTCTTTAAACAAATAAAAAAGAACAAATTGTTGAAACAAATAAACAATAACAAATTGTTGAAACAAATAAATAATAACAAATGATTTAAACTTTTTTTTCCATATGAAAAAAAAATAATTTCAAAAAAATAAAAATTTCAAAAAAGAAAGATTTTTTTCAAAAAAAAAAAAAAAAAAATTTCCAAAAAAAAAATTTTTTTCCAAAAAAAAATAAAAAAAAAAATTTCCAAAAAAAATTTTCAATTTTCTTAGCGGAAAGTAAAAAAAAAAAATTATAGGCCCTTTTGGCTTTAGATCACTAAATTTTCAATGTCCCAAAGCCAAAATTTGAGACATAGGTCCTTTTGGCTTTGGAAAATTTTTTTTTGTCTTTAGGCTTAGAAAATGTTGGCAAAACGATTGGCGCAAAAAAAAAATTATAGGCCCTTTTGGTTTTGCGAAGCCTAAAGGGCCTATAACTTTTATAGGCCCTTTTGACATTAGGCACGCGACATATCTAGAGACCTTTTTTGTACCAAATATTATCACCTACAAAAAAGTTCTCTTGATATTTTTCATTCACGTCTATATTTTCACGCGAAATCGACCGTGAGTTAACGTAAACATTTTTTTACGTGTTATTTCAATGTAAAAACGAAAAAATCGATAGCGGGACCTCTAAATCTTCTCCGATCAAGCTAAAATTTGCAGAGGATTTGTTTGTCATCATAAACAACAGTTTAATGAGGAAGGCGGACCGAAAAAAAAAAAAAATTTTTTTTGGACCAGTCTAATATATATATACATATATATCCCTATAAATGTGTGCGTAATCCTGTACCTGTTTCCTCGTGAACTGTGCAATGGAGTTTTTAAAAAGATGGCCTGGGATTGTTGGCCCACGCGACGCGAGAGTGAGAGAGAGAGAAAGAGAGAGAGAGAGAGAGAGAGAGTGAGAGAGAGAGAGAGAGAGAGAGAGAGACATGCAACGGTGGCTTCACGCAAACGCCTTAGTCCCTTTGAAATATTTTCCTGTTGCCCTTGGCATTCTTGTTGGGCCTACTGCCCTTTATATTCTTGTGAGGCCTACTGCCCTTTCGGGGACGATTAGTGGTTTTTTTCCCGTTTCATCATGGGTCTCACTCTTGCAAATGCTTATTGTGTTTAAACCGTCTAACTACCTACTTAATTGGATCTCGTTTTTAATTCTATTTGTATTATCTATGTTATTAAAAGACATATAAATATATTTCCAACCATTTCTTTCGATTATCACATCATTATTTGATTCTATTTATTTATTCAATCATCTTTTGTTTATTTGATTATTATTCTGTTCCGTTGTTTGATTAATTCTTGGTCTGCTTCACTGTTTATTTAATTATTGTTCTATTTCATTGTTTATTTAATTATTGCTTAACGTCGTTGTTCATTTTACTACTCCGCTTTATTGTGAATTTATCCTGAAAGTTGGTTATCCAATTAAGTTAATTATTTATTTTAAATTCCGTATTGGCATGCGGTTGGAAAATTCATCGTTATTTAGAGCCATTCCGTTTGTTTTGTACTGAGTCTATTGTAGGTAACACATGTATACGTATATATATCTGTTTGAGAAAAGAGAAAGGAGGACCGTTCCCCTGTTGTGAGCTTGTTTTTCTGAGAGGGTGAAACCAGTGCCTCGCGTCGTTTTGACGGCAGAGCGAAGTACTCTATGCCTTATTCTTTTTTTTCCAATGGTAAGGGGTAGATCCAGCGATCTATCTCTTGAATCGATAGACCAGTGGAGGGTATGTCAGTTAGGAAGGCGGCGTCGGATGCCTCGCTCTCAAGCTGGTATTTACGAGCCTGTGGCTTTTCGTAGGCGTCTCTGTCCCTGATTTTCCTTCCATACTGCCCGATTTTACCGATGGCCATCTTTTCAGAGATTTTCGGTCGGTAACGTGAATTTTTGTTTTATCATTGAATTGAACGGAATAACCCTGGAAACGATAAACATTCTTTTACAGACCTTCAAGTTTTTATCTTTGTCTTTGGTAGCAATTACGTTGAAGAAATGAATTTTAATGGCCGTTACGTCAGGACGTAACACACTGAGCATGATGATATAGTCAACCTGAACACCGAAAACTATGAAGGAGTTGACCTAGACACTAAAAGATATGATGTAGTCAACCTGGACACCGAAAACTATGGAGAAGTTGATCTGGACACTTAAAGCTATGAAAAGTTAACCTGGACACTCGAAACTATGAAGAAGTTGCTAAGGACACATAAAGCTATGAAATAGTTGACAGAAACTATAAAAAAGATGACGTGGACACTGGAAGTTATTATATAGGCAACCTGGACACCAAGAACTATGAAGAAGTTGACCTGAACACTTAAAGCTATGATATAGTCAAGCTGGATACCGAAAACTATAAAGAAGTGACCTGGACACTGAAAACTACAAAGCATTCGACTTACAGAATGAAAGCTATAGAACGATCAGACTGGACACTGTGGACCATCGGTGGTCAACATGGAGACCGAAAACTATGAAGAAATTTACTTAGACACTGAAAGTTATGATATAGTCAAACTGGACACCGAAAACTATGAAGAAGTTGATCTGGACACTGAAAGATATGATATAGTTAACTTGGACACCTTCAACTATGAAGTGATCCATCTGGACACTGGGAATCATCAAGCGGTCCGCATGGACACCGAAAACTATGAAGAAGTTGACCTGGACACTGAAAATTATGATATAGCCAAGTTTTCATATAGTCATCATGAAGAAGTTGATCTGGACACTTGAAGCTATGATATAACTAACCTGGACACTGGAAACTATGAAGAAGTTGCCATGGGCACTTAAACCTATGATATAGTCAACAGAAACCATGAAGAAGTTGACCTGAACACTGAAAGTTATGATATAGTCAACCTAGACACCGAAAAATATGAAGAAGTTGACCTGGACACTTGAAGCTATGATATAGTCAACCCGGAAACCAGAAACTGTAAAGAAGTGACCTGGACATTGAAAACTCTGAAGTGGTCGACTTAGACAACGAAAACTATGGAGCGATTCAACTGGACACTGAGAACCATCGAACGGTCAGCATGGACATCGGAAACTATAAAGAAATTGACGTAGACAATGAAAATTATAAAATAGTCAAACTGGACACCGAAAACTATGAAGAAATTAACTTTAACAATGAAAATTATGATACCAGGTGTGTAAGTATGAAACCGGAATTTCGAAAGTATGAAACCCATTCCCCCACCTTTTGTATCTTTCCCATGGCTTTTAACCGAAGGGAGATGGCTTCTCGGGTCACCTTTAACTGATCCGCCAGTTGTTGTTGTGTTTGAGCGTCGTCTTCGTCCAACAAGGCTTGCAGGTCAGCGTCTTCAAACTTTTTCGGTGGTCTTCCACGTTCTTCGTTCCTCACGTCACAATCGCCACTTTTGAACCGTTTAAACCACTCGAAACACTGTGTTTTACCGAGAGCATGCTCACCAAACGCCTCCAGAAGCATTCGATGCGATTCGGCTGCGGTTTTCTTCAGATGAAAACAGAAAAGTAGGGCTGTCCGCAAATCGTAATTTGTTGGCACAAAACTCGACATGTTTATCTCTAATAAACTAATGCTACTGAATGAAACTCGTGATATTGTGAGTTGGTAATCTTTGTCGGATATCAATACAATAACAAGACACCGCTGACGTGATGTGTCGGTAACTGCATCGACATCTAGCGCCACCTATGGGCAAATTCCGGTTTCATACTTACACACCTGGTATAGTCAAATTGGACACCGAATACTATGAAGAAATTGACTTTGACACTGAAAGATATGATATAGTCAAACTGGACACCTTTAACTATAAAGCGAGCTATCTGGACACTGAGAATCATCGAGTGGTCAGCATGGACACCGAAAACGATGAAGAAATTAACCTGGACACTGAAAGTTAGGGTATAGTTAATCTGGACACCGAAAACTATGAAGAAGTTGACCCGAAAACTGAAAATTAAGATATAGTCACGTTTTCATATAATCATCATGAAGAAGTTGATCTGGATACTTGAAGCTATAATATAACTAACCTGGACACTGGAAACTATAAAGAAGTTGTCATGGACACTTGAACCTATGATACAGTTAACAGAAACTATAAAGAAGTTGACCTGGACACTGAAAGTTATGATATACTCAACCTGGACACCGAAAACTATGAAGAAGTTGACCCGGATACTTGAAGCTAAGATATAGTCAACCTGGAAACCAAAAACTATACAGATGTGACCTGGACACTGAAAACTCTAAAGTGGTCGACTTAGACAACGAAAACTATGGAGCGATCCAACTGGACACTTAGAACCATCGAACGATCAGCATGGACATCGAAAACTATAAAGAAATTGACGTAAACAATGAAAATGATAAAATAGTCAAACTGGACACCGAAAACTATGAAGAAATTGACTTTGACACTGAAAGTCATGATATAGTCAAACTGGACACCGAAATTATGAAGAAGTTTATCTGGACACTGAAAGTTATGATATAGTCAACCTGGACACCGAAAACTATGGAGAAATTGATTTTGACACTGAAAATTATGCTACAGTCAAACTGAACACCAAAAACAATGAAGAAGTTGATCTGGACTCTGAAAGTTATGATATAGTCAACCTGGACACCGAAAACTATAAAGAAGTTGATCTGGACGCTTGAAGCTATATATAGTAAACCTAGACACAGGAAACTATGGAGCTGCCATGGACATTTAAAGCTATGATATAATAAACAGATACTATGAAGAAGTTGACCTGAACACTGAAAGTTATGACATAGTCAACATGGACACTGAAAACTATGAAGAAGTTGACCTGGATACTTGAAGCTATGATACAGTCAACCTGGACACCAAAAACTATAAGAAGTGACCTAGACATTGAAAACTATAAAGTGGTCGACTTAGACAACGAAAACTATGGAAAATCATCAATTGGTCAACCGAGACATACAAAATTTCGGATCAGTCCACCTGGATACCAAAAATTATGGACAAATAAATAATTTAATAATATACAATCGTTGAATAAAATTTCATCAAAATAATAAAGGAAAATGCATTTTCCTATCCAGAAAAATATAGAAAGATCCACCTGGACACTGAAAACTATCGAGTGTTAAGACTACACACTGAAAACCATGAAGGGGTTGACCTTGGCACTGAAAGTTATGATATAGTCTACCGCTACATAATTTTCGGTGTCGAGGTTAACCTCGACATAGGGAATTACGGATCCCGAAAACTGTCGAGTTGTTAACTTACACAGAAAACCATGGAGAGATTGACGGTTGCACTTAAAGTTACCATACAATCAACCTTGACAGTGAAAACTATGGACAGATCAATAATTTAATCATATACAATCGTTGAAAATAAAATCTTATCAAAGTCATAAAAGATAATGAATTTTTTGTATAGAAAAATATAGAGATCCACTTTACACACGAAAACTATGAAGAAGTTGATATGGACACTGAAAACTATAAAGCGGTGGACTTAGACAACGATAAGTTTAGAGCGATCCAACTGGACACCGAAAAGTATCAATCGGTCAACCTAGACATAGGAAATAACGGATCAATCCACCTGGACACCGAATACTATGGACAGATAAATCATTTAATAATATACAATCTTTGAGTCAATGTCATGATGTTGAATTATTATCGACTTGGACACTGAAAATTATGAAGCGGTGAAGTTGGACACCAAAAACTATAGAAGCGATCCATTTGAACATCAAGAGCTATCGAGCGGTCCAACTGGACATAGCAAATTACGGATCAGTCCACCTGGACACCGAAAACTATCGCGTGGTTAACTTGGATACGGAAAACCATGTAGAGGATGACCTTGTCACCTAAACTTATGATATAGTTATCTGGACATCAAAAATTATAAAGCAAAATGAAATTTGAAAACTTTTCAAACCGTATATTACAAATTTTTCGTAAGATTGAATTATCACATTTTTATCTGGAAAATCTTACAAATATAAAAAATTCAATCCTCTAAATATTTTCTAAGATTCTATGATAAAATTTTGTAACGATAAAATCAAAATTTTTTAAAATTAATTTTATTTACTCATTGATGATCTAAAAATAATAATCAAAAAATTTATGATTATATTAGGTGTACAAATAAGTTTCCGCGGTTTGTCAAAAGATGGCCCCACCAGAAGGTTATCGAGAAATTGTCAGATGTAAAACGTAATATCCCAAGTTTCGTCATCCGGCAACACCATAACCTTAAAGTACTAGTGATTCCGTATCAGCATCACGTAATTTTTTTCGCGCAAAAATGTCAAGTTTTGTGCCGAATAAGCATCATTTGCGGGAACTTTTGATTTACTTCTTTAATTTGAAAAAATCTGCAGCTGAGGCGCATCGATTGCTTCTAGAAGCATATGGTGAAGCTGCTTTAAGTAAGAGAAGTTGTCAGGAATGGTTTCAAAAGTTTAAGAACCGTGAGTTTGACGTGAAGGACAAAGAACGGACAACGGAACGGAACGGACAAAGAACCTGCGAAACCATTACTGGAGCTCTCTACCGGACACAATTGATGAGATTGAGTCGGGCACTTAAGGAAAAACGCGCCCATTACTACAGACACGACAAAATTATTCTTTTACACGATAATGCTTGTCCACATGTTGCGGCGCCGGTAAAAACATACTTGGAAACACTCAACTGGGAAGTTTTACCCCACCCGCTGTATTCACCAGACTTAGCCCCTTCCGATTATTACCTGTTCCGGTCGATGGCACATGATCTGTCTGAGCAGCGCTTCACATCATATGAAGACACCAAAAATTGGGTAGATTTGTGGATAGCGTCAAAAGATGAAGAGTTTTTTCGACGGGGTATCCGAATGTTGCCAGAAAGATGGGGAAAAGTGGTGGCAAATGATGAAAAATACTTTGAATAAAACGTAATGTACTGTTCCTTCACAATAAATTCCTAATTTAAAAAAAAAACCGCGGAAACTTATTTGTACACCTAATAAAATTGGTAGTCTCGAAAAATGTCGAGAGATTTCTTTGAATGTGACATTACCTGGTTAAATCGTATCCAAAATTCGTCTCATTTTTCGTCTTAATCGTTTCGAATCGTTCCTGAAAACCAAAAATTGTGAAGTGGTCGATTGGGACACCGAAAACTATAAAGATATATATTATTCAATGATAACTTAATGAATTTATTGTCTCGAAAAATATTGAAATATTTCTTTGTATGTGACATTACCTGAATAATTCGTATCAGAAAATCGTCCTATTTTTCGTCTAAATCGTTTTGAATCTTTCTTGAATACCGAAAATTATGAAGCGGTCAATTTGGACACCGAAAACTATAATAAAGACATATATTTTAATAATATATAAAATTATTAATTATGAAATTTTATCAAATTCGTAAAAATAAAATTCAAACTGTATATTACAAATGTTGCGTAAGCTTGAATTATCTCACTATTCTGTCGAAAATCTTAGAAGTACAAAAATTATAATCATGAAATTCATTACGATTATAAAATTTGGTGTTGAAAAATATTGAAAGATTTCTTGGAATGTGACTGTGACGTCCTGGCCCTTTGTGCCCTTATCACCAATCGTTACCCAACTATAATAGTAATCAATTCAACCGGATAATTTCACGGGAACAAATATTATATTGGCGCAATAACTATTCGCACGCCTGAACGGAAATCACTCTCATATTTCCGCTGAATAGATTCCTTTATTTTATATGAATTATTCTGAGGAAATCCTAATACCCATGATCGTCCGATCGACCGGACGACGATATCGGATTTCGCCGATGCATATCCGCTCAAGCAACGCGTGGGATCGCGCGATATACCTGCCCCCTTCCCTATTCCTAAAAATCCAGAATTGGCATTTTTATGACTCGCGCGTGTCCTGCACGATCAGCATTTCAGCCACCGCCTCGCGTCTTCCTCGACGATTCGCTCAATCCCCAAATCAGTCTTCATTCAACCAACAAAACAGAAACATACAATTATAATTAAATAATTAAGTATATATTTTCGTAAGTAATTTCCGCGTAAGTAATAAGTCTATAATTGTCATAAACGGTGACAATATTAAGAAGCAAATCCAACTGACATTGTTGTGTTAATAAATATAATTTAATATCCACAAAATCAATCGTGAATAACTACAAGAAATAATTCTTGTAACTATCAGAAAATAAAAGTGTAATATTTCGATTTCAATCGTTAATCAAGAGAAGAACCCCCAACGAACATTAAATCCTTTTCCATCCTTGTGATTTAATTCAAATATATATATAAATTGTGTCTGCGATCAACCTCGATCGTAACATATATTTTCTGGTGCTAAGTGTGGGGTGCACTTGAATATTGCATTTTATTTTCATCGAGTGATTTTGAACAATCGTGCAGTTTTCGTGAAACCGGCGAAATTCCAGAACAATATTCGATTGACTCCAATTTCTCCGTTGTTCAACGCCAATAGTGCTGCGTGAACGAATTCCATCGTGCCGAGGCAACGAAAAGTGCGCGGACTCGTTTGACGCGAAGTGTGTGTGTTGGTGAACCACTACGCACCCCCGAAAAATTTAACAAAAATCGAAAATTGACCAAAAATCGGAAAATCTAACTAAAATCGAAAAATTTAACCAAAAATCGGAAAATCTAATAAAAATCGGAATTCTCAATTTTTAAAAGTGAATCAGAAATAGAAATCTTTCAAGTCTCAAACGAGGCGAGATAATTTCTTAATTTTCGAAAGTAATCGAACTCAAATTTTTAAACTTCCGCGAGATATAAGAAATCCTGTGTGCAAAAATTACCGAAATCGAATTTCGAGTTATTCTCGCGGAAACAAGACTCCTTCGCGAGGGCAAATAGACAACCGATAGTGAATTTTCAAGTTGTATTATAGCTATCGAAACTAAATGTTTTCGAATTAATTTCGCGAGAATAAAACAGTTCTCGCAAGTGCAGTTCAAATAATTCAAATTAAATTGAATTTCCCAACTACTCGGCGAAAATTAAATATTTTCGCGACCCTTATTCAAATAATTAAATTCGAACTTCGAAATAGTGCTGCGAAAATAAAAACTTTTCGCGAATTCTTGTTTAAAGAATTAAATTTCAACTTTGAAATAGTTTTGCGAAAATAAAAATTTTTTCGCGAATCTTTATTTAAATAATTTAATTCAAATTTCGAGATAGTTCGCGAAAATAAAATCTTTTCGCGAGTTTTATTTGAATAATTTTATTAGAATCTCGAAATAGTTTGCGAAAATGAAAGTTTTCAAGAGTTTTATTTTAATAATTTTATTCGAATTTGGAAATAGCTTTCCGAAAATAAAAACTTTCGCGAGTCTTATTTAAATAATTTTATTCGAATTTCGAACCAGTTTTCGCGAGAATAAAATTTCTTTTCCTCGCGCATTCTATTTAAATAATTTTTGTCGAATTTTGAAATAGTTTCGCGAAAATAAAATCTTTTCGTGAGTTTTATTTAAATAATTTAATTCAAATTTCGAGATAGTTTCGCGAAAATATAATCTTTTCGCGAGCTTGATTTAAAAAATTTTATTCGAATTTCGAAACAGCTCTGCGAAAATAAAATCTTCGCGAGTTTTTATCTAAATAATAGTGAAGGAAAAATCGGCTGCGATTCGGCCAGTGGGTCCAAATGACAGTGGACAATTTTTTTGGTATAACGTTTCGATCCTAATTCGGATCCTCTTCAGATTTATTATTTCTAAAATAACATTCTTTTTTGTCTTATTTTGTATTATACGTTTTACATTATAGGCTTAAATGTTATCTGTCCTGACTGACCTGAATTTGTGCGGGTAATTTTTTTTGGTCATTTAATGAATCTTGGATAATATTCATTATGAATTTATTGTATGAAGACGGGTCATTTTTTTGTGATCCTTGGTGTCTGTGAGAGGGAGGATTTTGATATTTTATTGCTTAGTTTATGTTTTTTTTTTTTTTTTTTTTTTTTTTTGAGACTTTTGTGTATGTGTTATTTACCTATGAATTTCATGTTTGATAATTTCCAAGATTCATTTGTGATCAAAATTAACAGTTTTCATTACATGGCGATTCGAGAGCTAAGTAGCGACTGAGAATTGAGGCGAGTGAGAAGGTATTTATATTAATGGGGTAGTGTGATTGAGTATTGAAAAGTGGGGGTGGTTTTTCATGGTTGGGGAAGTTTGCCGTTAGTGATTTTTCTTGCCGGACTGGTTATGTTAACCGGTTTTGGATCGGGTTTAAATTGATAACTGTTAGATTTGGTAATGAATTTTCAATTGATGGATAGTAATTTGAGGTTTTCCCGTTATTATTTTGAGTATTATTAAATTATTGAATTATATATGCTGCTTAGTTTGTCGATGTCGGTTCTTAAATTGATTGCTTTGGGGTGTGCTTTAATTTGTATCATTTCCAGAATTAATCGCTTTTTGAGCCATTTTTTATTATTTAAAATTTTAACGTCGTCAAATTTAAAATTGTGTTTTAGTTCTATTTCGTGTTTTGCTAACGCTGTATTTATTGTGTTAGTGTGTTTTAGACTATTTTTGTGTTCGTTGATTCTCGTTTTTAAGTATCTTTTTGTTTGTCCTATGTACAATGCATCACAATCATTACAATTGATTTGGTAAACTACGTTTGATTTATCCATGTTATCTATTTAATCTTTTGTGGAACCGGTGATGGAGTGAATGTTGTGTTGGTTGTTAGTGACTAGTGTTATATTGAATTGTCGAAAAAGGCGGACTAGTTGGTGGTGAATATTTTCAGTATAGGGTAAATTTATTAATCTGGAGGAGTCGAATGCGTTGTCGTTATTTGATTGTGAATGAATTAATCTTAGCCTTTGGTTTATTATTTTTTCTGTGAAGGAGATTGGGTAACAGTTTTGTGTCATTGTGTTTTTGATTAGTTCAATGTTTTTTTGGTGGAAGGATGCGTGTGATGGTTTTATCGCTCTGTCTACCAACATCATGATAATTCCTTTTTTTTGTGTAAGAGGGTGGTGAGAGAAGAAGTTTATGAATCGACCTGACCAAGTCGGTTTTCTGTACCAGTCTGTGATTATTGAGTTATTTTTGTGGATTAGCAAGATGTCTAGAAATGGTAATTTGTTGTTTGTTTCTACTTCAACTGTGAACTGTAGTTTAGTGTGGTATGAGTTGAAGATGTTAAGTGTTGAATCTATTTTGTCCGTAGGCAGAGCCATAATAATATCGTCTACGTATCTTTTGTAGATTGGTATCGTGAACTTCAGTTTTTCTAAGCAGTTGGTTTCTAAGTCGATCATTACAATGTTTGATAATATCGGGGCTAACGGTGAACCCATTGGCAAGCCGAATATTTGTTGATATATTTTGTCGTTAAAGGTAAAGTAGGTTGAGAACATTATGAATTCTATTGTTTTTATTACTTCGTTTAGTGGAAATTTTTCAGAGAAGAGATCTGATCTTTTTTGGAGGCTTTGTATGACTAATTCCAAAGGTACATTGGTGTAAAGTGAGATGACATCGAAGGAAATGAGTTGGTAGTTATCGTGTATAAAGATGTTCGATACCAATCTTTTAAATGAGAAACTGTCTTTAACGTGTGAGTTTGTTGTGTCTATTAATTTTGAGAGTTTAGTTTGAATGAATTCGGCCAATTTATGTGTAGGACTATTAATAGAAGATACGATTGGACGTAGCGGATAGTTATGTTTGTGAATTTTTGGAAGGCAGTATAATCGTGCTAAATTACAGTTTTCTGCTTTTAAATGTTTCTGTGAGGTTTCATCTATTATTCTTGTAGTCTGTTAAGTGGATTTTTATTTGTGATTTTATATGTGGTTTCGTCTGCAAGTAGATTATCAGTTTTGGTGATGTAGTCTAGTTTGTCCAATATAACAGTTGAGTTTCCTTTATCTGCTCTTGTAATGATTAATTGAGGATTGTTTTTAAGAAAGATGGATGTATCTTTGATTATTTTGTTCGTGTTGAAGAATGAGTTTGGAGTTTTTACTTTATCAATTAATTTGGTGAATTTCTTTATAATTTCTTCTTGTATTGGTTTTTCCAGTAAGTAATCTATTTTGGATTCAAACTCTGAGATGGTTTTATAGATGTACACCCCCGCTCAAAAGTTTGGATACACCTGTCGATATTTTTTGCCGCACTAAAAGTTGCATAACTTCGCCAAAAAAAAAGATAATCAAATTTTTAAAAAAGCGTTTTGAAGGGGAGGAAATCAGCTTCATTTTCCTCTTTTAAAAGATTTTTTACGATTTTTTTTCGACCCGGTATGAATTTTTGAACGTGACCGTTTTTTGGCTTTTTTTCGACCATCGCGAAATATGCGCACAGCTTAAGGGCATTTTTTTCGGCTTTTTCAACTGCGGAACATTTAAAAGGATACGCAAACACTTCATTTTTGTCCTTAAAATATTTTCGTACGATTTTTCCTTGCAAAGTTATTTCACTTTTGGCTAAAAAAGACGAATTTTGAAAGATGCAGGGTAACTCGAAAACTATAGAGTTTGAAAGAAAATGTCAAGTACAAAAAAAGTAGCGTAGATATACGCGGAAACGTCTGGGATTATTTCAGAATTCTCCTATAAAATTTTTTTTTCTACAATTTTTGCTCGAAACTCGAAATCGTGTCTGATTGAAATTTCCGTACTTGGTGATACAATAGAAATCTGAAAAAATTCAGCAATATTTGGTATGCTATAGACAATAATTATTAATAATAATACTGCCCGAAAGTTATTGATAAATTGTTTAAACAATTTCTTAATGACTTTTGGCCAATATTATTATATTGATCAACAATAATCAATAATTAATATTGGTCATTATCGTTCATAGCATGTCAAAAGTTGCTGAATTTCTCAGATTTTTTTCAACATTTTTTCAACACGTTTTTTAGAAAAAGCTCGAAGACCTATAATAACATGTTGAAAACAATCTGAAAAAATTCAGCAACATTTGGCATGCTATGAACGATAATGATCAATATTAATTATTGATTATTGTTGATCAATATAATAATATTGGCCAAAAGTCATTAAGAAATTGTTTAAACAATTTATCAATAACTTTCGGGCAGTATTATTATTAATAATTGTTGTCTATAGCATACCAGATATTGCTGAATTTTTTTAGATTTTTATTGTATCACAAAGTACGGAAATTTCAATCAGACACGATTTCGAGTTTCGAGCAAAAATAGTAGAAAAAAAATTCTTATAGGAGAATTCTGAAATAATCCCAGACGTTTCCGCGTATATCTACGCTACTTTTTTTGTACTTGACATTTTCTTTCAAACTCTATAGTTTTCGAGTTACGTTGCATCTTTCAAAATTTGTCTTTTTTAGCCAAAAGTGAAATAACTTTGCAAGAAAAAATCGTACGAAAATATTTTAAGGACAAAAATGAAGTGTTTGCGTATCCTTTTAAATGTCCCGCAGTTGAAAAAGCCGAAAAAAATGCCCTTAAGCTGTGCGCCCATTTCGCGATGGTCGAAAAAAAGCCAAAAAACGGTCACGTTCAAAAATTCATACCAGGTCGAAAAAAAATCGTAAAAAATCTTTTTAAAAAGGGAAATGAAGCTGATTTCCTCCCCTTCAAAACGATTTTTTAAAAATTTGATTATCTTTTTTTTTGCGGAGTTATGCAACTTTAGTGCGGCAAAAAATATCGACAGGTGTATCCAAACTTTTAAGCGGGGGTGTATGTTTTGATATCTGTCGGTTTTAGATATGGAAAGCTATATTTTTCACCCAATGATAAAAAGGTTGATATGTGTGTGGGAATGTCTATGTTTGATAGATTGATCAGCCATTCTTTAACTTTGTTGTTTGAGATTGTTGATTCTATGTTGGTTAATGGGTCATTCGTTATGTTATTGTTTGTGTTATGTTGAGTATTGTTTGATGTGGCTGAATTAAAAAGATTGATTTGTGATGTTGGTTTCTTTCTTTGATGTTGGTTTGGATCATTTATGTTTTCTCGATTCTGATTTGATTGTGATGTGATTGTTCTTAGGAATTCATCGTAATTAAAAATGTGTTAGTAGATATTTTGTGTTCTTTCATATCTGAGATTACTTAATTTCTTTTGGTGTTTGTCAAAGAATTCTTTTGATATTCTGTTCAGTCTAATTTGTTCAAATTTGAAGAATTTTTCGTGTATAAGTTTTGGAGTTTTTGCGATTAATTCTGTGTTTTTTTTAATCTTTTTGTTGAGTATTTTAATTTAAAGATTTTAATTTAAAGACCTATAATAACATGTTGAAAACAATCTGAAAAAATTCAGCAACATTTGGCATGCTATGAACGATAATGATCAATATTAATTATTGATTATTGTTGATCAATATAATAATATTGGCCAAAAGTCATTAAGAAATTGTTTAAACAATTTATCAATAACTTTCGGGCAGTATTATTATTAATAATTGTTGTCTATAGCATACCAGATATTGCTGAATTTTTTTAGATTTTTATTGTATCACAAAGTACGGAAATTTCAATCAGACACGATTTCGAGTTTCGAGCAAAAATAGTAGAAAAAAAATTTTTATAGGAGAATTCTGAAATAATCCCAGACGTTTCCGCGTATATCTACGCTACTTTTTTTGTACTTGACATTTTCTTTCAAACTCTATAGTTTTCGAGTTACGTTGCATCTTTCAAAATTTGTCTTTTTTAGCCAAAAGTGAAATAACTTTGCAAGAAAAAATCGTACGAAAATATTTTAAGGACAAAAATGAAGTGTTTGCGTATCCTTTTAAATGTCCCGCAGTTGAAAAAGCCGAAAAAAATGCCCTTAAGCTGTGCGCCCATTTCGCGATGGTCGAAAAAAAGCCAAAAAACGGTCACGTTCAAAAATTCATACCAGGTCGAAAAAAAATCGTAAAAAATCTTTTTAAAAAGGGAAATGAAGCTGATTTCCTCCCCTTCAAAACGATTTTTTAAAAATTTGATTATCTTTTTTTTTGCGGAGTTATGCAACTTTAGTGCGGCAAAAAATATCGACAGGTGTATCCAAACTTTTAAGCGGGGGTGTATGTTTTGATATCTGTCGGTTTTAGATATGGAAAGCTATATTTTTCACCCAATGATAAAAAGGTTGATATGTGTGTGGGAATGTCTATGTTTGATAGATTGATCAGCCATTCTTTAACTTTGTTGTTTGAGATTGTTGATTCTATGTTGGTTAATGGGTCATTCGTTATGTTATTGTTTGTGTTATGTTGAGTATTGTTTGATGTGGCTGAATTAAAAAGATTGATTTGTGATGTTGGTTTCTTTCTTTGATGTTGGTTTGGATCATTTATGTTTTCTCGATTCTGATTTGATTGTGATGTGATTGTTCTTAGGAATTCATCGTAATTAAAAATGTGTTAGTAGATATTTTGTGTTCTTTCATATCTGAGATTACTTAATTTCTTTTGGTGTTTGTCAAAGAATTCTTTTGATATTCTGTTCAGTCTAATTTGTTCAAATTTGAAGAATTTTTCGTGTATGTGTTTTGGAGTTTTTGCGATTAATTCTGTGTTTTTTTAAATCTTTTTGTTGAGTATTTTAATTTTGTAATTTAGGTCGTCAATCTCTATGTTGAGTAAAGATTTGTAAGTTTTGTGTAAGACTGTTTTGAGTTTAAATTTATTTCGGTTGTTAAAAATTAGAATGTTGTTTATGTTCTGTGAATAGATTTGTTTAGGTATGAGGCCTTCTTGTCTGCATTTTAATAAAAACCGTAGTTGTTGGTGGTAGCGAGTTTTAGCGGTGTTATTGCGTTTCCAATGTTTAAAGGATGCGAGGGTGATGCAACCAAATAATTGCAGAATCTCGTTGAAGAAGGTCATTTTCGTCGAGTTTTGAGCCAGTTAATTCAAGTGGTAATTTAGGTATGTGGCCGTAGAGAGACAATAGTGAAGGAAAAATCGGCTGCGATTCGGCCAGTGGGTCCAAATGACAGTGGACAATTTTTTTGGTATAACGTTTCGATCCTAATTCGGATCCTCTTCAGATTTATTATTTCTAAAATAAAATTCTTCTTTGTCTTATTTTGTATGATATGTTTTACATTATAGGCTTAAATGTTATCTGTCCTGACTGACCTGAATTTGTGCGGGTAATTTTTTTGGTCATTTAATGAATCTTGGATAATATTCATTATGAATTTATTGTATTCTTCAACTCATTCTTCAACACGAACAAAATAATCAAAGATACATCCATCTTTCTTAAAAACAATCCTCAATTAATCATTACAAGAGCAGATAAAGGAAACTCAACTGTTATATTGGACAAACTAGACTACATCACCAAAACTGATAATCTACTTGCAGACGAAACCACATATAAAATCACAAATAAAAATCCACTCAACAGACTACAAAAAGGCGTAAACCAAATTCTTACGAGATGGAAAAATCTTAAAATCATAGATGAAACCACACAGAAACATTTAAAAGCAGAAAACTGTAATTTAGCACGATTATACTGCCTTCCAAAAATTCACAAACATAACTATCCGCTACGTCCAATCGTATCTTCTATTAATAGTCCTACACATAAATTGGCCGAATTCATTCAAACTAAACTCTCAAAATTAATAGACACAACAAACTCACACGTTAAAGACAGTTTCTCATTTAAAAGATTGGTATCGAACATCTTTATACCCGATAACTACCAACTCATTTCCTTCGATGTCATCTCACTTTACACCAATGTACCTTTGGAATTAGTCATACAAAGCCTCCAAAAAAGATCAGATCTCTTCTCTGAAAAATTTCCACTAAACGAAGTAATAAAAACAATAGAATTCATAATGTTCTCATCCTACTTTACCTTTAACGACAAAATATATCAACAAATATTCGGCTTGCCAATGGGTTCACCGTTAGCCCCGATATTATCAAACATTGTAATGATCGACTTAGAAACCAACTGCTTAGAAAAACTGAAGTTCACGATACCAATCTACAAAAGATACGTAGACGATATTATTATCGCTCTGCCTACGGACAAAATAGATTCAACACTTAACATCTTTAACTCATACCACACTAAACTACAGTTCACAGTTGAAGTAGAAACAAACAACAAATTACCATTTCTAGACATCTTGCTAATCCACAAAAATAACTCAATAATCACAGACTGGTACAGAAAACCGACTCGGTCAGGTCGATACATAAACTTCTTCTCTCACCACCCTCTTACACAAAAAAAAAGGAATTATCATGATGTTGGTAGACAGAGCGATAAAACTATCACACGCATCCTTCCACCATAAAAACGTTGAACTAATCAAAAACACAATGACACAAAACTGTTACCCAATCTCCTTCACAGAAAAAATAATAAACCAAAGGCTAAGATTAATTCATTCACAATCAAATAACGACAACGCATTCGACTCCTCCAGATTAATAAATTTACCCTATACTGAAAATATTCACCACCAACTAGTCCGCCTTTTTCGACAATTCAATATAACACTAGTCACTAACAACCAACACAACATTCACTCCATCACCGGTTCCACAAAAGATAAAATAGATAACATGGATAAATCAAACGTAGTTTACCAAATCGATTGTAATGATTGTGATGCATTGTACATAGGACAAACAAAAAGATACTCAAAAACGAGAATCAACGAACACAAAAATAGTCTAAAACACACTAACACAATAAATACAGCGTTAGCAAAACACGGAATAGAACTAAAACACAATTTTAAATTTGACGACGTTAAAATTTTAAATAATGAAAAATGGCTCAAAAAGCGATTAATTCTGGAAATGATACAAATTAAAGCACACCCCAAAGCAATCAATTTTAGAACCGACATCGACAAACTAAGCAGCATATATAATTCAATAATTTAATAATACTCAAAATAATAACGGGAAAACCTCAAATTACTATCCATCAATTGAAAATTCATTACCAAATCTAACAGTTATCAATTTAAACCCGATCCAAAACCGGTTAACATAACCAGTCCGGCAAGAAAAATCACTAACGGCAAACTTCCCCAACCATGAAAAACCACCCCCACTTTTCAATACTCAATCACACTACCCCATTAATATAAATACCTCCTCACTCGCCTCAATTCTCAGTCGCTACTTAGCTCTCGAATCGCCATGTAATGAAAACTGTTAATTTTGATCACAAATGAATCTTGGAAATTATCAAACATGAAATTCATAGGTAAATAACACATACACAAAAGTCTCAAAAAAAAAAAAACATAAACTTAGCAATAAAATATCAAAATCCTCCCTCTCACAGACACCAAGGATCACAAAAAAATGACCCGTCTTTATACAATAAATTCATAATGAATATTATCCAAGATTCATTAAATGACCACAAAAAATTACCCGCACAAATTCAGGTCAGTCAGGACAGATAACATTTAAGCCTATAATGTAAAACATATCATACAAAATAAGACAAAAAAGAATGTTATTTTAGAAATAATAAATCTGAAGAGGATCCGAATTAGGATCGAAACGTTATACAAAAAAAAATTGTCCACTGTCATTTGGACCCACTGGCCGAATCGCAGCCGATTTTTCCTTCACTATTGTCTCTCTACGGCCGCATACCTAAATCACCACTTTATCTAAATAATTTTATCCTAAATTTTAAAATAATTCTGCGAAAATAAAACCATTTCGCGAAGTTTATTCAAATAATTTTATTCGAATTTCGAAATAGGTTGCGAAAACCAAATCTTTTCGCGAGTTTTATTTAAATAATTTTATTCAATTTCGAGATAGTTTCGCGAAAATAAAATCTTTTCGCGAGCTTTATTCAAATGATTTTATTCGAATTTCGAAATAGCTCTGCGAAAATAAAATTTTCGCGAGTTTTTATCTAAATAATTTTATTCTAAATTTTAAAATAATTTTGCGAACATAAAATCATTTCGCGAAGTTTATTTAAATAATTTTATTCGAATTTCGAAATAGGTTGCGAAAACCAAATCTTTTCGCGAGTTTTATTTAAATTATTTTATTCAATTTCGAGATAGTTTCGCGAGAATAAAATCTTTTCGCGAGCTTTATTTAAATAATTTTATTCAAATTTCGAGATAGTTTCGCGAAAATAAAATCTTTTCGCAAGCTTGATTTAAATAATTTTATTCGAATTTCGAAACAGCTCTGCGAAAATAAAATTTTCGCGAGTTTTTATCTAAATAATTTTATTCTAAATTTTTAAATAATTTTGCGAAAATAAAATCATTTCGCGAAGTTTATTCAAATAATTTTATTCGAATTTCGAAACAGTTTCGCGAAGTCCATCGCCGATTAGTGCTTCTAAACGAGAAGAAGACTTCGTTCTCCTTAAGGAAAAAGGAGTTTTCGTCGTGAAGTTCTCGAACCGAAACAATTTTTGAGTGAATTTGATCAATTCCAACTAATGTACAGTTCGTAATCGCACCAAGAGCGAGACAAA
Source organism: Alloplasta piceator (assembly GCA_946863875.1). Classification (NCBI taxonomy): domain Eukaryota; kingdom Metazoa; phylum Arthropoda; class Insecta; order Hymenoptera; family Ichneumonidae; genus Alloplasta; species Alloplasta piceator. The sequence continues at coordinate 23,869,045 of OX333080.1, forward strand.
CCACACTACTGAAAAGAACTCCAACCCTTAGAACGCTTCAACAACCCTTGCAATCGGGTGTCAAACCGCATAGCCACTTCAAGGTAATACAAGCCGTCTAGAGCAATGGTTCTCTGGTTTGTTCTGCTACTGGCCATCGCCGAGTGAGTACACTTTTAATTAAAAATTCACTTTGTCTCGAATACACAATTTGTATAAATGATAATAGACGATTGACAATTAAGGTAAATGATATAGTTGATAATCGTTAATTCACTTAATCGATATAATTTTTGCAACTGAGATAATCATAATGAATAATTCATATAATTGATACAAGTTATAATCGATATAAACGATAATTGAGATAACTCATACAATTGATAGTTCGCAAAACCAATTTGATTGATAGTTCATGCAATTCAAATAACTGATATAATCTATGTAATTGGCATAATTGACAGTTTACATAATTTATGTAACCAATATAATCAATAATTCATGCAATACATTTGACCGATATACTTGTTAATTGATACAACCGATACTATTCATGGACGTCATCCCCATAAATAAAGCAAAACCCAAGTCAAAGAGAATTAAGCGTAAACGTCTCCGTAACCGTCTTAAGCAGTGGAGAAAGACCCTCCGTGAAAAATTCGGACTCGAGACCCCGGACGATTGCCGATTCGAATTCAAAAAAATTGACGTAGTGGACAGCGAATCTCCTCTCGTAATCACTGACGACTTGACGGGCATTAGCTATTACTACGACATTGTGACCGGACGATTAATTCACTCCATAGTTCCTAAACCTCTTGCAACACCAGCCGTCACCATCGAGTGAACAAAGTGCAGGTATCTTCGTTCACTTGCCTACACTACAAACCGTAAGTTCCGACACTTTCACTGTGGGTATACAGGCTACCACGCCGGCCTACGGTGTGAGCGGAAGTTCCGAAGGTTACTCGATCATAATTCACGACAAATCCGAAGTCTCTAACGGGCTAGTTCACCTGATATACAGGCTACCACGCCGGTCAGAGATTCTGGTTCCGGAAGACTCCTAGGGTTACACACAAGCTCCACGGTTCGCAAACGACCAGTCATCGGCGCAGGTAGCCATTACCGACCAATGCACTGTCCGAAGCTCCTGGAGTAACACCGAAACTTCATTATTGCACCTAATCATTTTCTCCTCAAAATGCGTCCTAACCAGCACCTTATGTCCCCTCCTGACCGACCAAGTAGACCCCCAAGCTCTCAAAATTGGCCTCAAGACCTGACTAACACTAACGTGACTGGCGCCCAGGGCCCTAACTTACCGCGCGCAGACGGTTCACCTAAAATGGAACAGCCGTTCTCTCCGTGCGCTCGCGTACACTCTCGCGAAGGCCCAAACTTTTCCCCTAATCACAGTCATGCACCTCAACAATTCGCGGATCTAGTTCACCCGCAACAGTACTACCCTCAGAACGTTAGTTCTTTCCCGGCTCCCCCACAGTTTCAACTGGCCCAACAATTCCTCTGCGTTGACCACAGGCCACCCCCTCCACATTCGGGATGGCATGAAGATAATGGGACGAACGGCCAACGTTAATTTTTTAACAAACGACAAGCGGACCTTGAATCGATGGCTCACCATCGACGTCGCGACATCCGCGGGGACTCAGACTGGGTTATTAAGGCCTTGCTACCAATTCCCGTGTTCGACGGAAAGAACATGCCCGTTGAAGAATTCGTCGCCGACGTGCGCCTGGCTATGGGTACGCTAGACGAACCTGAACTCCCTCACTTCCAATACTCATTATTCGAAAAATTGACGGGAGACGCGCGTCGTCAAATTCACTCTAAACGCGCCAATTACGGTACTGTAGAGGCCTTGCTTAAAGATCTCCTATCACTTTTTTCGCCAAAGAAGGGCACTCTCGCGTTAAAGGTAGAACTAGCCAATATCGCTCAAGGCTCTCGGAAACGATTTTCGATTATGCAGCTCGCGTAAAACGAATAGTCGAGGCCCTGAACCAACGCATCGACGAGGGCCGGCGAATGGACCCCCGCGTAACTTGTGCGCTACGGGATGAAAACCGAATCAACGCACTCGAAAGTTTCATAAAGGGGCTCCGCGAAGAACTGGTGAACCATGTATGGTACAAAGAACCAAACTCGTTGGAGGCGGCAATGTCTTTCGCTTACGAAGCAGAAGAGCTCATCCGTTGCCGCGCAATAACCTCGGCAAATCGGCTGAAATATGATTCTCAACTAGGGAATGGGTCCCACGATTCAACCCAAATTTTCAGCCCACAGCCCTCAGGTCCTACCGGGACCACTCTCAGTTTCGACGAAGCGAGCTCACCGTTGAAATCTGCCCTGAAAGAAAGGGTAAGGTACGAAGAAGACTCACAGGCTCGCGCTCCCCACGCAAGGGTTCGATACGCTGATGCCAAAGAATCCGGAACTACGTGCTCATACTGCACTAAATTCGGGCACACGCTTGAGGAATGTTGGACCCTCCAAAACCGACTCTGGTACGAAGGGCAAGAGCGGCGACCAGGCGGTAAAAGTCCGACTGACCTCCCACCCCGTCGCAAACCCAATAGCAGAAACTGCAGCGACGACGAGGAGACCCCCGAAAGTTACAAAAATTACGATCGGGACTACTCGAGAGACCGATATCTCAGTCGGCGCGGAAACGTTGAACCACCCCCTCGCTTGGACTGACGTGACAATGACCATTCCCGTAATCGATCCAACAGACTCAACCGAGATAGACCGCGCTCCCAGTCAGACGATCGTCGCCGAGGTGACCCTAGTCCTCGACGCGAAAACCGAGACTGGGAAAAGTCAAGGTTCCGTTCGGACAAATCCGGTCGCGAAGGTTCTAGATCCCGAGACAAGGGACAAAAAGACGATCGTAATGGACGAAACCGCGACAACTCACGCGATGATAGAAACAACCGCGACACGCGTAATCGAACTGACAAAAATTCAAGAAGCGCTTCTCGCCCCCGAAACGAAGACTTCAATCGCGGATCCCGCCGCGATAATTCGAGTAATCGACGAGACGAAATCCAAAAAGGGAGACCCTCGAGGTCAAAAGAACGCCGTCGCTGCCGAAAATCGCGAAGGGATTCGTCCTCGAGCGATTCAAGCTGCTCCGAAAGTTCACCGCCGCGAAATACTAATTCCGGTAAACCTCGCAAATCAGGGGATTCCCATGGACGCACTGACGACCCGAAAAGAAACAATTCTAACTCCTCTCGAACGTCTCGTAGAAGCGACTCCAAAAGTTCGGAGATTTTGAACTCCGAAAGGGCTCGACGGGAAAGCTCGACGTCGAGCGACAAAAGGGAGCAAAAACCAAACCAACAAAAATCCGTAAAGCCGCTATACGGAGGGATCCTTACGAGGCAGATAGCGTAGTTAATCTACACTCACCCTCCTTACGCTACGGAGTAGCCACGTTTTATGTGGACAACGGATCGGACATATCGGTAATCAAAGAAAAGGCCCTCTCCCCTGGCACCCACATAAATCGCAAAATCATTTATTTAATCGAGGGTGTTACAGATGGTACGGCGCACTCCCTCGGTACGGTGAATTCAACCGTCGACGACCTTCCAATGGAATTCCACGTAGTTCATAATGAATTCCGTATTTCGGAGGACGGTTTGCTCGGTCGCGATTTCTTTTCAAAACACAAAATTGATATCAGTTACCAGAACGGTTGGATAGCTCCCCCGCGTCCCACCCAGATTATTCCCTTCATAAATACCGAGATAATTACGGTACCTGCCAGAACCAAGAAACTCCTGAAAATAAAGGTCACCAGCGATATCCGCGTCGGATACGTTCCGAAAATTCATTTTGCCACCGGAATATACTGCGGCAATGCTGTGGTCGAGAATCGCGGCGGCGAAGCCTATTTATTTGTAACTAACTCTAAGGAAATCGACGTGGATTTAGTGATCCCTCGCGTAGAACTAGAAGAATTCATAGAACTAAGCGAAACCGAAGCCGAAAGCGCCGATCCCGACGAGAACAAGGCGTTTATCGCTACATCGCGCTCGAAGCGTGAAGGTAGGATAACTACGGCAATGTCACTACTGTGCCTGGATCACCTCAACGACGTGGAATTAGCCCACGTGACCGAACTAATCAGCGAATTTCCTGATTTATTCCACCTACCAGAAGAACCACTAGGATCTACGTCGGTGGTTAAACACCAGATTCATACGACCGACGACCTACCAATAAACACTAAACAATATCGCTTCCCTCAAAATATGAAAGGCGAAATTTGTACGCAAGTTAACCAACTATTGGAAAAGAAAATTATCCGTCGGTCAGCATCTCCATACAACTCACCAGTTTGGATAGTCCCCAAGAAGGAAGACTCCCACGGAAATAAAAAATGGAGAATGGTCATCGATTTCCGGAAACTTAATGATAAAACCGTCGCTGACGCGTATCCACTCCCAAACATCACGGACATCCTTGACCAATTGGGCAAGGCACACTATTTCTCTGTGTTTGACCTCGCTTCCGGGATCCACCAAATACCTATGGACCCGGGGGATAGGCAGAAAACTGCGTTTTCCACGCCGCACGGTCACTACGAATTTAACCGCATGCTATTCGGCCTGAGGAATGCACCAGCTACTTTCCAACGTCTCATGGACCAAGTTCTGTCCGGCCTTCAAGGCAATGAGATGTTCGTCTACCTCGACGATATCGTAATCTATGCCGATTCATTGGAGGAACACAGGAAAAAATTCAGAAGGCTGGCTAAGTGACTGGCAAACGCACGTCTGACGCTTCAACCAGACAAATGCGAATTTTTAAGACCAGAAGTTGTTTACCTAGGCCATATAATCGGTCGCGATGGGGTACGCCCCAATCCCAAGAAACTAGAGGCGGTAAGGAAATTCCCCATCCCCAAGAATGTCAAAAACATAAAACAATTCCTGGGCCTCACTGGCTACTATCGCAGATTCATAGAAAGTTTCGCAGATATCGCTAAACCAATGACTCGTCTGCTTAAGAAAAGTACCCCGTTCATATGGGGAAACGAACCGCAGGAAGCATTCGAGATATTACGCGATAAGTTATGCGAGGAACCAATCCTCCAACACCCTGATTACACGCAACCATTTGTAATCACAACCGACGCTTCGGACGTTGCTCTGGGTGCCATACTGAGTCAGGGAGAGATCGGAAAAGACTTACCGATTGCCTACATCTCTCGAACCCTGAACGACGCGGAAACACGGTATGATGCTACCAAAAAAGAGCTCCTCGCAATAATTTATGCGGTCGAGAACTTCCAATCGTACATCTACGGCCGGAAGTTCACGCTGGTTACAGACAATAAACCACTGACATGGCTAAAAACCTTGAAAACGCCTAATTCGCAGCTACGACGTTGGGCTTCCGTTTTGGATGGACTCGACTTCGAAGTAACTTATAAAAAGGGTACGAAAAATACGAACGCAGACGCTCTTTCTCGAAACCCAATTGATCAAGAACTTTCAGACCAGGAAATAGCCGTTAAGGTACTAATGGCTAAAAGGAAGCGCCAAATAGCTCCCCACTCAGATTCCGACCAACGAGAATCGTCACCAAGGAAGAAATCCCGCGAAAGGGATTCGGACTCGCTCACCGAGGAAACAAACATAGTGGACCAGGGTCTGGGGAGGTGGCAAAAGCCGCCGCCCCTGCCCAGCAATGCAAACGAAAAAATGGATGTTCACGTCCCTATCCCGCAAACTTCCGTCCATCGAGCAGATCCCCCTATTCCAATTGACCAACGCTTAATATCTCCTCGTCGAGACTGGAACATGAATTATTCATCCCCTTCTTCGGAAGAAGACGCCCCTCCACAATCTTAAATCGTGCGCCCCGACATCCATGCTCCAGCAACAAGCCATCGAGCTAGCGATTCAGAACGAAACGCTACACCGTCGCCGCAAAATAATTCGCCGTGCGACGAGCCATTTAAAGGGTTCCCTACTCAAGGAACCCAAAGACCCTGTCGCTATGACCTCCGTCCGCCCTCACACACCAGCTACCTACTAGAAGAGTCCACGTTACAAAGCACTCCGAGATCATCGACTTTATCGTTCTACAGACCTTCAAACTCAAACTGTTCATCAGAACCGTCAACTCGCACCTCCAGCGAAAGATTTCGACGAGCCCCCTCCTTGGAAGACACAGGGAGTGCTCACTGAAACTTGGTACCTGACTCGACAGATCTAATCGAGAGACTGAGTGACAACGAACTCCACGGAATCAATAACTACGGAAACTCTCATTAACCTACTCTTGTACCCGAAATCCAATCAGAACCTCATTGGCAGACTACTAGCCAGGTGGAAAGCTGGGATCTCTCGCCGACCTCTCAAACGACCCGAGGGAAAATATAACTATCGCGGACCAAACCATTTTGAACGCGAAAAACGCTTGTATCGCTTATTGGATACCGGGTGATCGCGTGATAAACGCCAACTCCATACGAGTCCCAGTCGAGAGCGGTAGACTCGACTGGACTAAGTTGCGAAACGAACAGGCTATGCCTGGGGAGGTAATACTAGTAAAGAAAAACCATCGGTATTCGTTCGGTCCAGTATATGGGTATCGTTTTACGGACACACTAGATCAGGACTTAATGACCTCGTGCCTAAGGATCCTGAAGGAACTGCTGCTCAAATTCGGCATTCCCTCGGTGTGGTTCACAAACGATAACGACACTTTCCATTTGGCACACCGCCAAATGATAAATGAAGCAGTGAAATTGGTTTTCCGAGGCACGGACTGCACCATTGTAATCTGCAATAGCAACTTGTCAGTATCGTCGCCGCACCTTCGTTCCGGAATCATCAACGAATACCATTCGTCAGCTATCGGCGGCCACAAGGGCGTAACCAAGACCCATGAACTTATCGCCCATCGTTATTACTGGAGAAACATGAAACGAGACGTAGCGTACGCCATTAAATTCTGTGTGCACTGTCAACGCAGAAAGTTAGTGCGCGTTAAACACCGCCTCCTAATGGTAATAACGGACACGCCCACCGATTCTTTTCAAAAAATATCCCTGGATATTTACGGCCCTTTGCCCCGAACTCAAAAGAGAAACACGAATATCCTAACCATCCAGGATAACTTGACCAAATACTCGGTGGCAATCCCCATGAATCGGACCACATCAACCGATATCGCAAAAGCTTTTGCGACAAAATACATTTGCATTTATGGTGCGCCGAAAACCATTATTACCGACTGTGGTAGGAATTTCCTGGGTGAAGTATTCCAGGAGTTCACAAAAATATTTAATATAAAGCACTACCACACCACTGCGTACCACCCCCAGTCCAACGGATCGCTAGAACGCAGCCACCACGTATTGACAGAATATCTGAAGCAATTCGTAGACGAACACCACGAATGGGATACTTGGATTCCGACTGCCATGTTCTCATATAATACGAGCAGACACGAGGGGACCAAATTCTCCCCGTTCGAACTAGTTTTCGGAAAAACTGCATTAATACCATCCGAATTCGAAGAACAATCAAAAGAACGCACCTACGAAGATTTCCACGCAGAACTCGTCAAGAAACTCAAAACTTGCAAAGACAACGCCATTAGGAACTTGATAGCAGCAAAGGAGAGATCGAAACGATATTACGACCGCCGCGTGCGCAACCACACGTTCCAAGAAAACGACGCAATATTTTTGTTAAAGGAACCCAAGTCCGGGAAGTTCGACGACGAATACGTAGGGCCGTATTATATACTCGAAATTTTGCCCAACAATAATGTTAAACTATCACTAGGCCCAAACAAAACAAAAACAGTTCACGTGGATAAGATCAAACGTGCACACTTGTAATCACAGCACTACATTCTAACTTTCCTATGTGGACGACCGACTCTCCTCCTACTCAGAGAGGTATGCGCAATAGACAAAACGAGTCTTAGGAAATAGCTATACGAATAAATAAGTAAGTAAATAAATAAAAACAGATCGATCAAGTAAAATCAGCAAATAAACTGTAACTATACTAATAATAAATAAAGTTATAAGAACAAGAGGAATAAAACTAGAAGCTAGACAGAATAAGTTCGTTAACAGGAACGAATAATTTATAATAACTAACATATTCGAACAAGAATCTATAAACAAAACAAATTATATATACACATACTATTTCTGGTAATCAAATTAATAAACAAAACGAAATAGATCATTCTAGATCAAATGAATAAACAAACAAACGCATATGCATATTAGTTATTACACAATTTATAAACAAAACAAAATAGACTATCGCTAACTAAACAAGTAATTAAAACAAAAATATTTATAAGTCGTAAGCGAACAAACCAAGTAAAGGAACAAATAAACGAATAAGAAACAAAGCAAATCATACAAATAAAAATATACAGATAGTAATAAGAATAGCAACAATAACAATAATAATAAAATAATAAACAAATAAATGCGCAAAAACGAACGAATAGGAACAAGCATGAGAATAGAACAGTAAGAAATTAAGAAATAAGAAGGAGTAAGATTATTAGGAATAACAATGCCTATAATAAACAGCGTATTAGAATAAGAATAACAAAACAAAGGTTAGAAACAAGACGGAACGAGTCCGTTAATAGCGAATGTTACGATCGAGGTTGATCGCAGACACAATTTATATATATATTTGAATTAAATCACAAGGATGGAAAAGGATTTAATGTTCGTTGGGGGTTCTTCTCTTGATTAACGATTGAAATCGAAATATTACACTTTTATTTTCTGATAGTTACAAGAATTATTTCTTGTAGTTATTCACGATTGATTTTGTGGATATTAAGTTATATTTATTAACACAACAATGTCAGTTGGATTTGCTTCTTAATATTGTCACCGTTTATGACAATTATAGACTTATTACTTACGCGGAAATTACTTACGAAAATATATACTTAATTATTTAATTATAATTGTATGTTTCTGTTTTGTCGGTTGAACGAAGACTAATTTGGAAATCGAGGGAATCAATTAGGAAGGCTCGAGGCGGTGGCCGAAGTGCTGACCATGCAGGCCACGTGCGAGCGGTGAAAAGTGTGAATATGAATTTTGAGAATGGAGAAAGAGACAGGTATATCGCGCGATGACACGTGCATCGATTTAGCGGATATGTATCAGCGAAATTTGATGTCATCGTCCGGTCGATCGGACGATCGATGGTTTTAGTATTTTCTGGGAATTATTTATGAATATTTAGAGGAAATTACTCAGCGGAAATTGGAGAATGAATTTCCGTTCGGGCGTGTGAATGTCTGCATTATTATTTTCGTGAATATGCCAAATATGGCCATGAAATTATTTGAGTTGAATGTATGATTATTTATGCGTTATTATTGTCAATGAAGGCAAAAAGGGCCAGGACGTAACAGCGAACAAATAACTCATAACAAATCACGTTACAAGGACAAGAATAGATCAACAAAGACAAAAATGTATTTTAGTTACGAAATAAATTAATAAGTAAGACAAATGGACCATTTTTGACCAAACAAGTAAACAAACAAAATATATCTATGTATATATATATATCATGTACTAAACAAATAATAAGTAAACAGAAACATTAATATACGTATATATATATATACGTAGTATTTAGCAAACAAATTAATAAACAAAAGCAAACATATAATTAAACAAATTAACGAAAACAATCGTGAAGGTTACTATTAAGCCAACAAATAAATAAATGAACGAAACTAAAGAAACTATACAATATATTTATACGTATAAAAATATATATATATATATTAATAATAACAACAATAGCAACAAACAAATGAGCAAGTAAATAGGCTCTACTCGTATCCATTCCCTCTGCTCGCGCAGCGAGAATATCTACGGGAGAGGGGTAGCGTGCTATCGGCCCTCCGCCTTCCGTGCCCGCGCGCCCGACGGTAAGCTACGCGCCACACAAAAGCAACCGCTAGCCCGCGCCTGATGCTAGGCCGCGCGCCGACAACCTCGTCGCACTGCCGCTAGGCACTGCAGGCAGCGATACAAGCACGCTCGCGCGTGGTATCATGGACAACGGGCCCACTCGCCTCCGCGGGGCACGATAGAGGGAGACACATACCGGTCGCGTGCTCCATCGAGCCACCCAACGTTTACGATTATAGGTCCCTACCTCGAAAAACGTATGCTCAACAGAAACAAGACTAATAAAATAATGAATGACAGAACAAGACAACAAACAAAGGAAATTAATTAATAGATAAATAAAGTGAACACGTTAGTAGTAGGTGTACCACTATGGCGAAAAAGTGGTGGGGGTAATCCCCCCACCACTCTCGTCAGAGCGGCATTATTTCCCCCTCCACTTTTCGCCGGAGATATTATTATTATTATTATTATTATTATTATTATTATTATTATTATTATTATTATTATTATTATTATTATTATTATTATTATTATTATTATTATTATTATTATGATTATTATTATTATTATTATTATTATTATTATTATTATTATTATTATTATTGAGTAAAAAAACCACTTTCATCAGAGTTGCACGCTTCTCCCCCTCCTCCGTTATTCCCTCACGCACACACACACACACACACACACACACACACGTAAGAATTTTTTAACTTACTCACCATTTCGTTTTCGTCTTCCTCATCGCACCCCCCTCCTCCTCCTCTTTTTCGGGCAGTGTTTTTCCCGCAATTGTGCTATTGTTTTTGCACTATTTACGCGCACTTTTATTTATTTATTATTTTAATTTATTTATTTTTTATTTATTCACACGCACACACACACACACACACACTTTTTCATTTTTTCATTTAGTCCTTTTTTCATTTTTCGCTATTATTATTTTCGCGCAATGTTTCGCGCGCAGCACGCACACACACACACACACACACACACACACACACACACACACTTTTTCGTTTTTTCATTTTGCATTTTTCATTTTATAATTTTTCACGTTTTTCTTTTTTACATTTTACGCATTGTTTTTCCGCGATATTTTTTACACAAAGTTTTTCACTTGTCGCTTTTTCACTTTTCACTTTTTTAAGCCCAGCACTCTTCTTCTCGTGGATCGCGCCCGAGAACGAGGCCCCCGAAAATGTTGGCAACGCTCTGCCTGTCGCACAAAAGATTGCTGTATGAGCGGTAAGGCCTGATCACCGTATCGAAACATTTATTGTCCGAAATGTCTGATATATCATCAATATGTAGATAATCAAGTATACCTGTGACAGGCCCCCGCTCTTCGCACATAACGTTTTTATATAAGTCCTTCAAAAAAATTTTCCGATCTTCGAGGGCTTCCTCTTCGTCACTCGTCGGTCTTATATTTTGTAAATAATTAATCCACTTCGCGTGGCCTTCATCGTTATGAAGGCCAAACTGAGTGGCGAATCTTTTGCGTGATTCAACCTCGCAGTCTATGATATTCCGCAAGCACTCATTTTTGGCGTCCTGATTAAATTTTTGTTGGTAAAAAGAGGTATAAAATTCACGATGGCCCCAAAAATGATAGGCTTTACAAGCACTCTTTAAAAGTCTTTCGTGATGGTCACAATATTTGTCACGGGTTCGCCTTTCGCAAGGTCTCGTGTAAACTTTCGCTGCACACTTATTCACTTGTTGGCGCTTGAATTTATCGATGAAATTGTTATACTTTTCGTCAAACCACAGGGACCACTGGTTTTCCATGATACAAAGAAAATACAAATGCGTCTTGTACAGGGGGTAACAAAAGACTAACGAGAAGGATGACGGCAACAAGGAGATGCTGCATCTTGGCGAATTACACAACCCCCCTCACCTCGCCTAGCATATCGTATTTAATAAACGACCGATGACCGTGAACTCAAACCTGGAGACACGCGCGCGTTGATACCGATATGCCAAGTGATACAGATACGCCTTGTGTAGCGTCTGGATGAAACTAATATGCAATTGGAATGTGCAATCCTAAATGCTCGTGATGTTCAACAAGAAAACAGCCTCGATTAGCGGCACGTGGGAGCGACTGAGGCACATAAGGGCGTAATGTTTTCGCGAAGACATGCATTCCATCTTCTTGAAAAAATTTAGCGCCCCGTGCTATACCCTATATATGGTCAATTCCTACCCGAGATGACGCCCTTTTCTTCTATTTAGATGAATTTTCAAAAAGTTTTTGGCTTTTGAAAACACAAGAGCGTGGACCGCTAGGGTATTTTCGGAACTCTTACCCCTATGCAGCTCTACGAAAATTCCAGCCATTTTCGCGTACCACCACCCTCTCTGGAAAAACCGTTTTTTTTTCCATTTTCTCAATTCATATAAAATTTTTATAAAATACATAGACCAGCCTGTGTTAACACGAGCGATCTCATATTCATTAAGACACGCACAATGATTCTAGCGCATCTTCGAGAAATGCCAAATCAGCAGTAAAAGAAATGCGCCTTACACACACACACACACACACACACACACACACACACACACACACACACGCACGCATAGTTCTGCTTTATTAGAATATTATGTATATTCGTTTTGAAAAATGCAAGAGCTCTTCAGTTCTTTTTTGATCGTGCTACGTGCCTATTGTTCTATCGGCGTGCTTCACCATGGCCGATAATAATATTTTTCTTCTCGGGGGTATTTTGAATATTTTGCGTATGGTAAAATACCACATCCCTCATTTACGCAGGCGGTGCAATAATCAGTGGTGTGCGCAATTACGAGCTTTACCTGAGGAAGCTCTTATAAACCGCCTAAGATATTTGCTCTGGTGGGCGCCTCTTCGGGTCATCGTTAGGGCATATACAAGAGGTGTGTTTAAAGGGCACCGTGTACTAACGTGTGTGTTTGAAGAGCTACAACGAAGAGGCCTTCATGATACTCAATGCGTACGTGCTATAGCCGTTGAAATACGCAGTGAGTAACCATATTATTTATAATTTATATACCGTTATTGTTGTAATTTATATCATTATCTTCGATAATGTAAATATTATTGGATAATTTCTTGATCGTTATGCTTTATTTCTCAAATTTTATCGCTTAATATTGATTTCTTTATTTCTCAATTTTTACCTATTAATATTAATTTCTTTATTTCTCAATTTTATCTCTTAATATGAATTTATTTCTTAATATTATTGGATAATTCATATTAACGAGTAAATAATTTATTAAACCAGATTATCGGGAGTTTTTCGCTGCTGAGGCTGACGAGGAAGATGAGCTGATAAGAGCAGCTCTCATAGTAGAAAACGCGCAAATAATTCAAGGGGCGCATCAGACAGATGTTGTTTTAAGCGAGCATTCGACCGAATCACGTGAGTAACAATGTATTGTCATATAATATAATAATTAATAATAATATACTATATCTATAAACAATAAACGGTATTTTTTTTTTTTCAACAGCGATAGCACAGCGCGATGCAGAAAATAATCGAAGTAGTGCTAGCGATGTGTCAGAGCCTTTAGACCTTGCGATCCCTCGTCCTTCGGTGGTTCAAAACCAAAGGCAGTACGATGTCATATCGTTAAATTCTGATGATGATGATGATAATGATGATGATGAGGGACCAGTTCTACCGCAAGAAAATGGCGGTTGTGAGGGTATTAACATACCGTACCCGCTCCAAGAGAGCGGTGGCTGTGAGGTCGTTAACATGCCATTTGCCTTCCAAGAAAATATTTACTACTGGCCGGAAAATCAACAAGGCTTATGCGATGAGTATCTCGCGCAGTTGGAGGGTGAGGACCCCCTACCTCTTCAACACGCTACTCAACAGCATCGAAATCCAACCATGGAGAATATTGTGTCTGGTAATTATGATTTATTTTTATCTGCACGGGTAAAATGAAATCAGTAGGAATGTGTTTTCACGGGTTGACGCAAGAGCAGTGTTGAAAATGTCCAATGAAAACTGATGCATGTGTTCGTGTATTGTAGACTACCAAACGGATCTCATTCCCGGTAATAATGAAACAGCTTTATAGATACCACACGCTTCGCATGAGGTATTAATAGTAATAATGAATAATAGTGAACAATAATGAATAATAATCACGAGTAATAATAATAGATATTAATATGCATTTTAAATGTTTACAGGTATACAGAAGGGTGGTGGTAAACAACGTCAACGAGCCACTACGCCTGCTGAGCCTTATGGTGATATACACCCACCCGGCGTACGGTTCAAAGTCACAAAAGATTATTCACGTTACTTCAAACGGTTCAAACTTCGCGGCCGCGAGACCACCATGCACATACTTCCACCGCAGTCAAACGTCTCTGTGGTAAATTGGCTCGAGGGAGCTTTTCACGATCTCCTCACCCATATTACCACCTCTTGCGAGGGTAATGATTACGTCGGTATAACATTTGCGGCGAGCGGCTTATCCCACGGGCCGGTATGGTTGTCTTTTCGCCCTGCGCGTGATTACTCCTTCAAGGATGTCTGGGGGCTTATAACTAGCGTTGCTCAAAGTTCAAACGGTTTAAACATTGACGATACATGTCGCATCACGACCAATATCATCAGGGGCGTTGAGGGTAGCGGGCGGAAGGGGTTAACGTTTGAGGGTGTCGCAAAGAGAGCAATTTTAACCATACGAAACAATGATAACTTATGCTTGCCACGTTCAATAGTTGCTGCACGGGCATACGCGGAGCGGGGGCAGATTCGAACGGGGGAGCTGCACAAGCGCTGGCAGAAAATCAGACAAGCTTTTGGATCGTTGCAAAGAAAAGAGGCGCTAGAACTCACGCGGAGTGTAAATGTAACCATACCGGCCCGTGGATGCGGCATGAAAGAAATCATGCGGTATCAAAAATTTGTATCGCGGAGCGGTATAGCAATCGTTATTTATGAGTTTTTAACGCTGGGTCGTGGAGAGGAAGCCTTATTCGATGGCTCACAAAGAGTTTTAGATATCTTTGGATCGATAGAACATGTACTTTATATATTGTATTACAGGCGCTCTCATCATTTTGAACCTATTTTAAATTTAAAAGGAGCCGTTAGTAGTCGAGATTTTTGTACATTATGCAATAAACGATTCAATCGTCAGCACGAACACAGATGCTCAAAAAAATGCCCTCGTTGTCATGGCTTTCCGCTTTGTCCTGATATCGACACAATCAAATGTGCTGCGTGCAATCGCGACTTTTTCGGCGATGACTGTTTCCAGAAACATATAGATGCTCACCTCTGTGAGTCAATTAAACGCTGTACCAGCTGCTTTAGAACGATCAAGCCTCTGGAAAAAAAACAGCATCAATGTGGTGAGAGTTTTTGCAATACGTGCAAGACAGAGCGGCCATACAACCATCTGTGCTATATGAATTCAATTCGTGCTGAGCCGTCTGATAAACGAAAAATTCTTTTCATTTTTTACGATTTCGAAACGCAGCAGTGTACACCTGTGAAGGGGGATCCAAATACATTCGTGCACATACCAAATCTTTGCGTAGCTCAGCGCGTATGTGCAGACTGTTGTAATAACGGCACGCTTGCTCAGCCGTGCAAAAGCTGCGGCGTGCACGAATTTATTTTTCGGGAAAACCCTGTCGGGTAACTCGTTGAACTAGCTATGCTACAGGTAAAGGGTTTCTCGCATACAATTTGCATAGCGCATAACGCTGGTGGTTTTGACGCACAGTTTATTCTACGCTATCTAATCGAGGAAAAGAAAACGCAACTCCCTACGCTGATCTTAAACGGCACCAAAATTATTAGTAAGCGTATCGAAAAACTCATATTTCTCGACAGCTTGCATTATTTTCACATGCCATTGGCGGCACTCCCGAAAGCCTTCGGTCTCTCAGACATAGTTGGAAAAGGCACGTTTCCACACCTCTTTAACAAGCCTGAAAATCAAAATTACGTCGGGGAGTTGCCAGACGAGGAGTTCTACTCTATCAATACGATGCGCGCCAAGGAACGCGAGAATTTTTTAAACTGGTATCACGAATCAAAAGAACAGCGTTATGTGTTTGATTTTTCCAAAGAAATTGTTAGCTATTGCACGATGGATGTTACAATATTGAGACGTGCTTGTATGGCTTTTCGGGATATGTTCATCTCGAGCGGTCGTGTTTGCCCGTTCGACGAGAGTACCACTATTGCGTCCGCTTGTTTCCGCGTTTTCCGAAAAAACTTTTTGAAAGATAATACGATAGGCATTGTTCCATCTACAGGGTATAGATGGGCTCATAAACAGTCGAAAAAAGCCGTCTCATGGCTTGTTTGGATGAAACAATATCTCGGTCACCCGATTGTGCACGCCGGTCGCTCGCGCGAGTTCAGATTACCACAAAATTTGCTGGTAGATGGCAACTATGAAAACATTACCGGTAAGCACGTATTGCAGTTTCACGGCTGTTATTGGCACGGGTGTCCGACATGTTTTCGCGTAAATAGAGATAAAAAACAGACCGATGGTGTATCAATGGATGAGCGTTCTGAAAGAACCATAACAATAGCCAATAAAATCCGCGGCGGTGGTTATGTTTTGAATGAGATTTGGGAATGCGAGTACGATTGAATGATAAAAGCAGATGAACAAATGGCAGCGTTCGTGCAAGGCCACCCCCTAGCATGCATAGAGCCGTTAAACCCGCGTGACGCGTTCTTTGGCGGTCGTACTGAAAATATGGTCACACTTTATGATGTCAAAGAAGGTGAAGAGATACGCTACGTCGATGTTTGTTCCTTATACCCGTATATCTGTAAATTTGGTAAATATCCCCTCGGGCATCCAAAAGTTTACGTGGGTGATGAGTGTATGGAGCTAACGGGACCCGATAATACTGATCTCTCGCGTGTAGAAGGCCTCGTGAAATGTGTTGTGCTACCTCCGCGCAATCTTTATCACCCTGTATTACCAGTGCGTATGCATCATCGCCTACTATTCGCTCTTTGTCGCAGCCGCTCTGAAATTATGAATCAGGAAATCTGCGCGCATAAAGATCCGGCGGAAGGCGTTTTTGAGGGTACGTGGGTTGTCGATGAGGTACGGAAAGCTATTTCGTGCGGGTACAAAGTACTGCGTGTAATAGAAATTTGGCAGTATGAGGTCACTCAATTCAATCGCGATACGGGGGAGGGGGGCTTATTTGCGGAATATATCAATACGTTCCTTAAGATAAAACAGGAAGCGAGCGGGTGGCCTGAGAACTGCCTGCAAGACGATGCGGCAAAAGACCAATACATAGCTGCTTTTGAAAGCTCCGAGGGTGTCAAGCTAAATCGCAATCACATAGAAAAGAACTCGGGTTGAAGATCTGTAGCCAAACTATGTTTAAACTCGTTTTGGGGGAAATTTGGTCAGCGCGAAAATCTACCGCAAACCGTAATAGTTTCGACCCGAAAAAAGCTTATGGAGATGATAGCGGATCCGGAATACGAGGTAACGGGTATATTGCCTGTAAATAATAGAGTCTTGTACGTCAATTATGTCAAAACCGAAGACGCTGTAGAATCATCGCCCATAGCTAACGTTGTCGTTGCTGCATACACTACGGCTCAGGCGCGCTTGAAATTGTACAGTTATCTCGAAAAATTGGATCGTCGTGCACTATACTGTGATACCGACTCTTGTATTTATGTAACGAAAAAAGATCCTAACGAATACGAGCCGCCGATCGGGCAGCTTCTGGGCGATCTAACGGACGAGCTTAGCGAATATGGAGAGGGGAGTTACATTGAATCGTTTGTGTCTGGAGGCCCGAAATTTTATTCTTTCATTGTCCGACGACCCGATGGTTCGAAAAAAGAGGTGTGCAAGGTTAAAGGTGTGACGCTTCATTTTGTTGATCAATTACCGCTCTATCCGTGAGTTCATAATTGGAGAGAGAAACGAGTCTATTGTATTGGAGCATGATGCGATTTGACGTACAGAATTCCACCAGGTCGTCACGCGACCCGAAAAAAAATCGTGTAAGCCGTCGAGTGTAAAGCGACGGCCCGGTGCTGGATACACATCCTTACCATACGGCTATTATAACTAGGTTAATAATAAAAAATAGACTATAAGTTTTGTTAACCAAAAAATTTATGATTTGTTAATAAAGAACTGTCTATGTTGAATAATGTTGTTTACCAGATTTCTCAATTGAAAATCTTATTAAACAGTCTGAGCAGGAAAATTTTCGCTCATTCTGTAAAATGGATACGCGGTGGAAGCATCCCTGGACATCAATGATCTGCGGTCCCACGGGCTGTGGTAAAACATATTTTGTGAAAAAAAATTTAAAATTCATTACGCAAATGAGCAGTGAACCTTTCCAAAGAATCATTTTTTATTACTCTGAGTGGCAGCCAGCATACGTGGAATATGGTACTTCAATAGAGTTTCACGAGGGGCTGCCTCAAGCTGCAGACTATGCGAACGATTCACGGGCTAAACTTATTATTATCGATGATTTAATGCGCGAGGCCCCGAACAATAGTGTTGTCGATCTATTCACCAAGGGTAGCCACCACAAGAATTTAAGCGTAATTTTTATTACGCAAAACTTATTCCATTAAGGCCACGGACAAAGGGATATTTCATTGAATGCTAATTATATAGTTGTTTTCAAGAATCCTCGTGATCGCGCTCAAATACAGCATTTGGCACGCCAAGTGTATCCGGAAAACCCTCGATTTTTACAAGAAGTTTACCACGATGCTACGTCAAAGCCACACGGCTAATTATTGCTAGATTTGAAACAATCCACTCCCGATAATTGTCGATTTCGGACCGCCGTTTTTCCCGATGACCCTCATCATTTCGTTTACATCCCGCGAAAAAAGTTAAAAAGTGGTGACACGAGCGGGGAGCTACCAGTTCTACGGTTGTAATGGCTCGCAGAGGATCACCTCTCTGCAAGAAGCACGTTGCAATATTGCAATCCCTTCAACATCTTAATAAGAAGCAGCGAGACGCTGTTTTGCGTAAAGCGGACCCACAAATAATACGATCTATTTGTGAATGCGCATTAAACGTTCTTCGCGGTAATGTACCTTTGAAGCCGGAACAGCGGAAAAAACTACAACGACACGCGCCTGTTCTTCGACGTTTAGCAGCGAAAAAAGGCTGTTGGAAGACCAAAAAGCGCTTTGTCGTTCAGAACGGCGGCTTTTTACCACTTTTACTGGCACCAATATTGGGCACCGTCCTCTCCAACCTCATCGGCGGTCGCTGATAATGGAACATGCGAAGAAAATGGTGCTTATACCGGCTGAGAATTTATCAAATGGGCGTGCACCAGATTATCCTCAGACAAATTTCGGCCATGAAGATGTCCAGTCTCCAGCAGCACGAGCTATTGGCTCTACTCTGAGCAGACTAGACATTGAGATGAACGAGATTTTGAATTCCGAATCATACAAAGACGAGCGAGAAAAGTGGGCAGCGTATTTATCTGTACTGCAACGTTATCTCCATTTTGCCGACGGCGAACGAGCTCAGCAACATCTTGCTCTTTTAAAGCAGGAGCCAGTCACCAAGGATTATAAAAAAATCGAACAAGATTTCGCACGTATGAATGATTCCATCATAATTGAAAGCATACCGCTGAAATTTCGCAGCAAAGCAAAATTTCTGCTGAGACGCTTACACGGCGCAACGCCTACGAAATTCTCGTGGAATTCAGCGGGCGTTGTTTCCGTGGACGGAAAAGAGATCAAGAACTCGAATATTGTTGATCTCGTGAATGATGCCATGCGTGCGCGAAAAGCACCCAAGCCAACAGGCCGATCGACTTTCGCAAAATTTTTGAAATCTATTCAAACACCGAGGGAGTTCATTGGGAATCAGGAATTATGGCTGGAATCCAGAGCCAACTCAACAATGCAAGAAAGACGGAGCGATCACAGCAGCAGCGATAGTGACTCCGAGATCAGCGACATACCTCATTCGGAATTTTACAGTGGTAGCGATAAGAGTGAATTAGAGTGCGGCGTGCAAAGCGGTGCTGGTACTGTTTATAAGAAAAGACGTGTAATCTGGGCTAGCCTTAAATTATAATAATAATAATGAAAACACTGGAAAAGACGTATTTTGATCCTTCCCATGAAGCATCGTTTTCAGGTGCAGCTAAACTGCTACGCGTTGCGCGTGCAAAAAAAATCGCCGATGCTGAGACAATACACTGGCTTGAGGGCCAGGAGGTTTACACCAAACACAAACCTGTGAGGCATCGCTTTCCCCGACGGCACTACAATGTACAGAACATTGATGACGTTTGGGAGGCTGATCTCGTAGATCTCCGCTCAATTAAGAATTACAACGACAATTATGCATATCTGCTTGTGGTCATAGATGTTTTCAGTAAATATGCGTGGGTTGAGCTTCTACGCGATAAGTCCGCCACGTCTGTGACGAAAGCGTTTGCGCGCATACTAACGAAAAAGAACAGTAATGGCAGGGTACCCGTTTCCCTGCAGACAGACAGAGGGAAAGAATTTGTAGGTTCTGCTTTCCAGAGTTTCTTGAAAACCCGTAATATACAGTTTCGCATTGCGAGAAATCCCGACATAAAAGCCGCTGTTGTGGAGAGGTTCAACAGAACGCTAAAAGAAAGAATGTGGCGCTATTTTACATATTCACGAAATGAACGTTATCTAGACGTTCTACAAAACATTGTTAGGGCGTATAATCACGCGCGACATAGCAGCATAAAAATGGCTCCCTCGGCTGTGACCCTCGTTACAGCTGCTTTAGCGCGATCAAACCTGATGCATCGATACCAAGAGCCGCAACAGCAACAGCCTCCTAAATATAGAGTTGGTGATATTGTACGCATCAGTAGTTCAAAGGCAGCCTTTGCAAAAGGTTACGAGAGTGGCTGGACCAGCGAGTTATTCAAAATACATCGTGTATCATATACACGCTGGCCTGTCGTTTACTTTTTACGCGATCTTCACAACGAGGATATTGATGGTGTTTTTTATGAACCGGAATTATCCAGAGTGCAAACAACGCTTGCTGAGCCAAAGAGCAATAAGAAGACGAAGAAGAAGGAGGGGCGAGCAAAATGAAAGACGAATTTTTTATCGTTTTACCCAGCAACAGTAGCATGAAATATTATCCTGATAATACGACAACTCGTTACACTACACATTTGCCGCAGCCCGTGTCTTTACACGGTAGCTGGGCTGTGTCTCTAGCCGAAATACACATACCCATGACAATTTTGCACGTACCTACCGACGCCGAACAAAATTTCATCCATATCGTAACGAACGTTGTGGATCCTAGCAGCGGCGGTGCAGATATCGATTATAGAGAAGATCGTATTTGCGTACCAGCAGGCGTCTACCACAACGTTGATACGCTTCTCGAAACAATTAACGAGATATCGTGCGTGTCTGGTCATTTGAGATTCCAGCGCACACGCAACGGTTATGTGACGGCGACACGTATCTGTGCCTCCTGCACTAATCAAGAGCATGCTTTCTACTTTTCTCCGGTCTTGAATAAAATTTTAGGATTCACGCATTCTATCGGTATCGTTGTGCAAAGTACCGCAGCGTGTATAGGCCAGCGAATAGCGGGCCTCACCAACGGTATTCCCAATATGCTGTTCGTCTATAGCAACATATGCGAACCCTATATTACAGGAGATGTCCATACACCTTTGTTACGGGTCTTATTGGCCGATGCCTCTGATAATTACAATTACGGGTCAGTGAAAATCAAAAGTTTCTCACCGCCGCGCTACGTGCCTCTTCTGTGCACTAGTTTCCAAACAATTGACATTGATATGAGGGATGAGTTTGGTGCACCAATACCATTTGAGCACGGGACACTGACCGTGACATTACAATTCAAGCGCGTTGATTAATAGCGATAAACAATGGATTATTACGGTGAGCACTTTGAAGCACAGGTTGGCGGCGGCGGCGGCGGCAGTGGTGCTAGGACAGGCTACGGCCGTATCAGCCATGTATACATCGGTTCGCCGAATCAGCGTGGGCATGGCATCGGTAGCTTTCTCGGAGGGCTCTTCCGCAGCATCATACCATTATTAAAGCAAGGGGCACGGGCTGTCGGTAAGGAAGCGTTGCGCTCGGGTATCAATGTAGCCGGCGATATAATTGACAGTGGGATAAAACCGAGAGATGCTTTCAAAGCGCGCCTGCGTGAATCAGGGCAAAATTTAAAGCGGAAGGCGGAAGAAAAAATGGACACTCTCATGCAGGGCTCCGGTTATAAGCCCGATAAAATCATGAAACTGCTACATTCCGTTAGTGGAAGCTCAGCACGTCGCATCGGTGGGAAGAGAAAGAAATCTACACAAACGAAGAAGAAGAAGAAAAGAAAGAGCAATAAAACAGCATCGGTGAAGAGGTTAACGACAAAAGCCCGAAGAAAAAAGAAGAAGGCGCTGAGGACTGTCGCGGATATTTTTGCTTAGAAAAAATGGCTTTCTTACACGCCCACTCGTGCGAGTGTTTAAAGTCCGAACTCGAGCTATTTACACTACCTCCAACCCAAACTACGATCGAGGGTACGCAGTGGGTATACTATAAACCGATTTCATCGTTGACCGATGATTCCCCTATTGAATTTGTGGTACCAGGACAGGGTGACGAGTATATCGACCTTGCCCATACCATGCTGAGCCTTCGCGTTCAAGAAAATACAAAGGCTGTTCCAAAGGAGGGCACTGCTGCTACTGATGAAGCTGGGCCTATAAATAATCTGCTACATTCAATGTTCAACCAGGTCGATGTTTTTTTAAGCCAAAAGCTTGTATCACCCCCTAACAATGCTTATGCATACCGAGCATACATTGAAACCCTGTTGAATTATGGGTCTGGCGCGAAGAACTCCCACCTTACGAGCGTTCTCTGGTATAACGATACAGCCGGTAAAATGGATGATATAGCGGGCGCTAATACAGGGCTTAAAAGCCGTCGAGAACATTTAAGCGTTGGAAAAACAGTCGATCTGCTTGGGCATCTTCATTGCGACATCTTTGATCAGGAGAGATTTTTGATAAATGGTGTTGAAATGCGTTTGCGTCTAGTGCGTACCAACAACGCCTTTTGCCTCATGACCTCTTCACCGGATTGCAGTATTCGTATAGTGGAAGCATCGCTCCTCGTACGACGTGCTAAGATAGCTCCCGGCGTACTTTTGGCCCACGCAAGAGCTCTTTCTAAAGCAACCGCAAAATATCCGCTGACCCGTGTAGAGGTTAAAGCGATATCAATGCATGCTGGTGTGTATGGTGATACTCTGGATAATGTCATACTCGGCCAGTTACCAAAACGCATAATAATAGGCTTCGTCAATAATAAGGCCTTTAATGGTGATCGCAAGCTGAACCCATTTAATTTTAATAATTACGGTATCAATTATCTTTCGTTGTACGCGGATGGTGTGCAGATACCATCAAAACCTTTGCAGCCTGACTTCCAAAACGACAGCCAATACGTGGATGCCTACCATACTTTGTTTTCCGGCACGGGGATTCATTTTCTCAATCAGGGCAATTGTATTTCGCGTACGTCTTATCCTTTGGGATATTGCCTGTTTGCGTTTGATCTCACCCCCGATCTCTCGGCCAATAGCAGCACTCATTGGAATTTAGTGAGGCATGGTAGCGTCAGAATAGAAGTACGTTTCCAAGAAGCTCTTACATCGACAGTTAATTGCATAGTATACGCGGAGTATGATAACGTGTTGGAAATCGATTCATCCCGACAAGTAATTGTGGATTTCAGTGGCTGATTCGAAAATCATTATACATACACCGAATCACTCGGGTCAGTACGCAGCGCAATACGAATAAGTCTTTAGTATGCGCTGGTGCTTTGACGAGTCACAACGCTCATCATGATGAATATCGTGATTGACATACAGGGCCTAAAGGACAAATATAACAACTTTATACCGAAAGAAGTTGCTGTCATCGGTATCGAGTCTGACTTTTATGCTCACTGGCTTGTAGCAGCACCTCATTCGTATGGTGAGCTACAGTCACATATACAACGACAAAACGAGTGGCTGAAAAATAATCATCATGGTATAAAGTGGCCTGAGGGTACTACGCCATTATATGATGTTGAAAATATTCTGAAGAAAATTGCTGCTCGTGCAGCCAGAATATTCACAAGAGGCAGTGATAAATCGTTGTACCTGGCGCATCTCACCGGCTGTCTTATTATAAATTTGGAAGAAGACGATGAAGTACCAGCACTCCGTAATCTACCTGCAAGTGAAACGTTCTGCATATACCACGGCCTGCTCCGCAAAAATGAGAAACATCAATGTTCTTTGAATAACGCAACGAGCATCAAGAACTGGCTTTGTCACCGCAATCGCTGCAGCTCCTTGTGGGAGTATAGGACGACCACGACGTGGAACGTAGGTCTGACGGAGCAAGAAGATCGAGACAAACGTCTCCGAAAAAAACTATCTGCCCTGGCTTGTTATGAACAGCCTGCAAATTCTACGAGCTTTGCAGCATATTCAAAATCACGAGATAGGGGTGTACCCTGCGGATCGTATCCCGAAGGTGTGGACGAAACCGACAGCCCTTGTTGTTAATACCGATGGCCACAAACAGCCAGGAGCCCACTGGGTCGCCATCTACGTCGATTAAAATGGACACGGATGGTTCTTCGATAGCTACGGGCTCCCTCCAATCGTCCCACAGCATCTCAAACGACTCCGAAGTAACTGCAAACTCTTCCGATTCAACACTACTCAATTTCAAGGTCCGGATTCGCAGTGTTGCGGACAGTATTGCGTTATGTTTCTTCATTATATGTGCACTGGCTTCGGCATTGATAAGTTTAGAAGTGTATTTTCAAATGACTTATCCCGCAACGATAAAATAGCCTACGACTATTACAACGCTTACGCTAAAAAGCTTAATAATTCAAAATCTAGAAATAAGGATCATGATGATTTTAGCTCTAAGTGTTTTCATTGTATGCAAAGCTGTTATCCTCGGACTCGATGATTGTAAATGTTCTATTATTGGAAAATATACGGAACGCATAGGCGGTAAAATTGCATTTAAACCTTATTTTTTTTTTATATCATAGGAGAGCGGAAAATTCCATCGGGTGATAGTCAGACCCAAGTCGCGCGTGACAATGGCTAAAAATGCTGATTTCAGCAGGTATCATATTCAATATTGGTGGGGGAAGCTGCAGTGTTTTATTGGAGGGGGTGTCTTGGATGATGATGTATCCGCGAAACATTTTTCAGTCTTGAGCGCTCCTTAATGAGAAGCACACAACAAAAGCAACGCTCTCTAAAAGAAAGAATAGAAGCACTTTTAAAAGATATTGCGGCGATTAAAGAAATTATTCGCACCACGTCGGAATTTCGTCATCTATCGAGAAAATTGAACGCTCTCAGTCTCAATAATAATGGACTTCTCGAGAATCAACAAAGTGGGCCTCTTGACGGATTTTTTACCCGTAAAACGACTTGCTGAACTAACGCCGGAGAAGGAATACAGCGTCACGGATATCAAACGTGTTCAGACGAAATGGGGGTCTCGAATCACCATTGATGTGGAGGACGAATTCTCTTGCTTTCTTCCAACGAGGTTTGTCAAGCTGTTCGAAGAAGACGATGCTCTGTTCCATCAGATGATATCCGTAGCACACGCAAATAATTTAATATTGCAATACTACGGAGGAAAATTCAATAACTTGGAGTTCAAAGAAGCGAAAAAATAAAATTATATCAACCCTCTTAATGGTGCTTATTAAGGATACATATCGTTCGAAATGTAATACCTCGTAAACGGTAATGAAGTGCTTCATTCTCATTGTATAAATTCATTGTATACAATTTATTTTATAAAATTCAATAAATTTTATGTCAAATTTACCGAATACCTCTTCACTTTTCCACACTCCCCAGCGATCATGATGAAAGCGGGTCATTATTATTACGTCATTGATGATGGGCACACACAACGCTGGGTCTCGGGCTTAAGCTCGTCTTCAACGCGGCACTGGGTCTCGGGCTTGAGCTCGTCTTTAGAGAGAGAGAGAAAGAGAGAGAGAGAGGGGATAAGGCTCATCACGGAACTTGTGTATATCTCATATCATATAAAGAGAATATAGTTTTGTTCCAACAGGCGTGTGCGAAGTTTCAGAAACGCTTTTCGATATTCAAAGCTTTGCAGATGAAGAGGAGCGTTCCTTTCCAAGGAGGTTATGGCTACAAATAATAATAATGAATTCTAATAAATACAGCGCGCGAAAGAAAAACATTGCGGGAAAAATAATTATATAAAAAAATTAATTGCGCGAAAAATAAATAAATTAAAAATTAATTCATTTTGAAAAAAAAGTGGGAGAAACATTGTGCGAAAAACGACAGAGAGAGAGAGAGAGAGAGAGAGAGAGAGAGAGAGAGAGAGAGAGCGGTGAGTAATTCAAAATTTAATTTGCACACGGCATTTTTTCTTGAGCGCTGTAAGGGCGTATCTCCTCAGCAGCTGTGCCCAGACACACGCCTTTATAAGAATTGAAAAAAAAATGTACCACTATGGTGCCCCCGCCTACCCCCTCTTCCTCTCGCTATCGTTCTCTGCACCGCAATAATTTTCCTCGGTGGTGGGGGAAAATTGTTGTGGTGGGGGAGGCCGCGTGGTGGGGGTAGGAGTGGGGGGCGCCATAGTGGTACACCAATAATAATAATAATAATAATAATAATAATAATAATAATAATAATAATAATAATAATAATAACAACAACAACAACAACAACAACAACAACAACAACAACAACAACAACAACAACAACAACAACAACAACAACAACAACAACAACAACAACAACAACAACAACAACAACAACAACAACAACAACAACAACAACAACAACAACAACAACAACAACAACAACAACGACAACAACAACAACAACAACAACAACAACAACAACAACAACAACAACAACAACAACAACAACAACAACAACAACAACAACAACAACAACAACAACAACAACAACAACAACAACAACAACAACAACAACAACAACAACAACAACAACAACAACAACAACAACAACAACAACAACAACAACAACAACAATAATAATAATAATAATAATAATAATATCTCCGGCGAAAAGTGGAGGGGGAAAGAATGCCGCTCCCACGAGAGTGGTGGGGGGATTACCCCCACCACTTTTTCGCCATAGTGGTACACCTACTACTCACGTTAATTGCAGTAAAACAAGAAAACAAGGTTAAACAAAATAAAATAAACAAATTAAATAAACAAACAAATAAATAAGACAAATAATAAAGTTAAAAGAGAAGGAAATGATACGAAAGGGAATAAAAACAAGGAAACTAATAAAACAAATACGGTAACGTCGATATAGAACAAAACAGAATAAGAGGAAATACTAAAAAGAAACAAAATAAATTAGGAAAAAAAAGAGGGTAAAGAAAGGAAAAATAATAATAAAAATAAAACGAACTCTGAGCCAATAAAATAAAAACAAAAATGAAACAAACGCTGAACCAAATAACACAAAAGAACAAAAAATATATACAAAATTTCGAACCCAAATAGGGAAAAATAAAACAAGATAGGATAGCAAATGAAAACAAATAAAACAAATAACAATAAAACCAAAACAAAGGAAATAAAACAGGAAATAGGAATAAGAGAGAGTAAAATAGGATAATAGAACGAATAAAATGGAAATAAAGTAAAATAAGATTAGGAAAAGAGAAATGCACCGTTGATAAAAATAAATAAACAACAAATTAAAGAGGAAACGATTTATTGGCCTAAAACGCTCACTCCGAAATCAAAAAGGAGGAAAGGGGGAGACCAATAGTTATATTGGACCCTTCTCAACTTTAAAAATTTTACAGTTTAAGCCCAGTCCCACTCGTCGGAATCTTCGTCGCTCTCCCCGGCGGGCCGAACTCGACACCCGCCGGTGACCCAAGCCCCCGACGCGAGCACCGTCCCGTGCAAGAAACATCCGCCAAATATTGGTAGACGAGGCTCGTCAAACATTCGCGCTATTCCGAGGTCCTCATCCCTCCAGGGGTCCAGGGATCGGCAAAAAAAAAATTTTAGATTTTTAATTAACCGTTATTAAAAAAATTAATATTTTCATCCATTATTTTTTTAAGTATTTCGATAATTAGTAATTTAAAGACCAAGTATTCTTCGAATTATTAATTATTAGAAAAATTAGTAATGTACATATCTAAATTACTAATTATTTAAGTAATTAGTAATTGAACTATTTAAATTACCAATTATTTGAATAATTAATAATTTAGATACATAAATTACTAATTATTAGAATAATTAGTAATTGAACTATTTAAATTACCAATTATTTGAATAATTAATAATTTAGATACATAAATTACTAATTATTAGAATAATTAGTAATTGAACTATTTCAATTACCAATTATTTGAATAATTAATAATTCAGATACATAAATTACTAATTATTAGAATAATTAGTAATTGAACTATTTCAATTACCAATTATTTGAATAATTAATAATTTAGACATATAAATTACTAATTATTAGATCAATTAGTAATTGAACTATTTTAATTACTAATTATTTAAGTAATTAGTAATTTCATTATATTAATTATCAATTTCAAAAAGAAAACTCTCCAATTTAGCTTAAATTTGAAAAATTTTTTAGATACCAGTGAATTTTTTTTTGTCAATTCAGAGTAAAAATCTTTCAGATTATATCACTTTCTTCAATTTGAAAGGAGTTGAAGCTCTGTCCAATGATTTATCGAGAACAATAAGTTAACATCGGTCAAAAAAAAAGTCATTTTGGCGTTTAATTATTGAAGGAACGATGTAGGAAAATGTGAAGTACACTTTTTTAAAGTATAAATTACTCTCTAGAAATTCTAATTTTTAATTTTCAAAGAAAAAACGTTATTCAGACCTCAAGTTACTAATTGTAAAGTTAATATATTCAACATTTTTTCTATAAAATAATAAAAATTTATAATAGAATGCAAAATTTAGAGTTATTAAATTTGAGTATGCATAGAAATTTCTACTATGTCAAAATAGGATCAGTTACTATGCTAGCATAGGCAATTTTCCTATCTTGACATAGTAAAATTTCTTATATTAACATTAGAATTGTTCCTATGTTAATATACGAATTTTTCCTTTATTACATAATTATATTTCCAATGTTTACATAATAAAAATTACATTGTCAACATAGGAATAATTCCCATGTAACATAGTAAAATGTCCTATGTTACATAGAAATAATTACTATGGTAAGATAGAAATTTTCCCTATGCAAACTGGGAAAAATTCAATTTTATAACCCGTATGGATTTTCATAGCATGAATTTTTTAAAAAAT
The DNA here is from genome assembly GCA_946863875.1 of Alloplasta piceator. Lineage (NCBI taxonomy): Eukaryota > Metazoa > Arthropoda > Insecta > Hymenoptera > Ichneumonidae > Alloplasta > Alloplasta piceator. The sequence continues at coordinate 23,898,457 of OX333080.1, forward strand.
TCTTGGCTGAGAAGGTGACATTTATTTTTAACCAAAACACAAACAATAATTTTTACGAATACGTATTTATTTTCATCAATTTTTTTTTTTGCAACACTTGCATTACATTTCATTGTCACCCTCAGTTCAAATTTTTTATCACTTAGTTTATTATATTTTGGAAGGTCATACATGGTGGCATAGCTGAAAAGTCTCTCGACAGGTGCTGAAGACGGTAAAATCGTGTTAGTTTTCAAAAAAATTTCCCTCACAATCGGATAGAAGTTCAAAATTTGGAAATCTGTCCTCGTTTCTGCTGTGAATTTGATAAAATTAACTTCTGGAACAATTGATCCAAATGGTCTTGCAGAAGAACTCGATGCAATATAAGTATTAGGAGCAAAAGAACTAGGTGAGGTAGAAGTACTAGGAGCAACAGAATTAAGTGCAGTGGTTAAAGGTCGGTCACCAAAATCAAAAAAATTATCTATTGTCCCAGCTTGTAATTCTTGTAGCTGATCAACAGGGGTATCAGAAAAGCATTTGATTGCATCCTGTATCGCCTCCATTACATTATCTTGAGCACTTTTACTCAGAGCAGATAACCACCTCAGCTTAAACATAGGATGAGAAGCTGCAGCTACAGCAGCTGTTCTTCCTTCTTCCACAACATCAAAAATATTCTTGAAACGCTTCTCTATAGCACCAATTAACCCTAAAACCAATTTCTGGCAATAATGAAATTTTGAATCTCTGCAAGCCATCAGTTTCTTTCGAGTCATTATAAGCGTAGGCAGTAGATTTCCATATGATGCAACTTGATCGCCTTGTAAAACATCAAAAGCCTGGGCGATAGGTTGGTGACAACGGCAATATTCTTCGATGAATCTTTGATGGAATAAATAAACGAAAATAGAAAAAGAAAAATATAGTTCAAATGACATTAATAGACTAGTCATATAAAATTAAGTAGTATAAAAAAGTTTCGATTTTTTTAGTAATTTTCAGAGAACTGTAACTCGCAGAAAAATTATCGTAAGGAAATACATTAAATTTCTGAATTTTTAATTTTTAAATCCAGAGTTCAATATTTTTTTGTATCGGCTTTTTTTATGATATTTGATGAGCTGTATAATAATGGAAAATGATCGAAGGAATCATGATTATCACGCAATCCAATAAAATAGTGCAAAACAATATTTTTTCTAAACAAAAATATTTTTTATTTTTCCGGGGGAAATTTATTCCACTTTGCAAAAGTGTCTCATAATTTTCTGCATGATCAATAACAATAATAATTGTTAAGATATTGATGATTGAGGACACAAAGGGTCCTTTCCGTTGAAAGTCCGATATCTCTATGAGAAATAGACGTTGAGAAATACTATAAAAATGATTCTGGAGCGAAGTAAACAGACTACCTATGCAAATTTTTAAATTCTTTTTTCGCACTATCTCAAAATGCTTTTTTAAAATCCTCGATACAATTTTTCACTTAGATACAACGCATCGAATATAATTGAAAAATTTAGAATTTTCTTTGCTCCCATTATTTTTTGAGCAGTGTATAAGCTTCAATCAAAACGAAAATATCTTTTTGGTTTATTTTCTATTATAAGTTACAGCATTCCAAAAATTACTGTACAGTTCAGCTCTCTTGATATTATTTATTTTATTGCACTCCGTACGTAAAATGGCACTTAACGCACTCGTGCAATAAAATTTTATTGCACTCGTATCGTAATGTACTATTTTGTGACTTAAAATTGAAAAAAGTTTATTTTACCTAAAGTCTGCTTCTTCAAGCGGCTTGGTCATTTCCAACGCTTGAACGTTCTTCAAAATTTTCTCCTTCAAACCAAATATTTGAATGAGTGAATCGTAAAGCGAATTCCATCTCGTAGCAACGGGCCTTTTGAGACTTTTCCCCAGAATACTTTTGGCATTTTCAGCCTTTTTTGGTGCAGATAGCAGTTGCCATAGTGAAGTACAACGGTCGATCATTTTATTGTAACTTGACTCTAAAGACTTTGTAGATTTAACACACACCATCGCGTCAGTTGTTGCTACAAGATTAAGGGTGTGACTCGCACAACGAATATGCGCAGGAAGTATATTTTGCAGTTCTTCCTCCATGACTGTGGACAATGATTCTTTCTCAGCCGATTCATTCTGTTCTGAATAGCATTCTTCTTCTGATTCAGAAACTTCTTGTGAGCTAGGATTACCTTCTGAGTCAGAAGAAGAGTTCAAGTCTGCTTCTCTTTCTTCGGATTCATTATTGTCTTCATCGTCTATAAAAAAGAAATACACTATTAAAAAAATAAAGAGAACAGGCAAATTTACCAATTTTCTCTTAAAGGGGTCGAGTCAGCGTCAAAACGGCGATTTTTAACAATAATTTATAATTTTTGTAGAATGCCTACAAATATGATGTATCATCCACTATTTGAAGCACCAAATGAACAATTTTTTGGGACTAGTTAGAACCCTTGAGGCACACCGGTGACCTAAAAAACTTAGTTTTGAGTTTTTACACTCTGCGCATGATTCAGAAAGAGCTTTTGTTCTACGACGTCTCATTTCCTTCGTAACACTTTTTCCAACCGGATGAGCGTGGCACATTTTGATTGAAGTCAAAATTGTGACCAGGACAATGTCTGGAAAGTTCAAAATAGGCTAACTATTCCAAAACAGGCCTGCAACTCTGACATAAAGGGCAAACAAAAAAATGTGCCGCGCTCATACGGTGGGAAAAACTGTGACAAAGAAAATGAGACATCGTAGAACAAAATCTGTCCAGCGGTTTATTCAGGACACCGGTGCACCTGGAGAGTTCTAACTAGTCCCGAAAAATCGTTCATTTGGTACCTCAAATGGTGGACAACACGTCATAATTGTAGGTATTCTACAAAAATTCTAAATTATTATTAAAAATCGTCGTTTTGACGCTGACTCAACCCCCTTAATTTCTGACAGGCTGTAACTTTGTCATCAATAATTAACGCATTAAGAAGCAAAAAGTCTAAGAATCTGGTTGTTCAATTTTTTTTTCAATATTTCTATGAAATGAAATTTTACTATCGCATTCGTTTTTACTCTCCGAAAAGGTTTTGTATAATTAGAAAGACTTTGAAATCTACTTTCATTTCAGCTCGCGAATAGCCTTTTTTTAGTAATTTCATAGAAATCTAACTATTGTATTTGACCTCATGACGCAATTTTTAAAATATTTTGCTATTTTATGACTCAGCTCGTCGAACTGGTTCAGAAAATACATTTGGTTAGAAATTTCATATATGATTGGGGCATTCAACGCCAAATCGACCACTTTTGAACCCGACCCCTTTCGATTTGGCTGAAAGTTTTCGATCTTTTTCTACCCCACCGAAAACATTTTTCAGCGTTCTTTGAAATTTTTGTTTTATTTTTTTTCTGAAAAGTACATTCAATAACGAAAATTAAAAAAAAACGCCCCGAAAATATAAGTTATTTTTTCTGTAAATTCATAACTTTTTTTTTGTGGAGTTATCCTACCCTACCCTTTTTTTACCTTACTAGGGTAAAAAAACTTAAAAAATTCTGAAAAATGTTTTTGAGACTGTAGAAAAAGAGAGAAGAGTTTCAGACAAATCAAAAGGGGTCAAAAGTTGTCGATTTTGCATGGAATGCCCTATATACAATACATAATCGATAAATATTATTGATGTCTACAAGCCATGAAAATATTGAGCAAGATTTACCATTAGAAATTTAGTATCTACATAAATACCTTTAGAAAAGAAGTCATTAAAGTTAATCCCACAGACAAGGAAAGCTTTCACAAAATTTGAGCCATTATCGGTGACTGTTGCCACAACTTTTTGTTTATCAATTTTAAACGAGTGATGAACTTCATCAATAATTCTCGCTACTCTGTCAAATGAATGAGTCCCTGAAAATCGTCGACATGCGATCGCATACGATTTGCGGTCGAACATATTTTTATCAATCTGAAAGTTCATATTTTATAAAAGTATTTTTTTCATGATGTATAAAAATTACAAATGTACCTAGTAATAAAATTATATTAATATTAAAAACATAATTCTTATAATGCAAAAAATATCGAATAGTTGTATTACCCAGTGGACGGTCATGCCGATGAACCGTCGACTTCTACTTGTCCAAATGTCAGCGGTTGTACATACGTACTCAACCGAACCAATCATTGTCCGAATGGATTGCATATTTTTTTTGAAAGTTGTAATAATCCTACGTCCAACAGTTCGCGCTGATATGTGAGCTAGTTTTTTGCCACCTTTTTTTATTTTCATATCTATGTAGATATAATAAATTTTAATTACTAAGACACTATATAATTTTTTTTTAAATATCACAAAACGTTATAAAAAGCACAGTAATCTATTGCTTGATTTTATTTCAAAACTAATTTTACAATAGAGTTTTTCACATAAAAAAAGGTTTACTAGAACCAAGAAAATATTGAGTAAGACCCAAGTTGTTTTGGAGAAAAAAGAAATTTTGAATTGCAGTCGTTGAATGTTTAATGTCATAATTCAAATGCTATTGGAATCAGCTTCATATTGTGATTAAAAATGGTAAAAGTGTATCCTCAGTTTTAAATGTCATGTTGTTAAATGGAATTGACAAAATCCGGATAAAAATTACATCGGTTAATCACTTTGACAATTGTAGCTGATAAAAATTTTAAGAGTATAAAATATCTGTGATAATGATTTTATTATATGAATGTTTGCATGGAATAAAACTAGCTAATTATTCCATAACGCTATTAATGTAGATAAAGTTAGATATTTTTCATGTTGTATATTATATTTTACAATTATTTCTGTCAAATTCATTGCAGTTTATGTCGTTCAAAATATATTTTCTCAGTATTATAGAAGGAAATCTAAATGAATCTTATAATATAAATGAAAATAAACATTATTACGGCTGCCTTCCCACTTTGAATTTCAAATTTTACTAAAAAAAATATTTGAATAGTGGAAAAAAATGTATTGATAGAGAAATCGTGGTTATAGATATTTTAATTTCATGCAAAACAATTTCCATCATTCTAAATATTTTTTTTTCGTTCAGGTAGGTATCTATTCCTCTACAGAGAATCAATCTTTTTTATTGAACTAAAAAACAATTCATTATTATTTCATACCGTCAAAAATTTTTCGAAACGATGAGCATTCAACAGTATTAAAAGGAGCCATACTTTCTAGTATATAGCTTATTACATTTTCCTCAAACTTTGCCTGGGAAAAATTACAATAAGTTCTCATCATTTTTTCTGCTTCATCATTTTTTTTCTGTCTTTTCCGGACGACATGTTCTTTGTAAGCTTCGAGGCTATCAGCATGGACTTTCTGAAAATTATTTTTGTTTGTGACATTACAACGTAATTACAAAAAAATCTTATAGATTTTTGCTTGGTTAATAAAATATACAGATTTTCAAACATGGTAATAGTTAATCTCATGAGCACATCGAGTACATCAAGACAAGAGCTAGTCCATAATTTTCGACTATTAAATAATACGACGATTAGCTTTCGAAAAAATAGTCGACGAACTTACAAATTATTTTTATAGAATTGAATATTAATATTCGATTCGGAATTCGAATAGAACAATTGGAAATATTTGAACATTTTTCGAATAATTCGAGCATTTCGAGTAATTCGCAAAATTTCGAATTATTCGGTTTCTTTTAGAATAATTCATGAATTTTGAAATGATTCGCTTCGCGAATCATTTCAATTTTTTTCTCACGACGAATGGCCCTTATTAGTTAAAACACTACACATAAATTTTATTGGCCGTTAAACTTTAATTAAATCATTCGCCAATAAATATTAATGACAGTATTCGAAAGAATATATAGTTTTGTCGATTACCTGAATTTTGAAATCACTGCATTGTTTACAAAATATAACATTCCAAAAGGAGAGTGGACTGCACTCAGGGGAGTTAGTTTGACTCCGGTGTGAGTTTTAAAGGTATAAAAAACAATTAGATAAATGTCGAGTAATAATATATAATGTTATAATTTGTAAATAATGCAGTGATTTCGACATTCAAATAATAGGTAAAACAATGTTCTTTCGAATACTGTCGTCGTTGGTTTGAACTCATTAGTCTTTATCGGCAAATTAATTAATTAAAGTTAGAGCTTTCTTTGATGGCATGAGTTTCAACGGTCAATAAAATTTATGTGTAGTGTTTTAACGAATCAAGTATATTAATCGTGAGAAAAAAAAACTCTGAATAAAGAACATGATGAACCATAGATTCGGAACCCATAAAAATTCGCGAACTATCAAAAAATTGGTGAATCATTACAAAATTCACGAATTATTCGAAACAATTAGAATTATTACGAGTTTCGAAAAATTAGAATTTTTTTAATAATGCAAAAATTTGAATTTCGAGTTAAATATTGATATTCGATTCGATTCGAATGATATTCGCATACCCCTAATGTCAAGCTTTCGGAGTAATTCTGAATATAGATAAGAATTTTTAATCAGATTCGTTCAATTATTTACCTGGATATGAGTGGTATAGTTTGACGGAGTTTGAAAGGAGCCTCTGATAGGACGGTGTATAGATTTTGCTTTACATAATTGGCAAATACCGGTTATGATACCATTAACCGTTGAAATATTCAAATCCGGCTCAAAGTATCTACCATCCAGATACGGGCGTTTTCGACATTCGAGAGCTAATTCTGTTTGTACCTTATTCGTCACCTGTACAACACCTATAGTCGAAGTTTCTACGTTTGTCATTTCTACGTCATTAGTATTGTTTAAAATGGCAGATCTCAGTGGAGCAGAAGAGTTAGTCAGCGACATTTTCTGAAAATATTTTATCAATTGCTGAAATGAAATTATTATTTGTTATCCCTGTTGAAAACGACCGATATGAACCGATAAAATACTATAAATCCTCATAAATCTCTATTGGAATTTCGTGTGCATTTCTCCCTGATTCTAATAAATTCTAACAGTTCTATTGGCCTTTTTCAACAGGGATAGGTGAATGAAAAATAATTTTAATTATTTTTATAATGATAACGAAATTGTAATTAATAAATGCCATCAACGAAGGAATGGCAAAGTTTAATGAAACAAATCCAACTACTTTGTATATATCATTGAGTCATAATAATTTTTTCAGCCAACCACCTATTTTTCATTTCGAAGTTCATCAATAGAGTAACTAAAAAAAAAAATTGAAAATGTCATTTTTTCGGTTAAATAAAAAATTATAAGAATTATAAAAAAATGACTAATTGATATTTACTTGTTTTTTCTTTTCTTTTTCAAGTTGTTTGTTTTTATATGTAGAATACGAAAAAAATACTAGAAATCTATATGCTGTAACGGAATTTTTTCGGAATCTTCTCGGTTCAAAAATAAAACTCAAACCCAAACCGAAAAACTCCGTACATTTATCGAGACAATAATCCGGAAGGTAGCGAAAAGAAATATAATTATAATAATCACGAAACTGAATATAGGTAGCTTGAGAGGAATATTTCGAATCCATATTAAATCGATGGAGAATTACGCGAGAATTTTACGAACGAGATACACGACATGAAGGGTCACACGTACACGTCATTGTGTGCGAGAATTCACGAAAAGCGAAAAAGAAAATAGTAAACTAACGCGCAACAAAGCGAAGCCTCGGCTCACGAAGAGAGAGACAGTCATAGACATAAAGTATGGACTACGCGTGCTGTATTGAAGCCACTGCAAAAAGCGTCTGTCCGAATTAGATACAGAGAGAACGAGGTGTGTGCCAATAGTTGTCTCTTTATAACTCCCTGATCGGATACTGTTAGAAAGAGACAAGACTTGGCACACACCAATCGCTATTTCTTTCCCTCGGGCGACCATATTCTGACCTCCTATGCGTAGTCAATACTTCGTGCCTATGGAGACAGCGCACGCGGTGCTTATATACAACTCATTCCACGCAGCTGTCTTCCTCATAACTCGAGCAATATCAATCCTACACTGAATTTACACACGATATTTTTCTTAAATACCATACCTAACAATACCAATAATGAATAGCGACTGACCCAATTATCAGAGCATTCGCACGGAGCTCTTTTGCCTTTAATACTCAAATGATGAACGCAACGCGGCCATTGTCGCAAATCCCTCAAAACCGCCGCATGGCGAAATATACGAAAACAAAAGGAATAACTCAAATACTCACAAGAAGTAGAGGCAATATTGGCAAAAGAACTCCGAACTCACGGAAAGTTCAGTAGAGGATCGAACCCACCTTTTTGCTACGCGACCGGAAGCTCCACGACGATCCTTTCTTCGCCACACGCCTGGATCTTATCACCACCAAATTGAGACTGATCTATTCCTCAATTCGATCGATATTCGCCTCATCTTCGCTCAATCCTCTCCTGAGGTGCTCGCCCCACTCTGCCGAGACCCCTACACGGCGATCAGCGCTCTTACGCGGGCCACGGAGATTCTCCTCTAATCATTCTCCCCCCTTTTACGTTACCCTACGAATTTCGGGCTCCGTACCCGCGCATAATATCCTCTTTTCAGCGTGTGATATCTCCCTCCTCGCCGCTCACGCTCTCCGTGCACGGATTTCGGATTTATCTTCGCAGCAAATAATTTTGCTCTATCGTCAACGCCCTCCTCCAGAACTCGGTGACGGTCTAAATCGCGAGAGTAGGCCTCCCTCGCGGAGTCAAAGCGTCCTTTAACTCGGTGGTGGGCCTACACCGCCAGCCAAATATAATCTCAAAACAGCATCTCACACTCCTTTATATGGCTATATGGATATATTTGTCATTACTTCTTTTGTTACTTGAAGACTATGCAGTTAACATACATTATTTTTAAAGTATAATTCAAATTAATAATAACAGCGTAATACATTAAGTGAGCTTTTATCGTTTTTAAAAATATTATCGTGGAAGGAAACATATCTCATAAAATTATAACTTCATATAATGCTATTTGTTATAAAAAATTGCATATTCAAATTACTTACTTTTGTAGGATGTCAGCTGCTGGGTAGCTTAATATTCACACAAATCGTCACGCATACAAGTAACAGACACTGTAGTGATATTAAACAAATTACAGTGTATCAACTTTTTTCAGCACAATGAAAAATAATATTTAAACCGGGACGTCATAAATAAAAGCCATTAAAAATAAATAAATACATAAATAAAAGCCATTCGAAATGAATTCTTTTGTATTAAATTCCGTTCATAGACCTCATATTTTTGAACTATGACATCAACGAATTTTTTTTAAGAAAAAATTGGTTGCAAATTTAATGCTGTATAAAAAAGTTCAAAGGAATTTTGTGGTAAGACTAATAGTTTTGCCGTAATTGTTGAAAAACAGTCAAATTTTATGCACACATTTATACGTACCTTTGATTGTTAATAACTTTTTACCAGATGAATTTAGGGTTTTTTGACCAACAAACTTTTTGTAGAGCATCAAATTTTCGATGAAACTATGCTATTAAATTAGCGATTTTAATTATTATTGAGAAGATAGAACATTTTAAACGCGTAAGAAAGGATTTCCCATGTTATTTAAATGGGAAAATACAAAGCCCGTGCGCCACCTCTAAATATTTTTTTTTGGACTTGTCCTTTGGTGAACTTTCTTTTTTTGTACCAAAGTAACTTTTCAGCCTGTTCGTTGAGGAAAAAAAAATACAACTTTTTTTTGAAACGCCCTAATGAATATGCATGATCAAATAATGCATTATCAAATAATTAATAATTCCAAAGAATTATTACCAAATTTTTGTAAAATTAGTAATTAGAAGAATTAAATTTCCAATTATTCGAATAATTAATAATTGGAAATATAATTAACTAATTTTTAAAAAAATTAGTAATTAGAAGAATTAATAATCTAATTATTCGAATAATTAATAATTAGCAGGAACAATTGCCTAATTTTTTAAAAAATTAGTAATTAGAAGAATTAATTATCTAATTATTTGAATAATTAATAATTAGAAGGAACAATTACCTAATTTTTTAAAAAATTAGTAATTAGAAGAATTAATTATCTAATTATTTGAATAATTAATAATTAGAAGGAACAATTACCTAATTTTTTAAAAAAATAGTAATCAGAAGAATTAATTATCTAAATATTCGAATAATTAATAATTAGTAGGAACAATTACATAATTTTTTAAAAAATCAGTAATTCATAAAAACGAATTTTTAATTACTTGGTTATTGAGTAATTATCGAACATGAATTATCAAATTTTCTAGCACCGAGTAATTAGCGGTAATTAAATTGTCGAAAATATCGATTCTGCCGATCCCTGCAGGGGTCTCGCCCCTCGACACCTTCTCGCGCCGCCCTCCTTTCACGACGCCGGGACTCACCCACAGCACGACAACGCTGTCTCTGCCACTCTTGAACAGGAAAACGGTAAAATTAATAACTATGAAATAAAAGCAAAAGAACGATAAAACAATAAAAGGATAAAAATAAAAATAAAGTAAAAATCTGTAACAAACTTAGGAAAGAAATAGTAATAACGAATAAGAACTAGATATAAAGGAATAACAGATAACAAATAGAATAAATACTGAACAACAATAGAGATAATAATTAAGAAATAGATATAGGAAATAGTAGAAACGATAAATAAAATCAATATAGGAAAACAATAGGGATAAGAATTAAGAAATGCACATGAGAAATAACAAAATAGTAAATAACGATAAAAAAAAAGAAAAAAAACACAATGGAAGTAATAGAAACAAAAATAAATATGGAAAATGATAGAAATAACAAATAAACTAATAGAGAAAAATAAATACTGTATAATAAATCAATATAGAAATTAGCAGAATAATAATAATGGACAGATAAATAAAAACAACAGAGATGATACCGACAGTAGAACTAACGAGCAGTAGCCGACAATAAAATCTATAACAATCCGGGGTAACAACCCTATAAAATAAAGTAACTTACCCTGAATATGTAATGCACCATCGTCCCACAATTTATGTTCTGCATACTTTTCTCCCCTTTTTCTCCCAAAACAAATATATATATATATGATAAAATACACAAAATATTCGTGAACTATTGCGACTAATCCACGTAGCGTAATAAAATTCACAACGTGTAGACTACGCGATTGTGCAAGTGGAAATGAGACCCAGACATCCTGCTAGCAAAAATGCTGACCCGCGTAAACTCGAATTTCAAGCAGGGAATACGCCAAGCCAAGAACCGCGTGCCGCGCGCCGGAAATTATCGCGGGTATCGCCTAGGGTTTTTAACGACAGCGCGCGAAAGGCGCGAAAATTTAAACATGCCTAATGCCTCTCCGCTCTCACACGACCAAATCGTTACAGGTCGGGAACGGGAAACGAGGAATTCTCGATCACCCCTATCGGGAACAACCCCGGAATTTTCTCCGACCGATTGGGATCGCTCCGGACATACCAAACATCTTGGAGGCTAATAACACATATCGACCTGGGAAATTTCCTGAAAAGAAAAGATTCCTTGACAAACGAGTGGTCCACCCTGTCTCGCGAATGCCAACTTCTGCAGAAGCACTGCACTATCAAGCAACAAATCACCAGCATTCACGAGTCCCTCAAAAATCTGGAGAGGGACCTCCCGGACATCGAAGACCTCGTAACTCAGTACGAGGACCCTCACGACACCAGGAAAAAGCGCGCACCACTAGCCTTCATTGGAACCATTAGTCGCGCTCTTTTCGGCACTTTGGATGCTGAAGATGCTGAATTCTACGATGAAAAAATTGAGGCCCTACAAAACGACACCCGATCGATTGTCGAATTAGTCGCAAACCAAACGCACATAATCAAATCTAAATTCAACGAAGAACGTCTTCGTGCGTCAAACATGACACACATATTTTCGGCGAAATTGGCAACATGTCTCGAGTAATAAAATTGTTAACAAATGAAATATACACCATAGAATATAATGAAAAACTGTCCGACGCAGCCGCGACTCTCGAGATCAGCATTGCCGAGCACGAACTCGACGCGACCGTACTTACCGACGCCGTTTTATTCGCCAAACAAGGCCTATTACACCCGCGATTGCTGACCCCCCTACAAATCTTGCAAGGCGCGAGAGCTATCCAACGAGAAAGACCAAATGCAGAATTTCCGGTCCCACTCAAATTGACAAATACACCCGAACTATTAAAACTCTCGGACATCACGATCTACCAACAAAAAAACAGAATAATTTATATAATATCCGTTCCACTCCTGAATTTGGAAGGATATGTTCTATATAGGAACATGCCTTTACCGGTTTTCCAGCACGTTACCCCCCATGGAACCAATTTTGCATTCATCAAACCGACTTCCACCTACACCGCTATCTCCGGCAATTTAGAAACATACTTCCGGATAACCGACAACGACTTAAAGCACTGCAAATCGACCAATGACCGTTTCGTCTGCAAACACACCAACGTTTTATACCGGGTAGATCACAACAGCGACTGCGAAGTCAGAATAATCGCGGAACCTCAATTCCAAGATCTTGCTTCGTGTGACGTGCGATTAAAGAGTAACTCTCGCACGCATTGGTATAAAATCCACCTCGCAAACCAATGGATTTTCTCGTGCGCAAGACCAGAAATCCTACGTATCAAATGCTATGAATCCGAACCCCAGACAATGACTATAATTGGCTCGGGCATTCTCCGCTTAAGACCCCGATGTGAAGGAAGAACAGACTCCGCCACTCTTTCGTCCACAGATGAAATAACCACTTCCCGTCTATCCGAATTCACGCCTCGCACGACCCTCAACATATCCGCAATATGGGCCGCTGCAACCTACCCTTCAGATCCTATGAACATTTCCGACATCCTGGAAAATTTAAAACTCCCCACCCCACTGGACGAAACCAATCAACCCAACCTCGATTCCCTAGACGGAGGAGTAGGACTCCAATCCGTCATCAATCGAGCCACAGATTTGTTAAAGCAAAGAAGGATGCACCAGAGAATTCACCGAGTCGAGGCTATCGGTACCTACTCCTCAGTGGGCCTGGGAGGCCTGCTGCTCGTCTTGGAACTGGCCTGGAAATTCTCGCTCTGCTCTAAAATCAACTGTATACCGTCAATGGCTCGTCTCCTGCGCCGACGCAAAGATAATCACCGGAATGGCCGGAACCAAAAGGATCGGCCTACCATAGAGATCATCGAATTAAAGGACGACCCGCCGAAAGTAACAATGGCTGAGCCGCCTACAAACGACACTACACGGGTAGCCCTGATGCCTCGCCCTCCAGCAGTGCCCAAGGAAACCCCGCGCCACCTGGAAATACTAACTCGTTCCGAGGCCACCACGATGCCGTACCAACACCGACAGCAGATACCGTACTCCCAGCGCCTTAACATGGGCGCCATTTGAAACCACCAACCATAATATAAGTAAAGTATAAACCCTCAACCCTACGAGGTACGTCAGAATCCCGACAACCCACCTCAATCAAACCAAAACAAAACAAAAATATATATATATATGTTTTCCTCACGGAACCAAAATACTATTTCGTAATTCACGTGTTTCAGATTCACCCATGCACTCATCCCCACCTGGCCAATTGAAAACTCTGAGACCTTCCTTACCAGAAATAAGAGACGACCAATTCATCCATTCTGCAAGGAACATCGATACCAATCTCTCCGCAACAACGAAAACAACTCCAGACTACAACCCTCCAAGGAAGCCATTCTTCGGCCCCTTAAAATCACCACATGCGATTCACACGAACAACACTTGAATTCCCGCCCAAATGCAAATACTTAACCTTAAGCTTAAACACGAAATCAATTTTTGGGTTGCTCTCCTCTATCCGAAAACTTGAAGGTCGTGCAAGGTGCCATGACGTGTTTCATCTGCTCTTATCGTTAGCTGAAGCATCTCTAGCATCAGCTAATTATCAGAGGGGGAGGTGTGACGTCCTGGCCCTTTGTGCCCTTATCACCAATCGTTACCCAACTATAATAGTAATCAATTCAACCGGATAATTTCACGGGAACAAATATTATATTGGCGCAATAACTATTCGCACGCCTGAACGGAAATCACTCTCATATTTCCGCTGAATAATTTCCTTTATTTTATATGAATTATTCTGAGGAAATCCTAATACCCATGATCGTCCGATCGACCGGACGACGATATCGGATTTCGCCGATGCATATCCGCTCAAGCAACGCGTGGGATCGCGCGATATACCTGCCCCCTTCCCTATTCCTAAAAATCCAGAATTGGCATTTTTATGACTCGCGCGTGTCCTGCACGATCAGCATTTCAGCCACCGCCTCGCGTCTTCCTCGACGATTCGCTCAATCCCCAAATCAGTCTTCATTCAACCAACAAAACAGAAACATACAATTATAATTAAATAATTAAGTATATATTTTCGTAAGTAATTTCCGCGTAAGTAATAAGTCTAGAATTGTCATAAACGGTGACAATATTAAGAAGCAAATCCAACTGACATTGTTGTGTTAATAAATATAATTTAATATCCACAAAATCAATCGTGAATAACTACAAGAAATAATTCTTGTAACTATCAGAAAATAAAAGTGTAATATTTCGATTTCAATCGTTAATCAAGAGAAGAACCCCCAACGAACATTAAATCCTTTTCCATCCTTGTGATTTAATTCAAATATATATATAAATTGTGTCTGCGATCAACCTCGATCGTAACAGTGACATTACCTGTTTTGAAAATCCGAAATTCGTCCGATATTTGTCCAAATCGTTTCGGGCTTTTTTTCTTCTCGTATCTCAACTCGACGAAATTCCAGAAACACAATTCCTGAAATTTCTTTATCACAAATTCCGCATAATGAAGAAATTCTCACGACTAATGGAATATTTTAATAAAATAGCCCAATTAACACATGTGTCAACTGCGTTGTAAGGCCAAGAGCAAACAGACGCGAAAAGCCGTGAAACTGACATGAAATATATACATGGTGTATTATGTATATGTTTCACGTCGCATTCAGAACGCATTCCTATTTGACGCTTTCGCGCCAAGACGATTTCGGTGTTTTCCTCCTCGCTAGTTTTCGGTGCCCAGGTCGATTGCTCCATAGTTTTCGGTATCTTGGTTGATAATATCATAGCTTCTAGTATCCAGGTCAACTTCTTGATAGTTTTCGGTGGATAGCTTTCAATGGTGTCCAGATCAACTTCTTCATAGTTTTCGGTGTTCAGGCGGATCGCTCCATAATTTTCATTGTTTAAGTTGACCGCTTTATAATTTTTGGTGTCCAGGTTGACCGCTTGACGGTTTTTGTTGTCAAGGTCAATCTCTTCATGGTTTTCCGTGTCCAAGTTAACCACTCGACAGTTTTCAGTGTCGAGATATACTGTTCCGTAATTTCCTGTGTCCAGGTTGACCGCTCGATGGTTTTCAGTGTCCAGGTGGATCGATCCATAGTCTGAGATCTACAGGTTGACTATTCCACAGCTTCCAATTTACAGGTCAACTTCTTCATAGTTTCTGTTAATTATTTCATAGCTTTTAAGTGTCCATAGCAACTTCTTCATAGTTTCCAGTGTCTAGGTTGACTTTTTAAAGCTTTAACCGTCGAGATCTACTTTTCCATAGTTTTCAGTGTCCAGGTTGATTATATCATAGCTTCAAGTGTTCAGATCAACTTCTCCATCGTTTTCGGTGTCCAGGTTGACTATATCATATCATTCAGTGTCCAGGTCAACTTCTTCAAAGTTTTCGGTTTCCAGGTTGACTATATCATAACTTTAAATGTCCAGGTCAACTTCTTTATAGTTCTCAGTGTCTAGGTTGACTATATCCAAACTTTCAGTGTCCAGGTCAACTTCTGCATAGATTTCAGTTTTCATGTTGACCGCTCGATGGTTCTCAGTATCCAGATGGATCGCTCCATAGTTTGAGATGTTCATATTGACAATATCATAGCTTTCAATTTCCCGGTCAACTTCTTCATAGTCTGCGGTGCCCAGGTTGACCACATCATGACTTCCAGTGTCCAGGTCAACTTCTGCATAGATTTCAGTGTTCATGTTGACTACTCGATGGTTCTCAGTATCCACATGGATCGCTCCATAGTTTGAGATTCCCAGGTTGACAATACACGGTGGCGGTGGCGGCGGCGGTGGTGGCGGTGGCGAAATATTTATATAATATAGAGAAATATAAAATTTTCTTTGTCATCGTATAAGTGTTTCGTGAAGCAATTTGTGAAAGAGGATATTGTCGAGCCCATTGTCGAAGGACCTGTGCCGAATATAAGAAGACAACCTTGACAAAATCATTGTACCACGACTTTACCGTCATTTATAAAGAAGTAGCGTAAGTCAAATTTAATAAATTCATATATCTTTGCCTCCAACTTCTTCTGTTTCTTTTATTCTTGCAAGTTCCATCCTTTCGGTCAACCAACTGGATCCACCCTGTGATGTCTCATTGTTCGCGTATTGCTTGTCGTTTATTAAGTTAATTACAGTTTGTTAGTCCTATAAAAACTAACTGGCGTCCAATGAATTCAATCAAATAAAGATAAAACAAATTAATCGTCAAATCAGAGCCCTGGCAGCCGTCAGGACCACGGCCGCGGCAAGTGAAGAAAAGATTCCGTCTCAATTTAGATATAAACATTTCACAAGATTTTAATTCTCGTACTCGTTTAATTGGTTTCTTTTTTATTCTTTCGTTTGTTCACTTTATTGTGAAGCGGTAGAGGCGTCTGGACTCGGTTTTTTCCTCACCGAGAGTATTAGTTCTTAACCCTGCACGCCAAGCTTTTGTGTTTGGTTTGGTCACTAATAACTTAAGGGGGTCGAGTCTGCGTGAAATCGGAAAAAAATCGATTTTTTTATTATGTTTTTTTACGTTCAAACAAGCCTTTTGCATCTACTTACCAAGTTATAGATCGAAATTTTCAAAAATAGCAAAGTCACAGACAAAAATGTAACAACAGATTTTTGAAAATTCCCAATCGATAGGTTTTAAGAATTTCTAGAATTTTCATACGCATGCCCATATACCTACACTTTTTTGCACTTAAACCAATGTACGTATACATACTACGCATGTATATAGTACATACGTATAGGTTGTATGGGGCATTCCATAGCAAATATACCTTCCTCAGATCCGGACTCTTTCGGATTTGGTTCATGATTTATTTTATGGTTATATGTGAGATAACAGGTCCCTCAGATTTTTTTCGGATTTTCTCCAACATTTTTTATGCCCATATCATGCGAAATTTTTATAGTGTTCAAAATACAAAAATAAAACCAAGCGTCGAGGAGTCGAATTTATACAAAAATGACGTGGCCTTTTAGCTTTATGCACAATTTTGCTCATGTAAAATTTTTTGCATAAGTTATATATTTTTGCGTGATAGAATAAGTATTCCTTTACAGAAAACATAGGAAATGAAGAAAATATTTATTGAAATGAATTCGAATCTCGCGCGCTTGCAGCGTGGGACTTATTTGTATGTAAGCAATGAAAATGCCCAAAAGAGGTAATTGGTCGATTAGAAGATGATATACCATTCCATATACCAAGTGAAAAGAATCCATCTAAAAGAATCCAAAGAAACGCCGTGAACAAATAAAATCCAAAAAAACGCTTTTTTGGGGATTTCTTTTCTTAGTTGCTATGTCCACAGCGTTCCTTACGTCCCGGAATCAAGAGTCGCGGCAGTGACTCGACGCCAAGTATTAAAGAAACTGAGAGTCCCAGTCAAGATTGCCGCGCACCCTTATATACGCGAATATGTCTTCCGCCAAATTTCAATGCGATATTACTAAAAAAACATGACCATCTTTTTAAGATCTATGAGCTCTAATGATCTAGAAATAATTTTATCTTTCATTTGATACTATTGTCATTTTTTTCCGCCCACGCGATACTGAGATATTATGACATTGGGCGAATTAATCCGAATATTGAGCATCGGAAAAGTTGGTCAACCTTTCGCCGGTCACGTCGCTATAGATATACTAGCCCATGTATAAGCGGTGTAATACGACTTTTACAGAGAGGCCTTGCATTAGTGTGGGAAATATGAGTGTGGCGAGAACACGGCGTTCCCCCATCCCGCCAACCATAGTCTCGGGCTTATACACAGGCTTGCAGCATATTCTATCTCTATATATAAAAAAGAGTATATGAGTGTATGTGCGAGTGTGTCGAGTATTTTTTTTATATATACGATGTATATTAAGGTGGTCGTTATTTCAGGTATCAACTTACATTTGGGTGGTCATTTGAGATTTGAAGCTTCAAATATATATTTTATGTTTATATATAAAAAAGTATATGTGTGTGTGTGTGCGAGTATTTTTTATATATATACGATGTATATTAGGGTGGTCGTTATTTCGGGTCTGAATTTATATTAGGGTGGTCATTCAAGATTCAAATTTTCTTTATTATTTATATATATATGTATTTCTAAAATGTAGATTTAAGTGGTCATTATTTCAGGTCTCAATTAACATTGGGGTGGTTCTTCGAGATTTAATTTCTTTAAATATAGCATTATTTACATATATGCAGCATGTCTATGTGTATATAGCATTATACATAGCTAATAACCCAAAACCTAACTCAAATTTTAGGCTAACCCAAAACCTAACTTGAATTTTAAGCTAAACCAAAAGCTAACTTAAATTTTAGGCTAAATCAAAATTTAACTTAAATTTTAAGCTAAACCGAAATCTAACTCAAATTTAAGGCTTAATCAAAATCGAACTTGAATTTTAAGCTAAACCAAAATCTAACTTTAATTTTAGGTCAAACCGAAATCCAACTTTAATTTAACGCTAAATCAAAATCTGACTTTAATTTTAGGCCAAACCAAAATCTAACTTAAATTTTATGCTTCATATTCATAGATAAGTATTAAAATAACAACTCATAATCCTCATAATAACTAATGGAAACTGTTAATTTTTTTAGTCATTATTTTTTTTTCTCCAGGATAACGTTTACTGGAAAAATGTATGGCGACCCGCATAGAAAAAAAGAATCTTTCCAAGAATCGTTTCAAGAGTCTTGCAAAGAATCTTGGAAAGAGTCTTGTAACCGTAGTAAAAAACTCCATTCGTCGCCATTGAAAAATCCCCATTCATTCCCCATTGCCAAAATAACCAACGGAGATGAATGCCGAATTGCCTAAGGGGATTTTTGCCATTGAATTCCCCATTTGAAATCGAATGAGGATTTTCCAATGAGGATTGACTTCCCCATTTGAAACGGAATGCGGATTATCCTATGGGGATTCAATGAAGAAAATCCCCATGGGCAATTCGGCATTCATCTCCATTGGTTTTTGTAGGCAATGGGGAATAAATGGCGATAATCAATCGAGATTCTTTCATATTGTAAAAAACTCCATTCGTCACCATCGAAAAATCGCCATTCATTCCCCATTGCCAAAATAACCAATGGAGATGAATGCCGAATTGCCCAAGGACATTTTCGCCATTGAATTCCCCATTTGAAATCGAATATGGATTTTCCAATGAGGATTGACTTCCCCATTTCAAACGGAATAGGGATTATCCCATGGGCATCAGTCGGCAAGAACTCCTTGCATGGATTTTTTGGACACCGACTTCTGCTAATATTCCGTGCTCACAATCGTCTAGATAAGCATACTCTTCGCATAATCCGTATGGGAGTTTAGCGGGTTGCCGTCCTGCGACATCTCGCGCCAAGTCTCGGAACTAACGCGACACGGTTTCCAATGGACATCTTTGGGTAATGCTGATCATTCAGTTCATCCGCATTTACTTCCCAATGGACATCATTGGGTAAAGCTGATCATTTCGTTCATCAGCATTTGCCTTCCAATGGACACCATTGGGCAATGCTGATAGCTCGGTCCATCAGCATTTGCTTTCCAATGGGCATCATTGAGTAATAGTCATCATTTGGTTCATCCGCATTTGCTGTCCAATGGACGTCGATGAAATCTCAATGGGTCCCCATTCATTGTCCAATGGAGTCGTATGAGGACCATTGGTTGCCATTGGCGATTCAATGGAGTTTTTTACTACGGGTAAAGAATCTTTCCAAGAATCTTGAAAAGAGTCACGTATTGAATCCGGAACAAGACTCGTTCCAAGATTCTTCGAAAAATTCCTTACAAGATTCTTGTAAAGACTATTTGCAAGACTCTTGAAAATCTTTCAAAGATTCTTTCAAAGACTATTTGCAAGACTCTTGAAAATCTTTCAAAGATTCTTTCAAAGATACTTTTCACGATTCTGAGAACCTTTACACGATTCTGAGAATCTTCACAGGTTTCTTTGGAAGAATCTTTGAAAGATTCTTTAGAAGGATTATGTTTTTTTGAAATATCATGAAAAACTAAAAACTGACCGATTCGAGTCAATTTTCAAAAAAGAAGAAATTTGAGAAAATCGACCTGAGATTTTAAAAAAACTTCATTCTTTTCAAGAATCTTTTAAAGATTCTTCCCAAGAGTCCTTTGAAGATTCTTTCAAAGACTTTTTTCCTACGCTAGACTCTTTCCAAGATCTTGTAAAAAATCTTTCCAAGAATCTTTTCTGCAACGATTTGAAGAATCTTGCAAAGAATCTTTACACGATTTTTTACTCCGAGGTAAATAGTCTTTCCAAGAATCTTGTAAAGAATCTTTCCAAGAGTCTTGTTCCGGATCCAATACGTGACTCTTTTCAAGATTCTTGAAAAGATTCTTTTTTTTACGCGGGGACGTCAACTATATTTCAATTATAAAATATGTTTCCCTGACGCAACGTCTATAATTTATGGTTAACCTAATATGAAGAAACATTGTAACATGAACCATATTTCCGTAATCTCACCGATCATCTCTGTATGGCAATTGCAACAATTTGTCTCCTGACCATGCATGAAGTGCTAGAACCTATTAAAAGCTTTGCATTCTCATTACTTGCATGGTTACACTTTCTATTATGCATCTCATTCCGAATCGTTTCGCATATTAGCCACAGAAAGCAATGATTCTCATTCAATTGAAAGCATATAGTTTTACTCAGCAATAGTGTATAAGATAATCATTACTGTTGTATAGTTGAGGGTAATATATGAAATATAAATTAACAGTTAGTTAATAGTCGATGTTGAGCACTGATCTCCCAACCTCGTTTCACTGGCGTGTAGTTGGAAAGAATCATATTGTTGAAATTCCATACAGACACGCGTCAATGCCAGTTTCTATGCTACACGGAAAAAATGAGTTAGTTGTGGCAACCATATGGTTTGTATCATATGCTTCAACAACTAGTTGGTTGGGGCAACCATTCTCGTGGTTCCCACAACCAACTTTTCATTGGTTAGGTATTTGGTGACCAATAATATAGTTACGGTAACCACGAAAATGGTTGCCTCAACCAACTAGTTGCTTGAAGTATATCTTACAAACGAGTTGGTTGCCACTGGCCACACCAACTCTTTTTTCTGTGCGAGTCGTTTTTTCCGTGTAAAAGAAAAAAGACTCTTTTGATGGGAATTTTTTTCGGATTCGACCATCTTGCGATTTGCCGCAAAGTATTAAATATCCATACATAAGTAAGGATATAAAATATAGACGAACTTGAAGACCTTATAGACGTCAAGGGGAAAGTTCGTTTGTGCAAGAGGAAGCCACCTACCGGATTTTTGGGGAACTGACGAATCTGCAGATATGATCGTATGAGATTACGGGTGAATAGGTATTTCAGTAACCTTAGTGCAGAATGTAGGCACTATTATAGTGTACCGGTAACCATTCACTGATTTTGTCACACATCTCATATGATCTTTCTAATTTACCATAGCGATATGTTGTCTAGTTCCTATAAACATGTAACAATTTTCTGTAATGCAATGTCTATATTTTATAGTGAAACGCATTTAAAAATAACAGTAGACAAAATAACTACAATTGTCCCTGCCAATTCAGGCCAGGCCTGCATTTAACATACATTTCGGCGGCTGAATTTGTTTAACTCCACCTTACCGCTGTGGTGAAGTTGAATGAGCAAGAATCAGAAGTTACTATAAGAATAGTAGCGTCACGAAACAAGATTAAGAAGGTTTGCAAGAAACAAAAATAATAATAAATGGGACGACTGTTATATATTATTAACAATTAAATGAATGTGTTAAATGAATTATGTACTTATCTTTGCGGGATTAACAATAATAATTGTAGCCTCGCGCATATTAGATATTTATAGACACCTTCAAAATTGCATGCTTGATGTTATTTCGGGCTTATAGTAAACTCAACCATATTATGGCAATTCTAACCATGAAATGTGTTCTCTGTTACTATAATCGGTTTTACCATAGTCGTTTGTAGTAATTACCATGGGTTTTCCTCTCAGTGTTCTGGCACAATTATGAAAATAATTTTTGTCTATGTTTTACTATTCCAGATAATGTCCCCAAATATCAAATTCATCGAAGAGGTACTTCACATTAAGAAAAAATAAAAACCCATTTTTTAATGTAATTTTTTTTAATTTTTTAATTTAATTTTTTTAAACTCGGTATCAGTATTGCTTACAATGCAGAAATGACTAAAAAATAAATATTTGTTTGGAAATTTTCATATTTAAAAAAATTTATCTTTTATAAATTTTCGCATTGTAAGCAATAATGATAGTTAGTCTTACAAAAAAAAGATGGAAGAAATATAAAAACATTTTAGAAGACATAAATCAATATTTAATGATATCATAAATTGAAAAATAGTGAACAGGTTGATTTTCAAAGATTTTTTTTCGAATATATGAACCATTTGTTAATGTTCAGTAAATATGGGTTTGAAAGGGTACACATCTGGGCACCTCAGTAATAGAGCAGAGCGGGTTCGAACTCAGGGATCTCAGGGGGGGTGAAGGGGACGGGGTAGCGCGGGGGTCTGTTGCGGGGAAGGGTATGCAGACAGGAGGGGGGGGCAGCCATGTGTCTACTGCGTGAAGGGACGGCAGAAGGAGGAGGGGGGGGGCGTGCGCGTGAGAGAGATGGATAGATGGAAGGGGTGTGTGTGTGTGTGTGTGTGTGTGTGTGTGTGCTCGCATTTTTTATGCATATTAATTTTTATGCATTAATTAATTAATTAATTAATTTTATATTTTATTTATTAATTATAATAAATGTAAAAAAACATTTTTAAAAAATATTATCATTTAAAAAAATGCGATTCTGAATACGATTTATAAAATAATGACTTTTTTAAAAATAATTACAAAAATTTTGAAAAGCATTATTTTTTGAAAATGTGAGCCGGATCACGATGACGATTATGGCTCTGGAATTCCTGCAACAGAGGAAATCCCATTTTTTTAAATTAAAATCCAATTCTGAAAAAATAACTAATTATTTAAAAAATAAAAATAAAACAATACTCACGGTTGGTGCAAACTCCACAGGCATCAGGCGGGATGAATAAGGAGAGCCTCTTATTACATTCGCTGCAGTGCAGGACGTGTAGAGTTCGGTATTCGCCCCGATGGTGGAACCAATTGGTTGACACCTGGCCCCATCCTTCCGGATCTTCTTGGAAACACTCGAGACAAAGTTTCATTCCATATCGAGCGAAATAGAATGCCGTCATCAGACATACTCGCGTTCGCGTATCTAACGCATTTGCTTCCGGACGTGGAACCATTCGGCTCAGATGCTCCTCCTCCGTGGAGTAATCTGTTTCCCATCCTTCATCATCCGTTCGTGGCTCTTCGGGCTCGATTTCATTAAAGTCGATGTCCCGACCGTAATAGTCCATTGCCCGCTCCACATCTTCGTCCATAACTTCTATTTCTTCATCGTCATCGAGATTCACCACCTCTATATCCTCACCAGCACCATTCGCATTATAAATCACCTCATTTTCGCGCACATTATCATCACCATTACGCAGAGAAGCCATTTTTGAAAGAATTTTCGCAAAATATCGCGGCACGATCTTTACAGGACGTTTGCACAAGGCAGAATGACTCTTCGTTTGAAGAAATTTTGGCACATTTTGGGGATCGTAGGGGTTGAGAAAGGTGGCATTTTTGCCATATGTCCACATTCCACCCCCCCCCTCCCCACCTTGAAGTTAACTTTCGCTGAATCTGTGTGAAAAGAGTAAAATCTCGAAAAATCGTGGTTCAGTTATGTTAAAAGCTTGACACAATGATGGAATGGACTACTCTGCACACGTGTGCAGAGTTGTCTACTTTCCCCTCTGGGAAGGGTGTGTTGTTTTAGGCGAGCATCATATATCCTCGAGGGTCACATCTTGAGGATGAAATGCAACACTTTGGGAAACAGATTTTTCACAGTTTCTTCTAAATGACAACGTGCTGGGGACAATGGATGGTTACACCAGAATTCTCGCTGCCATTATTTCTCAACTAGAGAAAAAGCGATGCAGCTGTCGAATTGTCATCAAGCCCTTCACACATTTCCCTCTTTTCCTAAGTTGGCGTAAATCTAAAACGTCATTTTCTCGATCCATCACCATATGAAAAAACAAAAAAAAAATGCTGCGTGGTAGACTCTTATGTGAATATAATCATCTCTATCTCGCATATGCATACATGCACTCACCCATAGTCCCTCTTGCGAAAAAAGCATATTTTGTGGGGAAAAAATTCCCTCGGAAAGATGCCGATTTTGTTCGGACCATTTCTTAAATTACCACATTTTGAGTAAAGTCGTCTTCGAGTTAACATCGATGCGTATTTCGTGAACTACATCACCATGTCTCATACCGATGACAATGTTTTGGAACAGTCATTGCGCGAACGAGGAGCATTACTTCAATCAGCAGAAGAATATGCTATATGGGAAGAAGAGTGTGATGCGCTCATTGAATCGTTGAAGCAGCGAGTGCGAGCTAAGCGTATACGACTATCAATTGGATATCATCACTCGTTGAATTCTCGGATCTTGCGTTTAGAAGGATTGAAGGAGCAAATACGTGAACGATTTGTGCATGTAGGTGAAGGATTAACCGATCGCGAATTAATATGGCGTGAAATTGACACTGCGTTCGCGAATCGTGTGACAACCGGCGCCGTGATTAATCGTAATTATATCGACCCGCGTAAATTTCTATTGGACTCGTTTGAATTGGTGCGGACGCAAGTGGCAAACAGTATCGCCAATCACAACAGTGTGAAAGTGAATACAGAGTTTAATGGTGAGTTTGCTGCGGGGGAAAAACGTACAAACGCAAGTATGAATACACCCAACGTTGAATTGTTCCAAACGTCAAATTTGCGCGAGTGGTATGATGAGCGAGTGGTCGAACCAACACTGGCATCACTTGGTGAATTTGAAGAACGTGATAGTGGCTGGTCGTTAGTGTCAATATTGAATTTGACAATAAACATTAATAAATATAATGCAATGCGTGCGGGATGTCATTATGAATTACCGGATCACATCCGGCTTCGAGAAGGCCTCCAGAATATTAAAACTAATGACCAAGCATGTTTTGCATGGGCAGTAGTCGCCAGTTTATACCCCGCAAAACGTAACGGTGACCGCGAATCGTCGTATCCTCACTATTCAACGGTCCTCAATCTTCGCGGTATAGATTTTCCCATGAAATTGGATCAAATTAAGAAATTCGAAGAATTGAACAACCTTTCGATAAATGTGTACGCCGAGAATGACAATAAGATAATTCCGATTCGCATCACGAAGAATAAAAAGGAGAGGCACGTCAATCTAATGTACATCGAAGATCCTCGAGATGAAAAAATTGGACATTTCGTGGTGATTAAGGGTTTATCTCGCCTCGTCAGCAAGCAACTGAGCAAATCAAAGAAAAAGAAGTTCATATGCGATCGGTGAGTGAATTTCTATCCCTCATATAGCACACATACAGACACACACACATACACACACACACGCACACATACATACATACATACACACACACACACACACACACACACACACACACACACACACACACACACACACACACATACATACATACATACATATATATCATTAAATATACGTTGAGTAATTTTAGAAAAATTATTATTTTTCAGCTGTCTACATTATTTCCAATCTCCTGCCAAGCTACAATCACACGAGGTAGACTGCAACGCCATCAATGATTGTGCGATCCGATTGCCATCTGGGAGTGACAAATGGTTGAAGTTTGTCAACCCCAATCGAAAGGAACGTCTTCCGTTCATCGTATATGCAGACCTCGAGTGTGTTTTAGAGAAAACCAGTGCGGAGGAGAGGGAGAAGAAAAATAAGAAAAATGAAAAAGTAAAAACAATAAAGCATCAACAGCATCGTGTATTCAGTGTGGGATACCACGTAAGTTGCTCGTACGATTCATCATTATCGGGATATTATTCACATCGCGGTGAAAACTGTGTCGAATGGTTTGCCCGACAACTACGAGAACTAGCGTTAAATGTTGAAAAAATTTTGACGGAAAATATTCGAATGCAAGATTTGTCACCGCAAGATAGGAAAAAGTTTTACGAGCAAAAACATTGTCATATTTGTGAAAAAGAATTCGTAGTGGGGGAAAAACGTGTTCGCGATCACTGTCATCTGACGGGAAAATTCAGAGGTCCAGCGCACTCGGATTGTAATTTAAATTATCAAAATTCTTTTTTTATTCCCATAGTTTTTCACAACTTGTCGGGTTATGATGCACATTTTATCATCAAGGAAGTAGCCACGGCGTTCGAGGGGAGAATCGATTTACTCCCCATCACTAAAGAAAAGTACATTTCTTTTTCAAAGACTGTTGAAACTTCCAAAAATTCTAAAAAAAATATTACCCTTCGCTTCATCGACTCTTATAAATTTCTCAATGAAAGTCTCGATAAATTAGCTTCATTCTTAAGCCCTGACAAACTAACAACGTTAAAATCTCAATTTCCCGATACGGAACAATTCAATTTATTAACGCGAAAGGGAGTGTTTCCGTATGAGTATATTGACAGTTTTGAAAAGTTAAATGAAACGGAGCTTCCACCACAAGATGCAGTTTACAGCTCCTTAACCGGTTCGACAATATCCGAGACGGATTATGCCCATGCTAAAAATGTCTGGGATCGATTTGCCACTCGAACGCTCGGTGAATACAGCGATTTATACTTAAAGACGGATGTGCTGTTATTGACCGATATATTCGAAAACTTTCGCAATACTTGTTTGCAAAGTTATGGCCTTGACCCCGCACATTACCACACTCTTCCCGGATATACCTGGGATGCCATGTTGAAGTATACCAAAATCAAATTTGAATTACTCACAGACATCGATATGGTATTATTCGTGGAGAGAGGTGTTCGCGGTGGCTTAAGCCAATGTTCGCATAGATATGCCCGTGCGAACAATAAATACATGAAGTCGCACAATACGTCGGAAACATCCTCCTACTTGATGTATTTTGATATTAATAATCTGTATGGGTGGGCAATGAGTCAACCATTGCCTTATGCGGAATTTCAGTGGGTCGAAAATTTATCCGACTTTAACGTAGAATCTATCGCGCTTGATTCGCCTAATGGCTATCTCCTC
Source organism: Alloplasta piceator (assembly GCA_946863875.1). Classification (NCBI taxonomy): domain Eukaryota; kingdom Metazoa; phylum Arthropoda; class Insecta; order Hymenoptera; family Ichneumonidae; genus Alloplasta; species Alloplasta piceator. The sequence goes on from OX333080.1 coordinate 23,926,090, forward strand.
GAGGTAGATTTAGAATATCCGCAACACTTGCACGATAAACATAGTGACTTGCCGTTTTGCCCAACGCACGGTAAACCTCCGGGTAAGCAACAAGAGAAGCTCCTCGCAACAGTCGAGGATAAAAAGCGCTATGTAATACATTATCGCGCTTTACAGCAATGTCTGCGTCATGGATTAAAAGTCACCAAGATATACAGAATTTTGAAATTTAAACAATCCACCTGGCTTGCATCATATATTGATTTAAATACGCAATTTCGAACATGCGCAAACAATGATTTTGAAAAAAATCTATTCAAATTAATGAATAATGCAGTTTTTGGTAAAACCATGGAAAATGTTCGAAATCATGTACAAGTCAAATTGTTGACTGAGTGGGCTGGGCGATATGGGGCAGAGGCTATGATCGCGAAACCAAATTTTCACAGCCGCAGTATCTTCGCCGACAATTTGATTGCCATAGAATTACGTAATCTCGAGGTAAAATTCAATAAGCCAATTTATGTGGGTATGTCCATTCTGGACATATCAAAAACATGCTTATATGCATTTCACCATGAATTTATGACACCGTTGTATGGGAATAATTGTAAGGTTCTGTATACAGACACTGATAGTCTGATATACAAAATCGAATGCGATGATGTATATGCAGATATTAAGAAAAATGTAAATAAATTCGACACGAGCGACTATCCAATTGACAATATGTATGATATACCGCTTGTGAACAAAAAAGTTCCCGGTCTCATGAAAGATGAGAAGAAAGGGGGTATTATGACTGAATTCGTGGGTCTTAGATCGAAGATGTATGCCACGCGAGTCGAGGGAGACAAAGATGTAAAAAAAGCGAAGGGGATCAAAAGCAGCATCGTTGCTCAAACAATCACCTTCGAACATTATACAGAATGTTTGACTAAAAATATCAAAATGGGCCGACGCCAATTTTCGATTCGGTCAACATTGCATAATGTTTATACAATTTCCACGGATAAAACTGCCCTAAGTCCAGATGATGATAAGCGGTATATCATACCGGGAACGGTAGAAACATTGCCATGGGGTCACTATCGAATTCCCTTGTAAATGTCGTAATATTTCATTTTATTATGTATTGTGCATGTTATTGTAAATAGAGTTTGCATACTCCTTGTATAATAAAAAAAAAAAAATAATAATAATAATAAAAAATTTAAAAAAAATAAAAAAATAAAAAAATTTCCCAAATCCATGTGTTGCATTTTTCATTGCATAGCCTCTTAGAAATCGCTCTGGGTATATGCTTGTATGGGGAGAAAGTGTGTGTGTGTGTGTGTGTGTGTGTGTGAGAGAGAGAGAGAGAGAGAGAGAGAGAGAGAGAACGTTGGTTACGGTTGCGTGGGGGGGGGGAAGTGTGAGTGGGAGAGAGAGAGAAAGAGAGATGGTGTTGACCTGCTCAGCTTGGGACATCGAGCGTCGGCTATGGTTGCGAGGATAGGTGTCGTAAAAAAATAAATAACGAGTCGTTTTCACATGATATTATTATTTCTTCATTAGTTACAAATCGTCTTTGCTTATCCAACTATTGTGTGCATTGTCGAAACCCAACCATTTCACATATAGCTGACTGCCACGTTTCTTTAACACTTTTTCAATGAGATATATATCGGGGTATTGAACACTCAGCAGCTCTTGTTCATAGAAACCACCCGCAATGGGCTCATTTTGATGATCTTTTATATTATACGTGATGGGGTTAGTTTTCCTAACTCGATATATTCTAAATATCTCAGTTGTCCAGTTTGGCGTGTAACCTTTTTCAAATACATTTTTAAATTTACTAATGCGCACTTGATCGCCAATTTTGAATTTCGCACGTTTTCCTACCTCAGTTCTTTTATAAATATCGTGTAGTATTTGTCTTTCATTCGCGGCATTTACATTTTTCGGCTTCATTTTAATGGTACGATGAACGGTGTTATTATACTCCACAATTAACACATCGAGGATATCAGTCCATTTCCAGTTTCCACGGAGGCTAAATTGAATCCACATTTTATTCTTAAGCGTACGGTTAAAGCGTTCACATATTGATGCTTTTAAATTGCTATACGTAGAATACATGTGAATATCAAACTTTTTCATAAGCTTCTTAAATTCGGAATTATAAAATTCTTTCCCACGATCGACATGTAGATTTTTCGGCCTACGTCCATTGACAAGAATTGATTCCATTGCCGCGGTGACATCTTTTCCACTCTTGCTCTTTAGTGGTTTGGCCCATGCGAATTTGGAGAATATATCGATGACGGTGAGGAGAAATTTATGATTGGAATTTTCGCGCGCATACGATGACATGTCGACGAGATCAGCTTGCCATGTTTCATCCAGGCCGCGTATATCCACATGTCGACGTCGATAGTTTCGTCGAGCTGGCTTATGCAACTCCTCAACCAAAGCACGCTTTTTCTCATTCATGTTTTTTTTTCTTTTTCTCCCCGCAGCACTTTAACAATTTGTTCCGTTGACGCTTAGAATTTTAGGTTTTACACCATTTTTTGAAGTTTTCACAGTATCATTAGGTTGAGTGATTGTAGTTTTCAAATTTTCTACTTGTAAACGAAGTTCGGTGATCTTTGCTCTTACTCGACCTTCAAGAGCACTTGCTATGAATTCATAACTTTCATTCATTAAATTCGTTATTTTATCGTTGAGAGTATTTGTGTGAGTCATTAACACACCAAGAGAAACAGCATCTTCTAATGCTTTTGCGTCACCAATATTACACAGTCGTTTTTGCTCCAAATTATAATGGCCGTCTGCTGTAGTCTTGAACCCAACACCCGGTTTACCTGGAGGGCCCACACCACCACCACCACCACCACCACTTGTATTCAACTGTCGTCCAAACACATCGATAGTCATGTTGGGAATGCATGGAAATTGGCCCCGTAAGAGTTAATAAATGATTTCAGCTTCACGTAATTCTTCAATAATGGAAATGATCTCGTTGGCATGCGAAGAGTTCCCAGCGGCTTGTGATGCGACGAGAAGACGAAGACGGTCCACTAGCTCATTCGGATCATCCCAGTGAACATAGTCATATGACATATTTGTTCGAGCCACCTCATACTTTGATACATTTCCACCTTTGTGCGCGCTATGTTCTATTATCGGAGAAATAAATTTACGGAATTTATAACTATTATTTTCCCGAAAAGCGCTATTACGCTTATAATTTTTTCTATGTGCATTCGTAGTCGTAACAATTTTCTCATAGTTGGTCAAATCGCTCGTTGTAAAATAATTAAGCTTTGGCACTTTTTTAAATAGTAACTCGACCAATCCAATACTTTTTGGATACTTTTGATGTCCAACATAAATATGATCGGGTTTGAAATTAATCTGCGAATCACCCACCATTAATTTATCGTCGGCGAGGTTTCGCACCCCATATGAGACGTCCAAGGTCGTCTTTTTATTCTTACGCAGTAGTCCGAGATATTCACGTATTAATTGATCGACATCTCCCGTGAATTTATCATCAGCATCATCCGATATTTCATCATCCGTTATTTCATCATCATTATTATTATCATCAGCACTATTATTCGCAGCTATAACCGTCTCATCAAGAGCCCCGTCAAACGAACTGTCCAGGAGGGTGCTATTTTGTATGCCTTCAATATCGTGATACTCCTCATCCTCCTCCCCCTCCATCTTCTCTTCTTTCTTGACATTCATTTTTTCATCCTTAATTTCTTGTTTCACGTTCTTTTTATATGAAACGAGTTCCTCCAACGGCTTGACGATTGGTTTAAACACATCTTGCATTTTTTGTTGCGCACTATCGCGGCCACTTTTTAACATTTGATGTTTCCGCCGTATTGCATCACTTGCCTTTGCAAGTTGACACAGTAAGTTTTTTTCCCTCAAAAGTTCCTTGCTTTTCATGTTGACACAGATACGGCAGACCTCAGACTGTCTCTCTGCTGAGAATGAGCAATTATTAATCATCGACAGTTAGGAAGGAATCAAAACCTCTTCTGTATCTACCCGCATTAATTTCACTATCTTTATCTATCGTAATAAATCCATACTTGTCGGATTTCCAACATTTCACACACATATTTTTGAAGCATGCGTGAGTCATATCCGTATTCACGTGATCGTTATACACATGTTTAAGATTCATATCATCCTGTTTAAATAGCACCACAAAATTTGCATTATCTCTTATGAGATGTTTCGGGATACGAGTATATGTCTGACAAAGATAAAAACTGTCGACAATCTCGTGTCTTCCCATGGAAAAAAATGCTCTAACATTATCCTGTTTTTCACATGCTATATCGTCAAAGATGAATATTGAGTTTGGACGAGCGTCACTCGGCGCCACAACTTGTTCATGCTCATTAAATGGATAATATTGAACGTCATCGACTGGTTTGAGTAATTGTTCGAGCAATTTGTACTTTGGTTGTTTCAACGATTTAGAATAGAGATAAATATTCTCAAATCGCAAGCCATTGGGGTGTATTAGTAGCGTCAGTAATGCATTAGTTTTTCCACAATTTGACGGACCACAAAACACTGCACGAATACTATCGGGTAGTATGTTTCCATGACGTCTTTGCTTCTTCTCCCCACCCCCTTCCACAAGTTTATCGAAATTAATTATGGGTAGTTGCCCGCCGGAAACTTGTTTCTTCGACTCCATCTCACATACGACTAATCGAAAAAACCCATATAAATCTCTTTATAATGTGAGTAATAATCAGTCGACGAGTGACCTTTGCACAGTGATGATTGTGCATGAGAACAAGAAATCCGGCAAAGGTTTAATCAATAGTCTAATTAATAATCTTCCAGTGGAATTACATCTACCTGGCTATCAATATTGTGGGCCTGGTACAAAGTTGGTCAAGCGTCTTGCTCGTGGTGATCCGGGCATAAATCCATTGGACGCTGCATGCAAAGTGCACGATATTGCATATTCGAAAAATCGCAATAATTTAAAAGCTAGACATTTGGCTGATAAAGCGTTGGCTGAGCAAGCCTGGCAACGTGTAACCGCGAAAGACGCTAGTATTGGTGAGAGAGCAAGTGCTTGGGCTGTGACGAACATTATGAAGGCAAAAACGAAATTTGGTATGGGAATGCAGTCTGTGAAAGGAAAGAAAAAAAAGACAAAGCCCCAAAAGAGTATTTGTTTGAAGAAAGTTATTAATGCCGCGCGGAAAGCAATGATTCGAAGCGATGATCCTCGTAAAGTCGTTATGACGGCATTGAAAGGCGCGCGTGCTAGTGTACGGGGCAATAAAGTACGCACTCCAAGAGTTCTACCTGTTCCCCGGAAAATTGGTGGTGTCTTGCCTTTTCTCGTACCCCTCTTCGCAGGCCTCAGTGCCGCTGGTGCATTGTCTGGTGGAGCTGCCGCAATAGCTAACGCTGTAAATGCTGCTCAAGCTGCTAAAAAACAATTGGACGAAAGAAAGCGGCATAATCAGAGGGTTGAGAACATTGCTCTGGGAAAAGGTTTGCACTTGAAACCATACAAGCAAGGATTGGGACTTTACATTAAGCCAAAAAACGTATAATAACGCTACCACGACAACCTCTCACCGACATCGATCTGCTGAAGTATGCGAAAATCATGAGAATTCCACATTTTTGTGGGATTTATATGCGTGATACATTACCTACAAGTGGACCCCTCACGCATGAATCGGCAATTGTGAATTTGGATGAAAATGTGGGTCCTTGCACACATTGGGTTGCGTACAAAAAGATTGGGGGAAAAGTCGTCTACTTTGACAGTTTCGGCAATCTCCCACCACCATCCGAACTAATGAGATATTTTGATGTTGGTAGCGTTAATTATAATTATAAAAAATATCAGGAATATGATACGATTGAGTGTGGACATTTGTGTCTTAAATTTTTATGTGGACAGTTAAATCGTCGAGATAGATATACACTATATAAACGTGCATTGTAGTGCTTTGGGTTTAGTATATTATTTGCAAGCATCATGGATGATAGTATAACATTGACGCTATCGGGATCATCCTCAGTTCTTGAGACACAATTTTTCCCCCCATCGAACTGTCTCCACACAAGACTTATGCTCTTGGACTCGTCGAACTGCTTACATTCAACTCAATACCCAACATCGACGTTGGATGCAACAAGCTTTATTTTGGATCACATATGGTAACCATACCAACAGGCAGTTACGAAATAGAGGATATTGAAAAGTATTTACAGGCAGAATTGTCTCATAATAACGTAAAATTCCAACTCAAGCCAAATAATATTACACTACGCAGTGAAATCGAGTGTGATCAACCTCTCATCTTCTCAGCTAATGATTCGATTGGACCTCTGTTGGGCTTTGGACCAAGGGTATTGAAAGCCAATAAAAGACATGAGTCTGATCTACCGGTGTCCATTCTCAAAGTGAACGCCATACGAGTAGAGTGTAATATAACCACAGGCGCATACATTAATGGGCAAAAAGTTCACACTATTCACGAATTTTTCCCGTCTGTGCCGCCTGGCTATAAAATCATCGAGGTTCCATCAAACGTCATTTATCTTCCAATCACGACTCGAATAATTGACAATATACAACTTCGTATTGTCGATCAGAACGGAGATTTGGTGAATTTTCGTGGCGAAGTCATCACCATACGACTGCATCTAAAATCCAATGGGCATAGTCTACAACAGAATACCCATTATTAATAAGCGATCATGGGATCCCGAAACCAGTCGTCGATCAACGCTCAAGGCGCTAACACCACAAAACGTACAACTTTTGAAGAACTTGGGTCTCAAAGTTCGTGGAGTGCGCGTGTGAGGAATTATTTGTTCTGTGCGTTGTGCATCTGCTGCGTGCAATGGAGGAAGAAATCGTAAACATTCAGACGCCCGTCATCTTCGACGAATCCATCGCACATTATGAGGTTCATGCTCATCAACCATACGCAACGTCAACATACAACAACAGTGATGAAATACGTATCTCAATACAGCATCAAGATTTATCAATTCTGCCGAGTAAAAGTTCCCTGCACATTTACGGAAAACTAACAAAGCCCGACGGTACACCGACAACTGCAACGAGTCTCGTTAACAATGCTATATGCTATTTATTCGAAGAAGTGCGCTATGAACTTAATGCGATTGAAATTGATCGTAATAAGAATGTGGGAACTACATCTCTTATAAAAGGATATACATCTTTCACACCGAGTAAGAGCGCGATGCTTGAAAATACGGGTTGGCTCGATGTAAAAGAGACCAAACAAATCGTGGATGCGTCGGGTAACTTTGATGTATGCGTACCACTGCGTATGCTGTTGGGCTTTGCTGAGGATTATCGAAAAATGGTTGTGAATGCGAAGCATGAATTGATTTTGACTAGATCACGCAGTGATGTCAATGCACTAATCCAAACAACTGCTGAAAATTATACGCTTGAATTGCGTAAAATTGAATGGCTTGTACCATATGTCACCTTGGCGGATCAACAAAAAATTCAACTTTTAAAGTTTATCGCCAAAGACACGCCGATTTCCATGAGTTTTCGTACGTGGGAATTATATGAATACCCGCTGTTGCCTACCACCTCTAAACATGTGTGGCCCATCAAGACTTCAACTCAGCTGGAAAAACCGCGATATGTAATTCTTGCATTTCAAACGGGAAGAAGAAATGTTACAACTAAGAATGCGAGCAATTTCGATCATTGTAATTTAACTAATGTGAAACTTTACTTGAACTCCCAATGTTATCCATATGGTAACATGAATTTGAATATACAACAAAATCAGTATGCACTACTCTACGATATGTATACAAACTTCCAGTCTACGTATTACAATAAGGAGAGTGAGCCATGGCTGAACAAAACGGAATTTCTGAAATATGCACCTCTCGTGGTGATTGATTGTTCAAAGCAAAATGACTCCCTCAAGTCCGGACCCGTGGATGTACGTCTAGAATTTGAGACGAAAACGAATATACCTGCACAAACATGTGCATTTTGCCTCATTCTACATGATCGTATTGTAGAGTACAATCCTATAAGTGGTGGGGTAAAAAAACTGGTATAAATTCACTAAAGTGTCCACACTCGAAATCAGTCGAGATGGAGTTTGTCATCGATCTACAGGGTTTCAAGGGACCCACCAACGAATTTATCCTCAAAGAAATTTCAATCATTCGAGCGGATGAGAAAAATTCTGAACCTCTAACGCTTTTCTTCGAATCACCATATTCATGGGACGCTCTACCGACAAAATATAAAATTACAAATGAATGGTTGGAACGCAATTTTCATGGAATACCGTGGGACCATGGCAGCATACCATACGACGCATTGAGAGTGCTTCTTCGAGCTATTTTACAACGCGCTCGCAAGATCTTTGTGAAAGGCAGTGAAAAGTCATTATGGCTAACGAGCTTAGACTTGCCAACGGAGATTATCGATATGGAAACTCTGGACTGTCCATCGCTGAAGAAGTTGCTGAAAACTCCATCGAATTGTCCACACCATACGAAAGATACGAGATTCAATTGTGCAACGATGAATGTCAAATCTTTACAAAGCTGGCTATATGTATACCGTGCATTATGTAGGCGAGGGATCTTTGAATAAAAAATCATTTTTTACTCTATGTGGTTTTTTGTTTTATTGATACAAAACTTTTTTTTTCTTTTGCTCCTTCTCCTTCTCCTTTACAATATTACAATTCACAGACAATTGAACATATATATACAGATTTATTTTATATTTTTTAAATTTCGTGAAATTCGACACTGTTCCACTGTCCACCGATGTACTTCATACGGAGTTGACCAGTCTGAGCAGCTTGAAGTAATTTTCCAAATGCTTCAGCTTCTCGTTCGAATGCTTTGACGGCTCGGCCAGGTAAAAAGATGGCGAATTCTCTCTCAACTTCAGCGACGTATCTCTTGCCATACTTTGTTATGACAGGCCGGATGTTGGAGATTGAATATTCCCCGTCGACTTGGAGATCTTTCAACTTTTTCGTTGGCAGAAACTCGGACATCTTGCAAATGTCGTTAATTCCGGAGAAAGCCATTTTTTTGGTATGAATATGGTTTTGAGAACTTTGTCCAAGATCACGTCTTGCTGGGAGCTCGTAAAGCTGTGATTTGATGCTCTCCTCTCTTTATTTTACGACTATTTCCAGATTTTCACCATCCATCCCCTTCCACTAACCCTCTAGTCATCCCCTCTCTCCATGCATTTTCCACATATCCAACAGGCTCAATCTTGTTGGACATATCCGTTGCAGCCTCCCCCTCGTCAAAAAACACTTGCGCCTAAGCATGTTTAGACGTGTTCTTGTGACTTGCCGCCGCCGTCGTGAACATCTGCATCCCTAAACAGGCTTAAACACGTTCGACGCATGCACCCTCTGCTGCTAACGTACACTTGCATCGCTGAACAGGCTTAAACACGTCCCACGCACTCTCCTCCAAACACTTTCGACAATCTCGACGTCGAGGTGGTGCACCATCTGTATGATCTCTCATCGCTGGTGTGTTCCAATGCTCGTTGCATCTTCCGTATGATTTAATTTCATTATCCAATTTGTAATATTCGGGTAAACGATCCCACAAAATATCCGTGAATTCAATAAAATATTTTTTAAACACCCTTGGTGATATGAATCGTAGCTCGTTTGTCGTCATTTCCTGTGGATTCTTAGCACGTTTAATCGCATATATGTACACGAGTTTGTCCATTATAAAACACTCTTGACAATCTCGGCGCATGGGTGCTGGACCATCGATGTGAGTCCGCTCCCACGGCGGATTATAATGATCATTACAATCACGATATGACTGTATTTCGCTATCATACTGCAAATGTTCAGGTAAACGATCCCACAGCATATTAATAAATTCACTGTAATATCTTATGAGAAAACCCTTGGGAACTGATTCCAGTTCATTTTTCGTTAACGTCCAGGGTTCTTTCGATGGATGGATTGTGTACATACTTGCACATCTTTCCATCTTGAGAGTAATTCGTGAAATAATTTTTTTTCGGTTTTCTTTGATCGCTTTCGTCAATTCCAACATATCACCCCCACCCCATACATTTGAGATCCAATCATTTAGAAGAATTAAATAATTTGATTTATCATTATTATTATTATTGCGTATATTCCTCCCCATCTAGCCCTCTCTCTCTCCCACACACGAGATCCTTCCATCTGTCCGTCTTTCTCACGCACACATATTCCTTACATCTAGCTCTCTCTCTCTCTCACACACACATATATTCCATCTATCTTTCCATCTCTCTCACACACACATATTTCATCTATCTCTCCATCACTCTCATGCACACATATTTCTTCCATCTATCCATCCCTCTTACTCGCACGTGCACCCCCCCCCCTGCAGGCCCTTCGCTGCGAGACCCATGGATCCCCCCCCCCTCCCTCCGCCCTGCACACGCGCCAGCGCTACGGACACATGGCTCCCCTCCCCTGCATACCCTTCCCCGCAATAGACCCCGCGCTCCCCCGTCCCCGCACCCCCCCTGAGATCCCTGAGTTCGAACCCGCTCTGCTCTATTACTCACCTCATATACAAAATTCAGAATTCTTTGAATGATCTGTTTCCGTTTATCAGTGATATAGATATTTGACGTGAAACCAGCAGGTCAAAAAAATCGATGTCTCCGATCATACTCTCGATATTTTCCTGTTTTCTCTATCATGAGAAAATATTGTTGTTAAATCGCTAGCCTAAAATAAAATTACTTGTAGGAGTTGATTTTTTGAAAATTGAGTACTTTTAACGACTCAAAAAACAACTTTTTTGCTTTTGTGTATAAATCCACCGGATTTTGGAAATCGAGAATTTCACTTCGATAAATCGAAACTGTATTCAAAACCCTTAAAAATTACCAAAAATTAACCTCATTCGTCGCATTTATGACGCCACAATCGTAGAACAACGTTTTTTCGAAATCAAGAATAACTGGAAAACCTTATTTTTAAAAAATCTGAAAAAATCATATTAAATTTTTACGACAAAAAATCTCTATTTTTGCGGAGTTTGATCTAGTTCTGACCAATAGATTTTATAAATGGGTTTCATGCACATGGGTGTATAATGGGTATATACACAACAAGCCATGCATTTTCATTTTTTGTTCTTCTGTTATTTTGTTATATTGGACGATTTCAATACCAATTTATATAAAATTCATATAAATAAATTGAATCAGGAAAGATACTTTGAAAGAACTTTCAAAAAGAAGTGAAATCAATCACAAAATACTTCTAAAAAGTAATAAAAGGATGCCAAGTATTAAATCCAAAAAATTCGAATTAAAAAAAAAATCCCAAAAACTTAAAATTTAGAGGAAATCCCAAGAACTTAGAAATTAGAGGAAATCCTTAAAATTTGAAATCTGAAATTAAAAAAAAAATACAAATCAGACAAGCCAAGCCAAAAATTTGGCGTACGTAAATTATCAAAGACCAAGCCAAACTAGAAAACTTGGCATGCAGGGTTAAGGTAGTACATCCCTGACCATCCAATTCAAAAGTAAGCATAGTTTATGATGCACGAATAAGGGAGAGCCCCCATGGCTGAAGCTGAAAACTTTTGGCACTACCTATCCACTGCGTACACCAACACTTAGAAAGGTCGTGTATATGAATGGCGCATACAGACTTTCGTGTATACGAATGAACGCACACAAACACGTTCGTCATACTTTGAACATTTATAACTCAGGAACTTTGTGGTAAAATGGGACAATTTTTTTTTTCAAAATTGTCGCCAAATACGCCTTTATCCTTGCGTAAGTTTTTTATCGTCTTTTGTCCGTAATTTATTTATTAATAACCGAAATGTGATATATTGTAGTACTTAACCTATGCAAAGCGTGTTAAAAACGCCGATTCCAATTGTAAATATCTCGAGAACTGAATGGTCAATAGATTTGAAATTTTACAAGCGCATTCTGAATGTTCTGAATAATATTAGTTTCAAATTACAACTTTCTCTGTCCCAGAGCGGTTTAGGCATGTACTACCTTAAGAACTAATACGCTCGGCGAGGGAAAACGGAGTCCAGTCGCCCTTACCGTTTAACGAAGGAGTGAATGAAAGAGAAAATAAAAAAGAAAACAATTCATCAAGTGCACTAGTAAGAAACCATGAGGAAAAACACAAGGGGTAACGGCCGAGTAAGCTAGTGAGTAACTATGAGAAAAGTTCACTGAGAAAAATCTTGTACAAGGTTTATATTTAACCGAACGGACAATTATATAATCATTATTTCTGGAATAGTTGATAATCTTTTATTGACCTTTTTTTATGTCCGAATTTGATAAATCATAGTAGCATCACTGCACATAATGGTTGCAATAATCATAAATATCGTTGCTACTTCTTTGTCATAAATTTTCTTGGTGTAATATATGTAACGTTATTATATTTTCATAACGATTTATTTTTGATTTTCCTCTCTTAACGGCCAATCGTTTAAATATCGAATACTCATCTTAACTATTGAACGTCGATGACATCCGCGACGTACGCAGAAATGCGACCGGGCCTGGATTTGCGATGATTTTCGTGGATGCACGTGACGATTGAACGAGTGTATTAGAATATTCAAGATTCTAATTGACCATATAAAGAGCGATGCTCTAATTACGGTTAAATTCAAAAATCGCATAACGATCATTGTATATAATGCGTCAGTAATCGTGAGCAAACTACAGTAGACGATCAGATAACTCAACTCGACGGGACCGGAAACGTTCGCATAACTTAACTTTCCCCTTATTCTCCTATTCACGTGTCTAAGTGCATGCGCACTGCGCATGTTGACAATACGCATGCTCATAGATGTTTCGTGGTCGCTCGAAGGTTTAAATTGAGGAGAAACGGTCATAGGGGGAGTTAAGAAATGCAAATATGTTCCCATGGTAATGAGTTAAGTTATGCGAGCGATCAAGTTATCTGATCGTCTACTGTACTTGACAGTAAAATATACAAGTGATAATAATCTGTGTTAACACTATATGAGTAGGTATAATAATTTTCTACCTTATCTCGTGGAAATCTTATGGCTCCTCCCGGGCTGATTTTTCTTAATCCTGCACGCTAAGTTTTCTAGTTTGGCTTGGTCTTTGATAATTTACGTACGCCAAATTTTTGGCTTGGCTTGTGTGATTTGTATTTTTTTTTATTTCCGATTTTTAATTTTTAGGATTTCCTCTAAATTTTAAGTTTTCGGGGTTTCCTTTAAATTTTAAGTTTTTGGGATTTTTTTTAATTCGAATTTTTGGGATTTTAATAAATACAGGAACGTCCAGAACGCTGATGGAATGCATCGTATGTGTATCGTGTATGTGTATATAGCAAAAAATTGCACGCGCCCCGTTCGGATTTCTTAGTGCTTACTAGTTTATTGGTAGTTCATTCACCGGTACTCTGGAGTAGTGGCTAGCGTGCTTGCCTCTAAACCAGAGAATCGGGAGGTCCTGGGTTCGATTCCCTGTGCCGTAGTCTCGTCGAGAAATAAAAATATGGGCGTGACAAGCCCCAGCTATACATATGTGGCATACCTAAGTCTTGTACAGGTGTGAGTCACATGTACATAGCTGTAGTCCATGTTTACAATTTCTCGACGAGGCGCGACGTAGCTCTGGCATCTGAAGACGAACTCAGGACCGACTCGGGGGAGGGGGGGGGAGGAAGTGGTGGGGAATATTGGAAGGGGAGAAAGAAGTGGGGAATATTGGAAGTGGAAGATTGGGGAAGGTGAGAGGGGGTCGGCTAAAGGCTGAGGAGGAAGGACCCCGGGCTTCTGGAAAAAAAAATATAGTAGTTTCTTCGTGTTAAAAAAATAACTCATTACTGTGTGGGCCGCGTGTGGAATCTAGTGAAAATGCGCTTCGTTTGTTTTAGACAAACCGGATAAACCGCACCATCAGCTGTCACAGCCGTTGTTTATGTCAGTATTATATTTACTTTATTGAATAATTGACGCAAGCGACTATTATTAAATTTTTTAATTTTCCAACCTATTTTCCGATCGTTAGATTGAGATTTTTTTCCAGCGAAGAAAAGTTTATTTCTTGTGCGATAACCTAAAAAGTGTCAAAGGAAGTGTTTATTATCATCTGGAAGAAATTTAGCAATTCTTATCTCAAGACATATTGTCCCTAATAAATGAGAAATAATAAAAAAATCAATTAAATTGAAAAATTGTTGAAAGTCATTAAAAAATTATTTCTAAACTTATAATACCCTTCAAAAATATTGTTTGTTCCACAGGAAGTGTTAATCACCGATGCCAGGGACCGAGGAAGATTTTGCCATACGTTGAACTTCGAAGGCTGTTTCCCGAAACCTAGTATTTCAAATACTCTGCGCGTAATCCAGAAATAACCGCTGGATGGATTTTGTTCTACGGCGTCTTATTTTCTTCGTTACGTTTTCTCCCACGGAATAAACGCAGCACATTTTGATTAAAGTGAAAATTGTGACCAGGAGAATATCAGGAAAGTTCAAAATAGGCTAACTATTTCAAAATAGGCCTTCAGCTTTGAAATAAAAGGCTAAAAAAAAATGTGCCGCGTTCATTCTATGTGGAAAAGTGTCACAAAGAAAAAAAGACGTCGTAGAGTAAAATCCGTTGAGCGGTTTATTCTGAATCACGCGCAGAGTGTGAAAACTAGGTTTCAAAACATTCAATTTTCAATTTTTAGGATTTTTTTTAATTCGAATTTTTGAGATTTTTAATACTCGGCGTCCTTTTTTTTACTTCCTAGAAGTAATTTGTGATTGATTTTACTTTTTTTCAAAAGTTCTTTCGAAGTATCTTTCCCGATTCAATTTCTTAAAATGAACTTTATATAAATTGGTGTTGAAATATTGGTGATTAATATCAATATTCATAGATATGCTGTATATATATAAATCGAAAAGTGCGATGAGTAGGGTAGACTGGCCACGGTTGTAACAATTTTTATTTGGTTGCCCATAATTTTGTTAGTGAGCCAGTTAGCTGGACGAAAACTGTTCTTTATAGTGAAGTGTACATTTTTCTACATATAAATACCAAAATCTTGTCCCTAAGTACAAAATAGGAGCAAATTAGAAAAAAAGGAAAAAGTGTCACAACTGACCACACCCCAGGGGTGGTTGTGACAGTGCTTGGGGTCGGAAGTGACAGGTTAAAAAATACACCAAGACGGTCTTAAATCACTTTTATTGCAAGTCATATGTAACATAACGCGATATAATCTTTTTCTGGAAAAAGTTAACATTAACAAAACAAAAGAAATGAAATTTGAGAACACTTTAATCGATTGTAACTAATAAGCCATTGTAGAATCTATACTTATTATATAACAGCCTTCATATTAAAATATAATCTCTTGTAATGACTGAGGCCCTGTACGAATAAGTTATTATAACAGGCTTCATATATCATCATTATGTATCATATACCATACACAATATATCATATCATATGATTAATCAAAACTTATTTTCTTCTTCATAAGCAATTTTATAGTTTTTTGCGTCACACTGTCCTCTTTCCGTCTTCCTCAAGCGTTTTCTGCACATCTAAAAGCAAAAAAAGTAAATTTTACTTGTGTCACAACCGTACCCAACGCACTCCTTCGCAAAAAAACAATCGCCATGACAATAAATAATAATCTACGTAAAAAGTAATCATTGGTATTTAACTACTAATGTTTAACTTATAACGAGGAAAAAAACTGAGTACGCTATCTGTACAGATATAACGAAAATTATTAAAAGAAATAAAATAAAAATACTTACTTTTGAATGGTGAAAAGCAATGTAGGCCTCTGCTGGCGTTAATGTCGAGCAATGGCGAATGCAGCACTGTGAAACATGTTGAGTCGGACATGCCGCTCGTCTCTCCCTTTGCATAACCCGCCCGCCCGGTATTCCTTATAGCTTCGGTAATATAGCGACTGTCACAACTGTACCATGGCACAACCGTACCAAGTCTACTCTACGATGTTAATATTGACATTAAGAGCTTATATTTCCACACGCTCTTTCTTATACCTAAGTAAAACTTTTGAGCCTGTATGGGTGAAGAAATTTTTTTTTCAACGCCCTAATCTATGTATTAGGGTGAATCGAAAAAATTAAAAACTGTTGGTTACCCCCAGAAATCAAAGATATCGTAGGAATAAAGGTCTCTGTGCAACGGATTTTGAATTTTTTTAGAAGGCGCGCGGGACGTTTAAGAACACCATTTTTAGCGTTGAATTTACTGCATTACTGATAAATGGAAACAGATCATTCTAAAAATTCTACATTTTTTATATAAAGTGCCCAGATATGTACTCTTTCAAACCCATACTTACTGAACCCTAACAAATGGCTTATATATTTGAAAAAAAATCTCTAAAAATCAATCTTTCACTATTTTTCAATTCATTATATCATTAAATACTGATTTTTGTCTTCTAAAATGTTTTTGTATTTCTTCGATCTTTTTTCTTGTAAAACTAAGTATCAGTATTGCTTACAATGCGAAAATTGCTAAAAAAATAAATCTTTTTGAATATAAAAATTTCAAAAAAAAAAAATTTATTTTTTAGCAATTTTCACATTGTAAGCAGTGTTGCCAGAAAAAATTTGAGGCTCGTACTGAACTGCAGCACCAAAACGTACTGGATGAAAAATGTTCGTACTAAATCGAGCGGCAATTTCAAATTCAATTGAATGCGTTCGTAGTATGATTATGGTGGATGTTCTATGAGTTTTATACTAACTGATACTACAACATAAGTAGGTTTATAAATTAGTTCTAATACAGACAAAATGAGTAATATTTTTTTTTTATTACAGTTTTTTTAAACATAGTATGTATCGATGTGTAATCGGTCTCTAGTTTTACTTTTCATCAAATTCCATTGTGAAAGAACGCGTTCTGCGACTGCCGACGAATGAGGCAGAGAGAGAACTCCTTTTACCAATTTTGTGAGGTTCGAAAACATAGGGTTATTCAATTTGTTCTTTAATTTGAGAATTCCCGTTCAAAAATCTTCGATCAAACTCTCAGTTGATTTTTCGAGCTCTCAAATCGGCCAATAGTCTCCATGCATTGTTCAATCTTTCAACATTATCAACGAGTTGGGGAAACAGTTTCAAAGCAGGCACCGCAATGCTCGTAGCGTTTCCTGACAAAGCAATTGTCGGATTGAATTGGCTAACAAACAAGACAGTAGGATCATCGAAGTTAAACCTTTTCTCTATTTGTTCCGATAAGACGGTGTAGAAACCGAGAGCTCGTGTCTTGAAATTGTGAATTTCTGTCGGATCGATATTCTGGCCCAATAACAAAAGATCAGTTTTAGCTCCAAAGTACATTTTTTTCGAGTGTAAAGGAGTTTCTTGGATTCTTTGGGTCAATTTTTTGTAGTTCAACTCTGTCGAGATGGGTGAACAAGAGATAAATCTTAAGTTTCTCGGCTTGAAACTCGATATTCAATTTGTTGACAAGATCAAAAACATTGGATAAGAATGTGAAATACTCTTTGAATATTGGCGATTTTAGTTGACCTAAAATCGTCTGAGTCGAAGTTAAATTCTCCTCAAAGCATTCATCGGTGAATAAAAGAATCGGTGCGTCCGAGTTTTCAAGTACGCGATCTACAGCAGCCTACAATGAGATAATACCAAACAGGAAATGGAAAAGATTATTTAACACGACGTAGAATACCGCGATGTCTTTAGGTGACGACAAAAATTATTAGACAAATTTCTCCGAGACGTTTGCTTCTCCTATACAGGTTCTTCCTCTACAAATCAAAAATTCACAATTACATTATTTATTTGAGTTTTCGTGTGTCCAATAGTCCAATACTGAATTTATGGTGGAAACATAGGTCACGTGGTATGCTGATAATTTCAATATTTCACCTTAAGGAAGTTTTTACAGTACAATTGGATGGAGGACTATCATTACCAAAAAAAGGCATGTTTCAAAAGAAAAACTAGTTCGAAACGAGATGAATATGAGTTTAAGAACACTGAATCACCCAGAATTAAAATTTAAACCGTACCAACGAAGAAGAAAAATGAGAAGATGAAAAAGATCAAGAAGGAGAAAAAGAAGAAGAGGAAAAGAAGGAAGAGGACGAGGAGGAGGAAGAGGACGAGGACGAGGATGAGGACGAGGAAGAAGAAGAGGAAGAGGAAAAGGAAGAAAAACCAGAGAAAAAACAAAAAGAAGAGAAAGAAACAAGAAAAAGAAGAGAAAGAAACAAGAAAACAAAGAGAAAGAAGGGAAAAAAGAAAAAGATGAAGAGGCAGAGAAAGAGGAAGAAGAGAAAGAAAACAAGAGGAAGAGAAAGCGGGAAGGAGAAGAAAAAGGAATTCACAAATTCAATTCAGGTCTATTTCCGTGCGCACTAGTTTTTCTTTAAAAACGTGTACAATCTTAAAAATTGAAGTCCTCGATTGAATAAAATGTACCGCGAAGACTGCCTTGAAAACACGAAAAGCCTACCTGCAACGAGAGCCACCGCGTTTGGCTTGGGTGTAACAGCTTGTGTGGTTTTGATTCCACGAAAACCTGAAATTCTTTTAATTTCTCAAGTCTCTTGCTGCTGTGAGCGAAGTGATTGTAAATCCCTCGTATTGAATCTTCCAAACTCCGAGGCAGTTCACGGGCTGCTGCTGATGAACAAAGGTGAAACGAATGACAAATACAGCTAAGAACGAATAAATTCGGTATGACTTGTTTTAATTGAGCTTGTACGCCACTGATGTTTCCCATCATCATGGATGCGTTATCCGCGGCGAATCCAATCTTGTTAGTGAGAGGTACAACGAGATCCTTAAGATATTTGATAATTGCATTAAACAAATCCTCTGCAGTGCAAGATGTTACTTTGAGCAAGGCAAGGAACCCTTTTTTGCCCTGGTGTTGTTCCTCGTCGTAAAATCTCCCCACCATCACCAAGGATTTTTCGGAACTTACGTCCGTCGTCTCATCGATTATAATCGAGAATAAAGAATATCTGAGTTTCTCGGAAATCTCTGCGATTAGCTGCGCAGCAATACAGTCTTTCGTTAAACTCGTGGCTTTCGTTCTAGCCAACATGATGGCTTCCGTCACTTTTGAATCCGGACAGACAGAAGAAATAAGTCTTGGCAGGTGATCCATAAGGAGAAATGGCAAATTATGCTCGTGAAGAAACATTGTTAACTTTAATTCAGCGGCCTTGACTAGCCTGCTTTGCTCCGCCTGTTTTTCATTTTCGAAAAAATCTTTGATTTCTATCGTTTTTTCAGCAAACTCGACCCCCGGTCGATGACAAGCTGTATCTTTGTGCCTTTGCAAATGTGAATGGCCTCCAATGATGACCTTCAAGCATGCTTTGCAAAATGGCTGATTAGATTCCATTTCGAGCCAAGGAAACCTTGAAATCCAGTTTTTATTGAATTTTATTTTATATCGTTTTCTCGTACGGCTCTTGGTTTGTTGGTTTTCGTATTCCCGTCAACACTTTCCGCCGTATCTGAGCTGTCAGATGAAGTCTCTTTTTGCTGATGAGACACTGCTTCATTCCTTTAAGAAAGTTTATAAATATTATCGATAAACAGATTTGGTAATAGGAAAATTGGTTTAAAAAGTCACATACTCGAAGTTTCGAACGTTCAGCTGAACGAAAAATCAGTAGAAGAGTTCATTAGACGGAAAAGCTTGTGAGTATTTAATCAATAATAATGTCAAAAACTCAATGAAATTTGAAGAATTATTACCAAAGTACTAACGAAGTCCCAAAATTGTTCTGTAGAAGAACAAATTAGTTGATTATTCTCTATTATTATTCGTTCATTTGAACGTTTGGAACTTCAAGTCTATAAAAAGTCTTGCAAAGAATCTTGACATTTCAAGAATCTTTTCAAGAATCTTCTAAAGAGTCTTGTTCCCGATCTCATGTTTGACTCTTTTCAAGAGTTTTTGTAAGATTCTTGAAAAGATTCTTTTTTCTACGCAGGGAAGCAAACAATGAGAGAGCCAATGAGAAAAAATACATACTTTTCTGTTGTAGGGACTGTGATTCTTTTTTTCGCAGGAATATCTGCATCCATCCGTTTTTTTTATTTGAAGCCAGGGAATCTAGAAAATAGAAATTTTCTTATGCATTTTTTTTTCAAATACACCAATTTGATATGCAATCAAAACAGATTATTCGATTGTGTATTAGAATATACGATTAAATAATACGCTTTGATTACATATCGAAGTAATTATTCTGCGTCTAGTTTTCTTTACCTCTGTTCATTTATTGCACCATTGGCGGAATCATTATGAGACGCCGACGTAGACCCTCGCGCTTCTTCTCGTTGCTCAATTAAATTGGCGGAATCATTATGAGACGCAGAGGCAGACACTTTCTTTTCCTCTCGTCGCTTAATTAAAAATCTAAAATGAAATATAATTAACCTTTAACATACTGAATTTTTATTGCTGAATTGTAAGCTCCGAATGATGTTGAAGTTGGCATTGTTGCACCGCATGAAAAATATTTTTTTAAATTCATTTCTAGTAAAATTTACGCTCTTCTCATGCATGTAGTATCTCAATATTCTCAATCTCAAGCCATTGATAAAGACTGCAAAGTATATTTCAACGATTTTATTTTTTTACAACTTATTAAAAAAATGAACTTTATTGAAAAATAAACTATTTTCGTTGCATTCACACGATGAAAACCTTAATAACATATAGCTTTTATGCACAATGGAGACATACGTTTCCATAGCGATTTGCGATGCACGTGAAAAGCACGCTCTTAATTAGCTTCGATAATTTCTTTTCAACGATCAGGCTGGGGCTGGACATCTGCTTCGGCCTCGTTCTTTCGTTTCAAAAACGAGTATCGGAGTATGTGCATAACAAAAAAGAATAAATAATTCTCACTCCCTGCACAGTTGCACCACGTGCTTGGGACGCTTGATTGTTAATTAACTATTATTCATCGGACGTATATTTAAATTTTTCAAATCAATTTTTTTCGTTTTTTTTCAAGAGTCGAACAAACGCGTGAACGTTACGGATATCGCTTTTGACGCCTTTGCAGAAAAACGTTTTCCAGTTGATTAAATCCACGTTGTGAACGAACATGCTATTACGCTATTACATTCGGCATACCGCCATTTACGGAAACAGGAAATATCCCCAACAAAAATAAACGTATAGCCGGGTTTCCACCGGGACCGAGATTAATTTCCTAGGAACCGATCGACCGATCGGATTAATTACACACACATTTACGTGTATTAGATCGGACGATCTGACTGGTTACACGATACGTCAAGTACGCGAAATAGTCAAACAAAGCGCCAGGATTGGTCGTTCTCGTCTCGTCTCTCTCGCACTCAGGCCGAACCTCCATTTAACCCCGCTGGCGTAAAAACGTATTGAATTTACGAGCGGCGTACTACCGTACTGAATTTCATAAAAACGTACTGAATTCAGTACAATTGTATCGAACTGGCAACGCTGCTCAAAAGCCTGTGTATAAGCTGAAAGCCTGTGTATACGATAGTGAGGAGAGAGAGAGAGAGAGAGAGAGAGAGAGAGAGAGAAAGAGAGAGAGAGAGAGAGAGCGATGTTAATCTCGCACACATTCACATTTCCACTACCACATACAAGCCCTTCTATCGTATCACACCGCGAGGTAGAGCGCCGCACGCCGTCTATCGCACAGACTTATATATTCTCACGCTACGTTACAAGCCTCTCTGTAAAAGTCGTATCACGCGAATGCCAGCTATAGATATATAAGCCACTGTGCTTATCTCCCACAGACTCATATTTCTCACACTACGCAACCGGCCTCTCTGTAAAAGGGTATCACACCGCTTATACACGGGTTTGTGTATCTATAGAGACGTATCAGGCAAACTTGAAGAATTTTCGCGATTATACATATTCAAATCAATTCGCCCAATATGATGATATCTCAGTAACGCGTGGGCGGAAAAAAATAACATCGGATTCAAATGAAAGATACAATTATTTCTAGATCACTAGTGCTCGTAGATCTTAAAAAGACAGTCGTGTTTTTTTAGTAATTTCGGATTGAAATTCAAATCGGGTTCGGCGGGAGGCATATTCACGTATATAAGAGTGCGCAGCGATCTCGGCTGGGATTCTCTCATTTTTTAATACTTGGCGCCGAGAGGCTGCCGCGTCTCTTGATACAAAGTTGCATATATATCTCTCTATATTATATAAAAATGTCGCCGCCGCCCCCGCCACCCCCGCCGCCCCCGCCGCCCCCACCGCCCCCGTGTACAAGAATCGAGACGGCCTGAAGTTGGCCACAGACTAAGCAGGGTGAAGTTAGCCATGGAAACGAGAATCGAGCGGGGTAAAGTTGGCCATGGAATCGAGAATCAAGCGCGGTGGAGTTGGCCATGGATTCGAGAATCGAATTCAGCGGTTGGTTGCCGGGTGTGGAGGGGGGTGGCATGGGATGGTGGGGAGGGGGTTGGGGAAGCTGGCGGGCGGGGGGTCGGGGTTTGGGTTAGACGCGAACCTTTACGATGCGAGGGCGCGTAGCGCCCGAGCCCTACAAGCCCCTAGTATATATCTCTCTATATTATATAAAAATTTCGCCGCCCCCGCCCCCGCCCCCGCCCCCCGCCCCGCCCCCGCCCCCGCCCCCGCCCCCGCCCCCGCCCCCGCCCCCGCCCCCGCCCCCGCCCCCGTGTACAAGAATCGAGACGGCCTGAAGTTAGCCACAGACTAAGCAGGGTGAAGTTGGCCATGGAACAATAAAACGAGCGGGGTGAAGTTGGCCATGGATGGCCAAATTCAGCGGTTGGTTGCCGGGTGTGGAGGGGGGAGGCGTGGGATGGTGGGGAGGGGGTTGGGGAAGCTGGCGGGCGGGGGGTCGGGGTTTGGGTTTACGATGCGAGGGCGCGTAGCGCCCGAGCCGCACGGGCCCCTAGTATATATATATATATATATCTCTATATTATATAAAAATGTGGCCGCCGCCCCCGCCACCCCCGCCGCCCCCGCCGCCCCCGCCGCCCCCGCCGCCCCCACCGCCCCCATGTACAAGAATCGAGACGGCCTGAAGTTGTCCACAGACTAAGCAGGGTGAAGTTGGCCATGGAACAATAAAACGAGCGGGGTGAAGTTGGCCATGGAATAAAGAATCGAGCGGGGTTAAGTTGGCCATGGAATCGAGAATCGAGCGGGATAAAGTTGGCCATGGAATTGAGAAACGAGCGGGATGAAGTTGGCCATGGAATCGAGAATCGAGCAGGGTGAAGTTGGCCATGGCATCGAGAATCAAGCGGGATGAAGTTGGCCATGGAATCGAGAATCGAGCGCGCTGAAGTTGGCCATGGATGGCCAAATTCAGCGGTTGGTTGCCGGGTGTGGAGGGGGGAGGCGTGGGATGGTGGGGAGGGGGTTGGGGAAGCTGGCGGGCGGGGGGTCGGGGTTTGGGTTAGACGCGAACCTTTACGATGCGAGGGCGCGTAGCGCCCGAGCCGCACGGGCCCCTAGTATATATATATACTAGGGGCTTGTAGGGCTCGGGCGCTACGCGCCCTCGCATCGTAAAGGTTCGCGTCCAACCCAAACCCCGACCCCCCGCCCGCCAGCTTCCCCAACCCCCTCCCCACCATCCCATGCCTCCCCCCTCCACACCCGGCAACCAACCGCTGAATTCGATTCTTGAATCCATGGCCAACTTCACCGCGCTCGATTCTCGATTCCATGGCCAACTTTACCCCGCTCGATTCTCGTTTCCATGGCTAACTTCACCCTGCTTAGTCTGTGGCCAACTTCAGGCCGTCTCGATTCTTGTACACGGGGGCGGTGGGGGCGGCGGGGGCGGCGGGGGTGGCGGGGGCGGCAGCGACATTTTTATATAATACAGAGAGATATATATATATACTAGGGGCCCGTGCGGCTCGGGCGCTACGCGCCCTCGCATCGTAAAGGTTCGCGTCTAACCCAAACCCCGACCCCCCGCCCGCCAGCTTCCCCAACCCCCTCCCCACCATCCCACGCCCCCCCCTCCACACCTGGCAACCAACCGCTGAATTTGGCCATCCATGGCCAACTTCAGCGCGCTCGATTCTCGATTCCATGGCCAACTTCATCCCGCTTGATTCTCGATGCTATGGCCAACTTCACCCTGCTCGATTCTCGATTCCATGGCCAACTTCATCCCGCTCGTTTCTCGATTCCATGGCCAACTTCATCCCGCTCGATTCTCGATTCCATGGCCAACTTAACCCCGCTCGATTCTTTATTCCATGGCCAACTTCACCCCGCTCGTTTTATTGTTCCATGGCCAACTTCACCCTGCTTAGTCTGTGGCCAACTTCAGGCCGTCTCGATTCTTGTACACGGGGGTGGGGGCGGGGGCGGTGGCGGGGGCGGGGGCGGGGGCGGGGGCGGGGGCGGGGGCGGGGGCGGGGGCGGGGGCGGGAGCGGCGGCGGTGGCGGTGGCGGCGAAATTTTTATATTATATAGAGAGATATATAAATATACTAGGGCCCGTGCGGCTCGGGCGCTACGCGCCCTCGCATCGTAAAGGTTCGCGTCTAACCCAAACCCCGACCCCCCGCCCGCCAGCTTCCCCAACCCCCTCCCCACCATCCCACGCCTCCCCCCTTCACACCCGGCAACCAACCGCTGAATTTGGCAATCCATGGCCAACTTCAGCGCGCACGATTCTCGATTCCATGGCCAACTTCATCCCGCTTGATTCTCGATGCCATGGCCAACTTCACCCTGCTCGATTCTCGATTCCATGGCCAACTTTATCCCGCTCGTTTCTCGATTCCATGGCCAACTTCATCCCGCTCGATTCTCGATTCCATGGCCAACTTGACCCGCTCGATTCTTTATTCCATGGCCAACTTCACCCCGCTCGTTTTATTGTTCCATGGCCAACTTCACCCTGCTTAGTCTGTGGCCAACTTCAGGCCGTCTCGATTCTTGTACACGGGGGCGGGGGCGGTGGCGGGGGCGGGGGCGGGGGCGGCGGCGGTGGCGGTGGCGGCGAAATTTTTATATAATATAGAGAGATATATATTTACATATACACATACATGTATATATACATACGAATATTTTACAGGAATTTCTTCCCTTCTGGGAAATACAAAATCCTATTTTTTTGAGAGAACGACTATTCTCGATCGCGTAGTCCTATAAATAAGCATGTCTTGTCCCATCAATCAGTCATTTTTACCAAAATCGTTATCTTATTTAATTTATCCACTTTACGCACATTAATTACACTTAAACTGATAGTAACGGTTAATGAATCATACGTAATTGAAGAAAAAAATTAACACTTAAGGTGACGTTGCCCTGTGTAAAATTTCCGCAGCGCGGCAGCTGAGTTTGGAGTGGGTAGAAAGCGCGATAGGAGTCGTTAGATTTCGGAAGCGTGTTGCCATGGTAACGCGTTAAGTTATGGGAGCTGTTAAGTTATAGGGGGTTAAGTTGTAAGAGGGTTTACTGTTTGGGAGATTAAATTGTGGGAGCGTCCACTGTTTAGCTACCATAGTGTAAAGCTGGAGACACAATGACAAAAATAAAAAATAAGGAATAAGGAATAAGGATCAGCTATCCGATTAGCGTAGTTTTTCTAAAAAGCACGGTGATTGGCTGATTCTTATTCCTTATTTCTTATTCTTGTAACTGTGTCTTGGGCTCAAGCGTTCAATATAATGTAGCCAAAATTTGCTTTCGTTTATCGATTATTTTTCTGTCATCGTAATCACGGCTGTTGTATTGTCTTCTTAAATTATAATGTTGAAAAATATGACATCCCGCGTGGAAAAAAAGAATCTTTGACGAATCTTTGAAGAATTTTTGAAGAATCTTCAAAAGATTTTTTTCAATATTCTTAGATTTTTTTTAGATCCTCCCAAAGATTCGTTCGAAGATTCTTTCAAATATTCTTTCAAAGATTCATTCAAAGATTCTTCAAGGATTCTTCATAGATTCTGCAAAGATTCTTTTTTTTTACGCGGGATGTGATTTTTAAAGTAAACATATGTGCAATTCGATCGAGTGTAGTGTGGTGTATTGTGTGGGGATGTTTTTTTTCTATTAAGAGAATTGTGTTTTTCAGGAACATAAGGTTATGTTTCATGTAATTTTTTTCTGTGCATAAAAGTAATAATAATATTTGAGACAAAAAATTTATGTACGTAGAAGCCCAGCAAACACACTTGGATTATTTACGAAACATTTACGTATAATTGAAATGTAATAACTACGTCATATAATTTTCATCATAAATTCGTAACTTTTTCATAACGCACGTAAACGAGATGTATATAATACGTCCTGACGATATGTAGTAAGGATGTCAATGAAAGATGTAGGAATTACGAAAAACTATAGACATCACAAATACGTAACATTGATACGTCAAGATCTCGTCACTCTTATACGAGATATTTACATGTACTGTAAACTTGTCGATGCTGTAACAATTATAGAACATTGGTGATATTATAATCTCGTAGTATAGGCTACGTAGCAAATATGTCACACTGTGACATAAATGTTATAAGACATTTCTTGTAACAAATCCGTAACAATTATAGAATATTGCTGTAACAATTATAGAACATTGGTGATGTTATAATCTCGTAGTATAGGCTACGTAGCAAATATGTATAATGTGTGACATAAATATCACGAGTCATTTCTTGTAGCAAATCCGCAACATATACGTATCATACATTACGAGAAATGTCTTCAATCATTTTAAGGTTATGTCGATTAAGGAACGTAAACACTATGTGAGTGTAAAGTACAAGGAGGTGATATCGAATAATCCAGCGTAATACAGAATAAACCAGAATAATACAGCATACATTGCAAGAGGTAAGTTTAATGTGATCCCTTTATTTAAAAAAAAAAAAAAAGTTATATGGGTATTTGCTATGATGGAAAAACACCCAGGAATTTCCCTTACTCGGTTTATAACCTTATTCGCGTTGCACGTTCGCTTAATTTCTCTTTGCCCTTTCTTTCTGTGTTGCAGGCCTGTTTTGAAATTGATAACTTATTTTCAATTTTCCAGGCATTGTCCTGGTCACAATTTTGACTTTAATCAAAATTTGCCGCGCTCATCCCATATTAAAAAGTGTTACGAAGGAAATGAGATGTCGTAGAACAAAATCTAGTTTTTTACACTCTGCGGGTGATTCAGAAAGAATTGATAGACAGATTTTGTTCTACGACGTCTCATTTCCTTCGTAACTTATTTTCCCATGGGATGAGCATAGCACATTTTTTTTGCTCTTTATTTCAGAGTTGCAGGCCTGCTTTGAAATTGTTAGCCTATTTTGAACTTTCCAGGCATTGTCCTGGTCACAATTTTGACTTTAATCAAAATATGCCACGCTCAGCCCATAGGAAAAAGTGTTACGAAGGAAATGAGACGTCGTAGAACAAAATTTATCTAGCAATTCTTTCTGAATCATGTGCAGAGTGTAAAAACCCAGTTTTGAGTTTTTACTCTCTGTGTAAAAACCTAGCTTTGAGTTTTTACACTCTGCGCATGATTCAGAAAGAATTGATAGACAGATTTTGTTCTACGACGTCTCATTTCCTTCGTAACTCGTTTTCCCATGAGATGAGTACGGCATATGTTTTTTGCTCTTTATTTCAGAGTTGCAGGCCTGCTTTGAAATTGTTGGCCTATTTTGAACTTTCCAGATCTTGTCCTGGTTACAATTTTGACTTTAATCAAAATGAGCCACGCTCATCCCACAGGAAAAAGTGTTATGAAGGAAATGAGATGTCGTAGAACAAAATCTATCTAGCAATTCTTTCGGCATCATGCGCAGAGTGTAAGAACCTAGTTTTGAGTTTTTACACTCTGTGTAAAAACCTAGCTTTGAGTTTTTATACTCTGTGCATGATTCAGAAAGAATTGATAGACAGATTTTGTTCTACGACGTCTCATTTCCTTCGTAACTCATTTTCCCATGAGATGAGCATGACACATGTTTTCTGCTCTTTATTTCAGAGTTGCAGGCCTGCTTTGAAATTGTTAGCCTATTTTGAACTTTCCAGGCATTGTCCTGGTCACAATTTTGACTTTAATCAAAATGTGCCACGCTCATCCCGTGGGAAAAAGTTTACAAAGGAAATAAGACGTCGCCAGCAGTTTATTAGCGTAGAGTATAAAAACTCAAAACTAGGCTTTTCAGGACACCGGTGCACCTTGAGGGTTCTAACTAGTCCCAAAAAATTGTTCATTTGGTACCTCAAATGGTGGACGATACATCATATTTGTAGGTATTCTACAAATATTATAAATTAAAATTAAAATGTACTTTTCAAATGTTAAAATAAAAATAAAACTCCAACCTAATATGTAGGTTGGGAATACATAAATTTCTTGTAATTCGTTCATAAAATATGTATATACGTAAATTACCTGTAACCACGAAATCACATTGACATCATTGTTACGAGTATTATGCGTTACCAGGGTTACGTTTCGTTTCGTAGGAGTTACATCAATGAGCTGAGTTTGTTACAACTATGATCTGAGTTTGTTACATCTATTATCTGAGTTTGTTATGGCTATGTGATGAGTTTGTTACATCTATGAGCTGAATATGTTACATCTTGGGTATGAGTTTATTTCATTATTATTTCTCGTAGATGTTTCGTATCTGTGACTTGTTTATAGGATGACATATTTGAGAACAAACTCTGCTTCATTCACGGAGTTTGTGACATAAGTGTTATGTCCAATGTAAGACACGTTACGTAACATTTTCGTAACTATTTCGGAACTGTGTTTGCTGGGAGTGTACTAATTATTGTATTTTGCGCCTCTTCCCCAAGATCAATCGTAGTATCCCAACTTCACGCCGGTATCACCACATGTTCAAAGCCTACCTGGAAACTTCTTTCGTCTCAGCTGTAGGCTGCATTTGTCTTAGACTGTCATTCTTCTTCTTTGTGCGGGAAGAACCACATGTGTGTTAATTTAATATCCCTTTATTAAGAAAGAGTTATAGGTAAAAAACGAGGCCGAAGCGTAGCTTCGGACAATCCTCTCGAAAAACGACTCATGCGGTTAGAGGATCTTCTTCTGCTACAAGGGAAAAAGAAACATCGAAAGCATAGACGCAGTAAGTAAAAGCGACACGCGTCCGTCTTTTGGTTTGTTTGCGATGTTTCAGACAGAGGCACGACTCCAGGTTCTAACACCTTCGACAAGATCTTATAAAGATGCGAAACAGAAGGAAGATATTGTATTGCTCTTGACGGTCACTCGTACAGGCTCTAACCTGGACGAGCGAGTTATTACTCTGATCGAGAAATTACTTCTGGCCATTTATGAAGGTACTTCACGAGTCGAGTTATACTCAGGCAAAATGACGGTTTATCTCCAGAAAAGGCTCTAACCTATTTCAGGCAGACTAATTTGGCTATAATTGCTCACGGCAGAGCTCTTGCCTAATATTATCATATTGAGGAGGACTCTATCATGCTCAGTGACAGTTACAGACACATATATGTGTCAAATAAGACCGTTTTATCAGTCCAAAATAAAATACGATCTCAGTCTGGGTTTTTTGTTTTGTTTACGTTCTGTCAGGACACCGTCAGAGATCGGCATCGTCACGGAGCTCTAGGGAAACGACGCCTAGGTCAAAAAGAGGCAGAGAGCGTACGGCGAAATACCCTTAGAAATCGAGACCCATTCATGGGATATCGGCATCTTCGCAGAGTTCAGGAGGCTCAGAAGATGAGCAAGCATCAAACAAAATTCAAGATGGCGGAGAGTTAGCTAGCATAGCTACGCTCGGTGAGCAGATTTCTTCGCGTTTCCCTATTCAGACTCCGTCGCAGACATCGTCGCAGTCTCCATCGCAATCTCCTTCGTGGAGCCAACAAGTAGCTTTACAGTCGGTGGCGCAAACTCCAGTGCTAGAAGCACAACAAGAGGCCCCACTAGCCACTGGAAATCAGCAGGTCACCGTACCTACTGCGCCAGTTGGTGAACAGACTACACCTCATCAGCTTGATGGTCCATCAGAAGATCCAAGTGAAGTCCCTCTCGATCCAAAGATACTCGAGGTTTTGGGAGAGAAGAACGAACTCTCGCTCAAGCGATCCCAAAAGATTTATTGATTCGCTGGGAGGAAATTTTAAGGACCGGCTTAACATCGGAGGCAAGAGTAGCTCTGATAAAGAAGTATCCTCCTCCGAAGAATTGCATCATTATCGATCCACCACGAGTGAACCCGGAAATTCAGGCTTCATTACAAGAGGTAATCGTAAAGAGGGACGAACTAATTTTGGCAAAGCAAACCAAAATCGCAGCTTGTCTTGCGGCAATCGCAAAGATTTTTTTAACTATTGTGGATCAATACAATGGCCAAGATAAACTGGTCATTATTGAACATTCAAGCGATATGGGAAAATTGTTATCAGATCTTCAACACGATGAATCGGCTATAAGGAAAAGTTTAATCTTGGCAAATGTAAACGCATCCTTCAAAGACGTTTTAAATTCAGCTACTCGGGACGAATTCTTGTTTGGTAAGCAACTGGATAAAAAATTGAAGGCAGCAAAGGCTCTTGAAACCTCTCGAAAAGAATTGAATTCGGTGCAAAAATCGCAAACAACTAAGGCTTCAAAAAACTCGGAGTTCCCGTCCCGTCGACCTCAGTACAATCGGCAACCCTTTCAATCGACGGCGGGTGGGAGAAAACAACAATCCACGAAGAATTCGAATTTTCCGACGAATCAAAAAGCCAGTCAGAGATCAGAGAACAATTAGAAGGGCAACCAGAGACACGAATGAACTCCCATCACAAACGTTGTTAACAACTGTAAGTCCCGTGGCAGGAAGACTCAAATATTTTATACGGAGTTGGCAAGAAATAATCTCTGATAAATTAATTTTATCATGCATCAAGGGTTACAGGTTACCCTTTGAGTCTCCACCTTTGCAATATAACGTTAAAAATGGCATTTCAATCTCTAATACGGATCGTTTTGAGATTGAAGATCTGATTTTGAATCTCCTCAAAAAGGGCGCGATTATACGATGTAGTGCTGAACAGGATCAGTTTATCTCCGGGATTTTTTTAATACTGAAGCCAGACGGCAGTAACCGATTAATTTTGAATTTAAAAAGCTTGAACGAATTCGTAAAGATGCAGCATTTTAAGCTAGAGGACAGAAAGACCGTAGTAAACTTAATTACTCCTGTTTCCTGGCAACAGTAGACCTAAAGGATGCGTATTACGTAGTCTCGATTGCACAATCAGATTGAAAATTCTTGAGATTGTAGTTTAATGATCAGCTTTACGAATTTATCTGCTTGCCTTTTGGCCTCTCATCGGCACCCTATGTTTTCACAAAGATCTTAAAGCCAATAATGGTGAAATTAAGAAGGCACGGATATCTTTCGGTAATTTATCTCGATGATCTATTACTTTTTGGAAAGTCATGTAAAGAATGTGAGGACAACGTTCATGCTACTTGCGCACTTTGAAACGAGTTGGGTTTCATAATTAATGAAAAGAAGTGTCAACTAGTTCCGTTCAAAAGGTGTAAATTCTTCGGTTTCTGATTTGATTAAATGAAAATGACTATTGAGCTAACACAGGAAAAAAGGAAAAAGGTAGCTAGGGCAATAAAGAAATATACGGCCTTGAGCCGCTGCAAGATTCGAGATTTTGCCGAATTTTTGGGTACAATCGGATCATGTTGTCCGGCGATTAAATATGGCTTAGGTCATACAAAAATGTTTGAGAGAGCTCGCTACTCAGCCTTAAAAGCCAATAATGATTGCTATGATAAGTACATAAAGTTAGACGCATGTCTTCAACCCGATTTTATCTGGTGGGCGAGCGTGATTTCCTCTGTGAATAAATCAACAAGAGCTCCGAAGTTTTGTCGCGAGATTTTTACGGACGCGTCACTATCAGGATGGGGAGTTGTTGGTGAGGGTGAGAGATCACATGGTTTATGGAAAAATGAAGAAAACGAGTCTCATATTAATATTTTAGAATTAACTACGGCCTTCTTCGGATTAAAATGTTTTGCTAGTGACCTGAGAAAATGCGACATTTTGTTGCGCATAGACAACACCACGGCTATTTCATATATAAATAGAATGGGTGGAGTGCGATTCGAAAAATAAAATCAATTGTCAAGGTCAATATGGAATTGGTGTGAGGAGAGGGGTATTTGGATTTTTGCATCGTTTATCAGCTCGAAGGATAATAACGGAGCAGATTTCGAGTCTCGAAGATTGGAATTGGAAACCGAGTATGTTCTATCAAATAGAGCATTCCGGAAAATTTTCAGTTCTTTTGGAACACCCGAAATCGATTTATTTGCTACACGCGTAAACGCAAAGTGCAAGCGATACATTTCATGGCTTCGCGATCCAGATAACGTGGCGGTTGATGCGTTCACAGTGCCCTGGAAAGATCTCTTCTTTTACGCATTTCCACCATTTGCGGTTATACTGCGAGTTTTACGTAAGATACGCGACGAAGGCTCAGAGGGTATACTTGTAGTGCCGCACAGTGGGGCCAAATCCCAAAAAGCTGGCCAAAAGTCGAAAACGTTACAAATTCGGCTGAAAGTCAGTACTCGGGGGTTTTTAGGGTCGCTGATTACGAATCCGAAGTCAAAATTGGAAATAAAAATAAAATGGCGGATTTGAAATCCCAAAAAGCTGGCAAAAAGTCGAAAGCGTTATAAATTCGGCTGAAAGTCAGTACTCGGGGGTTTTTGGGGTCGCTGACTATGAATCCGAAGTCAAAATTGGAAATAAAAATAAAATGGCGGATTTGAAGTCCCAAAATGCTGACAAAAAGTCGTAAGCGTTATAAATTCGGCTGAAAGTCAGTACCCCGGGGTTTTTTGGGTCGCTGCCCAGATAGAACACTGACGTATATTATACGTATATTAGACGTTGCCAGATACGTATATAATGCGTATTTAGTACGTATACTGAAGAGCTAAATGTCCGGCTAATCTCCGTATAATATATGTATATTCTACATATATTACACGGTATTTTTTATGTATACGAGACGTCGAAAATTCGTAGAATATACGTAGAATGCCCACCTAATATCCGTATGATGTATGTATATTCTACATATGTTAAACGGTATATTTTACGTATACGAGACGTCGAAAATACGTAGAATACAAACGGAGAATATAAACAAATTATACGGATACTAGCATATATATATACGATGAAAACCAGTTCTCTATTCACAATTGATAGTTCCTGAGTGTCAAGTAACGAAAAAAGAATTGAAAAAAAAAAAAATTTTGCCCCCAGTGGGATTTGAACCCGCGACCCTTGTTTTTAGGCATATCCTCAGATTAAACATGAATTAAATTAAAAAAAATAGATAGTTTTGAAGTACATGAATTTTTCCGACCGCTTTAGTTATCTTGCATATTCGCGGACCTTAGAATATGTACGAGACCTGACTGGGATCTGAAACCTACCTATCTATTGAGCCTAACGAACAACCTACGGCTGGGACGCTAACCACTACACCACCGACTACTTATGGTATTCTGATGTAAATATCATATCTATAGAACACAGGCCGAGAACAATCACGTGCCAAAATCGTAGCGAGAATTTATTTTCATTACCCGAAGGCCGTTTTTGGTTCGACTTGTCTTTTAACTAAATTAAAAACTAAAATATTGAATCACATGAATAATAATAACAATTATAATAATAAATAGTATTATTTCCAAAATCAAAAAGGCTGGAGACCACGGGATGTGTGGCAGGCTAATTTTAGTTCGATTTTAAATAAACTCATAAAAACACAAAAATAATAATAATAAACAATAATAAAAACACAAAAATAATAATATTATTATTATTGTTATTATAAAAAATTATTGCTCTCAATTGTAGAAATCAGTTTTTATTCTTAAATAACAATAATATTAAATGATGATATACTCAATCAACGTATAATATTCGTATATGTATTAAACGTTCATTGAATAGCTTCAGATTTAAGGATCGCAAACGTGAGATAATAAATATATATATTATATGTATATGAGATGTACAAAATGCCACCGAGATATGTAGAAAAAAACAAGTCCAATATACGTATATATATACTATATACGTATATTGGATGTGTTTTTATCTGCAGTATCGCGGTGGAATGTTGTACATTTCATCCTACTAATATTATAAATGTGAAAGTTTGTATGTTTGTATGTTTGTATCCTCGCATCGCCATTTTAGTTTAATTAGTTTGGTCTGGACCAAACTAATTCCTGACACTTTCAGCGTTTAGACCTAAAATTTATATATTTCGCTCATTCGCATTTGATTTATTTTTCTTTTATTTCTTTCAAGCGAAATTTCAAGTAAGCGAAAAACGTCAAGCGATTTTTAGAGGAAGCGGATCATCGTTTTACTTCTCTTTTGTTTCTTTTCTCTTATTTGTTTTTTTTTTTTTCAATGACAAAATCCGTAAAAAAATAGGTTTACTTTTTCGGTCAGATTTGATTGTGTGGAATTTAGTGTAATTTTAGTAAGCTGTTCGAAATTTTTGTTGTCGCCAAATAATTACTGGTTTTGACCATCTTTATGGCGAGAAATTAGAAGAAGATGATTTCCGGGGCCCAGCATCGCCGGTGACCTGCCATTTACACCATGTTTCCAGATAAGTCATATACGAAATAACCGAACTAGCGTATCACTCATTAATATTGTCTATCCGGATTACGCGAAAATTTTTTCTTCATTTACGTGCGTCACTGTGTCTCTTGCGAATCTATTATTTTGTTGAAAACTGATTCTCGCTCAATTCCTGTTTAATAAATGACGAGTTAACGTATCAATGAAAATTTTATTGTAACTGTTGTAAATTTATTTTAAACTTTGTTGTTCACCTCAATTACAATTTATAGTTTCGTAATTTTAAAACATGCCGGGAAAACGGAGAACTAATTTGTCACCAAATTCTAGAAAAGCAAGAGCGACAAAGATAGCCAGAAATCAAGATTCCTCATTCCTCCTCAGCTCCGCTCCTCTTCAAGCAGAGCTGAGGAGGAATGAGCAAGCTATACGTCAAGCGACTTTTAGAGCTGCAGAAACGCCGGAGCAGGCTGATCATCGACGACGACAACGCGCTCATTATATAGCATCACGGCGAGCTACTGAGATGCCGGAACAATCACAGGCACGGCGCGAGAAACAACGTCAGCGGCAAGCCAGCTTGAGAGCTGTAGAAACGCTGGAGCAGGCGCATCATCGACGCCAACAACGCGCTCATTATATAAGATCACGGCGAGCTGCTGAGATGCCGGAACAATTACAAGCGCGCCGCGAGAAACAACGTCAGCGGCAAGCCAGCTTGAGAGCTGCAGAAACGCCGAAACAATCACAAGTGCGGCATGAGAAACAACGTCAGCGGCAAGCCAGCTTGAGAGCTGTAGAAACGCCGGAGCAGGTGCATCATCGACGCCAACAACGCGCTCATTATATAAGATCACGGCGAGCTGCTGAGATGCCGGAACAATTACAGGCGCGGCGCGAGAAACAACTTCAGCGGCAAGTCAGCCTGAGAGCTGCAGAAATGCCGGAGCAGGCGCTTCATCGACGCCAACAACGCGCTCATTATATAAGATCACGTCGAGCTAATGAAATTCCGGAACAATCACAGGCGCGGCGCGAGGAACAACTTCAGCGGCAAGCCAATTTGAGAGCTGCAGAAACGGCGGAGCAGGCGGATCATCGACGCCAACAACAAGCTCATTATATCGCATCACAGCGAGCTACTGAGATGCCGGAACAATTGCAGGCGCGTCGCGAGGAACAACTTCAGCGACAAGCCAACTTGAGAGCTGCAGAAACGCCGGAGCAGGCGGATCATCGACGGCAACAATTTGCAGAATATTTGACATCCCAGAGAGCTGCTGAGACTATGGAGGAGGCAGAAGCTCGAAGACGAGCTGTTGTTGAAAGGGCGACGGAACGGAGGCGAACATTTACTCGAAACACTTGGAGTGTTTTTGAACGCGCTGCATTGGAGTACGATGCGAGTCTCGACTACAGTAGCCATAGGCTCTTAAAAATTGAGAGAATGAATGAAGCGTGTAGATTTTGTGATGCGAAGAAATGGAAAGAAGAGGCGGCTGGATTGTGGTGTTCTGGAGGAAAAGTCGTAATCCAACAGATGGAGGAGCCAGCGGAACCATTGAAAGAATTATTTTCGTGTCGCACAGACGAGTCGCGGCACTTTTTAAATAATATCCGAAAATACAATGGGTGCTTCCATATGACATCTTTCGGGGCGGATAGAGTTATTACCATGCCGGGTTTTTTTCCAACATTTACTGTACAAGGACAGGTTTATCATAGAATTGGATCTCTACTTCCCGCGTCAAATGAGCAGCCACAGTTTTTACAAATTTATTTTTTGGGTGATGAGGAAGCGCAGTTCAAGCGACGTTCTCAAATTGTTCAAGGAGTTCAGAGAAGGATAGTTCAAAAAATACAAAGAGTTCTCAACGACAACAATATTTTGGTACACGAATTGAAAACGGCACTGGAAAACATGCCCAATGAAAGCTTTAAAGTGGTGATCAACCCTGACCGCGTGCCACGCGGGCAACACGAGCGGCGCTATAACGCGCCCACAACCAATGAAGTGGCAGCCGTGGTGGCTGGCTCGGAACACACTACCGGCAGGGACATTGTGCTGCATGCACGCGATGGACAGCTCCGTCGCATTGCTGATATGCATAGGTTTTACGATACTCTCCAGTACCCGATAATTTTTTGGGAAGGCCAGGAAGGGTATCATTTTGAAATACCACAAATGAACCCAGGGACTAGGCATCCAGTACCTAACAAAAAAGTTTCATGTATGAACTTTTATGCTTACCATCTCATGGTGCGTAAAAATAACTTTAATCTCCTGCTGCGTTGTAAGCAACTTCTGCACCAGTTCTTAGTTGATATGTATGTCAAAATAGAAAGTGAGCGCTTGAGGTACATCTGTTTGAATCAAAGCAAGTTACGAGCAGAAAACTATATTCATTTACAAGACGCTGTAAGGAATGATGCGCAAGTTAACGCCAGTGATGTAGGACAAATGATTATACTCCCCTCCTCCGTCGTGAACAGCCCAAGATACCTCCATGAATACACACAAGATGCATTTGCATACGTTCGAAACTATGGCCGCCCTGATCTGTTCATCACGTTGACGTGTAACTCGGCATGGGCAGAGATTACTCTCGAACTTATGCCCGGCCAAAAAGCCATTGATAGGCACGACCTCATTGCTAGAGTTTTTAAAATCAAAGTCCAGAAATTAGTCGTTCTGCTTACGAAAGGTCAAGTATTTGGAGAGATGCAATGCTTCATGTACTCCATAGAGTGGCAAAAGCGAGGCTTGCCCCATGTACATCTTTTATTGTGGTTAAAGGAGAAATTACGCCCCAGTCAAATCGATGACATAATTAGTACGGAAATCCCTGATGTCAACATTGACAAAAAACTACACGACATCATTGTCAAAAATATGATCCATGGTCCATGCGGTGCACTCAATCCATTATCTCCGTGCATGAAGGATGGAAAGTGTACCAAAAAGTACCCCCCGAGCGTTATTGAAGGACACGCAGACAAGTGAAAATGGATATCCATTGTATCGGCGAAGAGCACCTCACGATGGGGGACGCACAACTACTATTAAAATTCGCGGTAGTCAAGAAGAGATCGTCGTGAATAACAGTTGGGTCGTGCCCTATTCTCCACTTCTTACCAAAATCTTTGATTCCCTTATTAATGTAGAGTTCTGTAGTTCAGTGCAGGCCATAAAATATATATGCAAGTACATAAACAAAGGGAGCGATCAAGCAGTCTTCAATGTTAGGCAAGCTGGTAATGTCAATATTGATCCCAGAGATGAAGTGCAAACATTCAGGGCGGGCCGATACGTGAGCAGCAATGAAGCAGCGTGGCGAATTTTTGGCTTACCACTTCACGAAAGACACCCCACCGTCACTCACTTAGCGGTGCACCTACCTAATGGCGAGCGCGTTTACTTCACAGAGAACAATTTCCGCGATAGATTGGTGACTCGTCCGAAGACAACATTGACTGCATTCTTCCAACTCTGCGAAAGTGATAAATTTGCAAAAAATTTATTATACGCTGAAGTACCGAGGTATTACACGTGGAATGCACCGAGGAAAGAATGGAAGCGCCGTATTCAGGGGACCCCTGTAGAAGGCTGGCCAGGCATGAATGCAGGGGATGCATTGGGTCGAATGTATACCGTGCACGTTAACAACTTTGAATGCTACTGTTTACGTATGTTGCTCAATCAAGTGCGAGGTCCAACGAACTTCCAGGCACTGAAAAAAATGGATGGGCTAGAGCGAGCGACATTCAGGGAAGCATGTGAAGCGCGTGGACTATTGGAAGATGACAATCATTGGGACTTGACCATGGAAGAAGCCGTGCTATGTCGCTCAGCCACCAAACTCAGAGAGCTTTTTGCAATTTTAGTAAGCACTTGCGGACTCTCCAACCCTCTCCAGCTGTGGAGTAAATACAAGGATGCACTGTCAGAGGATATCGCGTATAGGTTACAAGGCACGCACGAAGACTTAATAAATAATGAGGCTCTGATATTAATAGAGGACAAGATAAATATTTTATCTGGAAAAAATATGGCAGATTTCGGTTTGCCCATACCACTACGAAGGGAAGAATTGTCAAGCGATGTTGTAAGAGAACTAAACTACGATATCATAGCCTTAGATACTTTTGTTAATGAAATGGCGCCACGTTTGCTTCCCGAGCAACGGCACATTTGTGATATAATTATACAGCGTGTGAATGATTGCCATGGGGGACTCTTCTTCCTTGACGCACCGGGGGGTACTGGCAAGACGTTTGTGTTGAATCTTCTGCTAGCTCGACTTCGCAAGGACCGTAACATAGCCCTGGCTGTGGCTTCTTCGGGAATCGCTGCAACGTTGCTTAACGGTGGACGGACAGCACATTCTACTTTTAAATTGTCATTAAATCTTACAAGCGAAGAAGTCCCTACATGCAACATCAGCAAAAGTAGCACCCGCGGCGCTCTCTTTCGACAGTGCAAGTTAATTGTGTGGGACGAGTGCACTATGTCGCACAAGCGCGCAGTAGAGGCGTTAAACCGCAGCCTGCAAGATATCCGTGGTGATCGGTCTTTGATGGGAGGTGTTGTAGTCTTACTCGCTGGTGATTTCAGGCAGACACTGCCCGTCATTGTTAGGGGTACAGCGGCGGATGAGATGAATGCGTGTCTCAAGGCGTCGCCATTGTGGTCTAAGGTTGAAAAGCTTTACCTTACGTGCAACATGCGTGTTCAACTTTTCAATGATTTGGAATCAGGTGCCTATGCGTCTAAGCTATTGCAGATCGGTGAGGGGCGACTAAAAACAGACATTGATGGTAAAATTGAATTTACCAATGATTTTTGCCATCCAGTGACGACAGAGGAGGAACTTATTTCCCACGTTTTTCCGGACTTGCAAAACAATATAAGCAACGAAGACTGGTTATGCGAAAGGGCAATACTATCGCCAAAAAATGAGTCTGTTAATAACATTAACAACAAAATATTAAAAGGGTTAGTCGGAGAATCAAAAATATACACCTCAATAGACACAGTGATGAGCAGTGACGAGAGTACGGCTTACCCTATAGAATTTCTCAACACCTTGGAATTAACAGGCGTACCTTCCCATAAGCTGGAGTTAAAAGGTGGCGCCCCAGTTCTGTTAATGCGCAACCTTGATGCACCGAAATTGTGCAATGGCACCAGACTACGTGTCATAGAGCTGGGGAGGAATGTCATAAAGGCCACTATCCTTACCGGAGCAGCTAAGGGAGAGAGCGTGTTGATTCCTCGAATCCCAATTATCCCAAATAATTTGCCATTTCAATTCAAGAGGCTGCAATTTCCTTTAAAGTTGGCATTTACAATAACCATTAATAAATCCCAGGGCCAAACGTTGAAAGTGGCAGGCATTCATTTGGGTACTCCTTGCTTCTCACATGGTCAGCTCTATGTCGGTTGCTCGAGAGTATCGTGTGCCCAAAACTTACATGTACTGGCGGAAAGTAACAAATCACATAATATTGTTTACAGAAGTATATTAACTTAACACGAGTGTATCAAATAAAAAACAATAAGAGCAATTAAGCAATAGAAGTAAAATTTTTGTATCCCATTATCTTTTCATTATTCATATATTTTCATTTGTATTTGGACAAAATTCTGTATTCCACACACATGAAATCGCGAGAAGATATTTGTGTTGCTATTTGTAATATGAGTGAAATAAATACAGCTATTAAAAACATAACGTTCGAATTTTTTACAAAGGCTATAATGAGGGCGCGAAGCGCCCGAGCCACAATAACCTGCTAGTATGTTAATAATAATATATGTCATATACAGATAATATGTGTTACATACAATATAAGTTATTTAAAGCTATTCAATGAACGTATAATATACGTATATTATACGTTCATTGAATAGCTTCGTCCAATATACGCATATATATATAATATATACGTATATCGGACGTGTTTTTTTTCTACATATCTCGATAGAGTTTTATACATCTCATATACATATAATATATGTTAATTACCTTACGATTGCGATTCTTCGATCTGAAGCTATACAATGAACGTATAATATACGTATATTATACGTTCACTAAACAGCTTTAGATTTAAGAATCCCGATCGCAAGATAATTAACATATATTATATGTATATGAGATGTACAAAATTCCACCGAGATATGTAGTAAAAAAGATGTCCAATATACATATAATATGGGTCATTTGTCTTAATCGTAAAGTACATGTTTCGTATACATATAATAGATGTATATAATTCGATGTCAAATGCTTATTGTATAATATACGTAAATTATACGTATATGAAATTCTTTCACTATTATCAATAAATAGACCTAAAATATACGTTCAGTATACGTATAATACAGGTATATCATAGACGTATACATATTATATACATATATACCTGTAATATACGTATAATATACGTCAGTGTTCTATCTGGGTGACTATGAATCTGAAGTCAAAATTTATAAATAATAACAAAATGGCGGATTCGAAGTCTCAAAAAGCTCGCAAAAAGTCGAAAGCGTCATAAATTCGGCTGAAAGTCAGTACTCGGAGGTTTTCGGGGTCGCTGATTTTAAATCCGCAGTCAAATTTTGAAATAAGAACAAAATGACGGACTTAAAGTCCCAAAAAGCTGGAAAATAGTCAAGAGCGTTAAAAATTCGGCCGAAAGTCAGTACTCGGGGGTTTCGATTATTGCATACGTTTCGGGCACTCCTCCACTCGGGTGACCTTTCGTGATCGAAAAAATGTCCTTCCTTGTTAAGCCACATCCTCCACGTTCATCAGCGACTAATTCTAAAATTGAAAAATATAATATCTATATAGATGGATAATTCCATATTCAACCTCGTTTCTATTATTTATTTCTAAATATTATTTGAAAATAAAAATAAAATATGCATAAAAAAGAATTACGGTCCATAGAACTCAATACATCAAACTCTCTGATATTCTCTCCCCTCTGGGGCTTAACCATATAACTAAGAGGCATATGAGGGATTTTCTGTCAACTCAGCCACAGGTTTCGGTAGAAAAAAAATTAATTTGTGTGGTTTCATTTTTTTACCCTAGAACCTCGATCCGTGTCACTCTAGTGATCTTTTCACGATATCGTCAGATATACTGAAAGACTATTTTTTTCAGTCAAAAAAGTTGCCTTTTTCGAATAAAAAAATAATCATTCTATTTTTTGGTAAAAAATCAGCGTTACCGGAACGTAAAAACTATTTCAAATATTCCGCTCGAATGCTAACACAAAACTACAACTTTTATGTGCAGACATTTTTTTCAATTACTTCAAATTTCCGAGATCTATTCATTTGGAAAGAAAACGGCGATTTGTAAAATTTTTAATTTGAAAATGTGAAGAAATTCACAAATTAGTAGCACTTTAATATAACCAATTATGGGGCACATCTGAGATGGTCGAAAAAAAGTGGCTGAGTTGACAGAGAATCCCTCATATATAGACATAGCGCTCTTCAACTCGACCGACCGCGACACGCTGCTTGGATGGGTGCCAATGTATTTCAGTGTACAATGAAGACCGCAATAAAATTCAAGAAAAAGATTCAATTCAAGAAAGACATTCCGCGTCGTTAATGTATGAAATTCAGAAAACTATGTTTGATATTGCGAAAACTCGTAGCAATGACACGCGCGCAGCTAAGCGCAGCCTTTTTCAAAGTTTTCGATTCAATAATACATCGATCTACAACATGTGATAGGTCAGCTCGTGGAACACTGTGGAACTTATCAACTTTTCTCTACGTTTTTAGAATTTTCACTTGCAATTTTCCGTGAATTTTCGTACAAATGATTCATTTATTATTATCGCATGAACTATTATTATCAATTTTAAGTTGCACAATGATTTTCTACTCACTTCCAGCTGTTGATTCCATTCGAAAAAAATTCGAATCGGATATATTGTAAAGTTTTGGCGTCCTGTTCAATACAGCGTTGAAATGGTCATTTACTGCACGACGCGTCGAGCGCGCTCGAGGGCACCCTTTCAACTGCCGTACAAAAGCAGGTATAAGCAGTGCAGCCAGATCGGGTGTAAAATCGACCCCCACTTTGCGGCTTTGCACGGTGCTACACAATGATGGTCGCCCGTGTCTGTGAGCGAACGACGTTCGTGTCGCTTCGGGAGAGCCGAGCGCGGCCGAAGCGTCGACCCCTCGCACGCTGTTGTTCTCCCACCCCATGGCGTCAGATATACGAACACACGTAGAAGTCGCACGTCCGTGTACGACTACAATGTAAGCCGAAGCCAAAGCTGCCGAGGGCCCGAGGCTCCGCGGAAAAACGCGGTGAGACTCGAGGCGTGACGTCACCCGGGATCACGAGCGGGTTTTTTAAAATTTAAATGATTCTTTCCCTCGGTGCTCTCCGTTATCAATGAAAACGGAAAAATTTATCGGGGAACATTAATAAATTATTTTTCATTTCATACGTCGATTGAAATGTAATAATAATAAATAATAAAAACATTTTTCGTCAAGAAATTATTTACGACTTGTTTACAAGCGATCCTAAATAAATAATTTAAAATGGAATTCAAATGTAAACCTCTTTATGAATTAAATTATTTCTTTGAAATAATTTAAATTTAAATTTGAATTTAGATATTTTTACGAAAAATATTTTTACGAAAAATATTCATTTGTGACAACAAATCAAACCAAACATTTAACAATATTTTATAAATTATTGTTATTCGATTTTTCAGCACTTGAATCCAGTGTCAGAAACATGCCAGCGACGAAAAATTATTAACACCCTATTATATAGTATTCGATTTTTTTAAATTTAATATAAACAGTAAATAGTACATGCAACATTTTTCATATTGTATATTGCACGTACATACCTCATGATTCAAACAATCTTGATGTACAAGAAAATAGCAAGTAATTGTAAGCGTCGAAAGAGCGGCGTGGATAGTGTGCTCGCTCACACTCTTGAGGGTGCGGGTTCGATCCCATCGCCTGCAATTTTTTTTTTTTACATACATTTTCGGAATTTTTTTTTTTAATATGGTGAACTGTTCATTTCCGGAACAACCACCTTAGATGGAACATTTTTTTTTTAATTTAAATTTAAATTTCTCAACTCTTGATGAAAATAAATATTTTACTGTAGGTTACAACGAAACGAGAT
The DNA here is from genome assembly GCA_946863875.1 of Alloplasta piceator. Lineage (NCBI taxonomy): Eukaryota > Metazoa > Arthropoda > Insecta > Hymenoptera > Ichneumonidae > Alloplasta > Alloplasta piceator. Next base: position 23,970,047 of record OX333080.1, read on the forward strand.
TATTTAATTGATTTTAAGCATTTTGTTCGATTAATGGTGCACGTTCCGCAAATGGACAGTTTCCCCTATTCCAATCAAAGTGACCACAAATTTTATAATCATCTACAAATGTTTTGTACTCCTTTCCACGTCACCCAAGAGTTAAAGTACATTGGTACGCACTTTTTTTAACGTGGTATCCCCGGTAGGTCTAATCCACGAAGAAAAACTAATCAAAAGAAACCTTGAAGTCTATGACTATGTTGCCATCGAGTCTGGTTAAGTCGGGGTTAGCCTGAGTGCGAGAGAGACATCCGAGCGGACCTCTCTCCTGGTTGCAGGAGTTTTGTCAGGAGGGCGTTTGAAGCAAAGGGTGTATCAAAGCAATCGATAGACATTTTAATCGCCTCTCTCCGTAAATCGTCGATGTTGCAATACAACGGAGGCTTAAAGAGATAGTGGGCCTTTTGCGTTAACAAGGATGTGAGCCCGTTTTCTTTCTCGATCGAAAACGTACTGGAGTTACTAACTCAAGAATATGATCGAGGCGCGTCATACGGTTCCTTAAATTGTCCCAGATCTGCAATATCGCTCGTTATTGGACCAGAAATAGGACAAGATTATCGGATAAAGAGGTTATTCAAAGGAGTATCGGAACTGCGTCCGTTAAAGCCAAAGTACGATCAGACTTGGGATCCCAAGATTTTTTTAAATTATGCAACGACGCTTGGACCAAATGACGATCTATCACTGGAAACGCTTTCTATGAAGCTTGTCACCTTGCTCGCGTTAATAACGGGGCATCGGATGCAGACTCTCTCCTTAATTAAGATTGAGAACATTGAGAGACTCAAGGGATCCATTGACGAGGAGAACACCAGAAGTGCCATAAACCTATTTACCAGGTGTGTAAGTATGAAACCGAAATTTCGAAAGTATGAAACCCATTTCCCCACCTTTTGTATCTTTCCCATGGCTTTTAACCGGAAGGAGATGGCTTCTCGGGTCACCCTTAACTGATCCGCCAGTTGTTGTTGTGTTTGAGCGTCGTCTTCGTCCAACAAGGCTTGCAGGTCAGCGTCTTCAAACTTTTTCAGTGGTCTTCCACGTTCTTCGTTCCTCACGTCAAAAGCGCCACTTTTGAACCGTTTAAACCACTCGAAACACTGTGTCTTACCGAGAGCATGCTCACCAAACGCCTCCAGAAGCATTCGATGCGATTCGGCTGCGGTTTTCTTCAGATGAAAACAGAAAAGTGGGGCTGTCCACAAATCGTAATTTGTTGGCACAAAACTCGACATGTTTATCTCTAATAAACTAATGCTACTGAATGAAACTCGTGTTGTTGTGAGTTGGAAATCTTTGTCGGATATTAATACAATAACAAGACACCGCTGACGTGATGTGTCGGTAACTGCATCGACAACTTGCGCCACCTATGGGCAAATTCCGGTTTCATACTTACACACCTGGTACCTGGGACTTCTCTCAGTGAAAGAGAGGTGAAAATAAGCGAACACGTGTCTCGGCTTATGCTCGGACACTCAACCGTTTCCGAGAAAATGACGGTCAAAGTTTTTGACGTTCCTTAGATGCTTGTCAGCGCGCGTCGAGTTGTACCGAAGCGGCGGCGCAGTGGCTAGCGTCTCGGCATCACACTTTTGCGTCCCGTGTTCAAACCCGATATTACAATTTCTTTTTTCTTACATTTATGCATGTCCGTAGAAGATTACTTCACGAATGTTTCTTGTCAATGTATTCCGAAATAACCCTGTCTTCTTTCGTCGATTAATTTTGTGTCTGGTACATGAATAAATTTTTTTTTAATAACTAAATTAAATTGAACGAGCGAATCTTTTAAATTATTCACGGTAAAATTCCTGCAGTGTGTCTTGTCAATGATATTGGTGGATGGCGTACTTTTTCCCAAGAATTGACGTTCGGTCGGGCAAGTATACTCTTTTATACCTGCAACTGCAAGGAGGGTCTTCTATTCAACCGATCTTGATCTGCCCAGCTGTTTTCGTGTCCTCGAGAGGATCAGTAAGGCAAACTCATCATTCCCAAGTTCGTTCTCGAAGCGAACAGACATGGAGCCTCCAGCAAAATTAAAACGAAAAAATAACGAAGACGAGCCCGTACCGGGGACTTTGCAAGGTGATCTTCAGGACGAATCTGTGGATATTGTGAACGAGAGTGAAACTTCGAGCCCTGAAACTAGAGAAAAAATAACCTCCGCAGTGTACTAGAGAAATAAAATATCATTAATGAAACGTTCACAAAAAAATCGAACCGATCGAAAAACTTGGGCAAAGAAATGGCGGAACAAATCATCGATCTTATAAACGGTGGAGAGTTTACCGAAGAAATGGAACTATTGACTGCAGAAGAAGCTGCCGGGGAAACTGCAGGGGAAGCAGGTGAAGGGCAGACTGCAAAAGCAATCGTCGAAGAGGAGCCTTCCACTTCACCACAAGAAAGTGATGATGAGCCAGAAATAGATGAAGTTCCAGTAGAATTAAAGGTAAATTTAAATCAATATATTTTTTCTGTGAATGAATTCACGCAAGACTTTCATGTCATGATGAAATTTTGGGCAGGAAGTTCATTGGATAAAATAAAAATCCTTCATTTTTGATCACAGTTAAAGGCAGTCAGGCTTGCCGAACTTTATCCAAAGTGGAAATTAAAAACGATCGCGTCAAAAAGCACGACGAAACTGAAAAATAATAAACAGCAATGGCGATGGAAAAAACAAGTAGAGAAGGGTGAAACGAAGCAAGAAAAATGCAAAATGATCGATTCCTGGGTCTACGATCGTTTCGAAGAATCTAGAAAGAACGGGCATCTAGTTACGACCCAAATGTTACGACAGTGGGCGATGGCAGCAGCAGCTTGATTACAATCCGCAGATTTTGAATTTAAGGCTTCACAATCGTGATGTGATAGGTTCAAGGTAAATCATAGGATTCGGCAGAGACATGTTACGAAATATGACAGCACAAAGGAAAAACGTACGTTCGAAGAATTATTACAAAGTGCAGAGACGTTTCAACGTCAGGTGTCTGCTTTCATTCCGTACTTTGACCCTGATTTTGTGATAAATACGGATCAAACCGGATGCGAGTATCACATCTGCAGTAAACGAACATTGTCGCACCGAGGTGAAAAAGTCACAGAAGTTGCTGTCAACCAATTAAATCACTTGACACATTCATATACCGCCCAATACGGTTTAACACTTTCTGGTAAACTCCTGCCAACGGTCTTCATTTGCCTTCAAGAAGTAAGCGGGAAATTCGGTCCCCGAGTGCAACAACAGCTGAACCAACTCATGGAACAATATCCGAACGTGTATGTAACCGCAACGAAATCCGGAAAACTCACAAAAGAAACATATGGTCAGTTTTTGGATGAAGTTATAAAACTATATGTTGAAACGGAACCATTCTTGTTTATAATTGACTCATGGGGTGGACAGAGTGATCCAGGGCGGGGTCGAAGAGTCGACTAACCAATATTTCGAACGGCCTAAATCCCGAATTTCACGATTACGAGCGTTCGAATAACGAAGCGCCGAAATCCCGAACGCCAGAAAAGCGATAGCGGAGAGAGCCGCCCCATGCGTAAGAGAGAGAGAGAGATGTGCCTCCTCTCTCTCTTACGCAAGGGGGGGCTCTCTCAACTTTCTGTTTTCTGGCGATTGGGATTTCGGCGCTTCGTTATTCTAACGCTCGTAATCGTAAAATTCGAGACTTCGGCCGTTCGAAATATTGGTTAGTCGACTCTTCGACCCCGCCCCAGTGATCCTTCGTTATACGACGAAAAATTCGTGGATCAAAACGGAATACCAACCTGTTCGTTGAAAGTAATTTCTTTGAAGTGTATGCCGCTCTGTCAATCCTGTGACGTATACTTTTACCGCCAAATAAAAAACTTCATACGAAAACTGCAGAATTGCTCTACACTCATCGCCCAGCAAAGGGATATCACTTCTAGACGTGACGCAATAACAATCCACGCATTGGTTCATAATCAATTGCAGGCACCAGTCTTCGAAAAAATGATTCGTTATGCGTGGTTTGCCTCAAAATTATTGCCCACGCGTGATATCTTCAACAATGTCAACGATGCTTGTTTCCCTAATGGAACTCACACCAGGAAGTGTGACTGTGGCAAACCTGCCTTTGCAAGATGTTCTTGGTGTTCAGAATATTTATGTTTCGAATGTTTCTACGATCGTTATCACCCAAAAGAATGCACCCAATTCCAGTCAATCGAGACGGATACAGAAATCGAATAGATAGATACAGGAATCAGAATTGATATCAGGATGGAATATAAGAATTAATATAAAAATTGATATGAGAATAAAATGTAAGAATTCATGTCTCTTTATAAGAATTAAATATAAGAATATGAGAATATATATAAATGAGTATAAGGAAATTATTATAGAAATGAAATATAGGAATATGTGAATCTGAAAAGGTTGTTCCTGAAAACCATTCACACAAATATTATATATTTTATAATATCATGAATACACAAAATTCATTATGAAACCCAGTTGAAATTTTCCAATTATTATTACGCCCTGTATCCTGTAAATTGACAAGAAACATTCGCGAAGTAATCTTCTGCGGAAATGCATAAATGAAAGAAAAAAAAATTAATATCGGGTTTGAACACGGGACGCAAAAGTGTGATGCCGAGACGCTAGCCGCTGCGCCGCCGCTTCGGTACAACTCGACGCGCGCTGACAAGCATCTAAGGAACGTCGAAAACTTTGACCGTCATTTTCTCGGAAACGGTTGAGTGTCCGAGCATAAGCCGAGACACGTGTTCGCTTATTTTCACCTCTCTTTCACTGAGCAAAGTCCCAGGTAAATAGGGTTATGGCACTTATGGTGTTCTCCTCGTGAGATAAAGATCCCCGATAAGATTAAGACATCGCGAGTAAACAAGAGACAGCCTCTGTTAGTCATACCAGTCTATGGAAAAGACAAGAATATTTGTACTGCAACTACATTAGAGGCATATCTAAGCAAAACAAATGTTCTTAGAGGTTCAGATCAGTTCTTATTTATTGCATTTAAGAAACCTCATAGACCAGTACCTACCTAGACATTAAGTCGATGGATGAAAAAGAATGCTAACAAAAAGTGGTCTGAATACAGATATTTTCAGCCTACAGCACTCGACACGCGTCAACTTCAGCCACTAAACGGAAGGGCGTCAACATTGATAGTATAAGAAAGATCGCGGGATGGTCGAATAACTCTAAAACGTTTGCTAAGTTTTACGATCTGCCAATTATTAATGCTAAGAGCGCATTCGCGAAAGCGTTCATAGAGAGCTAAGGTGTGGTGCTATTTTCTTTTTGTCTATTTAACATATAAACTGTTACAATTAATAATCTCATTAACAAAAAGCATAATATAATGTTAATTCATCAGTAACACTGATTATTTTGTTGCCATAATTAACTTAGGACATCTACCATTGATCTTGAGGAAGAGGCGCAAAATACAATTAATCAATTAAACGAACTTACCTGTAAGTGAAGTTCTATTGTAATTGTATGAAGCGCCTCTTCCGAAAAGATCAGTCCCTCCCGAAAAAGACCTTATATCTACGGTATAGATATATACCCGTTTTTAGGCACTCACTCATTTATGACAGAAAGTGCCTATTGCAATCACCTCGAAATCTGTGTCGGATGTCCGTCGAGACCCAGATCTCAGAAACCGGTGTACGGAATTATATTTCAATTTAATGAGTTATATGCGGCCGTGTTGATGAATATTGTTATTGTGGAGTCGGCTTCGGTTCGGCCCAAAGTGTCAAGGTCTTGATGGAAAGACGTTACGATATGATCGATAATTACGTTTCGATCCTTGGTTGGGATCCTCTTCAGATTTTATTTACTCTGAATATTATCAGTATTCCAGTTTCATGTTTTGTTTGGAAGATGATAGAAATAAGTTGTATTGTCAAAGAGTTGATTTTGACAGTTAATTTTGATAGATAGAGAGATTAATCGTTTTTCGGCGATTTTTGTTATCTATCGAAAATTTTAATTTTCTTATTTATATCTTCCAAAGCACAAATAGAAACTAGATATTATATGTTCTACATTTCGTGTAATGAAGTCTCTGAGAGTTCCAGATAGACTGGAACTCTCTCGAAGCCGACTCCACAATAGGAATTATATTTCCTTTGGAGGGTAGTTGTGTATGGTTGTAATCTTTATGCCCAAGGAGTTTAAATCCAAACAGATATTGTAAAACAAAGATTTTTGAAAAAAATAGCCATTTTTGAGCAAAAAAGACGTTTTATGACCATATGTAGTTGAAACTTGGAATTTCTCTAACGAATTTTTTTCTAACTCACAGAACGTGTGTATATGATTGTAAACAACTGTCTGACGAAGTATGAATCCAATCAGACACCATTAAGGTTGCAATTTTGGCAAAAACACCATTTCAACCAAAAAATGCTGTTTCTATCTATATGCACTTGGATCTTCGAAGTTCACGAACGAATTTTTCTCTCACTCACACAATGTCTGTATATAATTGTAAACAAATGTACCACGAAGTATGAATCCAATCAGACACCATTAAGCTTACAATTTTTGCAAAGAAAGCACAATTTTTACCGAAAAAACAGCTATTTCTGTCCATATGCACATAGATCTCCGAAGTTCACGGACGAATTTTTCTCTAACTCACTCGATGTCTATATATGATTGTAAGCAAATGTCCCACGAAGTATTAATCCGATCAGAGACCATTAAGTTCACAATTTTTGCAAAGAAAACACAATTTTTAACAAAAAAAAAAGCAATTTCTGTCCATATGCACTTGGATCTTCGAAGTTCACGGACGATTTTTTTTTTACTTACAGAATTTCTGTATATGATTATGAACAAATGTCATATGAAGCTGCAAGTTCAATTAGACACTGCTAAGTGAATAACTTTTGCACAAAAACAATATTTTCAACAAAAAAATACTATTTTTCGCACTGACAGAATTTCTATATGACTGTAAACAAGCACATATCACTCTCACCGCTTTCACGTGAGGCATAGACCGGCGCACGCGACGTCGCCACGTACGTCACGACGCCGCTACGCCACGTACAAAGTAAAAGAGGAACTAAACACGGCCTGAGCGCACCAAATTCAAAACCCATATTTCGCTCTTATGAAAAGTACATGGTTCTTTTGTGTGTTTGCGCTCTATTGGCGATCACCTACGCGTTTCAAACGTGAAAAAACAGAATCTGAGCGATGATTCATAACCCAAAGCTTTTTTTACTTATTACAAATGGACTAATAATCATTAAATGATTAAAGTGTTATGATAAATATGCCCATCTTAAATGTCACTAATATTCTTCATTACTGCCTAATATTGTAACAATTCTGTGAAAATAATCTATCAAAACATTTAAATGATATGATTGTTTAGATACTTTTATATCATATTGATTATATTCAAATCTGTCTTTTTAATTATGATTAATAGAATTTATACTACTCGATGTTCACAATGAATCAAATAGTTTGAATAACGGTGTGAGTTCTTATTAAAACGTCCTTTAATTTTATGAATCATTGCCCCCATTGAGAATGCAAAATGTGACTCAATATTATCAAAAACAATGTTCAATAACATAAAAACAATATAGTATTTACATACCGAATAAATTAAGATAATGGTCAAGAATACGGAGCGCAAAGCCCCCCAACAAAACGTTAAGGGGGGTTCGGGGGGCAGAGCCCCCAACGAGTACGTAAAGCGTACTTATTTATTATGGCAACGCTTTGAAGAAATGACAGTCTAAGACAAATGCAGCCTACAGCTGAGACGAAAGAAGTTTCTAGGTAGACTTTAAACATGTGGTGATACCGGCGTGAAGTGGGGGTACTACGATTGATCTTTTCGGAAGAGGCGCTTCATACAATTACAATAGAACTCCACTTACAGGTAAGTTCGTTCAATTGATTAACCAATCACTATATTTGAAAGAAAAATAAAATTTTATCAAATGGTAAGAAATGTCTAAAACTTTTGTCCAATTAGTGTTTCCTTAGCTGAAACGTTAAAAAATTATAAATGAATAAAACAACACATTCAAAATTCTATGTTAAAATTGTTGAAATCATTTTAAACTCTTGAAATAGTTAAAATGTATGAAAATAAAAGTACAAGGTGGAAATTATAAAAATTCGTTTACACATTTTCGTGCAATAAGTGAAAAACTGAAAAAAAAAGTTATTTCCGTCAAAACAAAGTGGTTCAAAGAACTGTAAAGACTTCAATCTCTACAGGACACTTCTTTATGATCCTATAAAGAAAGTCTATAAGTTACAAAAACATTGGTTCGCAGGTTGCTAAGATCTGACTCTGGACGGACGCAAAAATGGCTTTTTTGCTCACAAATAGCTGTATTTTGGAAAATTTAATATTTAAAATTGTCTGAATAGATTGAGTCAAAAAAGGTTTTGAGATTATAGTAAAATCAAAACTGTGCTATGAATTAGAACCGGACCCGTTCATGGGTTGCTGAGTTATGAGCACATACAGACATCAGAGGGGACGAAAAATCCAAAATTCTTTGTTTTGGTGTAATATGCCACCATATGTTGGTATGAAGTTTGTATGGTTGTTTAATAAGAAATAGGTTTTTAAAAGGCAATACTAATAGGCACTTTTCATGTGTGGTGAGTGCCTAAAAAATTAATGATTTGTTTTTTTTCATATTTTTTTTATCGAAAGTTAATAAAATCAATTGATTTAGAATCGAGTAATGCAATTTGTTGTTGCTTTGGTTCGTAATAAAAAAAATTATAACAATTCTGAAAGAACCTAAAAAAAAAAAAACAATGGGAGATGTGCATAAAATATATTGAAACGTTTCGTGAATTTGAGCGATTGAAAATAATCCGAAATAAATTTTATTTTATTTTATCTGCTCGAAATTCGCATGTTTCTAATTTCTCTCTCTCGGCCTTGCCGTGAGAGAGAGAGATTTTGTTTGGGTACCCGACGCCCCGAGAATATGTGAAAGAGGACGTTTGTATGTGTGGGTTAGTTTGTCGTGTGGTACAAACAATATTTCATGAATATTCACGCCTAAGAGGATTTGATAAAATTTTATAATTTAATTGGATTTTCAAAGATCCCTGAGATTTGGTGTAATCTTTCATAGGGCGCGTTACGGCGCGCCCTATGAAAGTCAGACCTTTCATCATTGGGACTCAAAGAGCAATTAGGGTCAAAATATACGTTATATATTTTCTTCCAAGAATTATATATTTTTTACATATTTTTCAATATATTTACGAGTATATGCAATGTATAATGATGAATATACTGCAAAATATATGCAAAATATATATTTCATATAAGCAGCATATATGATTGATCTATTGTATAATATGTTCTAATTTACATGCAGATGTATTTTACAAAATGTACGCAAAATATATATTTCATACAGGTAGAATGCATGTAGCACATATTGTAAAATACATTCAAGATTACTTGTAGATGCATATTAAAAAATGTATGCAAAATTCACATTCCATATAAGCAAAATGCATGTTTCATACATTGTGCAATATATTCAAATTTACATGCAAATGTTATTCTCGAATACGACCACAATAAATATTGTATGTAAGGAGAACACATTTTTTATATATTGTAAAATATATTTTCATTTATATGCAGATGTATGCTAATCTAGATATGAAAAATATATGCACGATAGATACAGTATCTAAATTAAATGTATATTGAACGCATCCCGATATGTATATAATTTGTATACATTCAACGTTTTCTCGAATCTCTTTAATATATTTTTCACACACAGTGTACATAAAACAGTGTGTGTGTGTGTGTGTGTGTGTGTGTGCGCGCATAGCTTGTATTTAAAAAGCATTGAGAATTTGTTCATAGACTCGAGGTTTTATTGAAACTAATCATCAATTTGATCAGAATTACAGATGCTTTGTTATTGAGAACATGCATCATGTATATGATGCACGATATCTTGAAATGTAGAAGAAATGTATTAAACTTTGTAGAGGAAGAGCAGTGACCGAGTGGCCAAGTGGCTAGAGCGCGGGTCTCGTAACCCGCGGACCCAGGTTCGATCCCCGAAGCGACACCACTGAAATTTTTTTTTTCAAGTGTGTCTGCTGCGATCATGCCTTTATAGGGGAGAAAAAGAAGGATTAGTAAAAAAGAGCCTCGCGGTCTATACGTAGTAACGATATAAAAAAACAAATTAAACATGGTAATTGAAAAATACAATTATCGTACATTTTATTTTATATGTAAAACGTACGCGTAAATATAATTTGACTGTATAAAATTATATGTCTGGTTTACATCTATTCTTCCTCCTCTTTCCTCCAAAACTCTCTTTTTCCGACGGAGGACAGCTTCCACGAAGGAAGTGACCTCCGTCCAAGTTTCATCGTCCAGGAGCATAACTCCGATAATATTTTCCGGGGTTATGCTCCCGAACTTTTCCTCCAATGGTGCCCTCCACACGTTCCATTCTCCGCATTCGAAGAATGTGTGGAAGGCATCGTCGGCAATTTACCTCACCATGCTGACGGTTGATCCAGGTGTCCAAGCGAGGAATGAGTCTCGCTGTCCACCTGGCCCGCGGATCCTCATCCCATCTCTCTTGCCAGGTCAGCATGCTACGGGACCTGGCAAGCGCTTTTCGTCTCTCCCTCTCTTCCTCGTCCGGAAGGCCCTGGTGGACGAACTTCCGCTCCTGGGCGAGGAGGTCGATCGGTATGACCCCGGCTATCACTAGCGCAGCCGGCTCTGAGACCGTGCGGTAAGAGCAGGCGATACGGAGGGCCCCTCTCCGTTGCACTCCGGCCATGCGCTTCCGGTATTTCTCGTACCGGAGCGCATCGGCCCAGACTTCAGCACCGTAGAGCATTATGGACTCGGCCGTGCGTAGCAGAAGGCGAAGTTTGCAGGGCTGAGGACCGCCAATGTTGGCCATTACCCTGCTCAGCAACGTCGTCACTGCCGCAGCTTTGTCCGCTCTCGATATTATTTCTTCCCCGAAGCTGAGCCGAGAATCGAGCTTCAACCCCAGGTACTTTACAGACGCCTTCGTCCGGACCGTCGTCTCTCCTACCTGTATATCCCTCATAAGCGGGATATGCTTTTTGGTTAGGAGCACGATCTCAGTTTTCGCTAGCGCTAGCTCCAAGCCGTGGTCTTCCATCCAGGAGTGGACCCGACGCATTACCTGGTTGAGTAATAATAATAATAATAATAATAATAATAATAATAATAATAATAATAATAATAATAATAATAATAATAATAATAATAATAATAATAATAATAATAATAATAATAATAATAATAATAATAATAATAATAATAATAATAATAATAATAATAATAATAATAATAATAATACGTGTGGAGTTTTTCCGACCCCCATCGGGCGCGTCCCCAGGTGGCGGATAGGGGAATGCTCGGCAGATATGTCGGGTAGGTGGGACATAATATACCACCCGCGGAGCAAAACGGAAATTCGCATGCAGAAGAAAACACGTCTGTTCCCTCTTCGGGCGGTGTGTTCGCCAGCGTCTGTCATCATGTAGATGCGGCTGGGAGTCATGCATTGATCGGTACACACCTTAGCACACAGGAAGTGCCTTCAACCAACGTAGGCGTTTCCTCTGCGCCGGTGAAGAGGCTGCTGTGAGCTTGCTCTGCCAAGGTGGCAACTGGGGTGTGTATCTGGACCCAGCCCCTTCGGGCCCTGATCAGGAATTGTGCGATGATTGCAGCTGTTGGAGGCTGCATTGCTTCGGGCGAGCGCTGATCCGTCCGTGTTTTACGGGATCGGTTAAGCGTAGGTCAGGCCTCAGGGAACTGAGGTGGGAGTCAGAGTGCTCCGAGGGTATACCCGTTCCTGACTATTATAGCCCGCCCCTTTGCACACAAAGCGCTGGTTCAACCCAAGGAAAAAAAATGCCCCATTTAAAAGGAAACAACGAAGATGCAGTGAGCAAGGGGTCATCTTCCCTCGCGAACCTGCTTATCGAGAGCGATAGGAAGGTGGAGGCGAGTCGCGCAGAAATGCGCAGGCTCATTCAAACAATGGGTGATGCCGTAAAAAAGCAGCCGAACGTCAACAAGACGATAAAGGACGGACTGCCCGCCCTGGAGAAGCACTTGGAGGGACTCGAGGACAGTCGCCGTCCAATTAAGCAGGCTCACAGCCTCCTGAACAGACCGGTGGCCCCAAGAGCCAGACTCCAGAGTGCTCCTGATGCGAAAGCGAGCTGCTCATGGGCGCCACCTATCACCGTCGTGCCCGCGAGGGCCGAACGGAAGAAGAGGCCGGCTTCTAGTTTGCCTGTACCCTCAGCGACGGAGGTACAAACAAAAAAAAAGAAAAAGAGGCCTCGTTGAAGAATGCCTTGACAGAAGTCCAGTGCAAGAAGGCGAGGAAAAAAAAGGAAAAAAAAGGCGGCAACGAAAAGGCTTCGCCGGCCTCCAAAGCTAGCAGGCCCGCAAATACGCCCCAGAAGACGGCAGCTGCGGCTAAGAAATCGCGCCCGAGAAAACCGGAGGCGATCGTACTGAAACCGGCAGAAGGTGAAACCTATGCGGAGATCCTCAACGATGTCCGCAAAAAGCCGGATCCCGAAGCCCACGGGGTTGACGTCCGGTCGATCCGGCGCACACTAGCAGGAGAGGTCCTGCTCGAGCTGCAAAACTCATCGGCCGATTCGAGAGCGGCTTTTTCAGCAGCTTTCAAAGCCGCAGCTGGAAGTGAGAGCAGCGTTAGGGAATTGGTCCCAAAGACTCGTCTCGAGATCCGAGACCTTGATAGCTGCTCCACGAAAGCAGAGGTCGAAGAGGCTTTAAAGATAGCCCTTGGACAGTACAAGGGCCCCCTGCAGGTCATGTTAATTTAGCCGAACGCGCGGGACCAGGTCACCGCCATCGTCAGCCTCGACGAAGCAGGGGCGAGGACCTTGTTGCAAACCGCTCGCGTCAAGATCGGCTGGGTTAACTGCCGTGTCCGAAGGAGAGTGGAAGTGCCGAGATGCTTCAAGTGCCTCGCGTACAGACACCAGAGTACCCGGTGCAGAGGCGTTGACCGAAGAAATCTGTGCTATCGATGCGGCAAGGAGGGACACACGGCAGCTGGCTGCAAGGCTGAGTTCTTTTGGTTTTTCTGCCGCGCCTTCGAAGGGAAGCCAGACTCTCAACGGCACATAGCAGGATCAGGGCAATGCGGGGCATTTCGCAAGGCCTTCGGCAAAACCAAGGGCAATGGTAGTCGTCCTGCAGGGGAACATGAATAGGAGCCGAATAGCCGACGAACTTCTGGCCCGGATATGTTTCGATATTGCTCGCTGATTTAGTTCTTATCAGCGAGCAATATCGAAACAAGGTAGGGCCAGGATGGTATTCGGACCTCCTGGGCACGGCGCCATTTTGGATTCCGAATCGACGTCGCTTCTGCGTCGTCGACCATGGCTCCGGCAGCGGTTCCGTTTGGGTGAGGTCCAGCGGCATTATCTACGTCAGCTGTTACCTTACCCCAAACGAGCGCATCGCAGACTTCCAAGCCAAACTCGATGGCCTGGAAGACGCTATCCGGGACATGGAGGGTGAACTGGTAGTGGCCGGAGACTTTAATGCAAAGGCTCCGGAATAGGGTGAACCTCGGCCAGATTTGCGGGGTGGACGAGTGCTGGACATGGCGTCCAGACTTGGGCTAGCTGTATTGAACACTGGCTCAACGTCCACCTTCCAAAGGCCGGGGTACAGAGAAACGATTATCGATGTTTCCATGGCGACGGAAAGCCTGGTATCGCGAGTCCAGGACTGGAGGGTGATCGAGGACTTCACAGCCAGCGATTACCAATACATTACGTTCTGCGTACGTGATGTAGCTCCAGTCCAAATCAGAACACTACGAGGACCTGCCCGGTAAAACATCGATAAAATGGACCCCCAAAAGCTGTCTCCGGCGCTATTACGTAGCCAGCGAACCCTTGACGAGCTTTCACGCTCCGCAGGCGCTGAACAGACGGTGGATCTAGTAATGACCCACCTTCATCAGGCCTGCAGCGACGCCGTGCCAAAAAGGATTGCACGGGATGATAGACATCCCGTGTACTCGTGGACGAACGAGATCGCAGAACTGAGGCGGGAGTGTTTCGTTTGAGGAGACTATCCCTCAGAGCCCGGCGCCGCGACACCGACGCAGCCCCCAGCACTGACGCCTATAAGGCGGCGAGGAAAGTGCTGAGACGGACCATCAAGCAGAGTAAGCACCGCTGCTGGAAGAAGCTTGGAGAGGATCTTAACGAGGATCCTTGGGGACTAGGGTATAAACTGGTCCTCCGCGAATTGAGGGCGTTCTCTGAAAGCGCTCTCACAAATGCGGGGATCATCGGCGGTATCGTCGATGCCCTTTTACCCAGCCACCCTAAGCAACCGCGCCGACCTCGAACACCCGAGGACGCGCCACTTCCCCTCTTTACGGAGGAGGAACATAAGGCCGCAACGCGGTCTTCCAAAAACAAGAAGGCACCAGGCCCTGACGGTTCACCAGCAGAGGTGCTGAAAGCCGCAGTTGAGAGGCATCCAACGATCTTTCTCACGATATTCAACGCCTGTCTACAAGCGGGAATCTTTCCACGCCGCTGGAAACTCGTGCGGCTGGCGTTGATCGGAAAGGGCAAAGGGGCAACAGTAGACAATCAATCGTCCTACAGGCCCCTGTGCATGCTAAACACGGCTGGCAAACTTCTGGAGAAGCTTCTCCGACCTCGCCTCCATGCGGCCATCCAAGCCTCTGGAGACCTTTCTGATAGACAATATGGCTTTCGGAAAGGGAGGTCAACGATACACGCAATCCAGGAGGTCGTTGGAGCAGCCAGGGGTACGGAGCGGGGGAACCATTTCTTCCGCCCTGTCTGTCTACTGGTCACTCTGGATGTGAAGAACGCTTTCAACTCGGTGCGGTGGTGTGACGCGCTACAGGCGCTGCAACGAGACTTCAGGGTCCCCGGATATCTCTACTGGATGTTCGAAGATTACCTGAACGATCGCTCCCTCGTTTACACCACTGCAGATGGTCCGATTAGCCGAGAGTTAACGGCAGGGGCAGCCCAAGTGTCCATACTAGGTCCCGACATTTGGAATGCCACATATGACGGGATTCTCCGAATGGAGATGCCTGAGGGTTCTTTTCTAGTTGGGTATGCGGACGACGTAGCCGCTATCATCATTGCGCGTACCGTAGAGGCAGCGCAGATGAGACTCAACCAGGTAATGCGTCGTGTCCACTCCTGGATGGAAGACCACGGCTTGGAGCTAGCGCTAGCGAAAACTGAGATCGTGCTCCTAACCAAAGAGCATATCCTGCTTATAAGAGATATGCAGGTAGGAGAGACGACGGTCCAGACGAAGGCGTCCGTAAAGTACTTGGGGTTGAAGCTCGATTCTCGGCTCAGCTTCGGGGAAAAAATAATATCGAGAGCAGACAAAGCTGCGGCAGTGACGACGTTGCTGAGCAGGGTAATGGCCAACATTGGCGGTCCTCAGCCCTGCAAGCGTCGCCTTCTGTTACGCACGGCCGAGTCCATAATGCTCTACGGTGCCGAAGTCTGGGCCGATTCGCTCCGGTACGAGAAATACCGGAAGCGCATGGCCGGAGTGCAGCGAAGAGGGGCCCTCCGTATCGCCTGCTCTTACCGCACGGTCTCAGAGCCGGCTGCGCTAGTGATAGCCGGGGTCATGCCGATTGACCTCCTCGCCCAGGAGCGGAAGTTCGTCCACCAGGGCCTTCCCGATGAGGAAGAGAGGGAGAGACGAAAAGCGCTTGCCAGGTCCCGTAGACAAGAACCTGACAAGAGAGATGGGATGAGGATCCGCGGGCCGGGTGGACAGCGAGACTCATTTCTCGCTTGGACACCTGGATCAACCGACAGCATGGTGAGGTAAATTATTACCTCACACAATTGCTGACGGGGCACGGGTATTTCCAGTCTTATCTGCGCAGAATGGGTAAAGTGCCGGACTCGTGCTGCATATCCTGCGAATCCCCCAGAGACGATGCCTTCCACACATTCTTCGAATGCGAAGAATGAAACGTGTGGAGGGCACCATTGGAGGAAAAGTTCGGGAGCATAACCCCGGAAAATAGTATCGGAGTTATGCTCCTGGACGATGAAACTTGGATGGAGGTCACTTCCTTCGCAGAAGCTGTCCTCCGTCGGAAGAAAAGAGTTTTGGAGGAAGGAACGCCCTGAGGGGCGTTCAAAACAACTAATGGCGCCACCCCGAAGTAATGCTAACGCGGTTCCGGGGTGGTCGTCTGGAGATACAGAGGGGGTTTTAGTCGGTAGTCTATTCGGAGGAGTCCGACACACGGGGAGCCAAACCATCGCTCCCGACAGTGCGTAAAGGCATTTCTTCCCCTGTGGAAAATTATTATTATTATTATTATTATTATTATTATTATTATTAAACGAAAAGTGGTGGGGAAGTCCCAAGTTTCCCCCACCACTTTTTCGCCAGAGTGATGCGTTTTCCCCCACCCCTCACACACACACGAAAATCAACGAATAAATAGTAAAACACACATACACACACATGCTCGCAAATAATTTCAAAATAATAATTTCTACTCACCATTTACGCGCTTCTCGCCGCTGTCCTTCTCCTCCTCCTCCTGCAGCCCTTCTTTCCCTCCCTCCTACTCTACTTCGTTTTTGTTCTATTTTTACATTATTTCATTTTTCGCACAATACTTTTCCACTATTATTTGATTTATTTGTTAATTTAATTTATTCAATATTTATTCACACGTTTTTCGTTTTTTCATTTTTCGCGTTTTTATTACTATTTTGATTTATTTATTATCTATTTTTTGAAGCGACAGTTTTTTTTCACACTCCTTTAGATTCAAATTTTTTATCATGCTTTTTCACATTATTTTCCGCGCACTGTTGCAGATTTGACAAATAGTTTTTCGAAGGGAAACTTCAAATTGTACAAAAATCTCGGTGGCACACTTTTACGCTATTGATTATTTTTACACTATTTACACTTTTACACTATTTTCTTTTTCATTTTGCGCAATCTTATTTTCCGCGCAACGAACAGCACGACTGGTACTGCGCAATGTAATTTTTTTTTTTTTTTTTTAATAATCATTTTTACATTATTTTCGCGCTTTTCTTTTTCACCGCTATTTTCAGGCAACGTTTTATTTATTTATTATTTACACTTCATTATTATCATTTTTTACATTATTTTGCACAAAATTACAGGCTTTTCCGTTTCTTTCATTATTTTATTTTTCGCGCAATGTCTTTATTAATTATTTATTCACGCACTTTTTTCGTTTTTCTCATTTTTTTGGTGCAATCTTTTTCTTTTTTAAATTTAACGCATTGCTTTGTCACTATGTTTTTTCACACTTTTTAGTTCTTTTTTTCACGCAAAATTTTTCCTCATTGCACTTGAAGGCATCGTTTTTGCCACGATAATTTTTCACGCTTTTTTTCAGTTCTAAATTTTTTCAAGTCATTATTTTCATAATTATTTTTTTTTACATTACTTCAAGCGGTGTTTTTCTTTTTGCATTTTGTACGCAAAGTTTGCTTTCGCCCAATGTTTTTCTTATGACACTTATTTTTTCATTTTTACACTATTATTATTTTTACACTATTTATTATTTTTGCGCAATGTTTTTCATTACTCGCGCGCAATGCGCAATCCGGTTCTAATATTCACGTGGCACCCGCTCGACGCATCAACCACAACGCCGAATAAAAACTCTTCGTGAAAACTTAATGCAAAGCGCTGGAACATTTTTGACAAAAGACTCGATGCCGAGATAGTTCGAACCGCGACAGGAATATGACTAAAGTTGCAGATGGCATAAAAACCGCTCATCAACGACGACGGTGATGATATTACGCCTCTCTCGCAAAATCTTTGTCTCCCTCAAAATCTTTGTCAGCAAAATTGCACGCGCGAATGAAAATAATATTGCTCCATGACCGTGAACTCAAACTTGGAGACACACGCGTCGCAATGGACACATAGACGAAATAAATACGTGCAGCGCGTGACAACGACTGAGGCATAAAAGGGCGTAACGGTCGCACAAAATATACGCGTATTGAGTTGCAGCTTCATGAAAATATACAACAAAAACGTTGAATCTAATTTTTATGTTTACCGTTTTGAACCCTAAATATTTTTTTCAGCTTGGACTATTTTGATTTTTTTGAAAAAATCGCCGCTTTCAAGAGACATTCTTACAAGTACTAGAATTCGCAGCTTGTGATATTCATAACTTGTATTTTTTGTCTATTTTTGAAGTAGATATATAGATATATTTATATATAAGGCATTCCTCACGAAACCGATTAATACGTGACGCCAACCATTTTTGATTTTGTTGAAAATTTTCTATTTTTTGTACATACTGAAAGCAGTCTTTCAGAATTTTCAGGCGGATGCATTTCACCCAGGAAAAAACGAACCATTTTCAACTGGAAAAAAATTTTTTGATGAAAATATCATCTATTATCCATAAAATAAAATCATTTTTAGCGTTAAAAAATATAGATTGAAAAATATAGAAGTTATTCAGCGCTTTTTGTATTAATCTCTATATTTAATCATAATATCTCCCGCCAACGAGCGGTGGACGCAAAGATCCGCACAAAGCGGAGACCGAGGAGTATATGAGGCATTCCTTACGAGTCGACCAATTCGTGACTCTGACTATTTTTCATTTTGCTAAAAATTTTCTACTTTTTTGTACGTACTGAAAGCAGAGTTTCCAGAGTTTTTCGATTTTTGTCTGCACGCTTTTCGTCACAAATTTTTTTTTCAAAATTTCACACAATTTTTAAGTGCTCGTAACTTCTCAAAAACCGATTTAAAGCAATTGCTTTGCAACATCTTTCGAAGAAAATTTTGCGCCTCAGTCTTTTCTCAGAAATTTTGTGACCAAAAAATGTTTTGCAAAATTTTATAAAAAATTTGCTCGGAAATTGTTTTGCAACAAAAAATGTTTCGCATAATTTGTTTAAAAAAAAAATAGCTCGTAAAATTTTCGTAGAAAGATGTTGCAAAGCGATTGCTTAAAATCGGCTTTCGAAGAGTTACGAGCAAAATTTTGATCACAAAATAGTTTTAAGCAATTACTTTGCAACATCTCTTCATGAAATTTTTGCGCAACAATCTTTTTCCAAAAATTTTGTGAAATTGCAAAAAAGTGCTGCAGATTAATTGTGTGAAACAATTTTGTCTAACAAATTTTGCAAAATATCTTGTCTGCAAAAAAATTTGCGCTTGCAAAACAATTGTTTCGCGAAATCTTATTAAAAATTTGCTTGAAAATTGTTCTGCAGCAAAAAATGTTTCGCATAATTTTTTGCAAAAAAAAATAAATGTTTCGAAAAAATTTTTGCAACAAAAATTGTTTTGCAAAATCTTGTCCACAGAATAGTTTCAAGCAATTGCTTTGCAACATCTCTTGAGGAAAATTTTGCGCAACAGCCTTTTTGTAAAATTTTCGTGAAATTGCAGAAACATGCTGCAGATTAATTGTGTGAAACAATTTTGTCTGATAAATTTTGCAGAATAATTTTTGTGCAAAAAATTTTGCGCCTGCGAAAAATCATTTGCAAAATTTTTCAAAAAAAAAAATTGTTTTGCAAAATCTTGTTTACAGAATAGTTTTTGAGCAATTGCTTTGCAACATCTCTCTACGAATAACACACCAGTCTTTTTTCAAAAACGTTGTGAACAAATCTGCTTGCATAAATTTTGCAGAAAAATTTCGCAGATTAATTGTGTGAAACAATTTCACCTAACAAATTTCGCAAAATAATTTTCGTGCAACAAATTTTGCTAAACATTTTTTGCAAAAAATACTGACAGGTGAAAATAAGTGAACGAAGTTTTTTCAAAAACCAGCTTTTATTTATTGTTAATAAAGAATAACTAAAAAGTTTAAAATAATTTTACTCCGATTAGAAATAAGTTTTCAAATCTAAGTCTGCTGCATTTTAAACGCTTAGAGACATCGAAGTGAAATTCGGCACGCTAGTCAAGCACAAATTGCTTTTCATTATAAGCAAATTTTTGTTTTAATCCTAACGGGTGCTCAGATTGTATTGACTTTTTTCGATTTTGCAAAATAACGTCAACACTCTGACTTCTGCTATTTCCAAATATAAGCGTAATGCATTTTAAACGCTTCGAGATATCGAAGTGAAATTTGGCACGCTTGTCAAGCACAAATTGCTCTTCATTATAAATAAATTGGCACGCTTGTCAAGCACAAATTGCTCTTTATTATGGGCAAATTTTTGTTTCAATTCCAACAAGTGCCCAGATTTTACCGACTTTTTTCGTTTTTGTAAAACGGCGTAAACGCTCTAGCTTCTGCTGTTTCATTTTGCGAGAGAATGAAGATTTAAAAAAATTTCTGTTCTTCATGATGATTTTTTTGATAGATCGATCAGTAACTGCCGCGTAAAAGAAAAAATGGGTTGCAAAATAGTTTTAAGCAATTGCTTTGCACCATCTCTCTACGATTAGTTTGCGCAACAGTCTTTTTCCAAAAATTTTGTGAACAATTTTGCTTGCATAAATTTTGCAGAAAAATGTTGCAGATTTTTTGGATAGATCGATTAGTAACTGCCGCGTAAAAGAAAAAATGGGTCGCAAAATAGTTTTAAGCAATTGCTTTGCAACATCTCTCTGCGAATAGTTTGCGCTACAGTCTTCTTCCAAAAATTTTGTGAACAAATTTGCTTGCATAAATTTTGCAGAACAATGCTGCAGATCAATTGTGTGAAACAACTTTGTCTAACAAAGTTTGCAAAAAAATTTTTTTGTGCACAAATTTTGCGAAACATTTTTTGCAAAAAATACTGATAAGTAGAAAATAAATGAACGAAATTTTTCTCAAAGACGAGCTTTTATTAGTTCTTAATAAAAAATGACTAAAAAAGTTAAAAATAATTTTATTCCGATTGGAAATGTTTTCAAATAAAAGCGTGCTGCATTTCAAGCGCTTCGAGATATCGAAGTTGAATTTGGCACTCGTGTCAAGCACAAATTGCTCTTCATTATAAGCAAATTTTTGTTTTAATTCTACCAGGTGCTCAGATTGTATCGACTTTTTTCGTTTTTGCAAAATGGCTTAAACACTCTAACTTCTGCTATTTCCAAATATTAGCGTGCTGCATTTGAAACACTTGATTCGTTTAAGAAAAAAGAACTTACCGAAAAATTGCTAAATAATTATTTGTTTAAACAACTTATTGATAACTTTTGGGCAATATTATTATTGATAATCGTTGTTTATGGCATGCGAAATGTTGCTAAATTTTTTTCAGATCTTTATTGTATCACGAAATACGGAAAATTCAATCAGATAAAGTTTTTTGGCTGGGGCTGCACCAGCAACCCGCTGTCTTATTATACTGAGAAAAAATCTATCGGAGTCTAAAAAAATGTTTTTTTTTCACAAAAAAAAGCTGAATCAAGCGTCATCGACAACTTTCAGATATTAAAGACTCAATTAGGTCGATGTGATCGCAATTTCCATAATAAATTGACAACATTCTATTCCATATTTTGCAAGTCTGATCGACCGGAGAGATTTCCAGGAAAACAGGGAAAACTTTGCATTTCAGAATGAAAAAAGTATAATTTGCAGGAATTCCGTGAAAGAGGGACGCCAAAAGGGAGGAAGGTATTGCCAATTAGGAAAATAACATTTTTTCGAACTTTCAATCGCCAATTTGTGTCTGTTGAAAAGCTTAAGTCGACGATGATTTTGATTGGAAATTAATGAGCGCAAGTCTGCGCCAATTAGGCACAGTTTTGAACAATCGAATTCAGCTTTGATTTGCTGGAAAATTTCGCGGCAAAATGGGTAATCGGTTTACACGCTTTGAGAAGTACCAAAAGACTCCGCGATGATTAATTAAACGGTCATGCAATTGGAAAAGTGGTGGTGGTTAGAAAAATAAGGAAACTTTAATTGTATATTGTTTATCTTATCAATTCCATCGCAGAATAATTCTATTAACAAATTTTTCATATGCATTCAGTTACAATATTATAAAATACAAAGATTAATGAAAACGAAAAAGCCAATAACAATTGTACACTTTCATTTATGCCAACTGGTGTTTTTGTCTTGCAAAATTAAGCCAATTATTAAAGACCTGAACTTCCTCGGCTGCGCAATGTAATTTTTTATTTGTTCCGCTCAAATGAAGGCTGCAGTTTACATTTTTATATGAATTAAATCGATTGTCCTTCATAAGATCATTGTATTTTGGACAATTTATTAACTCGAGATTGTATGATTCAAATCCTAATTCTCTTAAGATATCTCTTTCTATAGCGCCGCCTTCATAACCAACTGAAATAGGTTGATCATAATCACTTTTTAAATTAGCGCTGATAACATGTGGAACGTCATCCTGTATCCAAATTTCAGAGTCGAAATTTTTAAAGGGGATGCCGTGGACGAAGTTGGTTACGTATGCCACTGATTTACTATCGTCAAAGCTTAAATCGCAGAACCGTAAATTCAGTCTAAAGCTCGTTTGAAAAACATCACCCGATGTGCAGTCGATGATGGCCAATTCTTTATACATTAGCCTCCTCTTAACGTAAAATCCCTCGATGTCAATTATATGAGTAATTGTGTTAGCTACATTATCCCAAAATAACAACAACAAAATCACACGATTATAATTATTTAGTCTTATATCGGCAAGCGCTTATCAATAAACATACAAAATTTTTTAATTTCCATCACCGTTTCAAGGGCAGCTACAGATGATTTATCAAATCCCTGTGTTAAGCGAAACGATAGCTGCGGTGGTAAATTTGGCGAACCAGGACTGACACTGCAGCAATTGTTGGTTGAAAATAAAAAAAGCTTGCAGTATCAACAAGATCACCCCCCACTATTTTTAACTTCCGATTACCCCCTCTCTACCACCAGTATCAACAGCTCCTTGGTATATATGTGATGAATTTAACCACCGTAGCTTCAAATCAGTTTGAAATCAGCGTACGATCAAAGTATTTAGTTGCGGCGTTGACCCAACTCAGTTTTCTTTTCTTTCCCGCAACAAAAACTGCAGTTTAATCGCGCCTGCTTCGCCCACCGTATAGGGCAACGTGATTGAAGATGAATAAATTACATCTTGACATACTCAATGAATTAAGAAAAGAAATCATCGACGATATCGACGTGTACAACGATATTTTACGTCCTTCGAAGAGTCAAGACGTGCTGAGGAAGAAGAATTTTCAGCAAATTAATTCTGGACAGACGAGGGAGGGCAGAGCCAATATCCTGCTTGATTTACTGTCAGGCTGCAGCAAACAGTATGCTTTAAACGTTTTTCATGAAGCACTGGTGAAACATTATCCGTGGTTAAGCAGTGATATTGACAATATTCTGAGATCGAAGCACGTCAGCACTACCAACAGCGACTGCAGTATCAGTCCTGGTTCGCCAAATTTACCACCGCAGCTATCGTTTCGCTCAACACAGGGATTTGATAAATCATCTGTAGCTGTCCTTGAAACGGTGATGGAAATTAAAAAATTTTGTATGTTTATTAATGAGTGCTTGCCAATATAAAACTAAATAATTATAATCGTGTGATTTTGTTGTTGTTATTATGGGATAATGTAGCTAACACAATTACTCATATAATTGACATCGAGGGATTTTACGTTAAGAGGAGGCTAATGTATAAAGAATTGGCCATCATCGACTGCACATCGGGTGATGTTTTTTAAACGAGCTTTAGAAGAATTTACGGTTCTGCGATTTAAGCTTTGACGATAGTAAATCAGTGGCATACGTAACCAACTTCGTCCACGGCATCTTCTTTTAAAATTTCGACTCTGAAATTTGGATACAGGATGACGTTCCACATGTTATCAGCGCTAATTTAAAAAGTGATTATGATCAACCTATTTTAGTTGGTTATAAAGGCGGCGCTATAGAAAGAGATTTCTTAAGAGAATTAGGATTTGAATCATACAAGCTCGAGTTAATAAATTGTCCAAAATACAATGATCTAATGAAGGACAATCGATTTAATTCATTTGAAAATGTAAACTGCAGCCTTCATTTGAGCGGAACAAATAAAAAATTAAATTGCGCAGCCGAGGAAGTTCAGGTCTTTAATAATTGGCTCAATTTTGCCAGACAAAAACACCAGTCGGCATAAATGGAAGTGTACGATTGTTATTGGCTTTTTCGTTTTCATTAATTTTTGTATTTTATAATATTGTAACTGAATGCATATGAAAAATTTGTTAATAGAATTATTCTGCGATGGAATTGATAAGATAAACAATATACAATTAAAGTTTCCTTATTTTTCTCACCACCACCACTTTTCCAATTGCATGACCGTTTAATTAATCATCGCGGAGTCTTTTGGTACTTCTCAGAGCGTGTAAACCGATTACTCATTTTGCCGCGAAATTTTCCAGTGAATCAAAGCTGAATTCGATTGTTCAAAACTGTGCCTAATTGGCGCAGACTTGCGCTCATTAATTTCCAATCAAAATCATCGTCGACTTAAGCTTTTCAACAGATACAAATTGGCGTTTGAAAGTTCGAAAAAATGTTATTCTCCTAATTGGCAATACCTTCCGCCCTTTTGGCGCCCCTCTTTCACGGAATTCCTGCAAATTATACTTTTTTCATTCTGAAAGGCAAAGTTTTCCCTGTTTTCCTGGAAATCTCTCCGGTCGATCAGACTTGCAAAATATGGAATAGAATGTTGTCAATTTATTATGAAAATTGCGATCACATCGACCTAATTGAGTCTTTAATATCTGAAAGTTGTCGATGACGCTTGATTCAGCTTTTTTTGTGAAAAAAACATTTTTTTAGAGTCCGATAGATTTTTTCTCAGTATAATAAGACAGCGGGTTGCTGGTGCAGCCCCAGCCAAAAAACTTTATCTGATTGAATTTTCCGTATTTCGTGATACAATAAAGATCTGAAAAAAATTTAGCAACATTTCGCATGCCATAAACAACGATTATCAATAATAATATTGCCCAAAAGTTATGACTAAGTTGTTTAAACAAATAATTATTTAGCAATTTTTCGGTAAGTTCTTTTTTCTTAAACGAATCGAGTGTTCCAAATGCAGCACGCTAATATTTGGAAATAACAGAAGTTAGAGTGTTTAAGCCATTTTGCAAAAACGAAAAAAGTCGATACAATCTGAACACCCAGTAGAATTAAAACAAAAATTTGCTCATAATGAAGAGTAATTTGTGCTTGACAAGAGTGCCAAATTTAACTTCGATATCTCGAAGCGCTTGAAATGCAGCACGCTTTTATTTGAAAACTTATTTCCAATCGGAAAAAAATTATTTTTAACTTTTTTAGTCATTTTTTATTAAGAACTAATAAAAGCTTGTCTTTGAGAAAAATTTCGTTCATTCATTTTCTACTTATCAGTATTTTTTGCAAAAAATGTTTCGCAAAATTTGTGCACAAAAAAATTTTTTTGCAACTTTGTTAGACAAAGTTGTTTCACACAATTGATCTGCAGCATTGTTCTGCAAAATTTATGCAAGCAAATTTGTTCACAAAATTTTTGGAAGAAGACTGTAGCGCAAACTATTCGCAGAGAGATGTTGCAAAGCAATTGCTTAAAACTATATCGCGACCCATTTTTTCTTTTACGCGGCAGTTCCTAATCGATCTATCCAAAAAATCTGCAACATTTTTCTGCAAAATTTATGCAAGCAAAATTGTTCACAAAATTTTTGGAAAAAGACTGTTGCGCAAACTAATCGTAGAGAGATGTTGCAAAGCAATTGCTTAAAACTATTTTGCAACCCATTTTTTCTTTTACGCGGCAGTTACTGATCGATCTATCAAAAAAATCATCATGAAGAACAGAAAATTGTTTAAATCTTTATTCTTTCGCAAAATGAAAAAGCAGAAGTTAGAGCGTTTACGCCGTTTTACAAAAACGAAAAAAGTCGGTAAAATCTGGGCACTCGTTAGAATTAAAACAAAACTTTGCCCATAATAAAGAGCAATTTGTGCTTGACAAGCGTGGCCAATTTATTTATAATGGAAAGCAATTTGTGCTTGACAAGCGTGCCAAATTTCACTCCGATATCTCGAAGCGTTTAAAATGCATCACGCTTATATTTGGAAATAGCAGAAGTCAGAGTGTTTACGTTATTTTGCAAAAACAAAAAAAGTCAACACAATCTGAGCACCCGTTAGGATCAAAACAAAAATTTGCTCATAATGAAGAGCAATTTGTGCTTGACTAGCGTGCCAAATTTCACTTCGATGTCTCTAAGCGTTTAAAATGCAGCAGACTTAGATTTGAAAACTTATTTCTAATCGGAGTAAAATTATTTTTAACTTTTTAGTTATTCTTTATTAACAATAAATAAAAGCTTGTTTTTGAAAAAACTTTGTTCACTTATTTTTACCTGTCAGTATTTTTTGCAAAAAATGTTTAGCAAAATTTGTTGCACAAAAATTATTTTGCAAAATTTGTTAGGTGGAATTGTTTCACACAATTAATCTGCAAAATTTTTCTGCAAAATTTATGCAAGCAGATTTGTTCACAACGTTTCTAAAAAAAGACTGGTGTGCTATTCGTAGAGAGATGTTGCAAAGCAATTGCTCAAAAACTATGCGTAAACAAGATTTTGCAAAGCAATTTTTTTTTCGAAAAATTTTGCAAATGATTTTTTGCAGGCGCAAAATTTTTTGCACAAAAATTATTCTGCAAAATTTATCAGACAAAATTGTTTCACACAATTAATATGCAGCATGTTTCTGCAATTTCACGAAAATTTTACAAAAAGGCTGTTGCGCAAAATTTTCGTCCAGAGATGTTGCAAAGCAATTGCTTGAAACTATTTTGTGGACAAGATTTTGCAAAACAATTTGTTTTGCAAAAATTTTTTCGAAACATTTATTTTTTTTTGCAAAAACTTATGCGAAACATTTTTTGCTGCAGAACAATTTTCAAGCAAATTTTTAATAAGATTTCGCGAAACAATTGTTTTGCAAGCGCAAATTTTTTTGCAGACGAATTATTTTGCAAAATTTGTTGGACAAAATTGTTTCACACAATTGATCTGCAGCATTTTTTTGCAATTTCACACAATTTTTGGAAAAAGATTGTTGCGCAAAAATTTCATGAAGAGATGTTGCAAAGTAATTGCTTAAAACTATTTTGTGAACAAAATTTTGCTCGTAACTCTTCAAAAGCCGATTTTAAGCAATCGCTTTGCAACATCTTTCTACGAAAATTTTACAAGCTATTTTTTTTTTCAAACAAATTATGCGAAACATTTTATGTTGCAAAACAATTTCCGAGCAAATTTTTTATAAAATTTTGCGAAACATTTTTTGGTCACAAAATTTCTGAGAAAAGACTGAGGCGCAAAACTTTCTTCGAAAGATGTTGCAAAGCAATTGCTTTAAATCGGTTTTTGAGAAGTTACGAGCACTTAAAAATTGTGTGAAATTTTGAAAAAAAATTTGTGACGAAAAGCGTGCAGACAAAAATCGAAAAACTCTGGAAACTCTGCTTTCAGTACGTACAAAAAAGTAGAAAATTTTTAGCAAAATGAAAAATGGTCAGAGTCACGAATTGGTCGACTCGTAAGGAATGCCTCATATACTTCTCGGCCTCCGCTTTGTGCGGATCTTCGCGTCCGCCGCTCGTTGGCGAGAGATATTATGATTAAATATGGAGATTAATAAAAAAAAAGCGCTAAATAACTTCTATATTTTTCAATCTATATTTTTTAACGCTAAAAATGATTTTATTTTATGGATAATAGATAATATTTTCTTTAAAAAATTTTTTTTCCAGTTGAAAATGGTTCGTTTTTTCCTGGGTGAAATGCATCCGCCTAAAAATTCTGAAAGACTACTTTCAGTATGTACAAAAAATAGAAAATTTTCAACAAAATCAAAAATGATCGGCGTCACGTATTAATCGGTTTCGTGAGAAATGCCTTATATATAGATATATCTATATATCTACTTCAAAAATAGACAAAAAATACAAGTTATGAATATCACAAGCTGCGAATTCTAGTACTTGTAAGAATGTCTCTTAAAAGCGGCGATTTTTTCAAAAAAATCAAAATAGTCCAAGCTGAAAAAAATATTTAGGGTTCAAAACGGTAAACATAAAAATTAGATTCAACGTTTTTGTTGTATATTTTCATGAAGCTGCAACTCAATTCGCGTATATTTTGTGCGACCGTTACGCCCTTTTATGCCTCAGTCGTTGTCACGCGCTGCACGTATTTATTTCGTCTATGTGTCCATTGCGACGCGTGTGTCTCCAAGTTTGAGTTCACGGTCATGGAGCAATATTATTTTCATTCGCGCGTGCAATTTTGCTGACAAAGAATTTGAGAGGGACAAAGATTTTGAGAGAGAGGCGTAATATCATCACCGTCGTCGTTGATGAGGGGTTTTCATGCCATCTGCAACTTTAGTCATATTCCTGTCGCGGTTCGAACTATCTCGGCATCGAGTCTTTTGTCAAAAATGTTCCAGCGCTTTGCATTAAGTTTTCACGAAGAGTTTTCATTCGACGTTGTGGTTGATGCGTCGAGCGGGTGTCACGTGAATATTAGAACCGGATTGCGCATTGCGCGCGAGTAATGAAAAACATTGCGCAAAAATAATAAATAGTGTAAAAATAATAATAGTGTAAAAATGAAAAAATAAGTGTCATAAGAAAAACATTGTGCGAAAGCAAACTTTGCGTACAAAATGCAAAAAGAAAAACACCGCGTGAAGTAATGTAAAAAAAAATAATTATGAAAATAATGACTTGAAAAAATTTAGAACTGAAAAAAAGCGTGAAAAATTATCGTGACAAAAACGATGCGTTCAAGTGCAATGAGGAAAAATTTTGCGTGAAAAAAAGAACTACAAAGTATGAAAAACATAGTGACAAAGCAATGCGGTAAATTTAAAAAAGAAAAAGATTGCACGAAAAAAATGAGAAAAACGAAAAAAGTGCGTGAATAAATAATTAATAAAGACATTGCGCGAAAAATAAAAAAATGAAAAAAACGAAAAAGCTTGTAACTCTGTGCAAGATAATGTAAAAAATAATAATAATGAAGTGTAAATAATAAATAAATAAAACGTTGCCCGAAAATAGCGGTGAAAAAGAAAAGCGCGAAAATAATGTAACAATAATTATTAAAAAAAATAAAAAATTACATTGCGCAGTATCAGTCGTGCTGTTTGTTGCGCGGAAAATAGAATTGCGCAAAATGAAAAAGAAAATAGTGTAAAAGTGTAAATAGTGTCAAAATAATCAATAGCGTAAGAGTGTGCCACCGAGATTTTTGTACATTTTGAAGTTTTCCTTCGAAAAACTATTTTTCAAATCTGCAACAGTGCGCGGAAAATAATGTGAAAAAGAATGATAAACAATTCGAAACTAAAGGAGTGTGAAAAAAAACTGTCGCGACAAAAAATAGATAATGAATAAATCAAAATAGTAATAAAAACGCGAAAAATGAAAAAACAAAAAACGTGTGAATAAATAATGAATAAATTAAAATAACAAATGAATCAAATAATAGTGGGAAAGTATTGCGCAAAAAATGAAATAATGGAAAAATAGAACAAAAACGCAGTTGAGTAGGGGAGAGAGAGAGAAGGGCTGCAGGAAGAGGAGGAGAAGGACAGCGGCAAGAAGCGCGTAAATGGTGAGTAGAAATTGTTATTTTGAAATTATTTGCGAGCGTGTGTGTGTATGTGTGTTTTACTATTTATTCGTTGATTTTCGTGTGTGTGTGAGGGGTGGGGGGAAGCGCATCACTCTGGCGAAAAATCGGTGGGGGAAACTTGGGACTTCCCCATCACTTTTCGTTTTAATAATAATAATAATAATAATAATAATAATAATAATAATAATAATAATAATAATAATAATAATAATAATAATAATAATAATAATAATAATAATAATAATAATAATAATAATAATAATAATAATAATAATAATAATAATAATAATAATAATAATAATAATAATAATAATAATAATAATAATAATAATAATAATTTTTTCCACAGGGGGAGAAATGCCTTTACGCACTGTCGGGAGCGATGGTTTGGCTCCCCGTGTGTCAGACTCCTCCGAAGAGACTACCGACTAAAACCCCCTCTGTATCTCTAGACGACCACCCCGGAACCGCGTTGGCATTACTTCGGGGTGGCGCCATTGGTTGTTTTGAACGCCCCTCAGGGCGTTCCTTCCTCCAAAACTCTCTTCTTCCGACGGAGGACAGCTTTCGCGAAGGAAGTGACCTCTGTCCAAGTTTCATCGTCCAGGAGCATAACTCCGATAATATTTTCAGGGGTTATGCTCCCGAACTTTTCCTTCAATGGTGCCCTCCACACGTTCCATTCTTCGCATTCGAAGAATGTGTGGAAGGCATCGTCTCCGGGGGATCCTCAGGATATGCAGCACGAGTCCGGCAATTTACCCATTCTGCACAGATAAGACCGGAAATACCCCCGCCCCGTCAGCAATTGTGTGAGGTAATAATTTACCTCACTATGCTGGCGGTTGATCCAGGTGTCCAAGCTAGGAATGAGTCTCGCTGTCCACCCGGCCCGCGGATCCTCATCCCATCTCTCTTGTCAGGTCAGCATGCTACGGGACCTGGCAAGCGCTTTTCGTCTCTCCCTCTCTTCCTCGTCGGGAAGGCCCTGGTGAACGAACTTCCGCTCCTGGGCGAGGAGGTCAATCGGCATGACTCTGGCTATCACTAGCGCAGCCAGCTCTGAGACCGTGCGGTGAGAGCAGGCGATACGAAGGGCCCTTCTCCGCTGCACTCCGGCCATGCGCTTCCGGTATTTCTCGTACCGGAGCGCATCGGCCCAGACTTCGGCACCGTAGAGCATTATGGACTCGGCCGTGCGTAACAGAAGGCGACGCTTGCAGGGCTGAGGACTGCCAATGTTGGCCATTACCCTGCTCAGCAACGTCGTCACTGCCGCAGCTTTGTCCGCTCTCGATATTATTTCTTCCCCGAAGCTGAGCCGAGAATCGAGCTTCAACCCCAGGTACTTTACAGACGCCTTCGTCTGGACCGTCGTCTCTCCTACCTGCATATCTCTTATAAGCGGGATATGCTCTTTGGTTAGGAGCACGATCTCAGTTTTCGCTAGCGCTAGCTCCAAGCCGTGGTCTTCCATCCAGGAGTGGACACGACGCATTACCTGGTTGAGTTTCATCTGCGCTGCCTCTACGGTACGCGCAATGATAATAGCGGCTACGTCGTCCGCATACCCAACCAGAAAAGAACCCTCAGGCATCTCCATTCGGAGAATCCCGTCATATGTGTCATTCCAAATGTCGGGACCTAGTATGGACACTTGGGCTGCCCCTGCCGTTACCTCTCGGCTAATCGGACCATCTGCAGTGGTGTAAACGAGGGAGTGATCGTTCAGGTAATCTTCGAACATCCAGTAGAGATATCCGGGGACCCTGAAGTCTCGTTGCAGCGCCTGTTGCGCGTCACACCACTGCACCGAGTTGAAAGCGTTCTTCACATCCAGAGTGACCAGTAGACAGACGGGGCGGAAGAAATGGTTCCCCCGCTCCGTACTTCTGGCTGCTCCAACGACCTCCTAGTTTGCGTGTATCGTCGACCTCCCTTCCCGAAAGCCATATTGTCTATCAGAAAGGTCTCCAGAGGCTTGGATGGCCGCATAGAAGCGAGGTCGAAGAAGCTTCTCCAGAAGTTTTCCAGCCGTGTTTAGCATGCACAGGGGCCTGTAGGACGATGGATTGTCTACTGGTCCCCCTTTGCCCTTCCCGATCAACGCCAGCCGCGCGAGTTTCCAGCGGCGTGGAAAGATTCCTGCTTGTAGGCAGGCGTTGAACATCGTGCGAAAGATCGTTGGATGCCTCTCAACTGCGGCTTTCAGCACCTCTGCTGGTGAACCGTCAGGGCCTGGTGCCTTCTTGTTTTTGGAAGACCGCGTTGCGGCCTTATGTTCCTCCTCCGTAAAGAGGGGAAGTGGCGCGTCCTCGGGTGTTCGAGGTCGGCGCGGTTGCTTAGGGTGGCTGGGTAAAAGGGCATCGACGATACCGCCGACGATCCCTGCATTTGTGAGAGCGCTTTCAGAGAACGCCCTCAATTTGCGGAGGACCAGTTTATACCCTAGTCCCCAAGGATCCTCGTTAAGATCCTCTCCAAGCTTCTTCCAGCAGCGGTGCTTACTCTGCTTGATGGTCCGTCTCAGCACTTTCCTCGCCGCCTTATAGGCGTTAGTGCTAGGGGCTGCGTCGGTGTCGCGGCGCCGGGCTCTGAGGGATAGTCTCCTCAAACGAAACACTCCCGCCCCAGTTCTGCGATCTCGTTCGTCCACGAGTACACCGGATGTCTATCATCCCGTGCAATCCTTTGTGGCACGGCGTCGCTGCAGGCCTGATGAAGGTGGGTCATTACTAGATCCACCGTCTGTTCAGCGCCTGCGGAGCGTGAAAGCTCGTCAAGGGTTCGCTGGTCACGTAATAGCGCCGGAGACAGCTTTTGGGGGTCCATTTTATCGATGTTCTACCTGGCAGGTCCTCGTTGTGTTCTGATTTGGACTGGAGCTACATCACGTACGCAGAACGTAATGTATTGGTGATCGCTGGCTGTAAAGTCCTCGATCACCCTCCAGTCCTGGACTCGCGATACCAGGCTTTCCGTCGCCATGGAAACATCGATAATCGTTTCTCTGTACCCCGGCCTTTGGAAGGTGGACGTTGAGCCAGTGTTCAATACAGCTGGCCCAAGTCTGGACGCCATGTCCAGCACTCGTTCACCCCGCGAATCTGGCCGAGGTTCAACCTATTCCGGAGCCTTTGCATTAAAGTCTCCGGCCACTACTAGTTCACCCTCTATGTCCCGGATAGCGTCTACCAGGCCATCGAGTTTGGCTTGGAAGTCTGCGATGCGCTTGTTTGGGGTAAGGTAACAGCTGACGTAGATAATGCCGCTGGACCTCACCCAAACGAAACCGCTGCCGGAGTTATGGTAAACGACGCAGAAGCGACGTCGATTCGGAATCCAAATTGCCGCCGTGCCCAGGAGGTCCGAATACCATCCTGGCCCTGCCTTGTTTCGATATTGCTCGCTGATAAGAACTATATCAGCAGCTTTTTCGAAACATATCTGGGCCAGAAG
This sequence comes from Alloplasta piceator, assembly GCA_946863875.1. Classification (NCBI taxonomy): domain Eukaryota; kingdom Metazoa; phylum Arthropoda; class Insecta; order Hymenoptera; family Ichneumonidae; genus Alloplasta; species Alloplasta piceator. The sequence goes on from OX333080.1 coordinate 24,003,370, forward strand.
TTCGTGGGCTATTCGGCTCCTATTCATATTCCCCTGCAGGACGACTACCATTGCCCTTGGTTTCGCCGAGGGCTTTGCGAAATGCCCCGCATTGCCCTGATCCTGCTATGTGCCGTTGAGAGTCTGGCTTTCCTTCGACGGCGCGGCAGAGAAAACAAAAGAACTCAGCCTTGCAGCCAGCTGCCGTGTGTCCCTCCTTGCCGCACCGATAGCACAGATTTCTTCAGTCAACGCCTCTGCACCGGGTACTCTGGTGTCTGTATGCGAGGCACTTGAAGCATCTCGGCACTTCCACTCTCCTTCGGACACTGCAGTTAACCCAGCCGATCTTGACGCGAGCGGTTTGCAGCAAGGTCCTCGCCCCTGCTTCGTCAAGGCTGACGATGGCGGTGACCTGTTCCCGCGCGTTCGGCCGAATTAACATGACCTGCAGGGGGCCCTTGTACTGTCCAAGGGCTATCTTCAAAGCCTCTTCGACCTCTGCTTTCGTGGAGCAGCTAACAAGGTCTCGGATCTCGAGACGAGTCTTCGGGACCAATTCCCTAACGCTGCTCTCACTTCCAGCTGCGGCTTTGAGAGCTGCTGAAAAGGCCGCTCTCGAATCGGCCGATGAGTTTCACAGCTCGAGCAGGACCTCTCCTGCTCGTGTGCGCCGGATCGACCGGACGTCAACCCCGTGGGCTTCGGGTTCCGGCTTTTTGCGGACATCGTTGAGGATCTCCGCATAGGTTTTACCTTCTGCCGGTTTCAGTACGATCGCCTCCGGTTTTCTCGGGCGCGATTTCTTAGCCGCAGCTGCCGTCTTCTGGGGCGTATTTGCGGGCCTGCCTGCTTTGGAGGCCGGCGAAGCCTTTTCGTTGCCGCCTTTTTTTTCCTTTTTTTTCCTCGCCTTCTTGCACTGGACTTCTGTCCAGGCATTCTTCGACGAGGCCTCTTTTTCTTTTTTTTTGTTTGTACCTCCGTCGCTGAGGGTACAGGTGAACTAGAAGCCGGCCTATTCCTCCGTTCGGCCCTCGCGGGCACGACGGTGATAGCCGGCGCCCACGAGCAGCTCGCTTTCGCATCAGGAGCACTCTGGAGTCTGGCTCTTGGGGCCACCGGTCTGTTCAGGAGGCTGTGAGCCCGCTTAATTGGACGGCGACTGTCCTCGAGTCCCTCCAAGTGCTCCTCCAGGGCGGGCAGTCCGTCCTTTATCGTCTTGTTGACGTTCGGCTGCTTTTTTACGGCATCACCCATTGTTTGAATGAGCCTGCGCATTCCTGCGCGACTTGCCTCCACCTTCCTATCGCTCTCGATAAGCAGGTTCGCGAGGGAAGATGACTCCTTGCTCACTGCATCTTCGTTGTTTCCTTTTGAATGGGGCATTTTTTTCCTTGGGTTGAACCAGCGCTTCGTGTGCAAAGGGGCGGGCCGTAATAGTCAGGAACGGGTATACCCTCCGAGTACTTTGACTCCCACCTCAGTTCCCTGAGGCCTGACCTACGCTTAACCGATCCCGGAAAACACGGACGGATCAGCGCTCGCCTGAAGCAATGCAGCCCCCGACAGCTGCAATCATCGCACACTTTCTGATCAGGGCCCGAAGGAGCTGGGTCCAGATACACACCCCAGTTGCCACTTTGGCAGAGCAAGCTCACAGCAGCCTCTCCACCGGCGCAGAGGAAACGCCTACGTTGGTTGAAGGCACTCCCAGTGTGCTAAGGTGTGTACCGATCAATGCATGACTCCCAGCCGCATCTACATGATGACAGACGCTGGCGAACACACCGCCCGAAGAGGGAACAGACGTGTGCTCTCCTGCATGCGAATTTCCATTTTGGTCCGCGGGTGGTATATTATGTCCCACCTACTCGACATATCTGCCGAGCTCTCTCCTATCCGCCACCTGGGGACGCGCCCGATAGGGGTCGGAAAACCCCTCCGCCGCATCTACTAACAATAATAATAATAATAATAATAATAATAATAATAATAATAATAATAATAATAATAATAATAATAATAATAATAATAATAATAATAATAATAATAATAATAATAATAATAATAATAATAATAATAATAATAATAATAATAATAATAATAATAATAATAATAATAATAATAATAATAATAATAATAATAATAATAATAATAATAATAATAATAATAATAATAATAATAATAATACCAAAACCGGTACTCTGGAGTAGTGGCTAGCGTGCTCGCCTCTAAACCAGAGCATCAGGAGGTCCTGGGTTCGATTCCCTGTGCCGTAGTTTCGTCGAGAAATAAAAATATGGGCGTGACAAGCTCCAGATATATATATGTGGCATACACAAGTACTCGTACAGGTGTGAGTCGGATGTATATAGCTGTTGTCCATGTTTACAATTTCTCGACGAAACGTGGCGTAGCTCCGGCATCGGAAAGCGAACTCAGGACCGGCTATAGTGACACAGGTTTTCCGCAGTTCCCCTGTGTCTATGAAAATTAATTTCCATAGCAAATGCGCTATAGAGGGGGAAGTCGGATGCGGCCGCATGGGGATCCGGTTACTGATCCGGACCAGATCCTCAGGGGGGACCGGCTACTCACCCGGGCCGACCCCGTAATAGGCGAAAGCCTCTAGACAGGAGGAAATGCACAATTAAAAAACAAAAATAAATACCGCCGCTCTGGAGCGCAGAGCGGTGAGGGGATTACCACTCTGGCACGCAAAATGGTGGGGGGATAACCACTCTGGCGAAAACGTTGTAGGGGGTGGTGGGGGGATTTTCCGCACCACTTTTTCGCCATAGTGGTACACCTACTACTGTCGTACAACTAAATATTTAGTCGTGCGTATGCGACTAAAGATTTAGTTCATTCAACAATTCTTTTCTCAGTGTAGTAGATGCCATTTATATTAGGAAAATATTCGCTATAAACACAGTGTGAAATTTAATTATAATTTAATACGCAGATATTCTCAAACAATGCTTTGTGAAACCTTTCCGTAGATTCGCAATTGTCAACAAAAATAAGCAAGAAAAATAAATTCCTATAACTATCACAGCCCTATGATCCAAATTGTTGATGGTACAACGTGCGTAGCATTAAAAAAAAATTCATATAGGCTCAAAAGTCTTATTAGGTATAAGAAAGGGCGTGTGAAAATATGGGCTTTTAATATTAATGTTAACATTGTACTTATCGCATTTTTCAATTTTCCATAAGAATAACATGGGAAAAATTATTTTTACGTCTTCTGATGTTTATGACTAACAAACAATTTATCATAAGAGAAATCCACAGACACAATTGGTATAGTATTGAACGCTCTACAAAAAAAGGTTTTTGGTTATTGCACCAGAACTATTAGTTGTATCGACAAAATGTGCATAAACTTTCGTGTGAAACATAAATGAAGCTTTCCAGTCATTGTAACTAATAGTTTTCACTATAGGAATAACAAAAAATGCAACGCTTTACGAAAATTGTGCAGCAGAAGTTTGCTTAAAAATTTCATTTTTATATTAAGAAAATGACATTTATTGTAGTGTATCAGAAAATTATTATTCTATTTTATTTTTCATTAGAATTAAAAAAAATGTATAAGCTAATTCTACTGCACAACTTTCTAAAGGCGTTTTATTTTTTATTATTATTATAGTAAGAACTATTCTTAAACATATCTCGAAAGTTCAATTTGTATTTTACATGAAATTTTATTCACATTTTGTCGATAAAACTAATCGTTCCGTTATGAAATCGGCCAAATCTTCGAGAAATTGAACTTTGACATTGAATATTTTTTAAACGAATGGACTTATCAAAAAGTAACTCGAAACCTTTTTTGTAGAGCGTTTAATTCTGTCCAAAGATAAGTCTGTAGATTTCTCTTATGATAAATCGTTTGTTAGTTATAAGAATCAGATGACGTAAAAATAATTTTTCTCATGTTATTTTTATTCCGAAACGGCTCACGCAAATCTTCATTCGGATTTTTTTCATAGAGTGTTTACAAATATAGCCTTAAATTGAAGTTAGATTGTGGTTTAGCTTAAAGTTTAGGTTAGATTTCGGTTTAGCCTAAAATTTGAGTTAAACTTCGGTTCAGCCTAAAATTTGAGTTAAATTTTAGTCCAGCCTGAAATTTAAGTCAGATTTTGGTTTAGCCTGAAATTTGAGTTAGATTTTGGTTGCGCTTAAAATGTTAGTCAGATTTTGGTTTAGCCTAAAATTCAAGTTAAATTTAGGTTTAGCCTAAAATTTGAGTTCAATTTTTGTTCAGCCCAAAATTTAAGTTAAATTTTGGGTTATGCTAAAATTTAAGTTAGGTTTTGGTTTACCCTAAAATTTAAGTTGAATTTTGGTTTAGCCTAAAATTTAAGTTAGATTTGGCTTAGCCTGAAATTTAAGTAAGATTTTGGCTTAGCCTAAAATTTGAGTTAAATTTGGGTTTAGCCTAAAATTCAAGTTAAATTTTGGTTCAGCCTAAAATTTAAGTTAAATTTTGGTTCAGCCTGAACTTTAAGTTTGATTTTGGTTGAGCCTGCAATTCAAGTTGGATTTTTGTTCAGCCTGAAATTTGAGTTAGATTTTGGTTTGGCCTAAAGATCAAGTTAAATTTAGGTTTAGCCTAAAATTTAAGTTTAATTTTGGTTTAGCCTAAACTTTGAGTTAAATTTTGGTTTAGCCTAAAATTAAAGTTAGATTTTGGTTTAGCCTGAAATTTAAGTTTAATTTTTGTTTAGCCTGAAATTTGAGTTAGATTTTGGCTTAGCCTAAAATGTAAGTTTGATTTTGGCTTAGCCTAAAATTAAAGTTGAATTTGGGTTTAGCCTAAAATTTGAGTTAAATTTTGGTTCAGTTTTAAATTGAAGTTGGATTTTGACTCATTGGCTATATATGATGCTATATCTTCATAGATATGCTTCATATAGATAGAAAATGCTATTTAAAGGAATCAATTCTCGAAAGACCACCCCAATATATATATATGTATATATATATATATATCATAATATACTTATATAAAAATATGCAAAGAAATCGAATCTCGAAGGACCACCCCAATATATATCGTATATATACATGTATAAATAAAAAATATACGTAGATAAAGCATTTAAAGAAATCAAATCTCAAATGATTATTCCAATATAAGTTGAGACGCGAAATAGCGGCCACCCTTATATATATGGTATAAATACATGTATTAATAAAAACACATTTGAATACATGGATATGCATTGAAATACATAGTACACCGATATATATATATACTAGGGGTTCGTGTGGCTCGGGCGCTACGCGCCCTCGCATCGTAAAGGTTTGCGTCTAACCCAAACCCCGACCTCCCGCCCGCCAGCTTCCCCAACCCCCTCCCCACCATCCCACGCCTCCCCTCTCCACACCCGGCAACCAACCGCTGAATTTGGCCATCCATGGCCAACTTCAGCGCGCTCGATTCTCGATTCCATGGCCAACTTCATCCCGCTTGATTCTCGATGCCATGGCCAACCTCACCATGCTCGATTCTCGAATTCATGGCCAACTTCACCGCGCTTGATTCTCGATTCCATGGCCAACTTTACCCCGCTCGATTCTCGTTTCCATGGCTAACTTCACCCTGCTTAGTCTGTGGCCAACTTCAGGCCGTCTCGATTCTTGTACACGGCGGCAGCGGCGGCAGCGGCGGCGGCGGCGGCGGCGAAATATTTATATAATATAGAGAGATATCTCTCTATATTATATAAATATTTTGCCGCCACCGCCGCCGCCGCCACTGCCGCCGTGTACAAGAATCCAGAACCCAAACCTCGGAACCCAAACCCAAACCTTTACGATGCGAGGGCGAAGTTGGCCATGGATTCGAGAATCGAGCGGGGTGAAGTTGGCCATGGAATCGAGAATCGAGCGGGGTGAAGTTGGCTATGGAATCGAAAATAGAGCGAGGTGAAGTTGGCCATGGAATCGAGAATCGAGCAGAGGGTTGGGGCGGCGGGGATGGGACGGGGGAGCGTGGGGGTGGGGAAAGGCGGTGGGTGGGAGTTGAGGTTTGGGTTAGAATTGAACCTCTACGACGCGAGGGCGCGTAGCGCCCGAGCCGCACGGACCCTAGTATATATATATATATATATATATACCTATATATACCTATGTATAGCTGTATTCACCTGTACATACCTGAATATACCTGTATATACCTGTATATACCAGTATATACTTGTATATACCTATTTATACCTGCATATACGTGTATATACCACTATACACCTGTATATACCTATATATATACATTGCTATATATACCTGTATATACCTGCGTATACCTGTATAAGTTAAATTTTGGTTTAGCCTAAAATGTCAGTGAAATTTCGGCGAAATAAATATAAAGGAAATTCGAGTCTCGAATGACCACCCTAATATACATCGTCTATAAATACATATATAAATATAGATAAAATTCCAATCTCGAAGGACCACCTTAATATAAATTGACAATGAAACATGAAATAACGACCATCCTAACATACATGGTATATAAATTATTTAAATATAAAAAAAAATCGAATCTCGAATAATCTCCACCTTAATATAGATCATAGAATATGTACACATATAGATATATTTAAAGAAATCGAATCTGGAATAATGACCACGCTAATGTGTATGATAGATGGTAAAAAAATGTTATAGATATAGAGCTCGTGTATAAGCATAACAGTTATACGTATAGATATAAAGACCGTGTATAAGAGTGTGACCGGTTGGAAAAATTTTCTGATGATAAATATTCGGATTAATTCCCCGAATATCATGATATTTCAACATCGCGGGGGTGATAAAAAAAAAATGGTATCAATGGAAAGCTAATTTTTTTTTGAGAAAAGTATATTCGTCACATGTTAAAAAAGTTGTCTCGTTTTTTAGTAATATCGAATTGAAGTGTAAAAGCGGCGTGTATTGAGGCATATTCGCGTATATAAGAGTACGCGGCATCTCGACTGAGACTCTCAGTTTTTTATACTTGGCATTGAGTCGCTGCCGCGACTCTCGATCTGACGTACATTTTGTATTCATTTCTAAAATATATTTTTTCTTCCAAAAACTGAATATTTTTAATATATTTCTCGTATACAATGCATATAAGTGTTGATTTGGGTATACGGCCGTATAGAGACAATAGTGAAGGAAGAATTGGCTGCGATTCGGCCAGTGGGTCCAAATGACAGTGGACAATTTTTGTGGTATAACGTTTCGATCCTTATTCGGATCCTCTTCAGATTTATTTTTTCTAAAATTACATTCATTATTGTCTTATTTTGTATAATATATTTCACATTATAAGCTTAAGTGATACGTGTCATGACTGACCTGAATTTGTATGGGAATTTTTAATCATTGGGTGAATCTTGGATAATATTCATTATGATATTATTGTATCAAGACGGGTCGTTTTTTCGTGATCCTTAGTGTCTGCGAGAGGAAGGATTTTAATATTTTAATGCTTAGTTAATGTTTTTTGTGATGCCTTTGTGTACGTGTTATTTACCTATGAATTTTATGTTTGATATTTTCGAAGATTCATTTTTGATCAAAATTAACAATTTCCGTTACATGGTGTTTCGAAAGCTGAGTAGCGACTGAGTATTGCCGATCGCCGTAAGTTGTTTTTCTTGCCAGACCAGATGTGTTAACCGGTTTTGGACCGGTTTTGAATTGATAACTGTTAGATTTGGTAATGAATTTTCAATTAATGGATGATAATTTAAGGTTTTTCAGTTGTTATTCAGAGTTTCATTAAATTATTGAATTATATATGCTGCTTAGTTTGTCGATGAGACAGGTACTCTGGTGTAGTGGCTAGCGTGCTCGCCTCTAAACCAGAGCATCGGGAGGTCCTGGGTTCGATTCCTTGTGCCATAGTTTCGTCGAGAAATAAAAATATGGGCGTGACAAGCTCCAGATATATATATGTGGCATACACAAGTACTCGTACAGGTGTGTCACATGTATATAGCTGTAGTCCATGTTTACAATTTTTCGACGAAACGTGACGTAGCTCCGGCATCGGAGAGCGAACTCAGGACCGGCTATAGTGACGCAGGTTTTCCGCAGTTTCCCTGTGTCTATGGAAATTAATTTCCATAGCAAATGCGCTATAGAGAGGGAAGTCGGATGCAGCCGGATGGGGATCTGGTTACTGATCCGGACCAGATCCTCAGGGGGGACTGGCTACTGACCCGGGCTGACCCTGTAATAGGCGTAAGCCTCTAGACGGGGGGGAATGCATAATCAAAATCAAAAAATTAAAAATAGTTTGTCGATGACAGTTCTAAAATTGATCGCTTTTGAGAGTGCTTTAATCTGTATCATTTCCAGAATTAATCGCTTTTTGAGCTTTTTTTCATTTTTTTTAATTTCAACGACGTCAAATTTAAAGATGTGTTTTAGTTCTATTCCGTGTTTTGCTAACGCCGTGTTTACTGTGTTAGTGTGTTTTAGACTATTTTTGTGTTCGTTGATTCTCGTTTTTAAATATCTTTTTGTTTGTCCTATGTGTAATGCATCACAATCATTACAATCGATTTGGTAAACTACGTTCGATTTATCCATATTGTCTATTTTATCTTTTGTAGAACCGGTGATAGAGTGAATATTGTGTTGGTTGTTAGTGACTAGTGTTATATTAGATTGTCGAAAAAGGCGGACTAGTTGATGGTGAATATTTTCAGTATACGGTAAATTCATTAATCTGGAGGAGTCGAATGCGTTGTTATTATTTGATTGTGAATGAATTAATCTTAGCCTTTATTTTATTACTTTTTCTGTGATGGAAGTTGGGGGACAGTTCTGTGTCATTGTGTTTTTGATTAGTTCAATGTTTTTTTGGTGGAAAAATGCGTGTGATAGTTTTATCGCTCTGTCTACCAACATCATGATAATTCCTTTTTTTCGGCTAAGAGGGTGGTGAGAGATGAAGTTTATAAATCGACTTGACCAAATTGGTTTTCTGTACCAGTCTGTGATTGTTGAGTTGTTTTTGCGGATGAGCAGCATGTCTAGAAATGTTAATTTGTTGTTTGTTTCTACTTCAACTGTGAACTGTAGTTTAGTATGGTATGCGTTAAAGATGTTAAGTGTTGAATCTATATTGTCCGTAGGCAGAGCTATAATAATATCGTCTACGTATCTTTTGTAGATTGGTATCGTGAATTTCAGTTTTTCTAAGCAGTTGGTTTCTAAGTCGATCATTACAATGTTTGATAATATCGGGGCTAATGGTGAACCCATTAATAAGCCGAATATTTGTTGATATATTTTGTCGTTAAAAATAAAGTAGGTCGAGAACATTATGAATTCTATTGTTTTTATTACTTCGTTTAGTGAAAATTTTTCGGAGAAGAGATTTGACCGTTTTTGGAGGCTTTGTATGACTAATTCCAACGGTCCATTGGTGTAAAGTGAGATTACATCAAAGGAAATAAGTTCCTTCCACCAAAAAAACTTTAAACTAATCAAAAACACAATGATACAAAACTGTTACCCAATTTCCTTCACGGAAAAAGTAATAAAACATGGGCTAAGATTAATTCATTCATAATCGAATAATAACAACGCATTCCACTCCTCCAGATTAATAAATTTACCCCATACTGAAAATATTCACCATCAACTAGTCCGCCTTTTTCGACAATTCAATATACCACTAGTCACTAACAACCAACACAATATTCACTCTATCACCGGTTCTACAAAAGATAAAATAGACAACATGGATAAATCGAACGTAGTTTACCAAATCGATTGTAATGATTGTGATGCATTGTTTATAGGACCAACAAAAAGATATCTAAAAACGAGAATTAACGAACACAAAAATAGTTTAAAAAACACTAACACGGTAAACACAGCGTTAGCAAAACACGGAATAGAACTAAAACACAATCTTAAATTTGACGACATTAAAATTTTAAATAATGAAAAATGGCTCAAAAAGCGAGTAATTCCGGAAATAATACAGATTAAAGCACACTCAAAAGCAATCAATTTTAGAACTGGCATCGACAATCTAAGCAGCATATATAATTCAATAATTTAATGAAACTCTGAATAACAACTGGAAAACCTTTAATAATTACCATCCATTTATTGAAAATTCATTACAAAATCTAACAGTTATCAATTTAAAACCGGTCCAAAACCGGTTAACACATCTGGTCCGGCAAGGAAAACAACTAACGACAATCGGCAATACTCAGACGCTACTCAGCTCTCGAAACACCATGTAACGGAAATTGTTAATTTTGATCATAAATGAATCTTAGAAAATATCAAACATAAAATTCATAGGTAAATAACACGTACACAAAGGTATCACAAAAATCATTAACTAAGCATCAAAATATTAAAATCCTTCCTCTCGCAGACACTAAGGATCACAAAAAAACGACCCGTCTTGATACAATAATATCATAATGAATATTATCCAAGATTCACCAAATAATAAAAAATTACCCATACTAATTCAGGTCAGTTATGACACGTAACACTTAAGCTTATAATGTAAAATATATTATACAAAATAAGACAATAATGAATGTAATTTTCGAAATAATAAATCTGAAAAGGATCCGAATAAGGATCGAAACGTTATACCAAAAAAATTTTCCACTGTCATTTGGACCCACTGGCCGAATCGCAGCCGATTCTTCTATCACTACGCTGCATATATTTTTTTTATATGCAGAATATATAGCATATATTTGAAATATATTTATTATCTATTTTGTATACACTCAGTCAAAAAATTAAAGGAACAGCAAAATTTTCGAGATTTTTCAGCGATTTTCCAAAGGCTGTGACTTTGTTACTGTTGGTCGTAAAAAATTTTCAAAAAAGCATTTTGAAGCTTGAATCTTCTGCTTTTGGAATCTCAAGTCAAAAATTTTGTATGGGCATCACCCTCGACGCAGTCGACAGAAATATCACGGTAAAAATTTTCTCGAAATTTTTGCTTTTTTCAAAACAGTCGATCAGCTCAAAAAAAAGAATTCCGGACTTAACCAATGTATGGATAGTTTAGCTGAATTCTTTCGCTTCAATCTGCTTTTTTTATTTTTGTTCTACGACCATTTTTCGTTGAGATATCGGCGATTGAACAAAAATTCGTCTTTTTTTAAAAATCTTTGATATCTCTGGAACTAATGATCGTAGAGCAAGTAAACGGTGAGTTTCGGTAACCTGAATTTACCCTCTATAAGTGCCTGTTATTGCCATAAACAGAAAAAAATTATTTCCATGCTTAATTTTGACTTGGAAAAGTCCAAAAAATTAGCTTTTTTTCTTGATTTAGAAAATCTACCACAACTTTGCAGATATTGCGAAAAGCACCAATGTTTTAAGATCCTTCTTTAGCTCAATACATAGCTAAAAAACATGCCAATTTTCGAAAAAATCGGTCGAACCGTTTTTTGTGAGCGAGTCATCAAACTTTTGAAAAAATTGAAGGAACACGTTTATTGATCCTTAATGACCAATTAATGTTGTTGAAAATTTTTGGAAAAAGTTTCCTTCCTTCCCCTAAAACTTGCATTCAACGAGCGGGAAAAACTAGAAAAAATCCAAATTCCGAAAAAAAAAATCTTTTTCGAAATTTTGAATTCTTTTTTTATTTGAAAAAAAAAATTGTATTGGCATTTTTTTCACAATTTTGCATTTAATATTTAATAAATATCGAAGTAAAATAAAAAACGAATGCTAATTAATTTTTCTATTTCAATTTAAAAAAAATATAAAACAATTTAATTGAAAAAAATTTTTTTTTTCAAAATGTGGATTTATTTTCATTTTTCACGCTCATTAAATGCAATTTTGGGAGAAAAAAAAGAAAAACTTTTTAACTTCATTCAAACCATCAATTAATTGGTCATTAAGGATCAATAAACGTGTTCCTTCAATTTTTCTAAACGTTTGATGACTCGGTCACAAAAAACGGTTCAACCGATTGTTTTAAAAATTGGCATGGTTCTTGGATATATATTCAGCTAAAAAAGGGTCTCAAAACATTGGTATTTTTCGCAATATCTGCAAAGTTGTGGTAGATTTTCTAAAACAAGAAAAAAAGCTAATTTTTTGGACTTTTTCAAATCAAAATTAAGCATGGAAATAATTTTTTTCCGTTTATGACAATAACAGGCACTTATAGAGGGTAAATTTAAATTTCGGGAACTCAACGTTTACTTGCTGTATAATCATTAGTTCCAGAGATATCAGATTTAAAAAAAAAACGAATTTTTGTTCAATCGCCGATATCTCAGCGAAAAATGATCGTAGAACAAAAATGAAAAAAAGCAAATTGAAGCCAAATAATTCAGTTAAACGATCCATAGATTGGTCAAGTTCGAAAAAAATTTGCATAGCCCATCGACTGTTTTGAAAAAAGCAAAAATGTCGAGAAAATTTTTACCGTGATATTTCTTTCGACTGCGTCGAGGGTGATGCCCATACAAAATTTTTGACTTAAGATTCCAAAAGTAGGAAATTCGAGCTTCAAAATGCTTTTTCGAAAAATGTTTACGACCAAAATTAACAAAGTTACAGCCTTTGGAAAATCGCTGAAAAATCTCGAAAATTTTGCTGTTCCTTTAATCATTTGACTGAGTGTATATAGAAAAATATATTATCAAGAGTCGCGGCAGCGACCCGACGCCAAGTATTAAAAAAACTGAGAGTCTCAGTCGAGATGCCGCGCACTCTTATATTCGCGAATATGCCTCAATCCACGCCGCTTTTACACTTCAATTCGATATTACTCAAAAATGCGACGAGTTTTTTAAAATTTTGCGATTATACTTTTCTTGAAAAAAAATTAGCTTTCCATTGATACCATTATTTTTTTTTTCCACGCGATGGTGAGATATCATAATTTTGGGCGAATTATTCCGAATATTTATCATCAGAAAAATTCTTCAACAGTTTTGTGGGCACGCTTATAGATATACAAGCCCGTGTATAAGCGATGTAATATGATTTTATAGAGAAAAGCTTGTATATGTGGTAGTGGGAAAATATTAGTGTGCGGTAGAGACGGCGCGCGCCGCTCTCTTTCGCCCCGCTATGCGGGGCGAAAGAGATCTTATATGCATATCGATGCATTTATCTATACATATAGTTTACATACGTATATACTGGTATATACAGATATATACTGGTATATTAAGCCATATACAGGTATATATATACAGGTACATAGAGGCATATCCAGTATATACAGGTAAATACTGGTATATACAGGTATATAGAGGTATATATCTGTATTTACTAGTATATCAAGAGACGCGGCAGGGTCTCGACGTGAAGTATTCGAAAAAACCAAGAGAATCCCAGTCGAGACTTCCGCGCACTTTATATACGCGAATATGCCTGGGCCACGCCCCTTTTACATTTTAATTCGATATTACTAAAAAACACGACAACTTTTTTAACATTAGCAAACTATAGTGATCTTAAAAAAAATATTACCTTTCATCAGTACCATTTTCATGTTGATCCGGTATAATGCCCACATAATGCCGAGATATGATGATATCGGGTGAATTTTTCTCGAATTCTATCATCATGAAAATTCTTCAACATTTCTTCGTCACCTGATTGGCCAGATTTTTGAAACGCTTATACACGGGATGTATATCTATAGCTATGAGAATCATATTTCGGCCGCTGACGTCATTCACGGCGAAAATGTATCTAGTTAGCTATGAGCGTCGTGCATGGCATATATATATTTTATCTATATTTATAGATAAAAAAGTGTGTGTCCGACTGTGTGCAAGTGTGTGCGAAAGTGTGCAAGTGTTCGCGATCAGTTATACGATGTATATTAGGGTGGTCGTTATTTCAGGTATCAACTTACATTTGGGTGGTCATTAGAGATTCGAATGTTCTTTATTATTTACATATATGTATTTATGAGACGTATTTTAGAGTGGTCGTTATTTCAGGTCTCAATTAATATTAGGGTGGTCCTTCGAGATTCGAATTTTGTTTATTATCTATATGTATGTATTTATAAGGTGTATATTAGAGTGGCCGCTATTTGAGGTCACATTTTATATTAGGGAGGTCATTTGAGATTCGATTTCTTTAAATATTCACGTACGTATTTATACGATATAGATTAAAGTGGTCGTTATTTTAGGTCCGAATTCACATTAGAGTGGTCATTGTTCGATATTCGAATTTTCTTGAAATTAATATATGTACTGTAACGTCCTGGGTCGAAATTGAGTACAAAATAGCGGGTCACAAAATTTTTCAAGGAAAATCGCGAAATATCAAAATTTCAGAAAAACGTGAGGTTTCTTTAAAAACCTCACGAAAAACTAAAAAACGACCAATCAAGTCAATTTTCAAAAAAAAAGGAATTTGCGAAAATCAAAAAACTTTATTTGAGAAAAAGATAGCAAATAAAAAATAAGATTGACCCGCATTGGCAAAATCAGCTTTAACACGGATTTAAATGCGCAGAAATCGCCTAAGACCCGTGATACCCCGAGCTTGAGGTGAGTTGCGCCGAGAGACAGGCAACCCGCCAACCATCGAGCGCGGTAAAGTAGCCCCGAGAGACAGGCAGCCCGTCATACACCAGACTCTGTGCGGGTGGGCCCCGAGTCGAAGGCTACCCGTCGAACACGACTCACAGAGTCTTACGCATTGTAACACGTGTACGGCGGTTCACCAGCAAGAGGGGCGGGCGTTATTGCCTAGCATGCAGAAGATACGCCCTTCTCGCTGGGAGATCCGTCGGCACAGCTTAGAATATACATGAGATGTAGGAGATCGACGACTTGGCATCGAAAGGTCCCATACTTGGGTATTAACTACGATTAATACGCCCTTCTCTTTGCCAACTCGTCGATGCTATAAAAAATAACCATATGAGAAAATAAGTCTTACATTGTAACGGCTATAGGCTTAAGAGCGTGAGACTTTGTCCACGCGCAAATGATAACTGCCCTTATCGCTTAGCCAGCGTTCTTGGAAGTTCGGGGCGATTGCGACTCGTGGGATGCTGAGGCAAACAGGATGCAGCCTGATGCCCAAGATACCGAGGTGTGAGAGAAAAACTTCCCTCACGCGCCGGCATCTCCCACTTGTCATCAATCAAGAGGGCCTTAGGACTTCATTTTCAATCAAGGAAACTTCAGTCTTCATAGAGGAGCAATTAGCGACGGTCGTACAAGGACCAATAAGTCTTGAGACCGCGCACGTATACTTTCTTTTTCGCTTGTATAAACTCACGGGTAACTCGTCTGTGAGCGGGCGGTTCAACGTGACCGGTATAAAATACTTCGTGAGTGTAACGGCGTATCAGTTTAATTATTTTAATAAAATATAAAATTTGAGATTACATCAAGCTCAGCATTAATTCTTTTCGCGTAAACCTCTTTCAATTCGGTCGCGTGACGAGACTCGAGTTTTGACGGAACACCCTCACGCATAATCCTGGGCCTTGCGATTCGTTGCACGCCCAACCTCTCCGAGTAGTGCCACAACCAGGTCACAGTTCGGCATCCCCGGAATACATCCCGGTGGCGGTAGTGCCTGAAAAGTGCGGGACCCCTCTTCCCCCACCTTACGTGCCAACGTCGGTACAGCCTACGGCCGACGGAATAAGTGCGCCGTTGGTGAACCCGGTTCGACCAGTAGAAAAGGCGACGGTTTTCCGAAACCTCGCACGCTTATATATTTCGCCAGATCCGGTCGATCCAAATTGGCCGATCCGAACAGGACCGACCCACCGTCCTTACGTCCTTCAGGAAGATTCCACCCCCGAAGGAAGCGACAACGAGGACAGGGCGTCTGAATCACCATCTGAGGTGCCAACATTGTTGAACGAGGACGAAGAGATTATTGTCATTGACTAACTCTTCCCTCCGCGCATCATCAAGGTGAGTCTCGAGTTTCTCAATAAAATTTAATCGTCACGCTCGCGCTCCAATCCCTGACGGGCACACACCCGTCTAAAAGGAGCGAATAAATATTTTGGCAGGTTCGTCCCTTTTGTTTCGACATCCCTCGCGTAATCAAGGGGTTTCCTAAAACCCCGGGACGTAACAGTACTTATACGATGTATATTAAGGTGGTCGTGATTTCAGGTATCAACTTACATTTGGGTGGTCATTCGCGATTTTATGTCTTCAAATATTCCTATACAAATTTATCAAAAGACGCGATAGCGTCTCGACGCCAAGTATTAAAAAAAAACTGAGAGAATCCCAGTTGAAATCGCCGCGCACTCTTATATACGCGAATATGCCTCCCGCTGAACCTGATTCGAATTTCAATCCAATATTACAAAAAAACACGACTACTTTTTTAAGATCTATGAACAATGGTGATCTTAAAAAAAATTAGCTTTCCATTGATACGTTTTTTATGTTGATCCGTCCACATCATGCTGAGATATGATGATATCGGATGAATTTTTTCAACAATTCTATCATCGTGAACATTCTTCAACATTTTTTCGTTACCTGATTGGCCAAATTTGTGAAACGCTTATACACGGGATGTATATCTATAGCTGTGAGAATCATATTTAGTGATATACACGAGGGTGGTCCTTCGAGATTCGATTTCTTTTAATATAGCATTATCTACATATATGCAGCATATCTGCATATATAGCGTTATGTATAGGATTTTTATACATGTAGATCATCTGTGTATAGATATATAGCATTATCTCTATATACTTACCATATCTATGAATATATAGCATCATATTAGCCAATAAATCAAAATCGAACTTAAATTTGAGGCTAAACCAAAATCCAACTTTTATTTTACGCTTAACCAAAATCTAATTTAAAATTTATAGTATATATTCATAGTTGTAGTATTGGGATCTGACACAAAGGCGTGGCCAAATTCAACATGACGCAGACTGGGGTGCAGTTAACTGTCTAAATCGTGTAATAGTAGGCTTACCGTGTAAATATAAGTTATAAATATTAACGGCCGATAATCATGATATTTGCCAATGATGTGGTTCAACTCCTAGTCAGCGAAATTTCGTTCTTTTCTTAGTGTAACATTTATATCTTGTAGAATATGCTACGTGACTCATACTTAACCTCGTCGAAAAACGAATTTTACTTACCCAGTAAAATGCGTTTTTGAGGTTAAGTATGAGTCACGTAGCATATTCTACAAGATGTAAATCCTCAAAGCGTTTTTCCATGCTTATAGTTGCTCCACTTTTTCCATGTTGCCAAAAAAAAATTTTACGTATATGCAACGTGCATATTTTTTTGGGAAAATTATAAAACGTCGATTCACGGTTTTTTTGAAAAAAACTCTCATATCCATGTACGGAACATACAATTATTTTTTTAGATGGTTTGTGAGATGTAAACACACCTACTTCTGATATTTTTGTTCAATTTTTCAAAACCACTAATGTTAATTATTACGTTGTGACGAGCGATGCACCCCGGTTTCAATTTCAATATGTAACACCAGATTGCTCACGAACTTTGTCAGATCCCAATATGTATGTATGTATGGATAATCCTATATATATATCTGGGTAATCATAGCATTAATAAAGTTTCAAAAAGAAGCGAAATCAATCACAAAATACTTCTGAGAAGTACAAAAATTCGAATTAGAAAAAATCCCAAAAATTCGAAATTTAAAGGAAATCCGAAAAATTTGAAATCTTAAATTTTAAAAAACAAACACAAATCACACAAGTCAAGCCTATTCGCTTGGCCAATATTGTTGAATTCAAATAATTTGGCGTTCGTGAATTATTAAATACCATGCCGAACTAAAAAACTTGGCGTGCGGGGTTAAGGGGAGACTGACAGCGTCAAAATGCCGATTTTTGAACATCAATATAAATGTTCATGGCATTTGTGGAAATTTCACAGATGGGCTACAATTTGATGTATCAAATGTAACAACTTTTGACACTAGTTAGAACCCTTAAGGTGCAGCGGAACTCTCATAAATCAATTTTTTATTTTCACACGCTGCGCGCAGTTCTGACCAAACCGCTTGACGGATCTTATCCTACGACATCTCATTTTCTTTTAAAAACTTTTGCGGACCGCTTGAGCGTGGCACATTTTTTTTTTAGATCCATATTTTGGAGTTACAGGCCACTTTTTGAATCTTTGACCCATTGTTGGTTTTTAGAGCACTGCACACAAAACAATATTGATTATAATAAAAATGTGCCGCGCTCAAGCGGTCCGTAAAAGTGTTAGAAAGAAAATAAGACGTCGTAGTATAAGATCCATGAAGCGGTTCGGTCAGGATTGCGCGCAGAGTATTTGAAGATCCAGGTTTCGGGACACAGTCTCCGAAGTTGAATGTATGGAAACACGTTTCCTCAGTCCTTCGCTCCACCGATTACTGTACCTGTATAACAAACAATATTTTCCATGGTAATTGCATGCAGACAAAAATTTTTTTAACACGCTTCTCACGGTTTTTTCATATTTGTGTTTTTAATTATTTTTAATATTTACAAATCTTTGTACACCAAAAATGCTATACATTTTTTACAATATAACCTCCAATCCGTTGACAGTTTGGAGGTTATATTGTACATATAAGGCACAGAATTCAATTCACTGACTGAAAAAAGTGTAAATAAATATGAAAATCAACTCGATTATTTGGTAAAGACGACGAATACCATTGTCTTTACAAATAATTGAATATAATAAACATATAAACTGACGTATTACTAACCACTGTGAAACTGCTCGTGTCGTTTGTCGAGATCGAAAAAGCACTTTCACGTAATTTCACGATCGGTATAGATATTTTATATTACTTTTGAACCAATAAATAAACACTCAATAAAAATAGGTGAATACAATAAAAAAATGATAAACCACGCGCGAACGTTTGTTTTCTGTTACACTTTCTGATCACTTGCGACAATTTTTTTGATTAGCCCGTAGTCACTTCTTTCAAGCGTTTTGATTGGTCCGCAGAGTTGTAAGCGCGCAATCGCGCGATATTCAAATTTCGATTTAACAGTACAATACTTATTTTTTTACCAACTCTACAGGAATCTGAATGAATAATCAATTGTATATATATATATGGAGCATTCCAAGTGAAATCGAGGAGTCATTTCCCTCGAGGAATCAGATCCCTTTTCGCATTGACTCCACTTCAAAAACAGCCTTATTTTTTTACAGAATTATTTCATCACTCCTTCAAGTGGCGCGACGACCGTTTGTGTGTAAAAAAGGAATAACTGAAAAAACAAAATTTTTAAAATTCTTCACTTTTTCCACAGATTCTGAGTTATAAATAAGTAATATTCATCATGATTAGAAAGTGGCATGCGGCTGCCTTATATTTTTTAAAATAATTTTTTTATTTTTAGTTTCTAAAATAAAATAAAAAAATTAATTCCTAATATTCCTTATGGAAGTAAAAAATAAAATAAAAATAAAACATATCTTGAAAAAATTTGATATTTTGCATATTTTTCAATAGAAATGAGAATATTTTTTTTTTCAAAAGAAGATTTTTCTCATTTACTTTGGAAAATATGCAAAATATCGAAATTTTCCAGGACATGTTTTATTTTTGTCTATTCTTTTTTCACTTTCATAAGGAATATTAGAATTTTTTATTTTTATTTTAGAAACAAAAAAAAATTATTTAAACATTTTTTTAAAAAATATAAGGCAGCCGCATCCCACTTTCTAATCATGATATAGATTACTCATTTATGATTCAGAATCTGTGAAAAAAATTCAGAATTTTAAAAATGGATTTCTAAATTTTCAAAATTCTTTGTTTACAGATTCGCTTGTAACTTTGCCATTTTTCAACGTAAGGGTCTATGACTTGGTAAATAAGTGCAAAAGAGTTTGTAAAACGTAAAAAAAAAACCATTTTTTCCCGATTTCACGCTGACAGGACCCCCTTAAGAACCAATACGCTCGGTGAGGAAAAACCGAGTCCAGCCGCCCTACCGTTTAATGAAGGATTGAACGAACGAGAAAATAACAAAGAAAACAATTGATCAAGTGCACTAGGCAGCGACCGTGAGAATAACACAAAAGGTGACGGCCGAGTAAACTAATGAGTAACTATGAGAAAAGTTCACTGAGAAAAAATCTTGTACAAGTTTTATATTTAAATGAACGAATAATGATATTATAATTATTGAGGTTTATTGCAGTTATTGCAGTTATTGCAGTTATATATAATTATTTCTGGAATAGTTGAGAATCTTTTATTGACCTTTTGTTATGTCCGAATTTGATAAATCATAGTAGCATCACTGCAATTAATGGTTGCAATAATCATAAATATCGTTGCTACTTCTTTGTCATGAATTTTCTCGGTGTAATAAATGTAACGTTATTTTATTTTGATATCGAATTATTTCTTATTTTCCTCTCTTAACGGCCAATCGTTTAAATATCGAATACTCATCTGAACTATTGAACGTTGATGACATCCACGATGTACGCAGAAATGCGACCGGGCCTGGATTTACGATGGTTGCCGTAGATGCACGTGACGATTGAGCGAGTGTACTAGAATATTCAAGATTCTAATTGACCGTATAAAGAGCGATGCTCCAATTGTGGTTAAATTCAAAAATCGCATAACGATCATTGCTCATAATGCGTCAGTAATCGTGAGCAAACTACAGTAGACGATTAGATAATTTAACTCGATGAGGCAGGAAACGTTCACATAACTTAAGCACGTTCATCTGGTACCGAGGAGTCAAAAGAAAAATGGCAATGCTTAACCTTAAAATAAGCGGTGACTAGCGTAGTCATTGACAATGCTTAACCTCAAAATAATCAGCATTTCCGAGACTAATTAATTTATTATGAATCTCACAAGTACCCAATCGATTTTATCAAGCTCTAAAAATGTTCCTTAGATACTTTTTCATTAATTCTTGAATCTTCGTTAAATCTGTATTGTAATAATTGTGCATTTAATATTTATAAACGGTATCCCATAAGAGCCCATGTTATTTAGGATTTACATTTTTATTTATTTCTCACGAACAACGTACCCAAATAATAAATTGATAAGGGGCAAATCTGGAGAAACGAGGGAAAAACTTAATAGGGACTCGTGAGTTTGGTTTAAACAAAATAGCTTTGATTGACAAGGAATCGGTCTATGCCGTAAGAGGTTCAAACTATATCTCCGAGGACTTGACTGGAGTCAGGAGGGCCCTACACGGAGAGAAAAAACTCATAATTTGTATAGGCATTTCTGGAAAAAATTACCGTGCTTTGCAATAAACGTGATGAGAACTGCCAGCGTTGGAAAAATTATAAGAAGGTTTCAAAATTAATCTTTGACATAGAAGATAAATATTGTTTGCGTTGACTGGAGAAAAAAAATCATGCGTAGAATGAATTTTTTACCGTGCCAGCACGGTAAAATTGTCGTGCTAGCACAGTAAAATTCGTCAACGCACCAATAATTTGTCTAGTGCCAGCTCGAATTTTAACCATGCTAGCATGGCAAAATTTGTCCTGTTGACACGGTAAAATTCGAGCTGGCAACTCGAATTACCGTGCTAGCATGATTAAATTTGTCCTGCTGGCACATTAAAATTCGAGCCCCAAACTTGAATTCTTACCGTGCTAGAATGGTAAAATTTGTCCTGCCAGCACGGTAAAATTCGAGCTAGCACTAGTAGAAATATTTTCAGTGCGTTGTCGAATTTTCCATACACACACACTGTGACGTGACAATTTTGCCACGCCACCATTACGGAGTCTTGTCGGGCAGTGGGTCGGATTTACGATCCGGCTTTGCCGCTCGTTGGCGCCGTCGCTGTCCAATTTCGACTCACAACAGCGCAACTTGTATTTTTATGAAGTATCATGAGAAACTACCTACAAGCCGCGTTAAAATTACCTAAAATGAGTATAGTAGTTAGGGATTTGTATTAATTTTTGCGTACGAGTTTCAGAAAAAATCTGGTTTATTCATTTTGATTGACCGGGGATCAGAGGTCGCGGAGGGCAAGCCTCGCTCTCTGGGATCGCGCGTGGCTAGCGGCCAGGTAAAGCTTCGAACATCGGTAGCAGCGATCTCTCTCCTCATCAACTGCTCACGCGCCGTGGCAAGTTGGTCCAGGAGGGCCATCACGAGTTTGGATTTCCTAAGATGGGCGAGTACCGATACCCGTACTCGTGGATAGGGATGCCGGAAGGACGCTGGTTAAGGGCCAATATATTGAGTCGCCCGTCCTTTCTGACTTAACGGCCTTGGAGCCGTACCATTCCCGCTCTATCGTTGACGCTGTGGTCCGTTAAAACCGGCGCCTCCCTTTAATGGGTGACGGGGGTGGGGTGCTGTTTTGCGGGTATTTTGCCTGGTGGCGTTCCGTGTGGGCCCACCGCCGAGTTAAGGGGCACTTTGACTCCGCGAGGGAGGCCTCCCCTCGCGTTTCGGACCACCACCGAGTTCTGGAGGAGGGCGTGGACGATAGAGCAACAATAATTTGCTGCGAAGATAGATTCGTGCACGGAGAGCGTGAGCAGCGAGGAGGGAGGAATTCCAACGCGAAAGAGAGAATATCGCGCGCGGGTATGAAACCCAAAAATGCGTGCAATTGTCGTAAATGGGGGGAGAGCGATTAAACGAGAGAGTTAGGGAGAATCTCCGTGGCCCCACGTCGGGCGCCATTTGTAACGGAATTTTCCCGAAACCTTCCGCGGTTATTAATTAGCCGCACTTATCACGCGCATCCGCAAAGTTTTGCAACGACCAAAAATATGATACAAGGCATATTGCAAAATTTTCTCAATCAAAACAAAAAAAAACAGGCCCTCCGCACAGCGCAACAATATATGTTGTTCGTGACGGGCGTCGGGCGCCAGGTACTACGTACCGTCGATCGAAGATCGACTTTAATTTCGTTTCCCGTCCGGAATTCAGAAATTGTTTTTTTTCTAGTTTTGATTGAGAAAATTTTGCAACATGCCTTGTATCATATTTTTGGTCGTTGCGAAACTTTGCGGATGCGCGTGATAAGTGCGGCTAATTAATAACCAGGGAAGGTTTCGGGAAAATTCCGTTACAACACACACACACACCCATATATATATATATATATATATAAAATAAATAATAATCTTATTTACCGGGATAGAGAATGAACAAAATAGCATATGTTTACAAAACTTTTTTTCCTTTATTCATCCATGACAAACTAATACAAATTTTTTACAATATATTTGGCACCGGTGGCTGCGCGCACAAGATTCGTGATTACGAAATTCGAGAAATCTCACATGCTTAAAATTAGCCACGAATACACTTCGCCATACAAGGCATAACTCCCTGTATGCTCATCGGGTAGTACGCAGCGCAATTTTTTTACAACTAAATAAACGTCATGTGCACTTACGATTATAATATCATCTACTTTGTAAAAATTTGGGACCGGCTCTTCCTTGCTTGGAGTCATTACAATTGTTCCTATTTGAATTATTTCCCCTTCATACAATACTTTTTTTACAGTATCAATATTTATCATTCTTTCAAGAGTTGGGGGTAATAATGCAGAGAGATAAAAATATCCTTTTAAATAAATCAAACGAATGGTTTTAACGGATTTTGAATTAAAAGTAATTGCTTCAGCTGTTTCATTTTTAAAAAATCGGTAATTTTGTCGCAATTGGTGTTTTATGGCTATAGTTCTGCAAATGTTCACGCGGCTCATCGCTGGTCGAAGCATCGAAATTCTGATGTAACCTGTAAAAAATTACAATTTTTGCATTATCAGCCAATGAAATAAAGTACGAATCTGTCAATCAACTTCAGATAAAAAATTCTTACCAATTTTGCGCCCAGGATGGTTTTTAAAACAGGAAATTTCTCGAAATAAGAATGCACGGTACAACCTCGATGTAACAATTCATTACGCGCTGCACGCGATTTTTCCCAGGACAATTTCACAGTATGCAATGGCCCGAGATTGTTTGTCAACCAGTCAATAGCGTGTTGTTGTTCCTCTGAAAAAAATTCATACGAAACAGAAAATAAGAGCATCCAAAACTGAATTATTATCCTCTATTTCTATAAAGAATAATTATAAAACCAAAATTATTACGCAAAAAATACACACTTGTTACAGTTTCCGGAATTTCTGCATTATCAATTTTGGCTTTATTTGTTGCGAGCAGACCCTGCTTATGCAGTTTACCGAGGAGATACCCGTATTGCTCGAACAAAGTGCCAGACGCATTTAATTTTCGTTTTTGCCTGGTGCTTTTTCCCTCACTGGAGACTGTTTCGACAGAAAATCCTTTATACGGCGAATAATATACGTGTTGACATTCCCCGGGGAAAAGATCTTCAATATTTTTCACCCAGGTAATAAACGTAGCTTAATTTATCCTTGAGAGCAAAAAAAATGCAGATTAATATTTACAAGCTCACATCTTAGAAGGGAGAAAATAAACTAAATTTTTAACTTACTCGAACCTCGACAAAATATTATTCTCCGCAGTTTCCAAAACGCCCTCTAACTGGTGATCCTTTTCAGCAGTCTCTATGCATCAGCGAGTCAGCGTATTCCGTACATTTGTTTTTCAGTCGACCATGCTGCTTATAATATTTGATAGCGCTTTTTCCTTCCCCAGTTCCCAAAAGCGTTTCATATACTGGCTGTAAATTGATTTTTTTTCTATTTAATTGTGTCCAATAATTGTCATATTTTTTCAGAAATTGTAATGAATTAGTCGATAATTAAAGTATCGCATATCTGGTTATATCGAGTTTCGGAATTTGTTAGAAAAATTTTATATTTTTCAGATTTCTATACGTCTGTACTTTTTTCGTTAAGGTATTCTTTTCCAAAAGTTTATAGATACCAAATCGAATCGACTGCATCACGATAGCTTATTATTGACATACTAAGAAAACGAAAAGAGCGCTATAAAATATTTTCTCACCGAAAAAAACCCAAAAAAAATATTTAATTTTTTCATGAAATGGAATTATTCAATAATACAGGAACATAATATATCATTAAATTAATCAACTTACATTTTCTCTGACGATAGGTCTCGCAAAATGTCTTTGTATATCCTGTATAGAAAAGAAGGAACAGTCGTCATAACTATGTGTAGAGGTATTTCAAATTACCGCCAACGATAAGAAAAACGCGAAATGTAATAAAACTGCGCAATTTGTTTTATTTGGATGAAAAATTAACTAAGATTGTAACCTCCTTCGATTGCGTCATGTTTAAAAAACTTGATCTTCCATAACCGATGCTATAAAATGATAAAAAAGAAATCACGATAAAACGACCATGCGATATTCTTCGCTATATGCGTCTTTCTTCAATATACGGTAAATTGTATAATTAAACTATACTAATATATTCACTTTCATAAAATGTGTTGCACTTGCGTTTCACTAAAACTCGACTGGCCTTCTTTCTTTCGAGTAGACAAAGAGGCGTCGTGTACTAGTGTGAGTATTCGTTATATGCGCGCACACTTTTACTCTCTTGTAGAGGGGGAATTCATAAAATTTCAAACACTGGGATTTACGCAGCTCTGGAAAAACGGTTTCGACCTTTATGTGTACACAAAAATTATGATCTGCGTCGCTCCCCATCTCGCAGAGGCGTCGCGCGCTTATTCCCTAAGGTACAGCATTTTCGAAGAGAGCACGGTAAAAATTTCTCCACCGTCTCGGATTTATTTCCGATGAGACCATCAATTTTTCTGCGGTCGCAAATGAAAAATTTGGAAGCTCGAATTTTTACTGTGCTGCTTATGGAAAATTCGTTGTTATATTTTAAATTCTATGATTTCGAGAAACAGATTTTAAATTTTGTGCTGCGAAATACATTTTTTCTTCAGTAAGATAGTAATTTTTTCATAAAAACCCATAATTTTTGCAACATGCATCTATAAATACTGCATTACGTGTCTTTGACATCACGATTATAGTAACAGCACGGTAATTTTTGCCAGATTTTTCTCTCCGTGTAGGAAGGACTATGGAAGAATTTAAGATAATTGGCGTGAATATCCACATGTGTGTGATGAAGATCTTCGTCGTGTGAGAAGGAAAAGAAACAGAGTATGTATTAGTGTGTATGTGTATCGCACGCTTGAGTCTGTGTCTAAGCTAATCCGCCCGCTGATACAATGCCAAAACAGGATTTGTGAGAAAGACAGAAGGTCTTCTCACAGACTTTAGTTTTGATTTGATTTTCAGGAAATGACTTGATTTAAAGGTCTTTACAAAGTGAATTCGATTCCCTTAAACGGCGCTCTGGCGAGATTATCGCTGCCGATGATTTTCTCCTATTTTATTCTTTTTGAAAGAAAAAAATTCATCACGGTGGCTCAATGTTCCGTGGTGGAGCTCAACACCCAATTTGATAGTGATTTGAAGACCTATCACCTCCAGAGAAAATTAAGCGGCTATCCGACAAATTAAACTGCAGCCGTGATTTAATTTTACAACGAAAGAAATTTCGAAAGGCTAGCCAGAGCGAGAAAGAAAGACAATGCTGGCGAGCGTCTGGAGATGCAAGCGTTCTTATCAGTTTCGACCACTGTAGAATATATAGGGCGCTCTTACTCTCGTCCACACGCCTACGCATGGGACATTCTTAAAAAAAAAGTATATACTAACAATATTCAGAGTTTATATTAGTTAGTTATAAAGAAAAATTCAATTGTAATTTTATATATGATTGGCAGTTGACCCAGGACGTAACAATATATATATATATATATATATATTGTTACGTCCCGGCATTATTTTAAAGGACACTTACCGTGGCGTGAAACAGAATGGTTTGTTGTTCCTTTTATTTGAATGAGAATGTGCTCGTCAGGGATCGGAGCAGGAGAGTGGTGATTGGTGAGTATTGATGATTTTGTTTTTCAACGTTTGATTAGAACGTTTTGTTTTGTGGCGTCAAGACGTTGCCTTGGGCGTAGCGGGTTAAGTAAAACGATACCAGCATTGTATCAATTTTAAAACACAACAATTCGATTATTCAATATATCCGTCGGCTTGTTGGGTCGACGGTGGTTTATGGAATTTTAATTTTATAATTTGTTACACTTGTTTAACCTTTAAATGGTTTAACTTGTTCGTTTAATTTGTATTTGTTTTGAAATCCTGGTTCGTTACGGAGGCGTGCTTGTGAGCGATACGCCTCACTCTAAGTTGTCGCGGTTTCGTGATATAACTCGAACACTCCTTTTTGCGACTCGACCAGACTTGAGCACGTGCTAACATGGCCAAAGGTCAATCGCTTCTTGAACCGTCAGGGTTCCCGAAAAATAATTTTGAACGTGCTCGACCACGTCGGTCGAGGCTTGTGAAATTTCTTTGTTTTTAATTCCGGATTAACCGATTAACCTTGCGTGGTCGACCTGAAGGGTCGGCCACGGAGTTGATTCTTCATTTTTGTAAATTTTGAGGGGACGACCACACAGGTTGCATCCCATCAGACAACTCTCTCAATTAATTTTTGCTGGTGCGACCGCTCAGGTCGCACCGTTGAAGTCAACTGAACTGAAACTTTTCTCTAAGTAGTCCTAAGGACTCAATCGAGTATCAAGGCGCGAGCGAGGTCTTCATATGCCGAGCGTTGCACATCACTTGGACGTGCAACGTGTCTCGGGTTGCCGTGCGATCGAGCTGGTTAGCTAAAGTGATGTAACCGACCAGCGTGAGATCTGCAACGGCCACTCGCTCGCACGTTGATAAGGCGTTACAAAAATCTATCTTATCATTCGCGAGTGTTCTTGTGGTTGTTTGAATGTGTATATATAAAAAAAATTAAATGGCGGTACTGATTTCCACCTAAATAATCCCCGGACGTAACTATATATATATATATATATATATTGGACTGCTTCATTTTTCGGCTTTTTTTTAAATTTTTCATCTTACGCATCAAAAGTTTAGGGATTTGAGTGTAATATGATGTTTCGCGCAAGGAACACGCTGACGAAAAATATCTAGAGGTCTCTCAATCGGGTTTAAGGTCACATTGATGAGTCACCTCTTAGAAGTGACTGACCAGCTGCTCCTTCCGCGAGATCTTATATCATGTGAAATAAAAAGGTATGACAGGGTGTATTATATGAAACAAGTTGAAAAAAAAAGTTTAAATGAGAAGAATGGCGAAATTTCTTCTATTTTTTTTCAATACTTTTTCATGCTGTAACTTCTTAATTTTATGATACAATGCACCACGCGAAAGGTGGACTTTGACAGTCATCTGGAAGAGGCGACTCAATCGACCTCAAGATCATATTTTGCACGATTTTTTTTTTGACTAAATTTTTTTAAACAATGAATAAGTTCAAAAATCGTTTTAAAAGCGTTGAGAACGATTTTTTTAATTGTTCATTGTTTAAAAGAATTAAGTTATATAAAAAAAAAATCGTGCAAAATATGATCTTCAGGTCGATTGAGTGACCTCTTCCAGTTGACTGTCAGAGTCCACCTTTCGCGTAGTACATTGCATCATAAAATTAAAAAGTTACAGTATGAGAAAGTATTGAAAAAAAAATAAAAGAAATTTCGCCATTCTCCTCATTTAATCATTTTTTTTTGAACTTGTTTCATATAATACACCCTATCATACCTTTTTATTTCACATAATATATAATCTCGCGGAAGGAGCAACCGGTCAGTCAACCCTAAGAGGTAAATCATCAATGTGACCTTAAACCCGATTGAGAGACCTCTGATACTTCTTGCCAGCGAGTTCCTCGCACAAAACATCATATTACACTTAAAACCCTAAACTTTAAATGTGTGAGATGAAAAATTTAAATGAAGCCGAAAAATGAAACAGTCTTATATCAAGAGTCGCGGCAGCGACTCGACGCTGTTACGTCCTGACGTAACGTCCACCGAACTTTATTCTTTATAGAAATACCCTCCTATAGAATAATAAACTCGAAGATCAGAGAGGGGAAAATTTGTCGTTTCTTACGTTATTCCGTTCAACTCAATGATAAAGTTAGAAATTCACTTTACCAACTGAAAATCTCAAGGAAAAGGCCATCAGTAAAATCGGGTAGTATGGAAAGAAAACCAGGGTCAAAGATCCCTACAGGAAAAGCCATAGGCTCGTCACCCAATCTGGTGGGTCAGGCACACTAACATCGCTTTCCTAACTGACATACCCTCCACCGGCCTATCGATCCAAGAGATAGATCCTTGGATCTGAAAATGCTCTTACCATTGGAAAAAGAAAAGAAAAGGCACATAGTATTTTTCTCTGCCGTAAAACCAACGAGGGGCGCTGATTACACCCCCTCGAAGAACAAGCATACAAGAGAACGTTGCGTTCCTCTTCTCTCACACATACGTATATGTATATGAGTATATATGCGTGTATCAATAATAGATTCAAAATAAGAACGAACGGAATAACTCTAAACAACGATGGATTTTCCCATCTCATACCAATAGAGAACTTTGAAACAATAGTTAAAATTTATTTAAGTAACGAACTTGCGGGAGAAATTCGCATTGGAATTAAAAAACAACAGAACGAGATAAATAAATAAAACCAAGTAATACTTCAATAAACAAAAGAGACTGAATAATAGTTAACTAAACAAATGAAATAGTTGAAAATATATCTATAACTCTCTCAATCAAAATAGATAATAAACATTATAATTAAGAACGAGATCCAAAACAAATATGGAGTCAACTAAGAACAATGAGTATTGTAGGGATGTGCACAAGCGCGCTCGAGCCTGCTCGAACGCAACAGCCTGCGCTCGAGCAAGCTCGAGCCGAGGAATGAGCGCTCATTCGGTTCGAGCATCCAAGAGGTTCGAGCGCTCGAGCGCCGCGCGCGCTCGAGCGGCTTGAACGGTACGAGCGCTCGAGCGGCTCGAACGGTGCGAGCGCTCGAGCGGCTCGAACGTCGCGAGCGCTCGAGCGGCTCGAATGGCGCGAGCGGCTCGAATAGCGCGAGCGGCTCGCGTGGCACAAGCGTTCGAGTGGCTCGAGTGGGGCGAAAGCTCCACTGCACGGAGGAAACAAGTTTTTTTGTATAAAGAAATATATTTACTTGGCACTTTTACTTAAATATTTCTAAACTGTTACAAAATTTGTTAGTCGTTAAGAATTATTTTATTTGTATGAAAATAATGGACGGTTGCAAAATATTAATTTAATTTATTAACTGTTAAAAAATATTAATTTAATTTAATAACTGTTAAAAAATATTAATTTAATTTATTAACTGTTAAAAAATATCAATTTAATTTATTAACTGTTAGAAAATATTAATTTAATTTATTAACTGATAAAAAATGGCTCGACGCGCGACGTGAAGACAAAAAACTCAGGAGTGTGTGCGTATACATGTATGGCGCATTATATGTGTCATGTTTACATGGGCACTCATTCAAGCTTGTCGAGTTCAGAGCGCTATATCTATATATTCCCTCGGTCTTATGCGCAAGCCCCAGGGTCAAAAAATACCGGGAGTTCAGTGTAATTCGGCATTCGGAATTTCTCGGCATGACAACAGCTTTTTGCTTTTTCTCTTAGCTTTTTTTGAGGACGCGACTTTGGCGCTCTCTGAAAATTGGACAAAAAACGCTAGACGAAATAAAACATCCTTTTTCTATTCTATAAGGATAACATTATGTCCTGGAAAAAGTTTTTCTATAATATATAACAAAGAAGCTGAAAAAAACATTTTCGAAAATAAATTTGTTTTTTCGTTCTCTAGACTAGACTACTACCTTAATTAAATATTTAGAGACTTCATTTAATTCATAATAGATTATTCAAGTTATTTACTATTTTCAATTTCATATTTGATTCGGATAAGCAAACCAATAAATAAATAAATAAATAAAACATTCAAAGTAATATTGTTAATTTTATTAACAAAATCAATTTTATCCCTATCGCCCGCGTCGAATAAGCACTCGAGCGGACCGAACGCTCGAGCGACTCGCGTGGACCGAGCGCTCGAGCGAGATGGGCGCTTGAGCCAAATAAACGCTCATATAACGCTCGAGCTCGCTCGAGCGGCATTTTTTCAAGCTGAGCGAGCAAGCGCTCGAGCATCTGACGCTCATGCACATCCCTAGAGTATTGATAAGGGAGAAGATCATAGCAAAACGGAAAGGAAACCATTAATCGTTCCCAAGAGGGCAATGACCCCACGAGAATACAAGAAGGGAAGCGAGAAAAGATTTTAAAGGGGGCCTATGCCCAGGTTCACCGGTCTTTGACCTTCTCTCTCTCTCACTCATGTCGCAAGGCGCGGAAAACCCCGAACCGTCCTTAAGACCCAATTCTGTACACTTCACGGGAAACAGGTATCGTGGCACGCACACACAGGCACTAGAATATATACTGTGTGCGAGTATATGTAGGAATATACGTGCGCGAACATTCCAGGATGGGATCAATCAATCCTCCCAAATGGGAAAATAATTACGCAAGGCTAAATAATATTTCGAGGAAGTAACCATTTAAACAAACCTAGAATTACAAGATAAAATCATGCATCGAATTCATTTAATTCAATAATCGAACTCCAGGGAAAAACAATCTAAAAATTTAAATTAGTTAACTCAAATAACTCAAAACTCAAAATATTATTTTACCATGTTAAAATCTAGAAGAAAGAGGTAAAGCAAAACGCCCCGAAGTCCACGAGCAGAGGCAAAGCTCATTTACATAATCCCCTCCCCTCTTTCGACGATCCACAGAGGTTGCGCGGCAAGGTGAGGAGCTCGGCTCTCGTCACTACCCGGAGACCGTTCGAATGCCTCCCCACTCTCCACCCTCTATCCTAGCCTTACCCTTTTTATCTACCCAATAAATCCCCCATCTCTCTCTCTCTCGTAGGAAAAAAAGGACGCGAATAAGAGTTGAGTTTTTCTAGTCATGCGCCGTAGCTCCCGACCTCCCCTTTTTCTCGAGGGCTCATACAAGAAGCCTATGCGACCACACCCCAAAGGAAAAAAAATATAAAAGTATGAAAACTAAGAAAAAAACGAAGTTTCAAACGCAGGACTAATCTTAATCATAAATTTTTTGAACATTAACAATTCAAAATCCACAGGAAAAAAATCACGAACGAAATTATTTATAACGATTCAGATTGTAATTTTAATCCGCAAAAATATCACACAAAATATCTAATTTACTGTTCCGACGTTCAATTCAAAAACAACGATTTTATATTTATTAATAATTAAACAAACGATAGGATATAAGAAAGAAAAGTAATTTTAACAATTGCGCAATACAATAACTATAAGAGAAAATATAAGAACTTTATCCAAGATAAAATAATCAAGAAAAAACATCTATAATATTAGAATTACTATTTTTCATAAGAAAGTAATATTATATACGGAATAAGAATATAGGAAGCG
Source organism: Alloplasta piceator (assembly GCA_946863875.1). NCBI lineage: Eukaryota > Metazoa > Arthropoda > Insecta > Hymenoptera > Ichneumonidae > Alloplasta > Alloplasta piceator. Next base: position 24,035,796 of record OX333080.1, read on the forward strand.
TGTGGCATAAGCGTGTGCATGTGTGGGGGTACACGTGCCGCGGTACAGCCACGCGCGCCGCAATACAGCCACATGCGCCGCGATACAGCCACACGCATAGGGCCCACCCTGTGATCTACGTTGGTGCCCTCGCTATGACCCGAATTTTCAAAGGGAAGCTCACGAGATAGAACAAGAAAATGCATTGCGTCAGAAAAATGCATCCTCTGTCTTTATCATCAATCCCCACTTTTATAGACCGGGTTGGCCTGGATCACGGGTATATAAAGGCCGGAAAAAGAGCTCTCGGCAGACTTCTTCGACTTTTTTCCGACGTGGAAACTACGAGACCCATCGTACTCATCGAATCCATTCTCGGGCTGAACTTGCGAAATTTTTCGACAAAGACGTTCTTAATTCGTGAATTTTCCAAATCAATTCGTTTTTGGACTTAGAATTTCACTCGATTTTCGAAGGAAGATAGTTTTTTTCGGTTCAGAATTTCAAATCTTGAATTCTGAGTCGAATTGAAATTGCTTCTATTTTGAATTTTACTTCATTTTACTTTGTCTAACTATTATTTTCTGTTTGATAATTTTCGTTTATTTTACTTTGACATCCGGAATCCACGAAATATTGGATAACGTATACTTCGCGGTTATTGTTAAATAATTTGCGAAATTTAAGACTAAGTTTTTGTAAACCATTTTTTTCTTTTTTTTACAATAATTTCGAATAAAATTTTGGATCTCGAAAATTAAACTCTGTGCATCGACGAATTCTTTGACTTCATCGCCAACCTGCCACGCCCTTGATCTACTGCCAATTCAACTTCACCGTTTCCGTCTGAGCCGCCGGTGCGTCTATAAATGCTGTCACCCTTTCCGTTTGGAGAAAGTCTCAGCCAGTAAGTGAAGTTTTATTACAACCTCATCTTCCTCTCGTGAAATTGTGAGGAATAGTTCAGGAAAAATTGAACACAGTGAATATCATCAATTTGGACGGAATTAATCGATTAAATTCAATTAAAAACCGGTTGGTTGATTATTTTTGGAGAATCTCTATTTTCGGAATCTCTATCCAAGTGATCCTAAGTTCATATTACCCCTGAGGCGTTGGTGATTTAATTGTCCATAAAAGGCTTTATTTAAAACAATTTCATTAAAATAATTTGAAAGAAGAAGTTTCAATATCATCCAAGTGAATCTTAAATCTAGATTGTTCTTGCGGCATCGCTGAGTCAAGTTTCATAAAACTTCAATTAAACCATTTCTTTGAGATAATTTGAAGGAGGAAAATTCCTCCGCGTGAAGTGTAACAAAGGCCTTTTGACCCCTCTCCCCTTTCCATAGCTGAAATCGTGTCATTCGAAAATTGGAGATTCGCGACAAAGGAGAAAAAAATATAAAATTCGAGGAAGGGTTAGATAACAAATTGATCAATTTTGAGACTCTCGCGAACCAGTGACTCATCAATAGTCACAGAATGAAGTTTAATTGAGTTTTTCCTTTTCGGTATTTCATTAAAGGTTTAAACAATTAAACAAGTTTAATCCAAGGAATTTCTCTTCCCCAACGATTAAATTCAACGTAAAAACCCTCCCACTCTCTCTATTATTCGTTTAACACATTTGATCTCAAGACTCAGTACGGTTGTGTAAATTTACGTCTTCATCCGAGGATTCGTGTTCTTTACTTATTTTCTCCCCCCCCCCCGTGCGAAAACTTGGTTGGGACTAGAGTTGCGTCAGGTTGCACGCTCACCAAGCTTTCGTCGTCCTCCCCTCCGTGCGAAACTTGGTTGGGACAAGAGTTGCATCAGGTTGCACGCTCACCAAGTATTCGTTTACCTATCCTTGTGCAAAATTTGGTTGGGACAAGGGTTGCGCTAGGTTGCACGCTCACCAAATATTCGTACTCCTTCTTTTCCTCGGCGGAGATCTGGTTAGGACTAGAGTTGCGTTAGGTTGCACGCTCATCCGGAAATTCACCCTGGATACTCTTCCCTCAAATTCCATGAGAGTCAACTCCCCAGTATTGCGCAAAAAGAAAAGAACACGCAGAGCCGGACGAAGGTATCAATTACGTAAACTCGACGCGATATATTCGAATCCGTGGCCAAAAAGGTTAAACCCTGTTCAAAGATCTGAATCAAATTATCTCGGAGTATGGGCATTGCCTGCAGAAGCAGAAATAACTAGAGAGACTCCAAAACCCAAAATTATTTCCACTGAAATCATTAAACATCCGGTAACTATTTACAAACTAATTCTGATTGATCTTCCTCCAATCACCCCTGTGTTCAATAAAAGTAACGACAGTGATCCTCGGGGTAAAGCCAATAGTAAATTATATCGAAACGCCGAGTTCAATTCTCAGTAGATACCTTACGCAATTGAAAATTTAACAGTGATTCCAAGCCCATTTCCCGAGTAATTTTCCGAAAGGTTAGACTCAAAAACAGGGGCAGATGTGTTCGAGATTGATTTCAGGAGTAGTACCGAAATTTTTCCACGACTAGAGAGTCTCAATCAAATTCAACACATCATACGTCAAAAATTATTAATAGTTCGCGAAAACTCCCGTTTTTGACATAACAACGCCAAGTATTAAGAAAACTGAGAGTCTCAGTCGAGATGCCGCGCACTCTTATATACGCGAATATGCCTCAATCCACGTCGCTCTCACACTTCAATTCGATATTACTAAAAAACAAGACAACTTTTGTAACATTTTACGAATATACTTTTCATTAAAAAAGATTAGCGTCTATTGATACCATTTTTTTCCACTCACGTGATGCTGAGATATCATGATATTCGGGGAATTAATCCGAATATTTATCATCAGAAAAATGCTCCAACCGGTCACACTCTTATACACGGTCTCTTTATCTATACGTATACACGGGCTCTATATCTATAGCATTTTTGTTACCATCTATCATACCCATTAGCGTGTTCGTTATTCTAGATTCGATTTCTTTAAATATATCCATATGTGAACATATTCTATGATATATACACTGGTGGAAAAAATTGAAGGATCAAAAAATTTTCCCAAATTTTTAGTGGTTTTAAATAATGCTGTATCTCAGTTAAAAATGGTCGTATCGAGATCTTTAAAAAAGCATTTCGAAGCTCGATGTTTCTTGTTTTCAAATCTTTTAGAAAAAAAAAATTCGAAACTACAGGTTTCACGCAATTGTGAGAAATACTAGGAAAAAAAAAATTTGGCAATTTTCATCGCTTTTGGTTCGGCTGTAATTTTTGGGGAAAAATTCTTCCAGTTAAAACATTATGAGGACCGGATAGCTTGTTTATTAAGCTTCAATTTGCTTTTTTGTGACCTCGGTACGATCATTTTTCGCTGAGATATCGTGCTTGTACGAAAAAAAAAACTTTTCTGTTTGACCATTGATATCTTAGCAACCAATGATCGCACAGAAATCAGAAGGGGCGTTTCACAATCTTGAATCAATGCTCTATAAGAATTGCCAATGGTTTTTTGAAAAAAAAAATGTTTTTCATCCTTGCCATAAATTTGAAAAAACAAGAGAAAAAGGGCTATTTATGGTTTTTCAGAAAATCAACGGCCAAATTAAAAATATTGACAAAACGACTAATGTTGAGCGTGACTTTTACAGTTCAATATACCCACAAAATCCCTGTAAAGTTTTAATTTGATCTATCGAAAGGTTTTTTTGTTTCAAGCAATCGAATTTTTGAAAAAAATTAAAGGATCATGTTTCTGCCCCTAAACGTCATAATCATTATTAAAGTGGAAAACAATTTTTTTTTGCTTTTTTCACATCTTTATCGCAAACAGCCTTTAAATGAACAGAAAAAAAAATTTCGAAGAATTTTCGATTTTTTTTTATTTTTATTAATTTTATCGATTTTTTTGGTCTTACAAAAATTTAAACGTTGTTTGCGATAAAAATGTGAAAAAAGCTCAAAAAAAAAATTTTTTCCTTATGATAATGATTATGAAGTGTTTAAAAAAAATTTCAAAAAAATTAAAAAAAAAAATTTTGAAAATTTGTTTGACTTTTTTTTTCATAAATTTGAATGCTGTTTGCAATAAAAATGGCGGAAATACTCGAATAAAAATTCTTTTTCTCATTTTCATAAGGATTTTGAAGTGTAAAGGGGCAATAAACATGATCCTTTAATTTTTTTCATAAATTTGATTGCTCGAAACAAAAAAACCGTTCGATAGATCAAATTAAAACCTTACAGGAATTTTGTGTGTATATTGAGCTGTAAAAGTCATGCTCAACATTAGTCGTTTTGTCAATATTTTTAATTTGGCCGTTGATTTTCTAAAAAAACCATAAATAGCCCTTTTTCTCCTGTTTTTTCAAATTCATGGCAAGGATGGAAAACATTTTTTTTTCCAAAAAACCATTGACAATTCTTGTAGAACATTGATTTCAGTTTGTGAAACGCCCCTTGTGATTTCTGTGCGATCATTGGTTGCTGAGATATCAATGGTCAAACAGAAAAGCGTTTTTTTCATAAAAGCTTGATATCTCAGCGAAAAATGATCGCAGCAAAGTTTCAAAAAAAGCAAATTGAAGCTTAATAAACAAGCTATCCGGTCCTTATAATGTTTTAGCTGAAAGAATGTTTTTTCGAAAATTACAGATAAACAAAAGCGATGCAAATTTGCAATTTTTTTTTCTTATTATTTCTCATAATTGCGTGAAACCTGCAGCTTCGAAAATTTTTTTGCTGAAAGATCTGGAAACTGGAAACTTCGAACTTGAAAATGTTTTTTTTTAGACCTCGATACGACCGTTTATCACTGAGATACAGCAATGTTAAAAACCACTAAAAATTTGGGAAAATTTTTTGATTCTTTAATTTTTTCCACAAGTGTATTAAGGTGGAGAATATTCGAGATTCAAATTTTGAATTTTGTTTATATTCATATACGTATATTATGATATATATTAGGGTGGTGATTATTCAAGATTCGAATTTCGTTTATATTGATATAATTTATATACCATGTATGTTAGGGTGGTCGTTATTTCATGTTTCATTGTCAATTTATATTAGGGTAGTCCTTCGAGATTTGAATTTTGTCTATATTTATTTATGTATTTATATACGATGTATATTAGGGTGGTCATTCGAGAGTCGAATTTTCTTTATATTTATTCATTTCGCCAAAATTTAACTTAAATTTTAGGCTAAGCCAAATTTCACTTAAATTTTAGGCTGAACCAAAATTTAATTAAAATTTGAGGCTAAACGAAAATTTAACTTAAATTTTAGGCTAAACGAAAATTTAACTTATACAGGTATACGCAGGTATATCAAGGTTTATACAAGTATATACTGGTATATACGAGAATGTACTCGTATTTACAAGTATATACAGCTATCCATGGGTATATATAGGTTGAGACGGCCCTGGCCAGCCAGGGGCCTCTAAAGCGCAAACTACGGCCCTTAGCAACACGCAAAAAGCACGCTATCCACGATCCAATCAGGGAAGAGCCACGGAATGGCGACACGAAGCACCAATCCGGAATACAGCGACGTCACCAAGCACGAATCCGGACCTCGGAAAATCCACGCGATCTGAAAAGGCAAATAAAAATGTTCAGAAAACACGAAATATACGCCAGAAACAAACACAACGATGAGGACGAGACAGCCAATGAGGAAGAACGAGCATCGGGGAAACCGGGTATAAAAGGGTGACCAAAAACGAGGAACGGCACTCGAGACCGGCCAAGACTGCGAGCAATACCTTCTGGCATTAAGTAAGAAGATAAAGCGAACAGTTGAGCCATTCACGATAAAGAGGAGAGAAAGCGGCCCGTGCAACGCGTCCAGAAGACGGTTGACAGCCGAGGTACAAAAGGAGAGGGGGTCGCTGCGAAAAGCGACGGAGGAGGCAACCGTTTGCTCGGCAAACGTATGCAAAGGGAGGAAGAGGAAGGAATAGACGACACGTCACTACAGACACACACTGACATACAAAAAGTCACCAGGGAGTTTTCCACAGGAAACCTCTCTCCGGGCGCACAAAAAACACGACAAAACACATCACCGGAGCTTTCGGGAGAAAGTAAAAATTTCCCAGCGGCAAACAAGGTGAAAACACGAAGAAAACACGAAAACGCGGGATACAAGTCACATACACACGCACGAACAAGCACTTGATCACGTGACCACGCGGGCAGGAAAGAGAAACACGCGAAAGCAAGGATAACCCGCACAACGGCGAAGTACACACGAACAGCAAAGACACAGCACCGCCAGGAGACAATTCACTACCGAAGACACTCACAGAAACGGCGAAATTCCCCGGCAACGACAAAATAACGACGACGTGAGAGCACACGTCGTCACTCCGCCTCGAGTCGCCGCCATCTTGTGCCGGGTATTCGGCAATCGATCAAGCATCGACCACATCGATCCAGTGGGAATCACAGGGAGAGCACCAGCCAATCAGAGCAGCGCGACAGCAAGGAATGGTGGAACGAGGGAGAATAGCCAGGCACTATTCCCCCACCACGCAGCCCGATCCAGCGGAGAGCATAGAGAGAGCGCCCGTGAACCGGAGCCCACGCGCACAGCACGAAAGCGTGGCCAACCCATACGCCGCGAGAGCGCGAGCAACCCCCACCAAGCAGCCTACATTCGCGAGAAGCTGAACGAGAGGATCACGAACGAGAGAGGGCAGCAGTGTACAACGGCCAGCCAACCACAACACCAAGCCATAAGCCCGCCGAAATATTATTTTTCAAATCCACACAAACGACTCTACGCTGCGTAACCTGTCAATATACGAATAAACAATTACGACTAATCAGTTTAAGTCAGAAAATAAATAAATTTGGGAGTTTCACCCTAAACTTGGTCTATCGCGCTTTATTTTCGAGTCGAGATCCGAATCCTGGCGGTACGTCAGTGCACTACCACATAAATTAATGATAACGATATTCGCTACCGTTACATTTGGCGCCCGAACAGGGACTCGATTCGAATAAAGACAGACCGGTTAAGGGAAACCCGCGCAAAAGACCACAATGACTGCTAAAAGTCGCGCCAAGGAAATTGAAGAATTACGTATGATGGAGGAGCTTGAGGATCGCCACACACGAGTTCGAGGCAACAACCAAGACGAAGCAGCGTCTCTGCAATGGGAATCGACAACAGCAGACGGGGTCCTGGAAGAAGCACGACGGAGAGATCGACACCAGATAGCACGCTTATCAAAAATCTTACCAAGACCCACAGAAATTATCCCAGAGACCGTGAACGACACGGACGACTGGAGCCTGGACACCGAAAGAACAGTCGACGCGCCGGAGGAAGGAATATCCAGCGGCCTGAAAAAGGTCATCCGAGCGCAGAATAAAATAAAGGACGGACAGAGGAAGGAGGCTCAACAGATCAGAAATGAGATCCAGCAAACGGGCGACGAGGCGGTCGCCAGGACCGCACTCCTGCGGGAAGAGATACGGGAGCGACTCACCAAGGAAATGGATGACAACGACACACGAACCTTGAAGAGGATAACGGAGATGCGGGAGCAAATCAATCGAGAAAACCAAGTCTTCCAAGATTACACACGGGAAAAGCTGGCCACCCATAGCGTGGCCATCTCAGACATAAATGAAAACGTTATCAGAACCACAACAGACTTGAAGAAAAGAACGGAACGACACGAAGAGAGGATCAGGAACTGCGAGGAACATTTAAAGAAGGGATCAAACCCAAACAACGCCACCACGTACGGCGGACTGAACTTGTGCCGATTGTGCGCAGTGAACCTCCGACCACCGATGTACAATGGCGATGGAAAGGAGAGACCAATGCGGTTCCTGAGAGAATTTGAAGAGTACCACAGGGTCACGGAGGGGGAAGACCTAAAATACACGGTCGGACAATCTCTAAAAGGGTCGGCGAAAGATTGGTGGATGCTAATAGGAGACGAGGTACACACCATCGAGGATTTTTTCCGCAAGTTCAAGGCTCGATATTAGACACGAGAAATCCAGGACAAGGTCCGAAGACATTTAGAATTCGGAGCCTACGAATGGGACCGACAACAACTAACACGGGCCGAATATGCAACTCGAGCAATCAGACACGCCAGGGACCTAACCCAAACTCTCACAGATGAAGAAATCATCAGAAAACTAGCGAACCACTTCGACGAGCATGTTAGGACGGCTGTTACGGTCAGGGGAATTAAAACAGTCGACAAACTTCTAGAACTGCTCGAAAGCACGGATGGGATAGGCCCCCTGAACGCAAAAAGGAGACAGCCGAAGACCCAGGGACCGACCCCTCGGTAGGAAGTACCAAGACGCACAAGCGGACCACAGGAGCAAAGAAACTGGAGGGGAGGTCAAAAACAGCGACCATACCGATCCGCAGGGAGAATGGCCGAACAACGGACAGAATCGGCCGGAACATCAACCGGCGAGTTTACCAACACCCCAAGGCGACACCACGGCGACGAGCAAACGCGAGTACACGGCGCATGCAATCAGCAACGCACCATGGGCGACAGCACCTCAGCAGGCAGGAATCTTACCGGGACCGTTCATTGGTCAGCCAAACCCATGGACAGGGGGACCCTCCCAAACGAACCAGGGAAACGAGTAGCCGTTGCGTCCGAAGAAGAGCACAAACGGGGCGCAACGGAAGATGATGAAATCACAAAATGGGCACTTGAAGAAGCAAGAGAGCGACAGAAAAGAAACACAAAAAGAAAAGAGAGGAGAAAGAAACAGATGGAACAAAAAACCATTATAGTCAACATATTCTAGGGAGAAAAACGAAGGAGTAACGAGAAAATAGAGCAAGAGGAAAGAGAGGAGGGGAGAGTGATCGATGAGCTGGAAAAAGGAGTCGTCATGAGAAAGGAGAACACAGACGCCCAGAACCCAGACGAGACGCTGACCAGAGGAAGAGAGGAGGGGAGACGCGAGAGGAAAAGGCAGCTCTACGGAATAACGGCACAGACATGGTTCGAGGATCCAAGGGAGTATCTCCAAGAGGAAGGAGACACACATCAAGAAAAGGGGTACGATGACGTCCACCCCAAGTGCCCAGAGAACCAGATCAAGATAGAAGAACTAGAGATCACGGCGCTAATAGACAGCGGAAGCGAGGTATCTTGCCTTGCAGAGGAGATTTTTGAGCAAAACCAGAATGGGTTAAAAAGCTGCCCGACACTGCCGGTGATTGGTACGGAGATTTTCGGAGCATTCGAGGGACAACGGGAAGGATAAAGAGACAGATCTTTGCAGAAGTCACCGCAGACGAAGTAAGGGAAGCAGTACAACTACTGGTAGTCCCAAAGCTCATGAGATCGGCCATCATTGGGTTCGATGGGATGGTGCAGCTGAAGATAACGGTAGACACAATGGAAGGCGTCGTCAAGATAAAAAATAAAATCATAAAAAGGCTGATCGGGGGGCAATGGGAAAAGGGAAAGCCCGACGATACGGACGACCCAAAGGCCGAACAGCCAGCAACAAAGACGAAGGAAAAAAGGGGACAAATCATAGCCAACGCACAGAGAGGAGGACGAATGGAAGAAGAAGACATCACTGAAGAAGAAGTCAATGAAAAACTAGCAGAGAATCAAAGGTTACCAACACAAGCACGAGACTGCCTCAGAGGGCTCATCTACCGGTACCGGAGGATCTTTCGAAAGCAACCTGGAAGGATGGAAGCCTACCAGTACAAACTAATCCTCAAGGGGGCAGAACCTTACGTACACCGGTCATACCCAGTACCGATGAAATACCGAGAAAAGGTCGCAGCGGAAATACAGAGAATGCTAGACTTTGGAGTAATACAGAAAGCCACGAGCAGGTACATCAACCCACTCGTGACAGTAATTTAGAAAGGCGGATCAGTTCGACTGTGCCTGGACGCCAGACAACTGAACAAATATCTGGTCGAGGATCACGACACCGCACAACCGACGGAAGAAATCTTCCAAAAATGTGGGGGCAGGCGGGTGATGTCGAGCTTGGACATGACAAGTAGCTTCTCGCAAGTACCGTTACAAGAAGAATCAAGGCAATACACGGCGTTCCAGTACGAAGGAAATTGCTATCAATTTACTGTGACCCCCTTTTGTTTAAAAACGTGCACAGCAAGTCTAGTAAAAGGGTTAGATAGGGTGCTACAAAGAGTGGGGGACAGCGTGATAAATTTCGGTGACGATCTCCTATGTCTCTCAAGATCATACGCAGATCACATCCAGGATCTAGCAACGATCTTCCAGCGGATGGAGACCCATAACGTGACACTGAACTTCAAAAAATCGAAATTCTTCCGTGAGGAAGTAACATTCTTGGAGCACATTCTCACAATCAACGGCATAAAACCCCAAATGGAAAAAATCCAAGCAATAAAAAACTACCCTCGTCCTAAAACAATAAGACAACTAAGGGGATTCCTCGGGCTAGTAAATTTCTATACGAAATTCACACAGAAGCATGCACAGGAGACAATACTGCTTCTCGAGCTACTGAAAAAGGAGCAACCATGGGAATGGAATAACGGCAAAGAAGCAGCATTCAACAGAGTGAAAGAGCTGTTCTGCAATTCCGTTTTACTAAAACATGCAGATAACCGGAGACCATATACGTTAACAACGGACGCAAGCGACCACGCGCAAGGGGCAACCCTGACGCAAGACGACGACCAAGGCGGGGCAGGGGTCATCGCAATGGCCAGCAGAACGTTGAAGGGGGCGGAAATCGGATACAACACCATAGAGAAAGAGCCACTAGCGATCGTATGGGCACTACAGAAATTCAGAATATACTTACTCGGAGCTAGAATCAAGGTCATTACGGACCACAAGGCACTGATGTTCATGAAATCATGCCGCTTCGTAGGAGACCGACTTATAAGATGGGCTCTCCTTATCCAGGACTACGACCTGGAAGTAGAACATTGCCCGGGAAAACGGAACAAAGTCGCAGATACGCTGAGCAGACTACATGGGGAGGACAGCGAGGGTGGACGAGAACGCCACGGTAAAATCACCATAGCGACTCTGCTCGCACAGAAACCCTCAAAGGAACTGGCCAAAGAGTTGAAAAATATTGGAAGACGCCAACGGGAGCAAGAAGGGTGGCGTGAGACCATCGAGAGCCTCAAAAACGAGAAGGCGAGCGAGGAAACAAAAAAGAGATATCGATGGAAAGACGAAAGTTTACAAAAAAAGACAAGAACAGGCACATGGAAAGTCATGCTACCCGCCCCGGCGGCGGACCAACTAATCAGGGAATGTCACGAGATGTGCGGGCACCTGGGTGCGCGAAAGATCTTTAGGATGCTCGACGAAGACTTTGCACTCGTAAAACTGGCCAGAAGAACGCGACAGATCATCGCCAGCTGCGATATTTGTCAACGCAACAAAGTTGCAACACAAACCAACTACCCGAACATACAGACAATAATCCCTGAAGGACCAGGGGACCTAGTATCAATCGACTTCTACGGACCACTACCAGCATCGGTGGGAGGAGTGAAACACATCCTAGTCACGATAGACGCATTTACGAAATATGTAGTATTGTATCCCCTACGAAAGGCAAACACGGCAGCCACGATAAAACGCATCTTCGAAGACTACACCCCAAAATATGGCAAGCCAAAACGAATCCAGTTCGACCACGGAACAAAATTCACGGCCAAAGCTTGGAAGAAGAAACTGAAAGAAGAAAATGTAGAAGGGGTATTCTCGTCAATCCGACACCCACAAGGAAACATTGTTGAGCGCACGAACCGGGAACTCGGCCGGTTTTGTCGAACATTTTTGGAGGAGAAACACTCGGGATGGTCGAAGTGGGTAGCTGTCATCCAAAAATACATTAACGAGACCCACCACGAGACGACCGAATACACACCAAAGGAACTACAATTAAATAAGAAACCTTACCGAGTTTGGAGGAATTGGGTCAAGGCACTACGAGAAAACCGGGACGGAGGAATGACACACGAACAAAAATGTGAAATAGCTTAAGAAAGAATAATGAGAAAAGGCCGATGGCGGGCTGAGAGATTCGATGCAACACACCAAACGACAATGTTCGAGGAAGGAGAAATGGTCCTTGTCCGAGCCCTAGACGTATCTGACCCGGCAAAGAACATCACAGCAAAATTGCTACCGTTGTACGAAGGCCCATATTACATAAAGAAATGCGTGGGAATCGCAACATACCTATTGGTGGACCCTAAGACCAAAAGAGAGCGAGGAAAATTCCACGCGAGCCTCCTGAAACGATACGTCAAGGGAACATTCGAGGAACTGGAACCAGAACCGGAAACGGGAGAAAAACGATGAATGAAAACTCGACCAAAGCAAAAACCAGCCAATAGAAAACACAACTAGTATAAGACAAAGACCGAAACAAAGGCATAAAAGGGCACGCAGAGCAAGAAACGAGCAGAAGAAAGCATGGAAAGCGGAAAGAAAGGACTAAGCGAGAACGAAGTAAGGAGAGAGAACCAACCGCCAAGAGAAAATGAAGTTACGACCGGAAAAATACCGTGGAGAATAAGGGAGATCACCATGAGCCCCGTAAAGGAACTAAAAAGACGGTGGAGACGGAGGATTAAAGCGGCATGGAAAAATCACGATAAAACAAAAAGGGAGGAGGAAGCAATGGAGACATGGAAACGGACCAACGACGAATACCGCCTGGAAGAGGTGACGCACAAAAGCATTCAAAACTGGTACCCCGGAATTTCCCTAGGACTATGAAAGAGGGGATAAACATAAAAAGGCGGAACACGAGCACGGGAAGTCAAAAAAATCACGAGCTATGAACGAACAAACACCAAGGAGACAAAAGGAGAAGAAAGAAAAAATGGAGATCACATACACAAACTATGACACGACAAACGACGGAGGACGAAAGCGAAAGGTAAAAGTCATCGAGGTAGAAAATCCCTCACGCTTTTACATCCACCTGGACGACCCATTCGGAGTAAGGAGAGCGAAGCTGCAAGTCATCGAGGAGCTGAAAGACGAAATCGACGGCGTCTTCCCATTGACCGAAGAGGAGAGCTTCCCCGGGGCGAACATCTTGGTGCGGGACACCGGAAAATACTACCGGGGAGTGGTAATGAAAGAGGAAGAAAACGGCGGAGGGAAAGTCTGACTAGGCGATTGGGCGGTACACGTCAGGGCAGAGCTGGAGGACATGTACACCTCGCCATATTATATAAGAACAACGCCATTCTCCGCAATCCCGTGCGGCCTCCACCAGACCCGGCCCCGAACACTGGACGGAAAATGGCCGACGCCGGTGACAGAGGCAAGTCGATTAATTTTAGAAAACCTCTCATGGACCATGGAAGTGAAGGAAACCATGTGGCCGGGAGCTGCATGGTGGGTCACATTACGAGACGAGACAGCAGGGCAGGACCTCGGGGAAGTAATGAGAACCACCGGGAAGGCTCAGAGAGGGGAAAACCCCATTATCCGGTCGTGGACCCGGAATGGAGGCTCCTGGACGAACCCAAGGGCGCTCCAAGAGAAACTGAACCAGGTATGCACGAACGGCTCGGGACCACCGAACAACAACAGCGAGGAACAACGGACTAAAACAGAAAGACATATTAACAGCAACGTCCTGAGAACGAGAAGAACGGACAACGACGACAACGAACACAGGATGACCGACGAAGAAGACCCATGGGCCGAAGGATGGGAGAACAACGACGAAGCGGCCGGGGGAGAAGAAAGTGACTACGAACCAGCAACATTATGAAAAAAATTAAAAACTGTTTTTTTTCGGTTTAAGAGACAACACCACTGTAAGCGCCGAAAAAAGCGTTTTTTTTTTTAAATTTTTTTCGAGCAGACAAAAGGCGAAGAAAAAGCAAATCTTGGGGTAATTATTGAGCACATATTTAAATATATTATATAAAAATTGCGTAGGTAAATATTACAAAATGGTGACACTGCAGCAATTCTCTCGCGGCATCATTTTGAATCAAACGGCACGCGGCATAACTTCAACAATTTTCAATTTTTCTATTTGAAAATTTAATTAAGACTTTGAAATAACATTTTGAAGTGAACCACGTCAGAGATTTTCGATAAGTTAATTTAAGCAATATTTATTAACAAACAATTGTCTTTATTTGGTGAAAATTGGACAACTTCAATCAGATACTTGCCAATTACTCAAAGATCAATATTTCTAAAATGTCCGACGTGGTTCACTTTGAAATGTTATTCCAAAGTTGTAGTTAAAATTTTAAATAGAAAAATTCCAAACTGTGTGAGTTTTTCCGCGTGCCGTTTGATTCAATTGATTTCATTAATTAATAACAATTCAGGGGTTCAAAATATCAAAAAATGGTAAAGGACTTTTCTGCTCGATATTATGTCACGAATCTACCCTCACGGTATTGCCCTTCACTCGTGGGGCACCCTGTATAGACATGCCTTATACTGCGAGCAGAAGACTATTAGCGCCACGAGTGACGAATTTTGGCGACAAATAAGATGGACACTTCGCGTTTCGATTCTAGCGGTCTGTGTCACCTCTTTCGTCGAGAGTTTAAAAGGAAATTTTTATCTAAAAACGCGGTTTTTAATAGAGCTCGAACTTATTCGGGTATCCGGATATCCTGATTATCCGGGTTCCACGGATACAACGCTTGGTATCCGGATACCCGGGTAACCCGAAATTATCCGGGTAATAACGGATACCTTTCTACCCGGATACTTGGTTGATAACGGGTAATAACGGGTAATATCGGGTAATTTCGGGTAATATCGGGTAGTATCGGGTAATATCGGGTAATGCCGGGTAGTATCGGGTAATATCGGGTAATAGCGGGTAGTACCGGATAATATCGAATAACAGCGGATAACATCGTGTAATAATGGGATTTTACGATTTTTTCCGGTAGCCGAGTGAACTATTTATCAAAAACTTGACGAAGTGACTTTACACGTAAGCTAAAATCGATTAAGCTGTGTTCAGTGTTATCCGTTAGACATTAAAGTAAAAGCAGTGTGATGAAAATTCTGAAATTTAATATGGCGAATCCAATATGGCCGCTCATCATCCAAAAATGACCTTATGCGGGTGAAACTCAGTACTCAGAAGTCGTAGCAGTCTCTGATTGCAGATCTGAAGTTAAAATTCTGAAATTCAAAATGGCGGCCCAAAATACCAAAATTATTTAATCCGGATGAGACTTAACACTCGGGGGTACTCAGATATTTTGATATAAGTGGACATTAATTTTCAACGTCCACTCTATTTATATGAATCTTCAAATATTAGATTTAAGTTAAAATTGTTAATTTTCCAATGCGACGTCTATCAATTTGATTTGGTATACTTATTATTGAAATTTAATAATTTTTTGTACATTAAATTTAAAGACATTTTTTACAGTGATTGATTGAATTTTAGGAAGTACGTGTATTGAATTGCAATAATATGCACTAGGGTGAATCGAAAAAACTAAAAACTGTTGGCTACCCTCAAAAATCAAAGATATCGTTGAAATAAAGGTCTCTGTGCAGCGGTTCGATTTTTTGCATTTTTTGAGAGGGTGCGCGGGGCGTCCAAACACGCCATTTTTAGCTTAAAATTTACTGAATCACTGATAAACGGAAACCCATCATTCAAAAAATTCTGAATTTTTTATATGATGTGCAACAAATAGTTCATATGTGAGGAATTCTTTATCAACTGGGCCACTTTTGTTTTAAACCTCTCCAATTTTTTTCAAAATCTGCCAGTTTAAAATATTAGTAAAAAGGAACGTCTCCGATTTTTTTTAGATTTTTTTAGGCGTCCGTTCAAGACTGTCAATTTTTCATTACGGACACTGTATCTCAAAAAATATTCATCAAAGAAAAAAAACATAACAATAAAAACTTTTTTATTCTTTCCACTTTATCGAAAAAAATAAGAATCATAATTTTTCTGCATTGAGAAAATTGAAATTTTGCAAAAAAATGAGAATTTTTTTTTTTAAACCTAATAAAAAACTTTTGATTTTAGTATTAATTTTACAGGATGTCTATTATTCAGGGGTTGCGAGCGAAACGTTTTGCTCGATCGGGGATTTAATCCTTGAGCGAGCACATTGCAGGTATACGAAGGGTAGCTCGTATCGCGAGAGGAACTTTATGGTATACCGGGACGATCGAATCGGAGAGGGAGCGCAAAGAGACTCAGGTAGTTTCCCTCTCCTCGCGAGTCGAGGAGCCATTTATTTTTGGGGATCGTATCGCGAGCGAGTAAATAGTTCTCGGACGAGGTTTCCATCCTATCGCGAGTTATTGGGTGTCTCGAGTCCGTCGGATCGATCCTATGAGGATCGAAACGTCCGAGAACTCTTCCAGTAAAACTTGCCGAGGATCAAAACCTCGAGCGACGCAAAAGGGTTTCGATCTTTACCTGGCCCGATCTCGTTGGGCATAGGATGTTTCCCTCTTTGTTTTGCGTTACATTATATATGTACGATCTTGACTATTGGATGAAATATTGAAACGGCATTTTTACATAAAATTATAAAACATTGAACTTTAAAAAAATTGTTACTGCAAAAATCTCATAGATTACATATTATGATTAATGTAATCTTTTCAATGGAAACGTATTTTTTTTTAATATTCTACTATTGAAATGACGATTGTTTTTGAACGCTTCATTTTCTTTTGTGCATGCAACCATTAATAGTTAATTACGTTGCGACAATCGTTTTTTTTTATTTTAAGCCGACAATTATTTTTTTTTCTTTAAATTCTTGGGAAACAGGAGTATTGAAATACAAATTTTTGTTAACATGATTAACGTTTGCGAATTGCCGTAATTTATTTCCGTTAATTTCGTTGTTTTTCTAAATTATCATTTCCTGTTATTCTTTTATTCGCATTTTTGCTTGACAATTATCACCAGTGATGAATGTAACGAAAAATTATGATACATACAGTCGATAGGTAAGCACTAACGCAAGCCGGGCTTTCGTAAACCGGATCAACAAATAATAACATATATCTATGAATATATATGTGGCATTCCACGGTATTTCGATCAAAATCTTACCTTGATGATTTCGCTTTTCCTCTAAAATTTTGATATAAATAAGGACATTCAAAAAAATTTCCCTAATTTTTTCAGAATTGTTCAGCCTCGCGTTTTTTGGGTTTATTTATTTTATTTTTTTAAACAAAAGCAACAACTTTGTGAAATCTGAAAAAATGCGGAAAAATCTAAAAAAATATAACAAATTTTTTGGGCTTTGTTCCATAACGGAGATTTCAATACTCTATGAGTCAAATTCAAAAAAATAAAAATAAAAGTTGACTCATAGAGTTTTGAAATCTCCATTTCGGAACAAAGCCCAAAAATTTTGTTATATTTTATTAGATTATTTTTTATTTTTAATGTCCTTATTTATATAAAAAATTAAGAGGAAAATCAAAATCATGAAGGAAAGATTTTGATCGAAATACCGTGGAATGCCACATATATTTATATAATATATATATATATAATGCATTCCGTACGATTTCGAACGGTCAAAAAGTTGTCCACTCTAAAAAATTGACATTTTGTCAAATTATTTAATTATATGAAAAAGGGTAGTGTACATTTTTTCAAAATTTTGAGATCACATTTTTTTGAGTTTTTGAGAATTTCATAATTGTCTGAGTACCGTTATATCTTAAAACTCTATATCTATATTCATATATATCCATCATATGTACACCCCGTGATAATATATATAGGTATAGACATTGTAGCGATGACCGTACGGAGAGTAAAATTCAGGTAAGGATCGAAACCGCTCGACTCTCGACGAGTTTTGCTCCTCGAGGAGTTATACTCCATCGAGCCCATGCGCATTCGATCCTCGGCGATCGACCCGTTCAATGAGTTCCGACGGGAGATCCCATTGACTCAGTATACCTATATATATCTCTCTGTATACGTATATATTAGACTGATTCGCGAAAATAGATTTTTTTTTTTTCGAAATCTTTGATTAAATACTTTCGGGGAAGTGAAAAAGATGCCTGTTGAAAGCAGAGCTCTGAATATTGATATATTTAGAAGTCCCTCGTAGCGAATTTATATTTTAGATTTAAATGACACAGGAAAAAAAATTCAAACTTTGAAAATTTTTACCTCGACTTCGTGTGAACTACTGTTGGTCGTTTCTTTAAGAATTAGGTTCTTTACGATAATGCAATTGAAACTTTTTTTTCAAGAAAGATTTCACAATATTTGGTAATAAGTTTTAACATTTTTCCGGAAACTAAAAAAAGGGAAATTTACTCAAAATTTAATTTTAACTTTGCATAACTTTCGAAGGAGTGAGTTTTTCAAAAAATCTCGTGAGACCTTTTTTGTAAAGCGTTCCATTCCCTATAAGAATATGTATCGCAGATTTCGGTACAGGGAATTGAAGTCGAGGTATGACATTTCAAAGTATAAACATTTTTTTTCCTGTATTATTTAAAAGGAAATTCGTGATGAGAGATCTCAAAATATTAATATTAAGATCTCTGCTTATATACGTATATATACGCCCGTTCATTCCTGTGCGCCCCGTGTTAATGCAAATAGGTATAGGTATAGTAATGATGACCATACGGAGAGCAAAATTCAGGTAAGGATCGAAACGTCTCGCCTCGTGAGAGGTTTCGATCCTCAGGCTTAGTATACCTATATATATCTCTGTCTCGCTCCCTCGCTCTATATCTCTCTCTCTATATCTATATACATATATATCCACGCTTATTCCTGTACACCCCGTGATAATATATATAGGTATAGACATTGTAGGGATGATCGTACGGAGAGCAAAATTCAGGTAAGGATCGAAACCGCTCGACTCTCGACGAGTTTTACTCCTCAAGGAGTTATACTCCATCGAGCCCGTGCGCATTCGATCCTCGATGATCAACACGTTCAATGACTTCCGACGGGGGATCCCATTGACTCAGTATATCTATATATATCTCTCTGTATATGTATATATTAGACTGATTCACGAAATAAGATTTTTTTTTTTTAAATCTCCGATTAAATACTTTCGGGGAAGTGAAATAGATGCCTGTTGAAAGCAGAGCTCCGAATGTTGATATATTTAGAAGTCTCTCGTCGTTAATTTAAATTTTAGATTTAAATGACACAGGAAAAAAAAATCAAACTTTGAAATTTTTTACCTCGACTTTGTGTGAACTACTGTTGGTCATTTCTTTAAAAATTAGGTTATTTACGATAATGGAATTCAAACTTTTTTTTCAGGAAAGATTTCACAATGTTTAGTAATAAATTTTAACATTTTTCCGGAAACTAAAAAAAAGGGAAATGTCCTCTAAATTTAATTTTAACTTTGCATAACTTTCGAAAGAGTGAGTTTTTCAAAAAAATCTTGGGAGACCTTTTTTGTAAAGCGTTCCATTCCCCATAAGAATATGTATCGCAGATTTTGGTACAAGGACGTGAAGTCGAGGTATGACATTTCAAAGTATAAACATTTTTTTTTCCTGTATTATTTAAACGGAAATTCGGGATGAGAGATCTCAAAATATTAATATATTCTGAGATCTCTCATCAAGAATTTCCATTTAAATAATACAGAAAAAAAATCGTTTAAACTTCGAAATGACATACCTTGACTTCAAGTCCCTGTACCAAAATCTGTGATACATATCCTTACAGGGAATGGAACGCTTTACAAAAAAGGTCCCCGAAGATTTTTTGAAAACTCACTCCTTCGAAAGTTATGCAAAGGTAAAATTAGATTTTGCGTAAATTTCCCTTTTTTTAGTTTCCGGAAAAATGTTGAAACTTATTACTAAATATTGTGAAATCTTTCTTGAAAAAAAGTTTGAATTGCATTATCGTAATAACCTAATTTTTAAAGAAACGACCAACAGTAGTTCACACGAAGTCGAGGTAAAAAATTTCAAAGTTTGAATTTTTTTTCCTGTGTCATTTAAATCTAAAATATAAATTCGCTACGAGGTTCTTCTAAATATATCAATATTCAGAGCTCTGCTTTCAACAGGCATCTTTTTCACTTCCCCGAAAGTATTTAATCAAAGATTTCAACAAAAAAAAATCTTATTTCGTGAATCAGTCTAATATATACGTATACAGAGAGATATATATAGGTATACTGAGTCAATGGGATCTCCCGTCGGAACTCATTGAACGGGTCGATCGCCGAGGATCGAATGCGCATGGGCTCGATGGAGTATAACTCCTCGAGGAGCAAAACTTCTCGAGAGTCGAGCGGTTTCGATCCTTACCTAAATTTTGCTCTCCGCACGGTCACTGCTACAATGTCTATACCTATATATATTATCACGGGGTGTACAGGAATAAGCGTGGATATATATGTATATAGATATAGAGAGAGATATATAGAGCGAGGGATCGAGACAGAGATATATATAGGTATACTAAGCCTGAGGATCGAAACCTCTCACGAGGCGAGACGTTTCGATCCTTACCCGAATTTCGCTCTCCGTATGGTCATCATTACTATACCTATACCTATATACATTAACAGGGGGCGTACAGGAATGAACGGGCGTATATATATATATATATATATATATATATATATATATATATATATATATATATATATGTAAGCAGCGATCTCAATATTAATATTTTGAGATCTCTCATCTCGAATTTCCATTTAAATAATACAGGAAAAAAATGTTTATACTTTGAAATGTCATACCTCGACTTCACGTCCTTGTACCAAAATCTGCGATACATATTCTTATAGGAAATGGAACGCTTTACAAAAAAGGTCTCCCAAGATTTTTTTGAAAAACTCACTCCTTCGAAAGTTATGCAAAGTTAAAATTAAATTTAGAGGACATTTCCCTTTTTTTTAGTTTCCAAAAAAATGTTAAAATTTATTACTAAACATTGTGAAATCTTTCTTGAAAAAAGAGTTTGAATTCCATTATCGTAAATAACCTAATTTTTAAAGAAATGACCAACAGTAGTTCACACAAAGTCGAGGTAAAAAATTTCAAAGTTTGAATTTTTTTTTCCTGTGTCATTTAAATCTAAAATTTAAATTAACGACGGGAGACTTCTAAATGTATCAACATTCGGAGCTCTGCTTTCAACGGGCATCTTCTTCACTTTCCCGAAAGTATTTAATCGGAGATTAAAAAAAAAAAATCTAATTTCGTGAATCAGTCCAATATATACGTATACAGAGAGATATATATAGGTATACTGATTCAATTGGATCTCCTGTTGGAACTCATAGAACGGGTCGATCGCCGAGGATCGAGTGCGCATGGGCTCGATGGAGTATAACTCCTCGAGGAGCAAAACTCGTCGAGAGTCGAGCGGTTTCGATCCTTACCTGAATTTTGCTCTCCGCACAATCATCGCTACAATGTCTATACCTATATATATTATCACGGGGTGTACATGAATAAGCGTGGATATATATGTATATAGATATAGAGAGAGAGAGAGAGAGATATAGAGCGAGGGAGCGAGGCAGAGATATATATAGGTATACTAAGCCTGAGGATCGAAACCTCTCACGAGGTGAGACGTTTCGATCCTTACCTGAATTTTGCTCTCCGTATGGTCATCATTACTATACCTATACCTATATACATTAACACGGGGCGTACAGGAATAAACGGGCGTATATATACATATATAAGCAGCGATCTCAATATTAATATTTTGAGATCTCTCATCCCGAATTTCCATTTAAATAATACAGGAAAAAAAATGTTTATACTTTGAAATGTCATACCTCGACTTCACGTCCATGTACCAAAATCTGCGACACATATTCTTATAAGGAATGGAACGCTTTACAAAAAAGGTCTCCTAAGATTTTTTTGAAAAACTCACTCCTTCGAAAGTTATGCAAAGTTAAAATTAAATTTAGAGGACATTTCCCTTTTTTATAGTTTCCGGAAAAATGTTAAAATTTATTACTAAACATTGTGAAATCTTTCCTGAAAAAAGAGTTTGAATTCCATTATCGTAAATAACCTAATTTTTAAAGAAATGACCAACAGTAGTTAACACAAAGTCGAGGTAAAAAATTTCAAAGTTTGAATTTTTTTTTCCTGTGTCATTTAAATCTAAAATTTAAATTAACGATGAGAGACTTCTAAATATATCAACATTCGGAGCTCTGCTTTCAACAGGCATCTTCTTCACTTCCCCGAAAGTATTTAATCGGAGATTTAAAAAAAAAAATCTAATTTCGTGAATCAGTCTAATATATACGTATACAGAGAGATATATATAGATATACTGAGTCAATGGGATCCCCCGTCGGAAGTCATTGAACGTGTTGATCATCGAGGATCGAATGCGCACGGGCTCGATGGAGTATAACTCCTTAAGGAGTAAAACTCGTCGAGAGTCGAGCGGTTTCGATCCTTACCTGAATTTTGCTCTCCGTACGGTCATCGCTACAATGTCCATACCTATATATATTATCACGGGGTGTACAGGAATAAGCGTGGATATATATGTATATAGATATAGAGAGAGAGATATAGAGCGAGGGAGCGAGACAGAGATATATATAGGTATACTAAGCCTGAGGATCGAAACCTCTCACGAGGCGAGACGTTTCGATCCTTATCAGAATTTTGCTCTCCGTATGGTCATCGTTACTATGCTTTTAAAAAATGAGACTATTTTTTTAATTCGCAATCTCCAATTAATTACCTTCAGGGAAGTAAAAAAAGATTCCTGTTTAAAGCAGAGCTCTGAATATTAATATTCAGAGGTACTATCGATGAAAGCCGCACCGAATCTAAGTGAATACTTTCCGTGAAATTATCGCGTGAAGCTAAACCGTTTTTCGCTCTTGGCCGGGCGTAAATCGTCCAAGAGCTCGTGAAAAGAAATACTGAAAGCCGAGAAATTGAAAGATGGCCGATAATCGATGATAATCGAAGGGCTCGCCAAAACGAAGTGACGAGGCGATGATCGATCGCCGCGAGAGAGCCGCCGTTTGGAGGGGATAGAGTCGCGAGAGCCACGGGTAATGCAGAGTCCAGCGAGAGCTTGACCGTTCACTGAGGGTCTCTCGCGAGAGCTCTGGCAACTACACGCTTTTCTGAACACGTATTGTATGTTTTCAGTGAAAAAAAAATTCTCCGTACCAGGCATTATCATCTATTAACTGTTTTTCTTATACATATAATAATCGACGTGATTTTCTTCCCGAGTGGGAATATAGATTTTGTTCTATTCTAGTCATTATTGTATAAATTACTAGATTGTAAGCAAAATAAATATTATTTCCCATGAATAAAATAAGATTCGTGCGTGATAAAAAACGATAATTTCTTGGACCCGCCTTAACACATTTTTCGTTTTTAATTCACTATATTCGTTATTAATTCACTATAAGCAGAGACTCCGCTTATATTGAATTACCAGAAACTTATTTTTTTTTGTTAGTTTAGTACTCAAATATGCACCGAAAAAAAGAAACAGCGAAATCAACTAAATCTGCGGTCACGGGTAGCGAATGAAATATTTAGTTCGTTCAACAAAATTTAAATTGATTTAACAGTCATTGGCATCAATTGAATTTAAATTTTGTTGAACAAATTAAATATTTCATTCGCCACCCGTGACCACAGATTTAGTTGATTTCGCTGTTTCTTTTTTTCGGTGTGTGAACATATGTCGCAAAAAAATGTCCACAGTTACACGTTTTTTAGCCCGCTCTTCTTTTCATCCCCTTGGATAATAACATTTTGTTTCGCTCATGCATGATTTTCGTGATTTTTGCCATGTGTGTGCGTGTCTAAAAAGTGGCTCTTTCCTGACAGCTAATCTTTATATATTTTATCTTTACTGTAGAATTTGCTTAAAATTAATGAATTAATTGAGAACAGAATTTTTGCTCAGATGCGTTTTGACTCGGAGAAAACACTATATGGTATTTTTTCAAAATTAAATTGCGCAATAGTATTACGTGCATGTAAGGCAAGAGGTACGTTCTCAATGAATTCGTTATTTTTGTGCGAAAACTGCTATCAAGATTGAATATATGAATATTTGCTCGGACGTTTAATGAAAATTCGTAAAGGCGACTTTAATGCAGCATTACCCGATATTATCCGATATTACCCGATATTACCCGTTATTACCCGGATAACGAATTCCGAAATTATCCGGGTAATTACGGGTACCCGGGTAATGACGGGTATCCGGGTAATAACGGGTACCCAAGTAATAACGAATACCCGGATAATAGCGGGTACCCGGGTAATATCGGGTACCCGGGTAACAAGCGTCACAAACAGTTATCCGGGTATCCGGATGATTTCGGGTACCCGGATAACTCGCATAAAAGTTCTGGCCCTAGTTTTTAATGTATCTTCAACAATAGATATATTGACATTGATATTGATATTTATTTATGCCATGGCAAACCGTAGGCAAGTAACAGAGGGAAAGTAGAAGATTGAATCAAACGTCACGCGGCGTAAATCCAACAATTTTTAATTTTTCTATTTGAAAATTTAACTACAACTTTGAAATAACATTTCAAAGTGAACCACGAAGCAAATTTTAGAAATATTTATCTTTGTGTAATTGTCAAGTATCTGATTGAAGTTGTCCAATTTTCCCCAAATACGGACAATTATTTGTTAATAAATATTGTTTAAATTAACTTATTAAAAATCTCCGACGTGGTTCACCTCGAAATTTTATTTCAAATTCTTGATTAGCTTTTTAAATAGAAAGATCGAAAATTGCTGAAGCCGTGAACTAGATATTTATTTGGTCTAACTAAATAATTGGTTTTTTGAACAATTCTGCGCTTCGGTTGACTAAAATATTATTCAGGCAAACAAATGTTGAATTGTACTAATTAAATATCTAGTTGAACGTATTTGACTGCAGATTTTGTTCATTCAAACATTCTTTTTTCTCAGTGTGCAGTGTCACCATTTTGTAATATTTTCCTATGCAAATTTTATACAATATATTTAAATATATGCTCAATAATTGCCCCAAGTTTTGCTTTTTCATCGCCTTTTTTTCCGCCCGGAAAAATTGTAAAAAAAAATGTTTAGGCGCTTACAGTAGTATCTCTTAAACCGAAAAAAATAACAGTTTTTAATTTTTTCCATAATGTTGCACCAACTCAAAAAAATTAAAAAAATTCCTGAGTATAGAGGAGTATAAAAGACGTTTTCTGTTAAAATTTGGTGATTGCATGTTTTAAAAAACGTAGTTAAAAAAATTATTTTAGTTTTATTTATTTTTTTAAAAATTAATTTTAATTTTGAGAATCATATCAAAAATATTTTTGTATGTCTCTTACTCTCAAGTAGTTGGAAAAAAATCGTCATTCGTTAATTTTTATTTTTACTATTGAAAAAAAAATAAAAACAAAAAAAGCGTTTTTTGTGAATATCTCGGAAACTGCTGAAAATTAAGAGCTGAAATTTGAGGTGAATTAGTTTTATTAGATACCAAAATGATTCCCAAAGTGTCGATAGAAAACGCCGTGGGGGCAGATTCTGCATGCTTATCCGGCTATGCCCTTTAACTTGAATTTTAGGCTAAACCCAAATTTAACTTAAATTTTAGGCTAAGCCCAAATCTAACTTAAATTTAAGGCTAAGCCAGAATCTAACTTAAATTTTAGGCTAAACTAACATGTAACTCAAATTTCAGGCTGAACCGAAATCTAACTTAAATTTCAGGCTGAATCAAAATTTAACTCAAATTTTAGGCTGAACCAAAGTTTATCTTAAATTTCAGGCTAAACCGAAATCTAACTTAAACTTTAAGCTAAACCACAATCCAACTTCAATTTGAGTCTATATTTGTTAACGCTCTATAAAAAAAATCTGAATGAAGATTTGCGTGAGCCGTTTCGGAATAAAAATAACATGGGTAAAATTATTTTTACGTCATCTGATTTTTATAACTAACAAACGATTCATCATCAGAGAAATCTACAGACATATCCTTGTACAAAATTGAACACTCTACCAAAAAGGTTTCTAGTTACTTTTTGATAAGTCTACTCGTTTAAAAGTTATTCAATGTCAAAGTTCAATTTTTCGAAGATTTGGCCGATTTTATAACGAAACGATTAGTTTTATCGACAAAATGTGAATAAAATTTCATGTGAAATACAAATTAAACTTTCGAGATATGTTTAAGAATAGTTCTTACTGTAATAATAATAAAAAATAGAACGCCTTTAGAAAGTTGTGCAGTAGAATTTAGCTTATACATTTTTTCTTTATTCTATTCAAAAATAAAATTGAATAATAATTTTCTGTAACACTACAATAAATGTCATTTTCTTAATATAAAAATAAAATTTTCAAGCAAACTTTTGCTGCACAATTTTCTTAAAGCGTTCCATTTTTTCATTCCTACAGTGAGAACTATTAGTTACAATGACTGGAAAGCTTCTTTTATATTTCACACGAAAGTTTATGCACATTTTGTCGATACAACTAATAGTTCTGGTGTAATAACAAAAAATCAGCCAAATTTACGAAAATATAAATTTTGCCATTGAATAACTTTTGAACAGGTGGACTCATCGAAAAGTAACTCGAAACCTTTTTTGTAGAGCGTTTAATTCTGTACCAATTCTGTCTGTAGATTCCTCTTATGATGAATTGTTTCTTAGTCATTAAAATCAGAAGAAATGTTATTCTTATGGAAAATAGAAAAATGCGATAAGTACGATGTTAACATTAATATTAAAAGCCCATATTTTTACACGCCCTTTCTTATACCTAATAAAACTTTCGAGCCTATATAGGAGAAGAAAAATTTTTTTTTTCAACGCTATGTATATTCTACCATCAACAATTTGGATCATAGTGCTGTGATAGTTATGTGAATTTATTTTTCTTGTTTATTTTTGTCGACAATTGCGAATTTACGGAAAGATTCACAAAGCATTGTTTGAGAATATCTGCGTATTAGATTACAATTACAAAATACTTCTCAGAAGTAAAAAAAAGGACGCCAAGTATTAAATCCCAAAAATTCGAATTCAAAAAATCTCAAAAATTCAAAAAAAATCCTAAAAATAAAAAATCTGAAATTAACAAAGAAAAAACAAAAAAAAACCAATCACAGAAGCCAAGTCAAAAACTTAGCGTGCGTAAATTATTAAAGACCAAGCCAAACTAAAAAACTTGGCGTGCAGGGTTAAGAAAAATAAGCCCGGAAGGTGCTGTAGGATTTCCATGAGATCAGATAGAAAATTATTATACCTACTCATATAGTGATAACACAGATTATTATCACTTGTATTTTTTACTGTCAAGTACAGTAGACAATCGGATAACTTGACTGCTCGCGAATCTTGACACTCCCTATAACCGTTTCTCACCGCTTCAAACCTTTGAACGACCGCGAAACATCTATGAGCATGCGTATTGCCAACATGCGTAGTGCGCATGCGCTTAGACACGTGAGTAGGAGAATGAGGGGAAAGTTAAGTTATGTGAATGTTTCCGGCCCCGTCGAGTTAAGTTATCTGATCGCCTACTGTAGTTTGCTGACGATTACTGACCGAGAATATTTATGACAAGGAAGTAGCTATTGTGATTTATCAAATTCGGACATAACCAACCCAGATAGACAGCCATGATTATCACGCCATGCATACATTCGATGAAGCAAATTTTCCAGTATATTGGCTACATGTTGTGATGCATGCCCATTAGTTGATTTAGTATGATGAATTTACAAAACATTTCGATCTCATCATGTCGTTTACAAATGCATCATCCGTTGACTACAAGATGAACTCATAAGCCGGCAAATTTACATTCTGCAAAGAATATTTGCAGATGGATATCATATGAAAGCCATTCAATGATTTCTTTAGTGTATTCACTAGGTTAGCATTGAAAGTATACATGCCATGCATGCAATATGATGGCGTTATGCGGGTTTCTCAGTTATACATTCGATGAGCGCAATATGACGGCGACATGCATGTTTCTTAGTGATACATTCGATGAGCGCAATATGACGGCTGCAAAATCACTGCAAAATGACAGCATGTTGTGACAAGCCTCGCATCTCTTGCAAGTCCAAAAAATTAATTATAAAGTTATTAATAATGTTCACCAATATCTGAGAATTTTTGCAAATCACGGCCGCCATATTGAATTTTTGAAAATTGTTTTCATTTACTTAGAAAAAAAATTATTTCAACTAATTTTCTTCGAATGTTTTAATTTTTTTGTTTTATATTTCAGTTTCATATAAGCAAACAAACTTTTAAAAAAGTTGCACTATTTTTTATTATTTTTTTTTATCAAATAGAACCCCCATTTTGAATTCTACAAATTTCCCTATAGATTCGATTGAGATATTCGAATTCGCGAAACTGTAAAAAAAACTAAGGAATTGACTTTCACGAATATCTCATTTTTTTGAATTTTCGGATGCTATATTGAATCGTCTATTTTTTTAATTCTTAATTTATTAATTACTTTCATTTTTAACTGTGTATATATAGTATTCAAATGTGATTCGTTTTCCCTGGCATATCACCACTGATATATCATATAAGTGAAGAAAATTCATAAGTACTCGGTAGCGTAATAGGTAGCGTGTTGGGTTGTTAGGTAGGATAGTAGGCAGGTCACAGGTTCGAATCCCACTGGAGACAGAAGAAATTGAAATATAATGAAATTGGGTGTTTTTTTAATTTTTTTAAAATGTAATCGGTTCAGAAGCTATGTAAATGAAAAAATATACATAATAAATTTTTTTTCAAGCAATAGAAATTTAAAAAAAAAATCGTATGAAAATTACAATAATACCTCACATCCCGACGGTCATATGAGCTTCATATGAGCGCAAGCAATTTCACCAGGGTATGACGACAATATGATCTTCGTATGAGCACCACAATTTCGTCACGCCGTGACTGCCATATGAGCCCCGGATGTGTTATTGTCAATCATCGTATGATGCAAATGTGACTTCCAGATGAGCACTCATAAGCGACACATAGCTGTGAGTGTTCCTTTGCGTCATAGATGTATGCAATATAATGCCAATATGAGCTACATTTGTCTATCTGGGCAAAGGTCAATAAGATTCTCAACTATTCCAGAAATAATGATAATATCATTGTTCGTTCATTTAAATATAAACCTTGGACAAGATTTTTCTCAGTGAACTTTTCTCATAGTTACTCACTAGTTTACCCTTACCTCTTGTGTATATTCTCATGGTTGCTTACTAGGGCACTTGATCAATTGTTTTCTTTTTCATTTTCTCATTCAATCAACTCCTTCGTTAAACGATAAGGGTGGATGGTCTCGGTTTTTCCTCGCCGAGCGTATTGGTTCTCAACCCTGCACGCCAAGTTTTTTAGTTTGGCTTGATCTTTAATAATTTACGCACGCTAAGTTTTTGATTTGGCTTCTGTGATTGGTTTTTTTTTGTTTTTTTTTTTGTTAATTTCAGATTTTTTATTTTTAGGATTTTTTTTGAATTTTTGAGATTTTTTTAATTCGAATTTTTGGGATTTACTACTTGGCGTCCTTTTTTTTACTTCTGAGAAGTATTTTGTAATTGATTTCACTTCTTTTTGAAAGTTGTTTCGAAGTATCTTTACTGATTTAATTTATTAACATGAATTTTATATAAATTGTTGTTGAAATCGTCGAAAATGAAGAACAAAAAACGAAAGTGCATGGCTTGTTGTGTATACGCAGTTGGAAATACAGTACAGTTATTTCGGTACATTCTTTGTATATCAAAAAAAATTTAATTGTTTCAATTGATTTATATCTCTTGTAATGTAACTATATTTGATAGGAATGCCTAAAATTATACACTGAGAAAAAAATTGTCGAATGAACTATATTTGTAGTCGCATACGCACGAGTAAATATTTATTTGGTATAACTAAATAATTAGTTTCTTGAATAATTCTGCGCTTCAGTTGACGAAAATATGATTCATACAAAAAAAATTGGAGTCGTACAACTAAATATTTAGTCGTGCGTATGCGACTAAAGATTTAGTTCATTCAACCATTTTTTTCTCAGTGTAGTAGCTGCCAGTTATATTAGAGAAAATATTCGCTATAAAGACAGTGTGAAATTTAATTATAATCCAATACGCAGATATTCTCAAACAATGCTTTGTAAAACCTTTCCGTAGATTCGCAATTGTCGACAAAAATAAGCAAGAAAAATTAAATTCCTATAACTATCACAGCCCTATGATCCAAATTGGTGATGGTACAATATACATGGCGTTAAAAAAATTAGGCTCAACAGTTTTATTAGGTATAAGAAAGGGCGCGTGAAAATATGGGCTCTTAATATTAATGTTAACATCGTACTCATCGCATTTTTCTATTTTCCATAAGAATAACATGGGAAGAATTATTTTTACGTCTTCTGATTTTTATGACTAACAAACAATTCATCATAAGAGAAACCTACAAACAGAATTGGAACTATTAGTTGCATCGACAAAATGTGCATAAACTTTCGTGTGAAACATAAATCGAGCTTTCCAGTCATTGCAACCAATAGTTCTTACTATAGGAATAAAAAAAATGGAACGCTTTAAGAAAATTGTGCAGTAGAAGTTTGCTTAAAAATTTCATTTTTCTAGTAAGAAAATGACATTTATTGTAGTGTAACAGAATATTATTATTCGATTTTATTTTTGAATAGAATTTTAAAAAAATGTATAAGCCAAATTCTACCGCACAACTTTCTAAAGACGTTATTTTTTATTATTATTATAGTAAGAACTATTCTTAAACATTTCTCGAGAGTTTAATTTGTATTTTACATGAAATTTTATTCACATTTTGATGATAAAACTAATCGTTCCGTTATAAAATCGGCCAAATCTTCGAAAAATTGAACTTTGACATTGAATAACTTTTAAACGAGTGGACTTATCAAAATTAACTCGAAACCTTTTTTGTAGAGCGTTCAGCTCTGTACAAAGATATGTCTGTAGATTTCTCTTATGATGAATCGTTTGTGAGTTATAAAAATCAGATGACGTAAGAATAATTTTCCCCATGTTGTTCTTATTCCGAAACGGCTCACGCAAATCTTCATTCAGATTTTTTTTATAGAGCGTTAACAAATATAGCCTTAAATTAAAGTAAGATAGTGGTTTAGCTTAAAGTTTAAGTTAGATTTCGGTTTAGCCTAAAATTTGAGATAAACTTTGGTTTAGCCTAAAATTTGAGTTAAATTGTGGTTTAGCCTGAAATTTAAGTTAGATTTTGGTTTAGCCTAAAATTTAAGTTAGATTTTGGTTCAGCCTAAAATTTAAGTTTAATTTTGGTTTAGCCTAAAATTTAAGTTAAATTTTGGTTTAGCCTAAAATTGAAGTAAGATTTTGGTTAAGCCTAAAATGTAAGTTAAATTTTAGTTTAGCCAAAATTTAAGTTAGATTTTGGCTTAGCCTACAATTTAAGTTAGATTTTGGCTTATCCTAAAATTTAAGTTAAATTTGGGTTTAGCCTAAAATTCAAGTTAAATTTTGGTTCAGCCTAAAATTTGAGTTAAATTTTGGTTCAGCCTGAAATTTAAGTTTGATTTTGGTTTAGCCTGAAGTTTAAGTTAGATTTTTGTTTAGCCTTAAATTTAAGTTAGATTTTGATTTAGCCTAAAATTCAATTTAAATTTAGGTTCAGCCTAAAATTTAAGTCAAATTTTGGTTTGGTCTAAAATTCAAGTTAAATTTTAGTTTAGCCTAAAATTTAAGTTAGATTTTGGTTTAGCCTAAAATTTAAGTTGAATTTTGGTTTAGCCTAAAATTTGAGTTAAATTTTGGTTTAGCCTAAAATTTAAGTTTGATTTTAGTTTAGCCTCAAATTGAGGTCAAATTTTGATTTAGCTTTAAATTCAAGTTCGATTTTCATTTAGCCTGAAATACAGGTTGAATTTTGATTCAGCTTCAAATTGAAGTTAGATTTTGACTTATTAGCGCTATATAATGATATATATTCATAGACATGCTTTATAGATAGAAAATGCTATTTAAAGAAATCGAATCTCGAATGACTATTTAAATATAAGTTGAGACCTGAAATAGCGGCCACCCTAATATATATAGTATAAATACATGTATTAATAAAACAACATTTAAATACATAGATATACATAGAAATACATAGTACATAGATATAAATATACCTGAATATACCTCTATATGCCTTTATATACCAGTATATACATTAGACCGCTTCAAAAAAAGTGACTATTTTTTTATTTTCGAAGGAACACATTGAAAACTTCCGGGAAGATGAAAAAAGATACCTGTCAAAATTTCAGCTCTTAATAAAAATATTTAGAACTAGCTCATCGCATATTTTTATTTCCCATTGAAATAACACACGAAAATTTTTTTTCAAACTTTGCCATTTTATATCTCGGCTCCAACTCAATGCACGAAAACGAACCCCCGTATTCTTGTAGAGAATTTAACGCTCTACAAAAAAGATCTTATATGATTTTTCGATAAACTAACTCCTTCAAAAGTTATTCAAGGTTAAAGTCAAGTTTAGAGTAAATTTCACGGTTTTTTCTAGTTTCCGGCAAAATCTACTACTTATTACGAAATATCGTAAAATATTTTTTGAAAATTCTATAATTTGTGGTTTTCCATAAGTAATGAAGTCAGGTAATAATTTTCAACAAAGAAATACTAATTAATATTAGAAAAATTATTATTAGAAAAATTAGATCTTACATATACATTTATTTTAACATTGTTATTTCAAAATATATACAGTTTGATAATATATACATTGAAAAAATATACATTTGAAAATATATACATGAATACACTTTTCATTTCAAGTGAAAAATTTTTTATAATAAAACTGGTTACTGGTTCAAGGTTTTTTTGTGACAATCCTGGAATCGTCGGCGATGATTTTGAACGACTTGTAGCAGACACTGGAGTTGCTCTTCGTTCTTTGTTAAGCAGTTGTTGTAGTCTTCTATTAATGCAATACCACGTTCTGCTACGTCATTTACTACTGTAAGATCCTTAAAAAATTCCAAGTTTTCTTTATAGCTTTCATCGTTGGGCCACAGTGTTACATCTACTTCGAGAAAATTATACGGTAAATCAAAAATTTCGAAGAGCGTTAGTGATTTTTTCGAAACAAATTCACTCAAATTTTTTGTTAAAAATGATTCCAATTCTATTCCTTCAGTAACATATCGCTTTTTTGTAATAATTGTACTCTCCTGATTTTGAATAGCTTCGCACATTTTTCTTTTAGTTTCATCAGAAACGTTCTTGTCGAATAATGCTAGCGCAGCTAGCTCTTCGTTCAAATACCACAAGTGATCACCCATTTTTTTTAATGCTTTTTGTGAGACTGATGCATTAATCGTTTTGAAAAGAAGTAACTTTTTTATCAATTGAAAATCATTATTTGGTGCTTGGATTGCTGAAGGAGACGTAAACCATACTTTTATATAAATTAAGATGACAAAGAGACAAACTTGACGCAAACTATCAATTGCTCGTTTTTCCAGAGAAAACTGATTTCTGAAAAGGAAAATTTTCAAGCTATAAATAGCTTTCGCCATCCACCGTGCATGGTGCATTGCTCCTGGACATTTAAAGTCAGTTCTGCATTCTGGAATACCACCAAGGAAAATCAATGACAATTCTAGCAACTCTTTATAATCACTTCTTGGCTGAGAAACCTATAACAACAATAATTTTGTTAATTGAAATGTTTAGCTGTGAATTTGTAAATGATTGAAGTGTAAATTATTAAACTAATTGTAAATTCAAATTATTAACGTACCGACAAATGATGTTTAATAAAAGTAATCGATTCGAGTCTTCCTGCTTCCACAGCGTTTGCTACAACTTCGTCTTTTATACCACTTTCATATTTCGACTGATCGATTTTATCCCATGAATTTTTGAATCGTTGAAAGATTGGTATATTAGGACCGGATGTTGTGTTCCAGAATACTTCAAAAACACCTTTCAAAATAACTTCAAAGACGTGATGGCGGCAAGGTAACCAAATTAATTTTCGGTTTAATTTTTTTTCAATTATTGCAGCTGTGCCGTTATGTGCTCCTGTGAGTAAAATATGAATGTGTAGATGAAACTACAAAATAAAAGCAACAAAAGAGAGTGCAGGAGTCAAACTCAGTATTAAAAAAAAAACAATGTTCTTGTAAAAAAAAATATCGTTCCCAATAAAAGAAGATATAACAATACAGATTTTCAATTTAAATCTCTTATCAGGTGTATTATAAAATCTAAAAGAAAAATTCTATCAATAATTTAGACCAAAGCATTAACTATCGATTATTTAAATATTATTTTTCGAAGCAAATAAAACAAATCTTACCGGTATTAACTGGTGGAGTATCAAAGCACATTGCCTTGATGTGAGAAGTAACGTTCCACTCCTTTAAGGTATTTATAACAGCTGCAGATTGATTTTGTGCAGTTCCGTTACAAATTTTTGGTACGCCAAGGAGTTGATTCACTTTTGAGGTAGATAATATGATTGCAATCCTATCCACAGAGTTTGAACCAATTATATCAGGTAGAATTTTGCCATCCCAATGAACTGTATAGCGGTCTTCACATTTCAATTCTTCCTTCAAGTTTTCAGAAGTTTTTTTTCTGTATTTTATCCGGCTTCGACGGATTGTACTGTGGCTCAAATTGAGTGTTGCGATATCTATCCCAATACTTTGATAAGCAGCAGCCAAAACAAAAGTAGCCTTTCGGTTACTGATATTTGCTCGATCAAGAGCAGATGCAAGTTCGGGAGTCATTATATCAATTTTGAGAGGCGCTTCCGGCTGACTGAATGGAATTTCATAGTCAGAAATGATTTCTGACTGTTGGCTGTAAGTCGTTTCTGTTTCTGTGGCAGTTGATGGATGTTGTGAAAGTGGACCACTATTCAGAACATAACTACTGTCAGCCGTAGGTCGATTGAGATCTATAAGTATAAAATACTTATTAATAAAGATTTTTTGTAGAGAAATAAAACTTCAAATACGTAGAATTCTACTTGAGATATTATATTTATATTCTAATACAATAATAATATTTTATTATATAAAAGATCAAATTTATAATTACCGTCAACATCCATTGTAACTTGATCAATTGTTTCATTTGAAACATTTGTATCAATAAATCCATAGCGTTTATCAGATCTTTGACCATGTAACAATTGTTTTTTTATCATCATCGAGTTTTTGCGTTAGATTGGGCTGAGCTATATCGAATAATTTTTTTAATCCGGCTTTGAATTGTGCCTCTCTTTTCTTTTGGGCAGAAGACTTTTTTCGAAATTGATTTTTTTTTATTTTAACCCAGACATTATATAGCTTCAATACTTTGCCATGGGCGTGACGATCTGTACAACTCGTGAGTCCAGCTTGTACCCATTTTTCTTTGACTTTTTCTATCGTAACAACAGCACTTTGTTTCACACGCAGTTTGTGTATCATATGCTGATATAAAAACACAGACATAACCTCTTTATTCGTTGGCAGTTTACGTCCAACAAAATTTCCACTTATCTCACCAATCAAATAATATTTTTTTCCCATTATTTACAATAAAATTTTTAGGCTAATACATTTAATTATTATTATCGATTAAAATCAGAAATTATAACAGAAGTAGTAGCAGCGAATAAATAAATGTTTGCCGGTAGAAGTTAGGAAGAATACTGTAAGTGAAGCCATGCGTCATTTTTGTTCCGTCGGTAAAAAAGGTACACTACATGTTCCATGAACTATCGTTGGTAATTTCTTTTAAAATTTCGTAGATTTTGTTAATGAAATGTACTTAAATTCTTTTTTAGGAAAGATTTTGCGATATTTATGAATGAATTTAAACATTTTGCCGGAAACTAGAAAAAAACGTGAAATTTACTCTAAACTTGACTTTAACCTTGAATAACTTTTGAAGGAGTTAGTTTATCGAAAAATCATAAGAGATCTTTTTTGTAGACCGTTAAATTCTCTACAAGAATACGGGTGTTCATTTTCGTGCATTGAGTTGGAGCCGAGATATAAAATGGCAAAGTTTGAAAATTTTTTTTCCTGTGTTATTTAAATGGGAAATAAAAATATGCGATGAGCTAGTTCTAAATATTTTTATTAGGAGCTGAAATTTTGACAGGCATCTTTTTTCATCTTCCCGGAAGTTTTCAATGTGTTCCTTCGAAAATAAAAAAATAGTCACTTTTTTTGAAGCGGTCTAATATACATGTATATACCTATATATACTTGTATGTATATACCTATATATACCTGTATATACTTGTACGTAATAAAAACTAAAAACTCATTATTTAGTTTAATTTAAGTATTCAAATCATTATCCTAAGAAATATGATTTAAAAAACTTATTGAAACAAAGAAAAATGTTTCAAAGTATTATCCTAAGAAATATAATTTAAAAAACTTATTGAAACAAGGAAAAATGGTTCAAAGTATTATCCCAAGAAATATGATTTGAAAAACTTATTGAAACAAAGAAAAATGTTTCAAAGTATTATCCTATGAAATATAATTTAAAAAACTTATTGGAACGAAAAAAAATGTTTAAAAGTATTATCCTAAGAAGTGTATGATTTGAAAAACTTATTGAAACAAAGAAAAAGGTTTCAAAGTATTAACCTAAGAAATATAATTTAAAAAACTTATTGAAACAAAGAAAAATGTTTCAAAGTATTATCCTAAGAAATATGATTTAAAAAACTTATTGAAACAAAGAAAAATGAAAATAAATTAAGCATCGTATTATTTCGTTTAACAAAATTCATAGTTTATTGAAAATGATTAAAAAATGTATGACAAATGTATGAGAAGAGTATTATTTTGTTAAGGAACTAAAAAATGATTTGATTATAATTTTGTATTTAAAAAAACATGAAGAATTAGAAAATGTGTTATGTTATGTAAATTATAAATATACAAAACATATGAAACATATTTTATACTAATTTATTTAAAATTCCTAAAAAACTTTATATTAGTGGGTTCAAAATTATTATTTTAACCCTTAAAGAGCACTATCGCGCGCAGGCGTCGGAGAGTGAGGCGCGAAAGAGCGCTGTGGTTATCTCGCACACACTCATATTTTCCCACTAACACATGCAAGCCCCTCTCTATAAAATCGTATTACACGATGCTCGAGCTGAGGCGAGAGAGAGAGCGCTACGCACACACTCATATTTTCCCACTAACACATGCAAGCCCTACCCTGTAAAATCGTATTACACGACGCTCGAGCTGAGGCGAGAGAGAGCGCTGCGCACACACTCATATTTTCCCACTAACACATGCAAGCCTCTCTCTGTAAAATCGTATTACACGACGCTCGAGCTGAGGGGTGAGAGAGAGCGCTGCGCACACACTCATATTTTCTCACTACCACATACAAGCCTCTCTCTATAAAATCATATTACACCGCTTATACACGGGCTTGTATATCTATAAGCGTGACATGCAAACTTGAAGAATTTTTCTGATGATAAATATTCGAAATAATTCGCCCAATATTATGATATCTCAGCATCGCGTGGGCGGAAAAAAAATAATGGTATCAATGGAAAGCTAATTTTTTTTTAAGAAAAGTATATTCGTAAATTTTAAGTAGTAAGTAAGTTCGTAAGTATATTCGTACTTGGCGTCGAGACGCTACCGCGTCTCTTGATAATTCAATTTCACACTGTGCTTATAGCGAATATTTCCTCTAATATAAATGGCATCTACTACATTGAGAAAAAAAGTGGTTGAATGAACTAAGTATTTAGTCGCATACGCATGACTAAATATTTAGTTGTACAACTCCAATTATTATTAAAAACCAAGCCAAACTAAAAAACTTGGCGTGCAGAGTTAAGAACCAATACGCTCGGCAAGGAAAAAACGAGACCATCCACCCTTATCGTTTAACGAAGGAGTTAATGAATGAGAAAATGAAAAAGAAAACAATTGATCAAGTCCCCTAGTAAGCAACCATGAGAATATACACAAGAGGTAAGGGTGAACTAGTGAGTAACTATGAGAAAAGTTCACTAAGAAAAATCTTGTCCAAGGTTCATATTTAAATGAACGAACAATGATATTATCATTATTTCTGGAATAGTGACTATTGAGAATCTTTTATTGACCTTTGATTATGTCCGAATTTGATAAATCACAATAGCTACTTCCTTGTCATAAATGTTCTCGGTCAGTAATCGTTAGCAAACCACAGTAGGCGATCAGATAACTTAACTCGACGGGGCCGAAAACATTCACGTAACTCAACTTTCTCCTTATTCTCCCACTCACGTTTCTAAGCGCATGCGCACTACGCATGTTGGCAATACGCACGCTCGTAGATGTTTCGCGGTCGTTCAAAGGTTTGAAGTGGGGAGAAACGGTCATAGGGAGAGTCAAGATATGCGAGCAGTCAGGTTATCCGATAGTCTGCTGTACTTAGGAGTAAAAAATACGAGTGATCATAATCTGTGTTATCACTATATGAGTAGGTATAATAATTTTCTATTTGATCTCGTGGAAATCCTATAGCACCTCCCGGGCTTATTTTTCTCAACCCTGCAGGCCAAGTTTTTTAGTTTGGCTCGTTTTTTATAATTTACGCACGCTAAGTTTTTGGCTTGGCTTATGTGATTTATTTTTTTTTTTTGTTAATTTTAGATTCCAAATTTTTAGGATTTCTTTCGGATTTTTGGGATTTTTTTGAATTCGAATGTTTGGGATTTTATATATACTAAGGGTCCGTGCATCGTAAATGTTCGACACTAACTCAAACCCCGACCCTCCGCCTACCGCCTTCCACGACCCCTCAACGCTATCGCACGTCCCCTCCCCCTCCTCACCCAACCAACCCTTGGCTGGATTTTCGATTCCATGGCCAACTCGACCCCACTCGAGTCACGATTCCATGGTCAACTTTACCCCGCTCGATTCTGGATTCCATGCCCAACTTCACCCTGCATAGTCTGTGGCCAACTTCAGGCCGTCTCGATTCTTGTACACGGGGGCGGGGTCGGTGGCGGTGGCGATGGCGGTGACATTTTTTATATAACGCAGAGAGATATAGAGATATATATATACTAGGGTCTATGCGGCTCGGGCGCTACGCGCCCTCGCGTCGTAGAGGTTCAATTCTAACCCAAACCTCGACTCCTGCCCATGCCTCCCCCCACCCTCACGCTCCTCCGTCTTATCCCCGCCGCCCCAACCCTCCGCTTGATTCTCGATTCCATGGCCAACTTCGCCCTCGCATCGTAATGGTTTGAGTTTGAGTTCCGAGGTTTGGGTTCTGGATTCTTGTGGCGGCGGCGGTGGCGAAATATTTATATAATATAGAGAGATACTGGGGTTTTTGTGGATCAGGCGCTACGCGCCCTCGCGTCGTAAAGGTTTAGGTTTGGGGGTTTGGGTTTGAAAGTTTGGGTTTAGAGGTTTGAGTTTGGAGGTTTTGGTTTGAAAGTTTGGGTTTAGAGGTTTGAGTTTGGAGGTTTGGGTTTGGAAATTTGGGTTCTGAATTCTCGTACACGGCAGCAGCGGCGAAATATTTATATAACTAGGGGTTTTTGTGGCTTGGGCGCTACGCGCCCGCGCATCGTAAAGGTTCAGGTTTCGGGTTTGGGGTTTGGGTACGAGTTTGGAAGTTTCGTTTTAAAGGTTCGAGTTTCGGAGTTTGGGTTCGGAGATTTGGGTTCTGGATCCTTTTACACGGCGACAGCGGCAGCAGCGGCGGCGGCCGCGAAATATTTATATAATTTAGAGAGATATAGAGAGATTCCAAAGGGCCCGTGCGGCTTGGGGGCTACGAGTCCTCGCATCGTTAGCCCAAACCTTCAAACCAAAACCATAAAACCCAAACCTCCAAACCGAGAACTCCAGACCCAAACCTCCAAACCCAAACCTCCAAACTGAAACCTCTAAGCCCAAACCTCCAAACCCAAACCTCCAAACCCAAACCTCCAAACCTAAACCTCCAAACCCAAACCTCCAAACCCAAACCTAGAACCAAGTGGGATGAAGTTGGCCATGGGATCGAGGCTCGAGCGGGGTGAAGTTGGCCATGGTCTTGATCCTTGTACACAGCGGTGGTGGTGGCGGCGGCGATGATTTGATATAATATAGAGAGATACCAGGGGTCTTGTGGCTCGAGCGCTACGCGTGCTTGCGTCGTGACGGTTCAAGTTTGGGGGTTTGGGTGTGGAGGTTTGGGTTTGAAGGTTTGAGTTTGGGGCTTTGGAGGCTTGGGTTCTAAATTCTTGTATACGGGGGCGGAGGCGTAAATTATGCTGCAGTTGGGCGACAAGCGAGTTCTGCTCCTCTTCCTGGTCTTGCATCGCCATTCCAGACTGTTTCTGAAACAGAGCGTTACAGTATCGTCATCCTCAGTTTATTTGCATGAACAACGTTGGGTTTTCCTTTAAATTTTATATTAATATTGCCGTTGGGTCACATTTCGAGGACTTTGCAAGGGTCCAAGTATTCGTCAGCGAATTTTTCTATTTATGATTCCCTCAAAACGAGAACCTTATCCCCGACTTCAAAGTCTTGAGGATTTATTCGTTGGTTGTAACGAACCTTTGATTTCTCCTTAGCAGCGCTAAGCTTCTCGGCGACCATTTCTTGAAGTCCGTGGATTTTAGTTAACAGCCTCCGCAGATACTCGGTATAGGTTGGGTCTTGAATTTCCTCAATCCTATCGTGAGCGGCAGGGTGTCTTGCTAATTTTCCAAACACGAATTTGTGCGGGGTGAAACCCGTCCCTTCGTGTCGACTGGTGTTGTAAGAAAACCAAGCTATTTCCAAGAATTCGTCCAAATTGTTGTGTTGGTTGACGTATTGTTCCAAATATTCCACGAGAACGAGATGCGGTCTTTCGATCAATCCGTTCGATTGTGGATGAAATGCTGTAGTTCTGTACTGACGAATTATGAATTTCTTGGCTAGACTCTTTATAAGAGTGCTGCAAAAGTTTGTGCTTTGATCAGGGAGTAGTGCTCTTGGTCCACCGAAACGAAAAACAGAGCGTTCAACGAACGCGTCATCTAGATCGGTCGCTGTCGTTTTCTGCATTGGGATAGCCAGTGAATACTTTGCCAGTACATCCTGAATGGTCAAAATATTCGTGTGTTTTTTTTTTGTTGTGGGAAATGTTCAATGCGCTACCCGGCGTGTCCGTAATTGTCATCGGCTGCTTTGTTTTGACGAGGACTAACTTTTTCAGTTGGCAATTTCGACAGTGTTGTATATGAGGCATTCCACGCCGTTTCGAACGGTCAAAAAGTTGTCCCCTCTCAAAAAAATTGAAACTTCGTCAAATCATTTAATTATATGAATAAGAGTCGTGTGAATTTTTTCAGAATTTTCGGATTGCAATTTTTTGAGTTTTTCAAAATTTCAATATTTTGTACGTAGCGTTATATCTTGAAAGCATACGATTAAATAGAAAAATGGTTAAGACAAAAAAGTTGCAGTTTGACATAAACTTTCTGAAAAATCTTATTTTTGATTTTTTCGAGTTGAAAAAATGACTTTTTTCATCAAAAATATACGAAAATAATTTTTTTCGGTCAGTATGACACTTTTTATTTATCTCAAAAAATTCCCGAAAATACTGTGAAGTGTGTATAATAGACACGTATTTTTTTTAAGATAGGTTGATTAGTTGTTCCAAAGCTTTGCTTTGTTTTATTATTATGATTTTTTTTTTTTAAATCTATTATTATTAAAAATTATTCTCTCCCAAAATTTTCTCACATTTTTCATGTAATAAACATCGATAACAGTAATAATTTTTTTGAGCTGAATTATAAATCATCGGCAAGGTCTACAAAGGTAACCTTGCGATACAAAGTAACGTTCGTCGTCCTACATGAAAATTGCAATACAAAATAAAGTGCGTCGCCCAATATGAAGATTGTAATACAAAAACAAAATTCCATGCCCTGCGAAATATATCGATGCAAAGCATGAAACTTTTATTTTGCCCCAAACGTTACTCTCGCACCCACGTATCAGCTGATTTCGTTTTGCATCGTCGCAATTACGTTTAATTTCTACCTTACCGACTCAAGGTAACACCTGTAAAACTGGGTCTATTACGTTTTAGTACGTTTTCGTCCCGCTTTCTATTACGGAGTAAAGTTTTGTTCTGGCAGCGCTGCGTGCTATATCAAAAATGTCATACAAAGTATGGCATTGCCCAATGTAAACATTGTTATACAAAGTAATGTGCGCCGTCCAATGTCTTTTACATCTTTCAGTTTACCAAAATACTACCGTACTTACCAAACTTTCACGTTGCGAAAATACTACCGTAGTTTTCAGCGTGTAAGCCAAGCAGAAAAGTCATGCTTTCTTCGAATTTTCTTGGCGGTTTCTAGAGTGCATTGTTACAAATTAATTTGAGTAATTATTTTGATAATGGCATCAACGAATAAAGTGACGGCGCCATTCAATAGGTGCTGCGACCCACTGAGAAAACATCCCGGACAGATAAAAAAACAATCACTACGACGTCCATTGCCTTACAGAAAATGCCATCGCTAGGCGCGAACAAATATTTGTGTACTGTGTGTAGATCAGTGATTCGATCGATGGGAGTGAATAATGAAATTGGTGAAATAAGTACAGGTAAATATTCAATATTATAACGATTATGATCTGTAAGCCCTAATAGATTTGCAAAGAGTGTGTCGAAAACAGTCGTTTAAAAAAAATCAATCGAAACGCTATATCGCTGAAGTTGAAAACTGTATGAAGGTTACTACTGTCGTAAAATATCGTTCTGACATTTTCCGCTGTAATTGCAAAAGCCTATGCGTATTTCCCACTATAGCTCAAAGATTCGCGGAACCTACCGATTTACTAAGATAAAAAGGCGAGAATAAAATTGTTACATAGCTTCCGTCTAAAAATCATCCTTTATGCAGTTTCTTTGTTTCACTTTCTGTAAGTTTTGGCTTCCTCATAAAGGAAGCTTTGTTGCTTCTCTTGTTATTCTGAATTGTGTCCAATATTTCGAGAATAACGGAAACCAAAGCGTCAGCCAATATTTCTCGCATTACAAATTATGACAATCAGGAAAAGCTAACTTTTTTCAATTTGAGACCAAATTAAAAATGCGATGAAACTTGAACCCCTGGATGGATTTATTTCCAATTCCCCCGTAAATATTATCCGATCATAATTTACTTGTAAACTACAAAGGTCAGCCCGATGTCGAAAAAATCATGGGAGTTCAACCGAAAACGAATTTTTTTATTACAACATTAAATCGCCATAAAATTTTAACTTCTCAACGGATTCTTTGCGGATCCAATCCCAAGCGTCGTCGTGGATCACTTGTCTCGACTTTTCGGAACATTCCGAGCATGTTTTCATTGAAATATGAAGAAAAGAAAATTCATGAATACGAAGCTTTCTTATTATCCCATTATAAGGAAGGGAAATTAACAAGAAATTGGAGAATTAGTCAATGATTTCTTTCGCAATGACGTCGCGAATCGCTTTTTAATAAGTTCTTTTCGACGCCTCGTTCTGAATGAATTTTTTTCGACGAATTTTCTGAAAAGCTAATTGACCGTTTGATCATTTTTTTCAAGCCTTAAGTTTTGAAAATTGCATCGCCCCTGCGGTATTCTGTACACTGCCCGTGCCCATGAATAACTTGAATTGTAATTTTTCTAATAACATAGGAGAATCTTCAGCAGATTCTATTCTACATCAAACTGGTGGAGCGTCAACGTCGACGACCCGAGAACT
The DNA here is from genome assembly GCA_946863875.1 of Alloplasta piceator. NCBI lineage: Eukaryota > Metazoa > Arthropoda > Insecta > Hymenoptera > Ichneumonidae > Alloplasta > Alloplasta piceator. The sequence goes on from OX333080.1 coordinate 24,079,619, forward strand.
TTCATCGAGTCAAACTGGGTCCTCGACCAGCAAGGAATCGGCGCCAGACGTTAATTTCGAATTGTTACGTGCGAATGCTGCTTTCGAAATGCTGCAACAATCTCCGATCCCTTCCTGGAAAACTGATCATGGTCACTGGATTTCGAAAAAAATCGATCGTGTTTGTGGTATCCTGAAAGAGAAGCTGGGTTGTCATGACGAACCTCCAGACAACGTTGCCTTGCAAGAAGTGATCACTGAATTGAAGAGGAAATATCGAGATGACGATACAACACGAACGGAAAAAATCCAGATTTTGACTACGCTGCCTGATTCTTGGTCACACGCGAAAATATCAAGGGAATTCGAGGCTTCGTTGTATATGGTCCGAAAAGCCAAAAGGTTGAAAACAGAAAAAGGCGCACTAGCTTCGCCTAATCCGCCAGTCGGTGGTTCGTTACTCTGTTTTCTTACACGTAATCATTAGTCATTCGATTGATGCTTTCCTATTCATTGGTAAGATTCATCTCAAAATTGACTATTGAACGATTTATTTTGCAGGTTCTGCGCTACCAGGACATATCATCGCTGAAGTAGAATCGTTCTACAACGATGATACAGTGAGTGCCAATATGCCCGGCATGAAAGACCTCGTGTCGGTACGAAGCGCCGAAGGAAAGAGAATTCACATGCAGAAACGTCTGCCACTGGCGAATTTGAAAGAGCTTTACGCGAATTTCAAATCTTCTCATCCTGATTCTCCTGTGAGCTTCTCGAAATTTGCATCACTGAGACCAAAACATTGTGTTTCAGCGGGGGCTAGTGGCACGCACACAAGTTGTGTCTGTATAAGACATCAGAACATGAAGCTAATGCTCCTAGGTATAGTTAAAATGTTTTCATAAATCTCTAGACTATCATACCAGAGTTGGGTTAAATTGCAATGAAAAACTGACAATTATTAACTACAAGTACTTCTCGTTTTTGTAGTTAATAATACAATCATTTGGAATCACTTTGGGCAATTGCAACGATACATCAATTACAATCACTCTAACAGACAACCAAAAAATTTACAAATTTTCGAAGTTATTTGAATTAGCAATGAAAAAAGGATGATTACTTCAAGTTCTTCTGATAACAAGAAAAAAATTGTGATTGTTTGACGTAATTGTGATTGGTAACAAAAGAAATTGAAACCACTCGATTTAATCGTAATTGATAGCGAAAAAATTACAATTACTGGATAATCGTGATTGGCAACTAAAAAATAAAAAAACTCTTAAAGTAATTCTTATTGGCAACGAAAAAACTACGATTACGCGACGTAAACGTAATTATCAACAAAAAAGATCACGATTACTTCAAGTAAACATAATTAGCAATAAAAAAATTACGACATCAACTTCAAGTGATCATAATTCGTAACAAAAAAAATTACGACAACTCTAAGTGATCAAAATTCGTAACAAAAAAAATTACGCATACTCCCAGTGATGGTACTTGTGCATTAAAAAAATCAGGATTACTCCGAATAATCGTAATTGGCAACGAAAAAAATGACCATTCGACTCAAAGTGATTGTATTAAACAACAAAAAAATTAAAATTATTTTCATACCATTTTTTTCTATTGCAAATTTTATGTTAATCGTAAAAACATGTTCAATAATATTTAAATCCTATTTGAATTATTTCCGATCCAATTTTATGTTCCATGAAAGAAAGGTTCTGGACATAATTATTTTCTAAAAAAACTTGAATCGAAACCAAACGCATTATGCTAGCCTGCATGGTTCGAGTTTGGGCCACATAAATAATGTGCGTAAAAGCTTGTGGCAGCGAATCGTTACTGAATGGCTGTAACAACACAAATGAATTTTTGTTCCAGGCTGTGATATTTGCAACTTATTAAACGATTCGCAGTTCTCGATAAACGGCTACGAAGATTGTTTGAGTGCGATTATATGCGCTGAGCCAGACGTAAAATGTTACTTCGGTGACTGCGTGATTTGTCCTGGAGTAGGAAAACTTCGAGAGGCTCTGGAAAAAGCTATCGATGATCGTGACATTGAAAGCATTACGTATAAGCAGTGGGTTGCCAAACCGAGAATGACTCTCGAAACGATCTTGAAAAGCGCAGACAAGTTTATCGACGAGCTTTGTGATTCGGCCACGAATCTACTAGATCATGCGTTTATTGCCAAAAAGCAGGCTCAATATTTCAAATATTTAAGAGAAAACTTGAAGGAGGGTGAATTTCTTGTAGTTTGCGATTTCGCTGAAAATTACGCTTTCGTCGTGCAACAAGCGGTTTCCGGTTTCCACTGGAATAACAGCCAGGCTACCGTGTATCCGGTTGTTGTTTATTTTCGTGAAAACCAAACGGTTGTTCACAAAAGTCTTGTAATAGTCTCTGATTGTCTCCACCACGATGCGATTGCGGTGTACACTTTCAACATAGTTATTCAAGACTTCATCAAGTCTATCTGTGAGAGCCCAATTCGAACGTATTACTTCTCAGATGGAGCTCCGCAGCAATATAAAAACTTCAAAAATTTTGGCAATCTATCTCTTCACGAAGAGGATTTTGGCGTTCCAGCGGAATGGCATTTTTTTGCGAGTGGTCATGGCAAGGGACCATGTGACGGCGTGGGAGGTACATTGAAGAGACTTGCGGCTCGAGCTTCAATGCATTTGCCTTTGGATCAACAGATTTTAACTGTTCGAGATCTTCACGAATGGGCAGCTCAACCCGTGAATGTTCCTGCTATCACCGTTCGCTATTCATCTACTGATGATTACTATTTACAAAAAGAAATGTTGGAATCGAGATTTAAGCAAGTGAAAGCTGTACCGAAGACCCAAAAACACCATTGCATTATACCAGGACAGGATGGGATTCTACAATGCAAAAAATATTCGCTCGCCTCGGACTTCGTGACTCACCAAGTCTGGAAAAATAAATAACATGAAAAGATCTGCTTTGCTTCCTTTTTTCTCAGTTCTTACATTGTGATTAATGTTCAAACAATAAGATAAAAATGTAATGTTAAGACAGAACATTATTGACTCCATCATTGAATTTTTTGAACGAGTGGAGTTCCATCTACGTTATCGATGAACTATGCTCCAATAAGCTCCAAAACATTAATATTATTATTGCAGATGTTCTTTTATCTAAAAATTTGAGAGTAACAATTTGGGAGAATATGATTTTTCATAATAATTGATTTTTCTAAAAAAAAAAATAGAAAATTTAATGATAAAACAAAGCATAGCGTTGGAACAACTAATCGACCCATCATAAAAAAAATACATGTCTATTATACACACTTCACAGTATTTTCGGGAATTTTTTGAGATAAATAAAAGGTGTCATACTGACCGAAAAAAATTATTTTCGTTTATTTTTGATGAAAATGGTCATTTTTTAAACTCGAAAAATTCAAAAAAAAAAATTTTCAGAAAGTTTATGTCAAACTGCAACTTTTTTGTCTCAACCATTTTTTTGTTTAATCGTATGCTTTCAAGATATAACGCTACGTACAAAATATTGAAATTTTGAAAAACTCAAAAAATTGCAATCCGAAAATTCTGAAAAAATTCACACGACTCTTATTCATATAATTAAATGATTTGACGAAGTTTCAATTTTTTTGAGGGGACAACTTTTTGACCGTTCGAAACGGCGTGGAATGCCTCATATACTCCTGAGTTTGCGTTTTCATGTTGTTCCAGAAGTAATTTTCGCGAATACGTTTATACGTTTTCGTGACGCCCTTGTGACCGCCAATCAACGACGCATGACACTTCAATGATGCCGTTGCGTTCGTCTTGGGGTCGTATTCGCATGAGTTGCTTACATATAGTTATGCATACAGGTAGGTCGTTAAGATTTTGACACAACGTTTCTTGCACTATGTTCCATTGGATGTTATCTAATCGGTCCGTTTTAGCTATGCTCACGGAACTTATTCTTAACTCGATTATAAAATCCCGGAGTGATTGTAACGCGTCGTTTAAATCTTCCACCACGATATTAGTACGCAAGTCCCCTTTTACTGGGAGGCCAATTAACAATTAGGTTCCAACCCGTTTAACGCCTGCTCTTGAAAGGTTTGAGCCGTGGTATACCGGTAGCATGAGCAACGATTCTACGTCCTTCGCTCCTCCATCTACGGCCTGGTTCTTTGTCGTAATAAAGTATGCGATATCATCTTTTTGCATAGAGAGGCTATCTCTAGTTTCTACGATCTCAAATTCGTTTAGCCTTTCAGGGGAAGCTGCTCTACTCGAGTCAGTGGAAAAATCGGCAAAGTCAGTGGATACATTGTCAGCTATGTCTGAATCTATTTCGTTCGATGATGTACTACTTACCGACTCATCATTTTTTCCCCGGTTTCCTGCCGTCAACGGACGGTCGGCAGTTTCATTACTGTCTGCCGATCCTTCCGGTATGACCTTACGTTGTTTATTTTTAGCTTGCGCCAATTCTTCGTCGTCCGAAACTGTTGGGTTAGCCCTCGTTCGAACAGGCATTACGGCTAGAGCAGATTCATCTTCTTCTGGAGGGTTGCGTGACACTGCGTCGGTATTGCTGTTCGCTCTACCTGGCTTGTACACGATTTTATACTGGTAGTTTGCGAGTTGTAAGCGCCAAAGAACTAACCTGTTGGCAGGATCTTTTACCGAATCCAGCCACTCCAACGGTTTGTGTTTTGTCACGAGAGAGAATTCTCTGCGATAGTCGTAGGGTCTAAAATGTCCTACGTTGTAAACGATTTTTCACAATTTTTTTTCAAAAGTCCGGTTTGTTTTGGCTTTTGACAGTGTTCGCGACGTGTAAGCTATCGGCCTATCGTCACCAATTTTTCCTTGGCTGATTACTCTGCCGATTGCCGTATTTGGGGCGTCGGTTGTTATGATGAAGGGCTGAGTGAAGTCCGGGTATTGTAATACCGGTTCCTTACACAGGACGTCCCTCAATTTGACAAAAGCGTCTTCTTGCACTTGTGTCCATTTCGATACTGACTCCTTTTTCAATAATTAAGTCGGTGGCCTAGCGATGTTGGAAAAAACTTCCACAAACCTACGATGAAACCCCGCTAATCCGAGAAATTGTTTAATTTTCGTCGGGTTTGTTGGTCGTGGATAAAATTTTGAGGCTTCTATTTCCCTTGGGTCAGGCTTGAACACCATCCTCACTTATTACATGGATCAAGTAGGCCACTTCTTTACGCGAGGATTCACAATTATCGGGTTGCAGTTTGAGGTCAGCTTTACGCAATTGCTTTGCCAGTTTGTTAAATTTTATTTCAAGTTCGTGCGGTGAACTTGCGTATATTACAATATCATCGAGGTACACGAAGAGCGGATTACAATGCCTTGTAATCCGCACAAAACGCGGTCCATCAGTCTTTGGAATGTCGCAGTAGCGTTTTTGAGCTCAAATGGCATTCAACAAAATTCATGGTGCCCAAATGACGTTATTAAAGCTGTTTTGCGAGCATCGGATGGATGCATATGGACTTAGCGAAATCCGCTTGCCGAGTTCAACACGGAGAAATACTTCGCACTCCCCAATTGGCCAAGGATTTTTGTGATGTTCGGGAGCGGATACGCATCCCCAATTGTTTTCTCATTGAGTTTTTGATAGTCGATTTCGATTCTCCACCTCGGTTTTCCGTGCAAATCGGCCTCTTTCGGCACGATCCACAAGGGTGAGGCTGAAAGGAGATTCCGGCGGTTCAACGATTTTCCCCTCTATAAGATCGCTAACCTGGTGCGTAATTTCATCCTTGTGCGCTGGCAGAAATCGATATTGACGTGTGAAAACCGGTTGCTCATCGGTCGTAGAAATTTTATGCTCGATGGCATTTGTGCAGTCTAATTATCTTTCCGGTACATGAAAGAGATCTGCATTTTTCTGTATTAACCTCACTATACTCACCCGCTCCTCATCATTAAGGTCGTCGAGGCGTAGTAGGCCTATAATTTCTTAGTCCTGTGTGGGTTTGCTTTCAACCCTTAGAATGCTACGGCTGCATGTTTGATAGGCATTTGTCGGTTGGTTACCATCACAAACATCCGGATTCTGTGCACTAAGCATTTCACCGTGCTGAACGTGATCGTCCTGGCTGTACCACGACCTGGGATCATAGAGCTCGAAAGCCTCTAAGGTCACCGTAGGAACGGTGAGCTCCACGTCCACCTTATTGGTGTTGAACGCCATCAACCATGCTATGCCATTTTTGTTTGAGCTCACGGTTTCCCCTAAGTAGATTCCGTTTCCAGCCTTCAAACGTAGAATGTACCCCTCTTTGATTTCAGGGTTTTTTACCTTCACGTAATATAGTGCGCGTGACCTTTTTGGTAAAACTACCGTCTCGTGGCTATTAGAAGCAAGCGTTTTATCGCTTTCTGAGACGTTTTCCGCGTCATAATCGATGTTCGCGCGATTTTGGCAGTGAAATTGCGCACGAAGGATCGCGTCCTGTTCAATAGGAAACTCGTCTTCTACCACATGAAATTCCGATCCGGTCCCCTTGATGTTGATGTTAGTCAACCCCTTTGTAAAAAATGGCTTGTCACTTCATTTAATGCTTTTTCTTTAACTAAGTTCGGATCGGACACTGAATCAACTAGAAAATCGGATTTCTGTATCAGTTAGGGAGAATCAACTCCTACCGTGGGGATGAACGAATGCTCTCCTAGTTTGACTTTGGCGGTGCGGACTTTTTGCTCACCGATTGCACCGTGCGTATCAGACGCTCGGTTGTTTTCATCGCTCGGTTCGCGCCCACGTGTCCCAAGCGAGACTTCTCGTTTCCCGAATTGGATTGTTCATCGCGTTTCTTTTTTTGAGATTCGCCCTCAACACGATCAATTTTATTGCAATAACCGCCCGTAACTTGCGGTTTTTCTAAATTTCCCGCATTGTTCCCCTTATTTTGATTTTTGGGTTTATTACGCGAATTATTTTAAGGGCATTTTTCGGGATATTTTGCCCAACAATTTTCCAGAACATGGCTCTTGGCCTTGCAATGATCACACGTTTTCGAATCGCTGCCAGATACCGTTTTGACATTAGCGTGTGATCCCGCTTTACATTCCGATTGCGTTTCTTTACAATTGACCCGATCTCGGTCATGTCTTTTTCGATTTTTATCGCATTCGCGACCGCGAGTGCGAGAATTGTGCAACTCTCGAGTTTGAGACGAACGTGAAAATCAGGAGATAGACCATTCATAAAACATTCTAGTGTTTCAGTTTCAAGACTAGTTGCCTATCTACGCGAGATTGCCCGTGTTACCGGTGCTTCTACTTCTGATGTCGCGGTATGAAGGTCTTTGACGCGACTTATGTAAACAATCACGTATTCGGCTTTATGCTTTGAAATATTTCCGAACTCGCCCCGATATTGATTTAACGTTTTCGTAACTCCAAATACTCTATCAACCATTCTGTAAACGCGTTAACGGACTGAAATGTGTCGTCTTCTATTGCGGTGTACACGCGACCCTTTAGATTATTTCGGAGGAGGCGCAAGAATGTCCCTTCCGGATGGGTAGGAAACATGTCCCGTGCTCGTTTACACGCCCGAGCAAATTTTAGAAAGGACATAAATCACCACTAAACACCGCAATTCCTTCCAACACGCCTTTAGATAATAATTGAGTAATTGAAGCGACTTGATTACTTTGATATACAGGAGAAGGGGGTACTATGGGAATATTCGTTCGCTCTGATGATTGTGACGATTGTGACTGAAAATTCGGTTGAATTTGTAAATGTAGGTCCACGAGAGCTCGCTTTACAGCTTCAAACTCTGATAGTATTTCATGCACTGTTGTTAATAACCTTTCCTCGACCAGATTTTGCAACAGCGCTGCCGCACCCTTGGGTTCTATATCCAACCAAGGTAGGAGCTTGGATCGTTTATCAATTTCAAATACGCATGCCGTTAATAATTGATCACGTTCTTGCAGTCTAAGTTTTTATTCTTCCGACTGATCGTTAAATCGTTAAATCGTTAAATCGTTATCGATATTGACCATTTTGAATGAATTGATTTTACCGTGTATGATGTAGTTGTTTTACGGAAATTGACGCTGGGTTCGTTAGAACAGCTGTCAAAACACAAGTTTATCACTGATCACTCGTCGGATTTCACCGCTGTCTCTAAAAATTTTGCCTGTTACGTCTGGGTATCGTTTGTAAGCCCCGTCGGGAGGGGCAAGCGACTGGCCGCTGGATGTGCGAGGTAAAATTTATTTTTGACCCTATGATTTTTATGAGAATGTGCCCACCAGCGAACGGAGCTTAAGAGCAAGGTGATATCCTGTCATGAAATATTTGATTTTATTCGTCACCACTTACCTTATTTGCAGCGTGATAGGCGTAGAGCGTAGCGGGTTCTAATATAGAGTGATTAATTTAATTTCTTTGTTGCCCGTGGCGCTTGATGTGTCTGTATCGGTGTCGACCTCCGTCGATATGTCATCCTGTAGTGTATATGGCCGATGGATTGCTCCTTGCGCTGGCCAAAATAAGTCAAGTGGGTCTACCTTCACTAAAAGCCATACCGGATTCCCGCACACGGTAGCTATCCCACACGGACAAGTTTTGCTGCGATCGGCATCGAGATGTATTTGGGGAGAACGTACTCTGATGCCCAAGAATTAAGCGGTGCCGGCGGATATTCCGCAATACCAGAGCTCAGTCCTGCTTGAGGTTCAAAAGGCCCGTTTGTTGCGCAGACGTTTGTTTCAGAGCGCACAACACACACGTTTGAAACTATTTCCGAAACAGTGCTTAATTCCGCGCCCGCGGTCCTTGATTGGTCGCGATGATGTGCCAACGCTTGCAACGCGGTTTCTCGTTCGAGCCTCTTTTTCCCGGCCCGATGTTTTCCCATAAGCTAAAAGATTTGGGAAAGAACTCGTTAACTGACTCCAGACTCAGTCGAGCCGTCGGTGATAGGTCGACGGTGCTCGAGTACCAAAATAAACTATTCGGGGGGCGTGGAACGAATGGCACCACCAGGGTTGGCATGAGTGTGCGACGAATCATGCTACTCAGATATAAGCGTGCAACGAATCGCACAACCAGGATTACAATGAGTGTGCAGCGAGTGGCACTCCTTAGATATGAGTGGGTGTGCAATGAATCGTAATACCAGGATAGACGTAAGCGTGCAATAGATTGCACTACCCAGATTGGAAGAATAAGCGTGCAATAAATCGCACTGCTCGGGATTTGTAAGGATGAGATCGGGCTCAACGCGCACCACGTAACACAACCCGATCGACTCGATCCGAAACTAATCCCAATCAACGAGTTTTGATGGGAGTAAATATTCGAACTCAATTTTGTATTTGAAAATTAGAAATTTATTGAAAATGTAACGATGATAGTAATTAATATCGAAGCTTTGCGACAAAATTTAACACTGATTAATGTAGGCTGACTGATCGCGTAAAATAAACAAAATTTTAAAGAAAAGAAATGAAAAAGCGCGAGAGGCTCCTTCTAAGGAAAACTCTAACAGTGATTGCTAAGAGCTATCAGTGCTTTCTTCAGGGTACGAGTCATGAGTTAGCTGCTCTCTTCGGAGAAAAGTTTAAGACTAATTGATTCTAAATCATTTGTATAGGACATTAGGCCCTCCGGACTTCAATCAAGGAAGGAGATGTCGGCGCGTGGGGGATGAATCTCTGTCACGCCTCGACAAAACCGATGCATAATCTGCATCCTGTCTGGAGCAAAGTCAGCAGGCGCGCTTATGAGAATCGCGCGGAGCTCCTTTGATAAGCGCTGCAGCGCGAGAGCTCGTGGCTGCTGACCCAGCACCTTCACACGGTAGCTAATGCGTGCCCGTGCGATTGAAACAATAAAAGAAATGATTTTTAAATTTTACATTTGAAAAATATTAGATTTGGTCCTAGTGACTTTGTGAATACTGGCGTGGGAAGATGCTGCCGTCGTGGTTTCACCCGAACGTTGCTAATTTGATCCACTCACCTCAGTATTCATGGAAGTGAGAGTGAAAGCGACAATGCTAGCCAGAACGAGGAAGAAAGACAATGCCAGCGAGCGTCTCAAGATGCGAGCGCTCTTATCAGTTTCGATAGACCTTACTCTCGTCCACACGTGTACACATAGGACATTCTTCCAAACATAAAATATATAATGACAATATTTAGAGTTTATATTAGTTAGTTATAAAGAAAAATTCAATTGTACTTTCATATGTGATTCGCAGTTGACCCAGGACGTAACAATATGTATATACTAGAGGTTTTTGTGGCTCGGGCGCTACGCGCTCTCGCATCGTAAGTTTTAGGTTTAGGGGTTTGGGTTTGGAGGTTTGGGTTTGGAGGTTTGGGGTTGGAGGTTTGGGTTTAGAGGTTTGGGTTTGGAGGTTTGGGTTTGGAGGTTTGGGTTTGGATGTTTCGGTTTGGAGGTTTGGGTTCGGAGGTTTGGGTTCTGGATTCTCATACACGATGGCGGGGGTGGGAGCAGGGGCGGGGCGGAGGTGGAGGTGGCGGCAGTGGCGGCAACGAAATATTTATATAATATAGAGAGATAAATCTCTATATTATATAAAATTATCGCCGCCGCTGCCGCCATCGCCACCGCTGTGTACAAGAATCAAGGCCATGGTCAACTGCACCTTGCTCGATCCTCGATTCTATGGCTAACTTCATCCCGCTCGGTTCTAGGTTTGGGTTTGGAAGTTTGGGTTTGAAGGTTTGGGTTACGATGCAAGGGCGCGTAACGTCCGAGCCGCATAAGCCCCTAGTATATATCTCTCTGTATTATATAAATATTTCGCCGCCGATGCCGCTGCCGCCGCCGCCGTGTACAAGAATCGAGAACCCAAACCTCCAAAATCAAACCTCTAAACCCAAACCTCCAAACCCCAACCTCTAAACCCAAACCCCCAAACCTAAACCTTTACGATGCGAGGGCGCGTAGCGCCCGAGTCACAAAAACCTCTAGTATATACATATTGTTACGTCCTGGGTCAACTGCGAATCACATATAAAAGTACAATTGAATTTTCCTTCATAACTAACTAATATAAACTCCAAATATTGTTAGTATATATTTTATGTTTGGAAAAATGTCCCATGTGTACGCGTGTGGACGAGAGTAAGATCGATCGAAACTGATAAGAGCGCTCGCATCTTGAGACGCTCGCTGGCATTGTCTTTCTTCCTCGCTCTGGCTAGCATTGTCGTTTTCACTCTCACTTCCATGAATACTGCAGTGAGTGGATCGTGTGAAACCACGACGGCAGCATCTTTCCACGCCAGTATTCACAATGTTGCTACGACCGAATCTAATATTTTTGAAAAGTAAAATTTAAAAATCATTTCTTTCATTTTTTCAATCGCACGGATACGCATTAGCTACCGTGTGAAGGTGCTGGGTCAGCAGCCACGAGCTCTTACGCTGCAGCTTTCATCAGAGGAGTTCTGCACGATTCTTATGAGCGCGCCTGCTGACTTTGCTTCAGACAGGATGCAGATTATGCATTGGTTATGTCGAGGCATAAGAGATGTATCCCCCACGCGCCGACATCTCCCACCTCGATTGAATTCCGAAGGGCCTAATGTTCGGACAAATGATTTAGAATTAATTAGTCTTACACTTGTCTCCGAAGGCAGCAGCTAACTTGCGACTCGTACCCTGAAGAGAGCACTGACAGCTCTTAGCGATCACTGTTAGTCTTCCTCAGAAGAAGCCTTTCGCGCTTTTTTATTTCTGTTCCTTACAATTTTGTTTGTTTTACGCGATCAGTAAGTCGACGTTAATCAGTGTCAAATTTTGTCGCGAAGCTTCGCTATTAGTTACTATTATCGTTACATTTTCGATAAATTTCTAATATTCAAATACGAAATTGAGTTTGAATATCTACTCGTATCAAAACTCGTTGATTGGGATTAGTTTCGGATCGAGTCGATCGGGTTGTGGCACGTGGTGCGCGTCGAGCTCGATCTCATCCTTACAAATTCCGAACAGTGCGATTTATTGCGCGCTCATTTTTCCAATCCGAGTAGTGCGATCTGTTGCACACTTACGCCTATCCTGATAGTGCAATTCGTTGCACGCCCCCTTATATCTGAGAAGTGCGACTCGGTGCACACTCATCCTAATCGTAGTAGTGCGATTCGTTGCACACCTATATCTGAGTAGTACGATTCGTTGCACACTCATGCCAATCCTGGTAGGGCGATTCGTTGCACGCCCCCCGAATAGTTTACTTTGACGCTCGAGCACCGTCGACCCATCACCGACGGCTCAACTGAGGCTGGACTCAGTTAACGAGTTCTTTGCCGAATCCTTTAGATTATGGAAAAACTTCGAGGCGGGAAAAAGAAGCACGAACGAGAAACCGCGTTGCGATCGTTGGCACATCATCGCGACCAATTAAGGACCGAGTGCGCGGAATCAAGCACTGTTTCGGAAACAGTTTCAAACGTGTGTGTTGTGCGCCCTGAAACAAATGTCTGCGCAACAAATGGGTCTTTCGAACCTCAAGCAGGACCGAGCTTTCGTATTGCGGAATATCAGCCGGCGCCGCTTGATTCTCGGGCATTAGAGTGCGTTCTTTCGAAATACATCTTAACGCCGATCGCAGCAAAACCCATGACTCGTCCCTGTGGGATAGCCACCGTGTGCAGGAATCCGGCACGGCTTTTAGTGAAGGAAGACCTACCTGACCCATTTTGGCCAGCACCGGGAGCAATCCTTTGGCCATATACACTACAGAGTGACATATCGACGGAGGTCGACACCGATACAGACACATCAAGCGCTACGGGCAACGAAGAGAATGAATTAATTACTCTTGATTGAGACCCGCTACGCTCTACGCCTATCACGCTGCAATTAAGGTGAGTAGCAACGAGTAAAATAAAGTATTTCATAACAAGATATCATCGCGCTCTTCAGCTCCGACCCCTGATGGGCACATTCTTATCTAAATCATAGGAGCAAGAATATATTTTACCTCGCACATCCGACGGCTAGTCGTTTGCCCCTCCCGACAGGGCTTACAAACGATACCTGGACGTAACTGTTACGTCCGGGTATCGTTTCTAAGCCCTGTCGGAGGGGCAAACGACTGGCCGTCGGATGTGCGAGGTGAAATATATTTTTGCTCCTGTATTTTAGATGGGAATGTGCCCATCGGGGATCGGAGTTGACGAGCGAGGTGATATTTTAGTATCAATAATTTTATTTTGTTGCCACTTACCTTATTTGCAGCGTGATAGAGGTAGAGCGTAGCGGGTTTTAATCGAGGACGATTAGTTCGTTTCCCTCGTTGCTCGTGGCGCTCGATGCGTCGGTATCGGTGTCGACCTCCGTTGACGTGTCACCCCGATGTCCGTGTGGCCGACATACTGCTTCTCGTGCTGGCCAAAGTGGGTCAGGCGGATCTTCCTGCACTAACAGCCACACGGGATTTCTGAACACGGTGGCCCTCCCACAGGGACGAACTACAGGCTTCACTGCGATCGGCGTCGGAATGTAGTCCGGAAGAATGCACCCTGGTGCACCGGAATCAAGCGGCGCCGGCTGATATTCTGCGATATCAGAGCTTGGTCCTGGTTGAGGTTCAAAAGTACCGTTTGTTGCGCAAACGTTCAGTTCAGGACGCACCACACACACGTTCGAGACTGTTTCCGAAATAGTATTTGATTTCGCGCACACGGTTTTCGATTGCTCGCGGTGATGAGCTAACACTCGCAACGCGGTTTCTCGTTCGCGTTTCTTTTTCCCGCCCCGGCGTTTTCCCATAAGCTGTAGGATTTGACCAAGAACCCGTTAATTGAGTCCAGCCTCAAACGAGCCGTCGGTGATGCGTCGTCGATGCTCGAGCATAGAGATAAACTATTCGGAGGGTGTGCAACGAATCGCACTACCAGGATTAAGAAATATGAGCGTGCAAGGAATCGCACTGCTTCGGATATTGGGGTGAGCGTGCAACGAATCGCACTGCCCCTGCTATTAGGAAGAGCGTGCAACGAATCGCACTGCTCGTAATATTAGAGTGAGCTTGCAAGGGAATCGCACTGCTCGAAATATTAGGGAGAGCGTGCAACGAATCGCACTGCTCGAAATATTAGGGAGAGCGCGCAACGAATCGCACTGCTCGAAATATTAGAATGAGCGTGCAAAATATCGCACTGCTCGTGATATTGGAGTGAGCATGCAAAGGAATCGCACTGCTCGAAATATTAGGGAGAGCGTGCAACGAATCGCACTGCTCGAAATATTAGAATGAGCGTGCAAAATATCGCACTGCTCGTGATATCGGGATGAGATCGAGCTCGACGCACACCGCGTGACACAACCCGAATGACTCGATCCGAAACCAGTCCCAACCAACGAGGTTAATGAGACTAAATATTCAAATTCAATTTTATATTTTAATATGATGAAATTTATTTAAAAATATAACAAGTATAATGTTTGATAACGATGCGTTGCGACAAAGTTTAACACTGACTAACGTCGGCTTACTGATCGCGTAAAATGAATAAAATTGTAATGAGAAAGAAATAATAAAAGCGCGAGAGGCTTCTTCTGAAGAAAACTCTAACAGTGGTCGCTAAGAGCTGTCGGCGCTTTCTTCAGGATAAAAGTCGCGAATTAGCTGCTCTCTCCGGAGGCAAGCCTAAGACTAATTAATTCTAAATCATTTGTCCGGGACATTAGGCCCTTCGGACTTCAATCAAGGTGGGAGATGTCGGCGCATGGGGGATAAATCTCTCTCACGCCTCGACATAACCGATGCGTAATCTGCATCCTGTCTGGAGCAAAGTCAGCAGGCGCACTCATGAGAATCGCGCGAAGCTCTTTTGATAAGGGCTGTAGCGCGAGAGCTCGTGGCTGCTGACCCAGCACCTTCACACGGTAGCTAATGCGTACCCGTGCTATTGAAATAATAAAAAGAAATAATTTCAGAGTAAAAGAAATTTGAAAAAAAATACAATATCTCATCGTAATGTCATTGGAAATACTGGCGTGAGAAGATGCTGCCGTCGTGATTTCACACGACGGTCACAGGTTTGGTCCGCTCACCTCAGTATTCCTGGGAGAGAGAGTGAGAGCGACAATGCCAGCGAGCGTCTGGAGATACGAGCGCTCTTATCAGTTTCGACCGATGCAAAAATGTATGGGTCGCTCTTACTCTCGTCCATACGCGTACGCATGGGACGTTCTTCCGAAAAAATTATACTAACAATATTTAATGTTTGTATTGATTAGTTGTAAAAGAAAGTTTGATTAAAAAAAAATATTATATAGGATGGACGGTTGACCCAGGACGTAACATAACAATGGTTACTAATATTATACATATGAAAGTTTGTATGTTTGTTTGTTTGTATGTTTGGATGTTTGGATGTTTGGATGTTTGGATGTTTGGATGTTTGGATGTTTGGATGTTTGGATGTTTGGATGTTTGGAATTTTGGATGTTTGGATTTATGGATGTTTGGATGTTTGGATGTTTGGGGGTTTGGAATTAGGTTTGGGTTCGGATGTTTGGAATTTGGGTTTGTGGTGCTTGGGCGTCTCGGGCGGCTCTCGTGCTACGCGCCCTCGCATCGCGGAGCTCAGGAAGATTGAGCAAGCTATGCGTCGTGCAACTGAAACGCCCGAGCAGGCGGATCACTGATTCACTTTTTTTTGTTTTTGTTTCTCTGATTTTTTTTTTTGACAAATTTAGATGTAGCAAAAAGGATTACGTTTACATTCTCAATTTAATTTAATTTATCAAATGAAACCGGAATCTTGGTAATCTTCGAACGGATTATCGACGCTAACAACGCGCACATTATATAGCATCTCGGCGAGCTGCTGAGATGAACTTGGAACAATCTGGATTTATTAAGATAAATGAATAAATTTTCCCTTCTCTTTTGTTGATTCTACCTCAATTACAATTCGCATTTTCTTCATTTCAAACCACGCCGGGAAAGCGAGAATCTGATTTGTTATGAAATTCATTCAGAGCTATGGAGATGGCCAGAAATTAAGAGCTGCTGAGATGATTTTGGAACAATCTGGATTTATTAAGATAAATGAATAAATTTTTCCTTCTCTTTCGTTGATTTCACCTCAATTACCATTTGCATTTTCTTCATTTTAAACCACGCCGGGAAAGCGAGAATCTGATTTGTCACGAAATTCATTTAGAGCTATGGAGATGGCCAGAAATTAAGAGACTTCTCTTCAAGCGGAGCTGAGAATGGAAAATCTGGATTTATTAAGATGAATGAATTTTCATTCACTCTTTTTTTGTTGATTTCACATCAATTACAATTCCAATTTTTCAAATTTTAAACCATGACTGAAAAACGAAAATCTAATTTGTCACTAAATTCATTCAGAGCTATGAAGATTGCAAGAAATCAAGAGACTCCTCTTCAACCAGAGTTGGGTCAGAATGAGCAAACTATGCCTCAAGTGACTTTAAGAGCAGCAAAATTACCGGAGCAGACGGATCATGGACAGCAACAACACGCTCATTATATCGCATCACGGCGAGCTGCTGAGATGTTGGAACAATCACAGGCGCGGCGCGAGAAACAACTTCAGCTGCAAGCCAGATTGAGAGCTGCAGAAATGCCAGAGCAAGCGGATCATAGACGCCAACAACATGCTCATTATATTGCATTGCGGCGAGCTGCTGAGATGCTGGAACAATCACAGGCGCGGCGCGAGAAACAACTTCAGCGGCAAGCTAGATTGAGAGCTACAGTAACGCCGGAGCAGGCGGATCATAGATGCCAACAACACGCTCATTATATTGCATCACGGCGAGCCGCTGAGATGCCGGCACAACCACAAGCACGGCGCGAGAAACGACTTCAGCGGCAACCCAGATTGAGAGCTGCAGAAACGCCGGAGTAGGCGGATCATCGACGCCAACAACGCGCTCATTACACAGCATCACGGCGAGCTGCTGAGATGCCGGAACAAACACAGGCGTGGCGCGAGAAACAACTTCAGTGGCAAGCCAGATTAAGAGCTGCAGAAACGCCCGAGCAGGCGGACCATCTACGCTACCAACACGCTCATTGTATAGCGACCTAGCGGGCTGTTGAGATGTCGGAACAATCACAGGCGCGGCGCAAAGAACAACTTCAGCGGCAAGTCAGCTTGAGAGCTACAGGAACGCTCGAGCAGGCGGATCATCGACGGCAACAATTCGCGGAATACCTGACATCCCAGAGAGCTGCTGAGACTATGGAGGAAGCAGAAGCTCGAATACGGGCTGTTGCTGAAAGGGTGACGCAGTGGCGGCGAACATTCATTCGAAACACTTGGAGTGTTTTCGAACAAGCTGCATTGGAGTACGATGCGAGTCTTGAATACGGTAGCCACAGGCTCTTAAAAATAGAGAGAATGAATGAAGCGTGTAGATTTTGTGATGTGCGGAAATGGGAAGTAGATGCAGCAGGGATGTATTGTTCGGGCAGAAAAGTAGTAAATCCATGGTTAGAGGAGCCAGCAAAACCATTGAAAGAATTATTTTCATGCAGCACAGACGAATTGCGGCATTTTTTAAATAATATCCAAAAACTCAATGAGTGCTTTAACATGACATCTTGCGGGGTGGATAGAGTTACTTCCATGTCGGGTTTTTTCCAACATTTACTGTACAAGGACAGGTTTATCATAGAATTGGGTCTCTACTTCCCGCGTCAAATAGGCAGCCACTGTTTTTACAAAATTATTTTTTCAGTGATAAGGCGCAAGTCAAGCGACGTTCGTAAATTTTTCAAGGCGTTCAGAGACAAATAGTTCAAAAAATACGAAGAGTTCTCAACAGCAACAATATTTTGATACGCAAATTCAAAACGGCACTGGAGAACAGCGAGGTGGCAGCCGTGGTGGTTGGCTCGGAATACACTACCGGCAGGGACATTGTACTGCATGCACGTGATAGACACCTCTGTTGCTTTGCTGATACGCACAGGTTTTACGACGCTCTTCAGTACCTGATCATTTTTTGGAAAGGCCAGGAAGGGTATCATTTTAAAAGACCACAAGAAGAAGAAAAGTTTTGGATTTTTCGAAATTCGAAAAATGGGTTTATTAAAAATCTTATGCTATAGAAATGAAGTGCTTGTTAAGTGCTTTCGAATGGTGCAAAAAAAATCGAAAATCCAACCAGAAGTATTCTATTTTAATTATGAAAAATGTTGAGACTTTTCGACATTTGAAAAAGTACATAGATTCGAAATATAACTCTATAGGAATTAGGTACCATTTAGTTGCTCTCGAACGATGCACAAGTAAACTAAAAAATCCGACTGAAAGTATGTTTTTTCGATTTTGAAAATTTTTCAGACTTTTCGGAATTTGAAAAAGTACATGCATTTAAAATCTAATGCTACATGAATAAGGTGCTATTTATGTGCCATTGAACCGTACAAAAGTAAACCAGAAAATCCAACCGTAAGTGTTTTTTTTCGATATCTACTCTGCTAGCTTGTAAACAAGCTAGCAGACTCATCGATAGGCAACACTTTTGAAAAAATTTAACGAAAGAGCATAGGAATTAAGTGCTTTTTACGTGCTGTTAGATCGTATAAAGTGAAACCTCAAAATCCCAACGGAAATATTTTTATTCGACTTTTGAAATTTTTGAGGTTCTCCGAAATTCAAAAAATGGGTTTATCCAAAATCTAGTGCTATAGGAATTAAGTGCTTTCGAACGGTGCATAAAAAAGCAAAAATCCAACGGTAAGTATTTTTATGAAATTTGGGAAAATAATGAGACTTTTCAACATTTGAAAAAATACATAGATTCGAAATATAACGCTATAGGAATTAGGTGCTGTTCAGGTGCTCTTAAACCGTGCGAAAGTAAGCTCGAAAATGCAATCAGAAGACATTTTCGTCCAATTTTGAAAAATATTGCGACTTAAAAAAATATGAGAGTCAAATTTCGAATCTATGTATTTTTTCAAATGTCGAAAAGTCTCAACATTTTTCAAGATTGAAAAAAAATACTTCCGGTTGGATTTTTGATTTTTTTTTGCGCCGTTCGAATGCACTTCAAAAGCACTTAATTCCTACACCATTAGATTTTGAATAAACCCACTTTTCGAATTTCGAGAAACACAAAAATTTTCAAAAATCGAATTGAAATATTTCCGTTGGGATTTTGAGGTTTTACTTTATACGGTTCGAAAGCACAGAAAGAGTACTTAATTCCTATGCTCTCAGATTTTTTTTTGAGTGTTGCCTATCGATAAGTTTCTGCTCGCTTGATGATGAGCTCACAGAGCAGAAATCGAAAAAAAATATTTCCGGTTTGATTTTCAGGTTTACTTTTATACGCTTCAAGAGCACATAAAAAACACCTAATTCCTGTAGCATTAGATTTTGAATGCAATCGTGTACTTTTTCAAATTTCGAACAACCTGAAAAATTTTCAAAATCGGAAAAGCATACTTTTGGTTGGATTTTTGAATTTTTTTGCACCGTTCGAAAGCACTTAAAAAGTACTTCATTCCTATGATTAAACCCATTTTTTCGAATTTCGAAAAACCCACAAAATTTCAAAAATCGAATAAAAATATTTCCGTTAGGATTTTGGGGTTTTACTTTATACGGTCCAAGAGTACATGAAGAGCCCTCAATCCTATGCTCTTTTTGTTCGATTTTATTAAAGTGTTGCCTATCGATGAGTCTGCTAGCTTGTTGATAAGCTAGCACAGCAGAAATCGAAAAAACACTTCCGGTTGGATTGTCAGGTTTACTTTTGTATGGTTCAAGAGCACACAAATAGCACTTAATTCTTGTAGCATTAGATTTTGAATGCATATACTTTTTCAAATTCCGAAAAGTCGGCAAATTTTTTAAAATCGAAAAAACATACTTCCGGTTGGATTTTTGGTTTACTTGTGAATGGTTCAAGAGCACCTTAATAGCACCTAATTCCTATGGACTCCTATTTCGAATCTATGTACTTTTTCAAATGTCAAAAAGTTTAAACATTTTTTAAAATTTGGAAAAAATTCTTCCAGTTGAATTTTTGAATTTTTTTTTGCTTCGTTCGAAAGCACTCAATTCCTATAGCATTAGATTTCGAGGAAACTCATTTCCGAAAAAACCAAAAATGTTCAAAAATCTAATAAAAATATTTCCGTTGGGATTTTGGGGTTTTATATTTTACAGTTCAAAAGCACATAAAAAGCACTTAATTCCTATGTTCTTATAATTTTTTAAAGTGTTGCCTATCGATGAGTCTCTGCTAGCTTGATGATAACCCAGCAGGGCACTTTTGATTTTTGATTTCACGCTAAATGAGAAGATCACACAATTTTTAATTACGGCACCAAATTATCACATAAAAAGCACCAAATTTTGGTGCAGAGTACATTTATTTTAGGGACTTTGCTCTGCTAGCTTTACAGAGGTGAGCTCGAATCTGAGCTACTCAGAGAGCGTTTTCTCCAATGACGTTTCTTGCTCTTTTTTGTTTTTTTCTTACTGCGAGCGTGATGACGGCTCGTCTTTTAGGGCCGAAGCATATCGACGGTTTCGCCGCGCTCGATCTTCGCGCTTGGCGAGGTCGAACGCTTCGTCCAGAGATTGCGGTAACAGATTGTTAGGTAGATTTTCTCGGGCAACCCCCTTAAGAAACTGTCCAAAGCGAGAACCTCAATATCTCTATGCGATCTGCGGCTTCGGCTTATGTTCGGTCACCGCGCGCTACTGCTTTTGCCTTTTTGACAAGTTTCGTTGTGCGAGAGATGTATTCTCTCACGGACTCGTCACCTTTGATATTCAGCAAATTTATCTGGGGAGTAGGCACTCCGCCCTAAAGCGAATTTGTTCTTGAAGTGTTTTTTTCGGTCACAGAGCATCCTTCGTTCCAATAGTGATGTTATTATTTCCTCCATTCCGTCGTAAAATTAAGTCGTTTTATGACGTAAAAATTTATTGAATCTATTGGTTGTTAGGTTGGTAAAATTACGGTGAGTTATCGGACAGAATCCCTCTTCTGACACCAGTTTGTTACGTGCGGTTCTTGATACCGTCGTAAACAATATTATTATTTAATTTGAATTATTATTATTTGCACGAGTTTGTAAGGCCTCGGCGCTTGGGTTTCTGCCCTAGTTAAAGCGGTGTGACGCACCTAACCTGTAGTTTGTGTGTGTTGATCCGGACGTCGGCGCGTGTCTATATCGTGTGATGTGGAATTAGACACTTGCAGGTTCAGCACTATACAGTTTATTGAAGTTTATTCGGAAATACAACGATTATGAGGATTATATAAATATTGTAGTATTGATTCGGTAATGTTCGGAATGTAATTCTTTATATGTCTCGACACGTAATGCCGCTAAGGTAATTATCGCGAACAAGATATATACAGAGACGTGGAGTGCCGCTAAGGTTAACTTCTACGTATTGAGTTCTTATACGATTCACGTTCACAATTATCTGCGGAAGGGCTCGTCAATCAAACCCGCGAGAACCTAGGTACGTGAGCGGACTTGCCTCTAAGGAACGAGACCTCGACCAGTTGCTAAAAGCATCGTATTAAGACTGAGAATTAACCGTTTCGAGGAGGTCCGTGGTGCTTAGGGCGAGTCGTGGCGTGGCTCTCGTAGGGGTATATTGGGAAATCATATTGGGAAATCGAAAGAGGGATTTCTGCTGATTTTCGATAGATGGTTTGCTCGTGCCCTCGCACAGTGGGGCCAAATTCCAAAAAGCTGGCCAAAAGTCAAAAACGTTACAAATTCGGCTAAAAGTCAGTACTCGGGGGTTTTTAGGGTCGCTGATTACGAATCCGAAGTCAAAATTTGAAATAAAAACAAAATGGCGGATTTGAAGTCCCAAAAAGCTGGCAAAAAGTCGAAAGCGTTATAAATTCAGCTGAAAGTTAGTACTCAGGGGTTTTGGGGTCGCTGACTATGAATCCGAAGTCAAAATTGGAACTAAAAACAAAATGGCGGATTTGAAGTCCCAAAAAGCTGGCAAAAAGTTGAAAGCGTTATAAATTCGGCTGAAAGTCAGTACTCGGGGATTTTTGGGGTCGCTGACTATGAATCTGAAGTTAAAATTTATAAATAATAACAAAATGGCGGATTTGAAGTCTCAAAAATCTCGCAAAAAGTCGAAAGCGTCATAAATTCGGCTGAAAGTCAGTACTCGGAGGTTTTCGGGATCGCTGATTTTGAATCCGCAGGCAAAATTTGAAATAACGACAAAATGGCGGATTTAAAGTCCCAAAAAGCTGGAAAATAGTCGAAAGCGTTATAAATTCGGCCGAAAGTCAGTACTCGGGGGTTTCGATTATTGCATACGTTTCGGGCACTCCTCCACTCAGGTGACCTTTCGTGATCGAAAAAATTTCCTTCCTTGTTAAGCCACATCCTCCACGTTCATCAGCGACTAATTCTAAAATTGGAAAATATAATATCTATATAGATGGATAATTCCATATTCAACCTCGTTTCTATTATTTATTTTTAAATATTATTTGAAAAATAAAAATAAAATATGCATAAAAAAGAATTACGGTCCATAGAACTCAATACATTAAACTCTCTGATATTCTCTCCCCTCTGGGGCTTAACCATATAACTAAGAGGCATATGAGGGATTCTCTGTCAACTCAGCCACAGGTTTCGGTAGAAAAAAAATTAATTTGTGTGGTTTCATTTTTTTACCCTAGAACCTCGATCCGTGTCACTCTAGTGATCTTTTCGCGATATCGTCAGATATACTGAAAGACTAATTTTTTCAGTCAAAAAAAGTGGCCGTTTTTAAATAAAAAAAAAATCATTCTATTTTTTGGTAAAAAATCAGCGTTACCGGAACGTAAAAACTATTTCAAATATTCCGCTCGAATGCTAACACAAAACTACAACTTGTATGTGCAGACATTTTTTTTCAATTACTTCAAATTTCCGAGATCTATTCATTTGGAAATAAAACGGTGATTGGTAAAATTTTTAATTCAAAAATGTGAAGAAATTCACAATATAGATATAGATATAGCGCTCTTCAACTCGACTGACCGCGACACGCTGCTTGGATGGGTGCCAATGTATTTCAGTGTACAATCAAGACCGCAATAAAATTCAAGAAAAAGATTCAATTCAAGAAAGACATTCCGCGTCGTTCATGTACGAAATTCAGAAAACTATGTTTCATATTGCAAAAACTCGTAGCAATGACACGCGCGCAGCTAAGCGCAGCCATTTTCGATGTTTTCCATTCAATAATACATCCATCTACAACATGTGATAGATCAGCTCGTGGAACACTGTAGAACTTATCAACTTTTCTCTACGTTTTTAGAATTTTTACTTGTAATTTTCCGTGAATTTTCGTACAAATGATTCATTTATTATTATCGCAAGAACTATTATTATCAATTTTCAGTTACACAATGATTTTCTACTCACTTTCAGCTGTTGATTCCATTCAGAAAAATTCGAATCGGATATATTGTAAAGTTTTGGCGTCCTGTTCAATACAGCGTTGAAATGGTCATTTACTGCACGACGCGTCGAGCTCGCTCGAGGGCACCCTTTCAACTGCCGTACAAAAGCAGTTATAAGGGCTAGGGCCCGCTGATGCCAAGAATTTGACCTTCGGACTCTTCCTCCACCTAACCCACGACTAAAAATTACCGAAACTTAAACTTTGTTCTTCGACTTTTGGCCAGCTTTTTGGGATTTGGCCCCACTGTGCCTCGTTGCGACTGCGGGAGTTAAAGACCGGGGAGGAATCTGCTGATTCGAGTCTTGCATGATTCCTCGGCCTCGTGAAGTCGATGTCACGTGTGAAATTTGATGTGCTCGTGTTTCTCAATACCTCATATGAGTGTTGGTCCGTAACACTATTTATGAATTTCAATTCATCATAATTCTCACCATTCAAATTAATTAGAAACAAAACTCTTTATAAATTTGAATTTATTATAATTCTAACCATTTAAATTAATTAAAAACAAAATTCTTTATAAATTCAAATTAATTTGTCGTATCGAATGCTAATGATAATTGGAGGCGACTTCAATATCAACTTTTCCTCAGATGAGGTAGAACCGCTAATAAAATTTTCACGCGAAAAACTCAGTCCACGAGTGAATACAAATAGAACCATTGTCACGACAGATATGAACACTACAATCGATGCTGTATTTTTGCGTTATTTAGAAACACTACAGTCACAGTTGCATGTATCTTATTTCCGTTACCACAAACCCATAATTTCCTGTATAAAAGCAATGGAACGGTAAATTTTGAAATTTCATTCTTCCTGCTATTTTCGCATTGTTTCATTACAAAATAAATTTATATCAAAACCAGTGCACCATCTCCATTTTCCTAAACCGAACTTATACGGGCTCACATGATTACACATCAATTCTCGTGAGTACCTTGGCACTCACACTGATTTTTTTTTTGACGTGAGATATCATTTCTTATCCGAAACCATGCTCAAAAAAATCGGCAGCCTTTTAGCATGTATTGTATCATAGAGTTAGAATTTCACTTGCGAGTTTCCTTGATGAGGGTTAGAAAGATTCAAATATTATCGCGTTCGATTCAGAAATGTGTGAAGATGGTATCTCAATCATGCTGGCAGCAGCATAATATGGGGAAAGAACCATAGGGTGTTCCATGCGAATTTATTGATGTACTGTTTGTAATAAAACACAAATTACGTGTGGGCCAAATAAAAATATCCTGGAATTGTTCGGAATAATCCTAGATTCTGACCTAATTCAATATGCTGACGTGAAGCGCGCCCGTAGAATAATATATTAAAAATCAATAATATTATAACATAATAAAATAAAATGATGATAATGTAAAATAATAAAGCGCGATACGAATTTTCTTATATTAAACATATACAAGCCAGCATGCTTACACATTAACTTTTGTACGTGCAACGACGGTAACATCTTGATTGTTATAAAAATAAATGCCTCCATTCATTTCCATCATACTTTTATTTATTTTACTACATGACTCAGTAATTTATCAAAATATGATATTATCCCTTGTTACGTCTCAGGTTGATTTTCAAGACGTTTGAATATTTATTTAGTCGGGTTCGTTGTTCGATTAATGAATTGAAATTCAAGATTCTGTATATTAAATTTGACAATGATAATTACACGATTTATTCTTCACAAAATCAAGGTTTAAATATTGTCGCCGTTTACGACAATACCCGTGTTACAATTGATGATTAAATTGATAAACACAATTATAAATGTTAGAATATTATCACCGTTTATGACAATATTCAAGATATACAAGTTAACAAAATTATCACAAGTTGCAAATGACAAAATTGATAAAGTTATACAAGACAAAAATAGCAAAGTTACACAGGACAAGAAATATAAAATGAACAGGTAAGAAATAAGAAATGTTAATTGGTTGAAAATTGGAAGTAGTCTGATTTTAAGATTGTGGGAAGCTATTAGGTGGACGCGAGGCGGCGGGCAAAGACGCTGACTTTGCATGCCACGCGCGAGCGGTGGGAAGGTGTGAATTGTTGGATTTAGGAAAGGAAGAGGACAGGTATATCGCGCGATGCCTCGTGCATCGTTTTGGCGGATATTCGCTAGCGAAATTGGATATTGTCGTCCGGTCGATCGGACGATCGGTGATTTATATATTTTCATGGTATTATTATGAACGAAAAGAGGAAATTCGTTAGCGGAAATTCGAGAACGATTTCCGCTCCGGCGTGTGAACGTCTGAGGATTTTGTCGGAATTCGAATGAATTATAATAATATGATTTTGGTTTAATTCTAAATTTGGATAGTTTTTAGGTGTGAGTTAGTATAATACGAAAAAAGGGGCGGGACGTAACACCTCCCCCTCTAAAAACTAGCCAGGGCCATATAGTGCCCTTGCTATCCATTAGAGAAATAAATGCGAAGCACGTCGCGCCGTTTTTCTGTTGTTAGAAAAAAAGAGTGAAAATTGTTCTTGATCTATGCTTAAGTAATTACATTTGGGCGGGGGAAAATCAAGTGTTGGGTGTGTTCGTTGTTGCGTATTGGTTCTAGGGGGTCGAAGCGTAGTGTTCTCGAGGAGTCGTTGTCCAGTGGATGCGGTGGTCGTCATAAATCTTCACGAAGTTCCGGTGATCGGAGAGGTTTTCTCTTCATCGGAGCAGGCGGTAATCGTCAATGAGGTGTAGCAGAGCGGTAGTATTGGTGCGACGAATGTGGTATTATGCCATCAAGTGAGGTATCCTGTAACATTGAGATTAGAAATTTATGTTCTGCTTAGAGTACACGTAAGTTGGGTTTTCTTTTTCTTTTTGATAGAAATGTTTTCGTTTTCTTGAAAAGGAAAAGAAGGAAGAGGAGAAGAAAAAAAAATGTTTCTCTTTTTTTTTTGAATATTTGGGTCTCGTTTCGAAAAGTTTATCTGTAAAATGAAAGTATTTTCCAAGGTCATACCTGTAAGTTCGGGTTAGCTTGTTTCGGGGGTGGGATACTTATTTTAGTCGCTCAGAATTCGGCTGCGTCAAGGCGCCTAGCATACGACCGCTGTTGTGAGGGTCGATTTTCGTGAGGCCAATTTGACTCCGTAGGTCCTGTGGTTCCTGATGGTTGGCTGACCTTAAGTATGGGCCGGCTCTCCGTGATCGCTCCGTGTGTTGGTTTGATTGAAATTGCCCTGCGTGCTCGGGTAATGTCGTGGGCAGGTGCAAATTCTTCCAGCTCGATGATCTCGATTGGAGGTCTCTCTCGGCCTAGTTGTTTCACTCGCTCATCAGGTTTCCGTTGACACATCGATCGGATCAACGTGCCCAAACAACTGAGTTTGGAGAATAGGGAAAATTTCCAGGCCAGTCCGGAGAAGACTAATAGGCTTCCCAAGCCGAGGAAAGAGTATGATCCGATGGTCTCGAGTCGGTGGATCCTTCGGTGCACCTTCTTTTGCTTTAACAGGTCTTTAGCTCGATTAATGACGGACTGGAGTTCTACTCCGCCGTCGGCAATATCAGAATCGAATTTATTATTGGGATCCAGGAGCGTAGGGGACTGAATATTGTCGAGGAGATCGGTTATGTTGATAGGTTCGTTAGCATCTATCGCGGTGGCGTAGATGTTTGAGATGTTCAAGGGGGCTCGAGGCGCAAATTCGGCTAGCCCTAGGGTTGATATTTCGTCGATAGATGATAAAATGGCAGATTTCGTGGTTGCTTCGCATCGTGGGCGGAGACGGAGAATTCCGGAGCCATGTATTGTTATCGCTCGGGGTTCTGAATCGTGACATTTAACGCGGAGAGTTTCCTGACTCGCGCACGAAAAAACCCATTGGTTCGAAAGGTGTACTCGTGACCAATGTGTACGAATACTCGTTTTGATACGTACGTCGCATGACCCGAAATCTTGAAAATGAGGCTCAGTGATAATTTTGACTTCGCAATCGCTGTGAGAGTCCACGCGGTAGAGAATATTCACATGTTTACAGACGAAACGGTCATTACTTGTTTTACAAAGACGTAGGTCATCGTCTTCTAGTCGAAAGTAAGTTTCCAAGTTGTCCGAGATTGCGGTGAACGGGGAGGTAGGTTTGATGAAAGCAAAATTCGAGCCCCGAGGCGTAGAATGTTGGTACACGGGGAGAGGTACGTTTTTGAATAAAGTATATCCCTGTAAGCTCAGCAAAGGTACTGCTATGACGTAAATTAACTTCCCTTTCGTTTGGTATATTGTAATGTCTGAAAGCTTCAATAGTTCGGGGATTGCCTCGGTTCTCAGCGCGACAGGAAATTCGGAGTTTGGGCGTTCGCGTTGGATAGCTCTCGCACCCTGTAACAATTGCGCGGGCGATAATAGGCGAGGGTGTAATTGTCCTTGTTTCGCGAAAATTATTGCGTCCGTGAGGACGGCTGAGTCAAGTTCGTGCTCCGCAATGCTGAGTTCCAGAGTCGCGGCTGCGTCGGTCATCGCTTCGTTATATTCTATGGTCGCCAATTCATTAGTTATTATGGCTAGCGCACGTGACACATTGCCGATTTTTTCCGTAAAGATCTTGGTAAAATTAGTCACGCGGAGGCGATCTTCGTTAAATTTCGATTTGATAATGTGTGTTTGGTTTGCAATTAATTCTACTATCGATCGCGTGTCGTTTTCGAGAGTCTCGATTTTATTATTATAAAATTCCGCATCTTCGGCGTTGAGAGTGCCGAAAAGAGCTCTGCTGATGGATCCAATAAAGTCTAGGGGCGCTCTCTTTTTCCGATTTCTCGGTGTTTTGTCGTCTTCTTGTACCAGGTTTTCTATGTCTAGTTGGTCACTTGCGAGATTTTTGAGGGTTTCCTGCATGCTTATAATTTGACCCTTGACCTTGCATTTCTTCTGTAGCAGTTGGCATTCCCGCGATAGCGTGGACCATTCTTGGGTTAATGCGAAATTAATTTTTAGGAATTTTGACAAGTCAACGTGAGTAATTAGGTTCCACGATGTTTGGTACGATCTTAAAGATCCCAAGCGATATGAGTACATCCCTGGATTATTCGTGATGGGTGTAATGGAGTAATCGTCGCTGCCCCATACAGATCTGAAATGATTTCATTTCAGTTAGATTATTGCTAATTCCTTCCCTTATGGATAGAGTTAAGAGCGTTAAGGCATTTGAATTTTCGCGCCGTTCGCGCGCGCTACAGTAGGAATCCCTAGGCAGTGTTTTGCCGCTGTTTGGAACACGCGAGTTGTAGTTCTAATGGCAAAGTTTCTTGCGCTTGAAATTTGAGTTTTCGCGTGGTCAGCTTTTTGTAGATAGAAGCAAAGCGTCTTATTCTCGCCTCAACAGGCAGTCAAACCGCAAGTGTTTTATATTCTAAACGTTTAACACCGTTTTTGAACTATGGGAAAAGGAAGTTTGGTTCTCGCAGTATTTAAAGTAAGTATATTTTGTCAGATCAATTTCTCTTTTTGTAATTGCGTATATATATATGTTTTTCTAGTTTTTCTTTTTTCTTATTTCTTAAATTTTGAATTTTGTTTTATTCTAGGAGTGGCTCCGGCAGCGATGCAAAGCCGCTGGAGTACTTGTGCGTCGCGAGAGGGAAACGGCACGTGAGGAGAGGAAAAAATCTGATCCTTGGGAGGACGACGATTTGGGAATCGTAAGGATGGTTGAGGAACCACGCCTACCCATTTTCAATGGATATTTCCTACACGGGGTTTTTCTGGCGTCGGGTCTCTGGGTACCCGGGGGTTGCCGGGTGGGGCCCGCTGGTGAGAGCGACGAGGAGAGTGACGATGGTTTCGAGTTATATTAATTCCGGGGATTTCGAGATCGTCGGCTTGTATTCACCTCCACGACGTTTTAATAAATGTTTTTTCTTTTCTTTTATTTCGTCTTATCTCGTTGTTTACTCATTTATTTCCCCTTTTTCTTATTATGTTTACAGGACTCGGTCGTTCCCTAATTTTTGCGGTCAATTTCTCTTAGCGAATACTTCATTTATTCATTCTAATCGAAAGTGTTTTTACTTCAGTGTTTAGTTATTTGGAAATTATTTAACCTTTTTATTTACTATATTATTTAAAATTTCAATTCTTTATAACATTTTATTTATTTGGAAATTAGTTATTTAAAACTTAAATTATTTTGATCGTTCGAGGTTTAATTATATGAACCTTGCCTATTTAGGAATTTCAATTATTCGAAATTTAGTCGTTTGAGCTTAAATTACTAAAAATTTAATTATTCGGAGCTCTAATAACATGAATTTTAACTCGATGAAATTTATGACTTGAGAACTTGTATGAAAATCGTATGGTTGTATGGTTTCGTAAATAGTTCGTTTGGAGCGTTAATTAAGTAAAAATTTTCTTTGACCATTTGTTTGTTTGCTTATTACAATTGCTATCGTTATTATTATCGTTCTATGGTTTACTGGTTATTCGTATATACATATATATTTTTCTTATTCCTACTTCCAATGAGACCGGTTTGTGTCGCCATCTGTCGCGTCTCGATGAGAGCGTTTCAGCCGGCTGCCTGTTTTGTATTCGATGCGACGGACTTGTCGGCCGTGTGGCCTAACGTCGGGCGCGGCCGTAGCTGGCCCCGTCCGGCGTGAAGTCTATTACAGGCGCGCGACGCGAGAGTGGAGAGGACCGAAAGCATACTGCCCCTCCCCTGTAGGCATTCACACTGTACGAAGCAGTGGGAATGGATACAAGTAGAGCTTGCTCGGTACACGCCACTTTAAGGGTGTTTTATATATCGATTCGTCCATTATATTCAAATAATCTAAATTCCCGTCATTATTACCTCGTATATTTTCCAACTACGTTGTATAGGTATATGTGTATATAGATATGTATTATTATAGTTATTATAATTATTATTTATTATTTATTTATTGATTATGATTTCTCTCTTTTTTTTTCCATATGCGTTTCCTATTATTAACGTAGTGTTTTTTTTTTTTTTTTTTTTTTTTGAACTATTCGGGAAAGGCGAAGCATGCTGCCTTTTACAAATATGCGCGTTTAATTTTGTCTACGTGGACCGTTTTTGTTTTGCCGGGGGCCAACTGTAATTTGACATTATTATTTCGTAAGGTTTCCAAAATATGGTATGGTCCCACGTATTCATCATCGAATTTTCCGGCTTTTGGTTCTTTTAGTAAAAGAACAAGATCGCCTGCTGCGAATGAGTGATTTCGCACGCGCCTATCGTAGTACGCTTTCGATTTTTGCTTCGCTTTTATCAAGTTTTTTGTTGCTATTTCCTTAGATTCTTGAAGTTTTTTGATGAGGTCTTGAAGAGCGTCGTCGTATGTAGGATCCAGTGAGTCCGATGTGAATTGGGAAGGGATACGAGCAGTTTTCCCGAACACCAATTCGAATGGAGTAAATTTCGTAGCTTCATGAACGCTTGTGTTGTATGAAAACATAGCGGTGGGGACCCATTCGTCCCATTCTCGGTGTTTGTTGACGAAATTCTTCAAGTATTCGGTGAGGACGTGGTGGCTTCTTTCGAGTGACCCGTTCGACTGGGGGTGGTATGCCGACGTGCGATACGTTTTGATTTTAAAATAGTCGGCAAATTGACGAAATATAGCACTCGTGAAGTTCCTTCCCTGATCCGTGAGGATAGCTCTAGGAGCTCCGTAAATCGAGATAAATTTTGATGCCATTGCGATGCCTAACTCGCTGGCGGTGGTGCGCGCTAACGGTATAGCAACAGCGTACTTCGTTAAGAGGTCCTGTATCGTCAGGATGTAGATATTTCCTCTACGAGTACGCGTGAGCGGGCCATATATGTCCAATGACACCTTCTCGAAGGAGTCCGAGGGGGTGTCAGTAATGACCATTGGTTGCTTGTGTTTGACTCGAACAAGTTTGCGTCGTTGACAGTCAAGACAGTATTTGATGAACCTTTCGACCTCTTTCTTCATCCTTCGCCAGTAGTATCTGTTGTAGACGAGACGGTATGTTTTTGTCGCGCCTTTGTGTCCCCCGGTTGCCGATTTATGGCACTCCCGGATAATTTGTTCGCGTAAGTGCGGCGGCGGGACGAGCAGCGGGGCAAAGCATAGCGTTACGTTGACGTCGGAGTCTTTGAAAACAGACGATAGGGTGGCTAAAAGCGTGTTGCGTGCTTTGGAATCGAAGTGGCGAGTCTCGGCTGGGAAACATACCGATTGAATTCCAAATTTGTTTATTAATTCTCTGAGAGTGGTTAGACACGAAAGTAGTGCCGTTGGTTCAAATTTTTCAGAGAAGGTTTCGTGGTAAACGAGCCCAAATGAGTATAGATTTTTTCTTTTGGTCGTTATTACCTCCCCTGCTGATAGATTTTTGCTGTCGATGTCTTCCCACGTTATTCGTCCTTTTTCCAGGAGCAGCTGCGTTGAGTCCATCACGTTAGTACGGTTGCAAGCGATCCAATATGCGACCGTCATGTCTGCATACACGATGTTGTGATTTAATAATCGTATCGGTCCAGGTTGTTGGAGCTCTTCATCTTCCGGAGAAGATTCGGGAACGGACGAGGAGGCTTCTTCCTCCACGAGTTGCATGGAGCGATTGAGTTCAGTAGGTTCAATCGACTCGATGCTCGAAGGTTGGGCTCTCTCGGTTGAGGAGGTAGGAGACTGGTAATTCATGGGAGGTTCGTACAGGGAATATCTGGAAGGTTCGATGGATTCTTCGGGAGTCGAGAGTTCAGTAATTTCCTTCCCGGTGATGTCTTGTTCCATTGGAGACGAACGCCGACGATAGAATCCTTGGCGTCGTTCTTCTGCGGTGGGCACTGGCCCATGGACATCAGGGTAAACAGTATAGTTATGTTGATCCGTTTCTTCCTCGGATGACGGCGATGAGAAATTTAGATTCCACGTACGGCGCGGAGGGATTCGAAATTCCGTTATTGGCGGCGGAGGATCGGGAGGGGTAGGACAAGGTTTTTTCTTTTCGAGAGGGCCCGACTGGTCCGTTTCATCCCCTGGTTCGATCGTTTGTTCCCTGTTTCTTTTAGCCATGAGGACGTAGATGTTAGCTTCTTCTACTGACGAGTTTTCGTCAACGGGATTGCGAGAGAGAGCGTCGGCGTTAGTGTTTCTTGAGCCCTTTTTGTATTTAATCTCGTATTCGTACCCGTCGAGCGTGGCAGCCCATCGACGAAGTTGCGAATTCGGGTCTTTCAGATTTTTCAACCATGTCAAGGGTTTATTGTCGGTTACTAACGTGAATTTACGACCATAAATATACGACTGGAATTTTTCGACAGCGTATATTATGGCGAGCAATTCCTTTTTAGTCGCATCGTATCGCGTTTCAGCATCGTTTAGTGTTCTAGATATGTATGCGATCGGTAGGTCTTTTCCGATCTCTCCCTGGCTAAGGACTGCTCCAAGCGCGAGGTCGGAAGCATCGGTAGTAATGATGAACGGTTGCGAGTAGTCTGGGTACTGTAGTATCGGTTCCTCGCACAACCGATCCCGCAATTCAGTAAATGCTCTTTGCTGTTCCTCAGTCCATAGGAAAGGAGTGTCCTTTTTTAACAGTTTTGTCATGGGTTTTGCGATGTCTGCAAACCGATCGATGAATCGCCGGTAGTACCCTACCAATCCCAAAAATTGTTTGATGTTTTTAGCGTTTTTGGGGATAGGAAATTTTTTTACTGCTTCCAGTTTCTTCGGGTTTGGGCGAACCCCTTCGCGGCTAATAATGTGGCTGAGATATACGACTTCTGGACGAAGAAATTCGCACTTATCCGGCTGAAGCGACAATCGAGCATCCAGCAATCGTTTCGCTAGGCGCTTAAATTTTTTTTTATGTTCATCGATAGTATTAGCGTATATGACGATGTCGTCTAGATATACGAACATCTCGCTGCCCTGAAGACCGGACAGTACCTGGTCCATGAGCCGTTGAAAGGTGGCTGGTGCGTTTCTCAGACCGAATGGCATACGGTTAAATTCGTAATGACCATGAGGGGTCGAGAAAGCTGTTTTGGGGCGATCCTCGGGGTCCATTGGAATCTGGTGGAAGCCCGAGGCGAGATCAAAGACAGAAAAATAGCGAGCCCTTCCCAACTGATCTAAAATGTCAGTGATGTTCGGGAGGGGGTAAGCATCAGCGATCGTTTTCTCATTTAATTTCCGGAAGTCAATTACCATTCGCCAGCGTTTTCTACCGTGTGAGTCCTCCTTTTTCGGGACGATCCAGATCGGAGAATTATACGGAGATGACGATCGGCGGATCACGTTCTTGTCGAGGAGATCGTTTACTTGAGCACTGATTTCCTCTTTCATTTTCTGGGGAAAACGATACTGTTTGGTGTTTATCGGCAAGCTATCCGAGGTGGGGATCCTGTGTTTGACTACGTTGGTGGCTCCCAAGGGTTTACCGGGTACGTGGAATAATGCCGGAAATTCTTCTATCAGAGACATCACGTGTTCATATTCTTGAGGTGAAAGGTGGTCCAAGCGCAGCAGCGAAAGTATTTCGGTAATTTCGTCGCGAGGTTGAGCGCGTGCAGAGGCAATTACTGCAGCGCCCTTGACATTTTCGCAGGGTTCCTCGTCGACTTCCGATAATTCGGTGAATGGAATTAATTCTACGCGTGGTACAACTAAATCTACATCTATTTCTTTAGAATTGATCGCAAACAAATACGCTTCGCCGTCGCGACTCTCGACGACAGCATTGCCGCAATAGATTCCTTTGTCGAATTCAATTTGTGGCACGTAGCCAACTGACAGATTATTGGTGATTTTTATTTTCATTAATTTTTTTGTTCGGGCCGGGATCGAAATTATTTCCGTGTTTAAAAAGGGAATAATTTGGATTGGGTCCTTGGGGGCTATCCAACCGTTCTGGTAACTAATGTCCACTTTATGCTTGCGGAAAAAATCGCGACCAAGCAACCCGTCCTCCGATATCCGAAAACTATCCCGAACCACGTAAAACGTCATTGGCATGTTATTTACGAGAATGTTTACTGAACCCAAAGAGCGGACCGTTCCGTCTGTAACGCCCTCTATCTCATATATTATTCTGCGATTAATTTCGATTTTGTTTTTTAAGGACTTTTCTTTAATAACCGATATATCAGACCCATTGTCTACATAGAATATCGCATGGCCATTGCGGAGGGCCGAAGAATCGAGTTTAACTACGCTGTCTACCTGATAAGGGTCCCTCCGTACAGCGGCTTTACGGATTTGCGTTCGTTTGGGGTTTGCGCCCTTTCGTCGTCGCTCGATGTCGCGCCCTTCCGTCGAGCTCCCTTGGAGTTTAAAGGCTTCGAATTTTTATTTTTTTTCGAGCTTGATCCGAGGGAGGCATCAGAGTTCCGACTATTAGTGCTGCTATTGCGCTCACGCGATGAATTTTTATTTTTCACACGAGAATTATGTTTATCATTTGCATTATCGGTTTCGGAGTCAGACCAATTACCCGATGTACGATGCTGATTTGACTTACGGGACTCGCGGGTTTTTTCGCGGCGAGAATCACGGTACTTTTCGCGCTCTTTCGGTCGATCGTTAAAGTTTTTCGAGTTCGTGGTGTCATCGCGACGAGCTTTATTCCGTCGGGAATCCGATTTGTCTCTGTCGTGATTGCGGTTCGATTTTTCACGGGATTCATCGCGATCTCTTTTCTTCGACTTGCAGCTTAACTTTGACCCTTCCGTATTCTTCGAATGAGGGTCTGTATTTTCGCGATAACGAGGTCTAGAGCGAGAATCGCGGTTTTTATGATCGCGGTCGCGAGAACTTGAGCCTCCCCGGTCGTGTTTTCGTGAATTTGGTTTTTCGCGGTCACGAGAGTTCGAACCTCCCCGGTCACGCCTCCGAGAGCTAGATCGTTCGCGATCACTCTCGTCGGAACTCGAACTGTCTGGATCGTATTCGCGAGACTTTGTGTTGTCGCGATTCCGTTGATTAAAGTACCGTTCTCGGGAATAATCCCGTGAGTAGCTCTCGTTTCTGTCAGGGGATTCGCTGCTTTCGCGTTGAAAAGAGCGTGAAGGCGATCGCTCAATTTTTCCGCGTGCCTTTATACGCTCTTCATATTCATATCTTTTCCGGTTTTGCAAGGTGAAGCAATCTTCCAAAACGTGACCGCGCTTTTTGCAATAATTACAGCGGATATCGGGCTCTCTCGAGTCAGCGTAACGAACTCTAGCTGGCGAGCTATTCGAACGCGACCTACGCGGTTTACTTTGGGATTCCCTTTCTCCACTCCGGCCAGAACGAATAGCTGGTTTCAAGGGTGAGCCGGTATCGTCGAGGGTGCAAGGTGCGTTGACGTCTCCACTGCGAATCCCGGTAAGGTTTTCGGCAGACGCGATCAGTTTCCTATCAGAAATTGAATCGAACTTAGCCCGATTGATTATCGTGAGTTCGCGGCAGCGAATTAACTCTTCTGCTTCATAAGCGAGGCTTATTGCAGTTTCAAGAGAGCTGGGCTCCTTGAACCATACATGGTTTATGAGTTCTTCGCGTAGTCCTTTTATAAAACACTCTAAGGCATTCGAACGGTTTTCCGCTTGGAGAGCTCGAACTACTGGTCCGTCGAACAGTCGGTTTTCTCGAACACGTTGGTCGAGAATTGAAACAATTCTTTTGATACGGGCAGCGTAGTCGGCTATAGATTCGCGCGAACCCTGAGCTATATTTGCCAATTCCACCTTGAGGGCGAGAGTGCCCTTTTTAGGGGAGTAAAGAGACCGAAGGTCAGCTAGAAGAGCAGCAACAGATTCGTACGTCCCCCTTTTGGGGTGGACTTGACGTCGCGCATCACCTTTTATTTTTTCAAATAACAGGTACTGGAATTTATCTAGTTCCGATGTTTCGAGCGTGTTTACTGCGAATTCTACGTCCGCGATAAATTCTTCGACTGGTATATTCTTCCCATCGAATTCCGGTATTGGAGTCAAAGCTTTAGCTAACCAATCGGGGCCACCGTGCAGGGTCAACCTCTGGCATAACGCAGGTAGGTCGCGTTCGCGCTGTTGATCGTTATTACTGGAACTATGTTGAGCCTGACCGGCTGTTTGATTTTCATGAAATCGCGGAGGCGGACGATGCGGGTCGTACTGAGCAGGAATGTCCGGGGGAAAGTAACCCGAAATTGGGGCGCGACGTCCTTGCGGGGTAAAAGGGGGGGGAGACGTAGGTATTCGACGGCGAGAGCCGTTGTGGTTTTGGTTGGGACGCCCGTTTCCCTGGTACGTCGATGTAGGGGAGAAGGGTTGACTCCCGCTTGCTAAATTGTCGATGGACATTGAACGTTCGTTTAATGCGAACGCGGCGTCTGGGGTGACGGGTCGATTAATAACCCAATCGTCAGCAAGATTATTCAAGTGTTGACGGCTGGTAGGCGATTGAGGACGCGAAGGAGAGGCCATTGTGACGAATTCAAAATTTAATTTACTCAGTTAAAAGAGGAAGGGGTAGGATCTTCCAAGTAGGAGGTGAGTCGTGGATTTCGAATGT
Organism: Alloplasta piceator; assembly: GCA_946863875.1. Taxonomy (NCBI): domain Eukaryota; kingdom Metazoa; phylum Arthropoda; class Insecta; order Hymenoptera; family Ichneumonidae; genus Alloplasta; species Alloplasta piceator. The sequence continues at coordinate 24,116,620 of OX333080.1, forward strand.
AATAATGAATGTTTCGGTGTTACTCCCGGAGCTTCAGACAGTGCATCGGCCGGTAATGGCTGCCTGCGCCGATGACTGAACGTTTGCAACCCGTAGAGTTTATGTGTAATCCTAGGAATCTTCCGAAACCAGAACCTCTGACCGGCGTGGTAGCCTGTATATCAGGTGAACTAGCCCGTTAGAGACTTCGGATTTGTTGTGAACTGTGATCGTGTAACTTTTCGGAACGTTCACCTACACCGTAGGCCGGCATGGGAGCCTGTATACCAACAGTGCAAGTGTCGGAACCTAAGGTTTGTAGTGTAGGCGAGTGAACGGAGATACCTGCACTTCGTTCAGTCGATAGTGGTAACTGGGATTTCGATAGGTTTGGGGACTATGGAATGAATTAGTTGTCCCGTCGTAATGTCGTAGTAGTGGCTAATGCCCGTCAAATCGTCGGTGATTATGAGAGGAGATAAGCTGTCCGCTACGTCAATTTTTTTAAACTCAAACCGGCAATTGTCCGGGATTTGAAATCCGTACTTTTCGCGGAGGGTCTTTCTCCACTGCTTAAGGCGATTACGGAGACGTTTACGACTAATTCCTTTTGACTTGGTCTTTGGGTTATTTATGGGGACGAGGTCCATGAGTTATACCGATCATTAATTGTCAATTATACGAATCACATAAAATATATATATTATATCGATTGTATGAATCATACGAATTATATCAATTATATGAAATATAACGATTATTATATCAGTTATCTGAATTATAACAATTATATCAATTATCGGTATTGTAACAATTATATCAATTATCAATTGAAAGGAAAGGAAAAGTTAAAAAAAAATATATATATATTTTTTTCTTTTAAAACGTGTACTCACTCGGCGAAGATCAGTAGTAGAACGAACCGGAAAACCATTTTTCCAAATCGTCTATTATACCTTGAGGTACCAGTTGATCGCGAAGAGAAAGATTCCTGCGAAATTGATGTTCTTTCCTGTAGGATAACTCGACTCCCTCCTGATTAAATTGCGATGCGTTGATTTATTGGAGTCGCATGAATTCGCAGAGAAAATGTTTATTCTTTACAGGCGAAAGTTCTGTTTTTCCGCGATGCTGGGTTATTTCCTGAATTCCGAGTATGATTTATCTTTCGCGGAACTCGTTTGGGCCTCGGCGTCCCTATTCGGAATAAAAACACGCGGAAAGATATTTATTCGCGCTGAAATAGTTTCGAAATTCAAGTTTTAGTTTGGTTATTTAATTTAATTGCTTTTCAGGAATCTTATCTAATTCGATTATTTTCAGCAATTTTGTTCATTCAGTTTTCGACAATTAGTTTAACTAATTGTCGATAGTTTTGTTTAAACTTTTACCGATAATTTATTTAATTAATTTTCGATAATTTTTTATTTAACTAATTTTTAATGTTTTCTAATTTAATTAAATTTCAATAATTTTATTCAATTAATTTTCGAAAACTTTATCTAGTTATTTATTTGAATAATTTTCAAAAATTTTATTTAGTTATTTACTTGATTAATTTTCGAAAATTTTATTTTAGTTATTTATTCAATTAATTTTCGAAAATTTTATTTAATTATTTACTCGATTAATTTTCGAAAATTTTATTTAATTATTTATTCAATTAATTTTCGGAAATTTTGTTTAATTATTTACTCGATTAATTTTCGAAAATTTTATTTAATTATTTATTCAATTAATTTTCGGAAATTTTGTTTAATTATTTACTCGATTAATTTTCGAAAATTTTATATTATTATTTATTCAATTAATTTTCGAAAATTTTATTTAATTATTTGATCTAATCGTTTTTCGAAGAATTTTGTGAAAATTCTGTTTTTACCAAAATTTAAATTCACAATGATTTATTGGTGAATGTTAATTTAAAGGTTCCGAGTAACGTTTTATCGAAGACACAGACGTTAATATTATCACGAAGGTTTCACAAAATGTCACACGGCCTATACAAAATTTCGAAAATTATCGTGAATGTTGTTTGAAAACACACGATGTTGTCTATTTTATCGTGGACGGGAAATATTCCTATTTCGCGAGATAATTATTTTTAAAGGATTTTTGCGAAAACGTTTGTTTTCACAAAATATTAAATTCTTGAAGTTTCCTTTTCGAGATTTATACTCGCGAAATTTATAGTTGAATTTTAATTTTGAAAGTTCGAATAATGTTCGAATGAAACGGGATTATTAAGCACTTTTGATCGAAGGATACGAAGAGTCACGAATTTTGCGTAAAATCATACGGGATTTCCACGAAAGATTTCACACGAAAAGTTTACACAAAAGGTCACGAGATTTGCACAAGAATTTAAAACTTGCACGAAAATTACACGGAAATCATAAAAAGTCACAAAAATTTACACGAAATACACCATTTTCACGAGCGTTGTGAAAATATAGATGTTGATAAATACACAGTCCAAGTTCACGAAAAATAGACGATTTTCACAAGCGTTGTGAAAATATATAGTTATTGACAGATACCCAGTCAATATTCACGAATGTTCAGATGTTCGAGGGTTTTCGTATGTTCACGAAAATCTCACACGAATATTTAATTTCACAAATATTTCAAAAATATACAGAATTCGAAGCATCCCACTTCTGACACCAAAATTTATATGTTACGTCTCAGCTCGATTTGTAGACGTTTATTGAATATATATATATATTTGGGGATTCGTCGTTCGATTAATAGATTAAAATCTAAATTCTGTATGTTTTTATTGAGGATAATAATTATAAGATTTATTCTTCACAGAATAAAGAATTGGTAAACACAATTATAAATGTTAATAATATTGTCACCGTTTATGACAATATTCGAGAAATACAGGTTTACAAGAAATTACAAATGGCAAATGACAAAATTGATAAAGTTATACAAGACAAAAATAGCAAAGTTACACAGGACAAGAAATATAAAATGAACAGGTAAGAAATAAGAAATGTTAATTGGTTGAAAATTGGAAGTAGTCTGATTTTAAGATTGTGGGAAGCTATTAGGTGGACGCGAAGCGGCGGGCAAAGACGCTGACTTTGCATGCCACGCGCGAGCGGTGGGAAGGTGTGAATTGTTGGATTTAGGAAAGGAAGAGGACAGGTATATCGCGCGATGCCTCGTGCATCGTTTTGGCGGATATTCGCTAGCGAAATTGGATATTGTCGTCCGGTCGATCGGACGATCGGTGATTTATATATTTTCATGATATTATTATGAACGAAAAGAGGAAATTCGTTAGCGGAAATTCGAGAACGATTTCCGCTCCGGCGTGTGAACGTCTGAGGATTTTGTCGGAATTCGAATGAATTATAATAATATGATTTTGGTTTAATTCTAAATTTGGATAGTTTTTAGGTGTGAGTTAGTATAATACGAAAAAAGGGGCGGGACGTAACATCCCTCGAATGCAAAAATAATCATAGAAAGTGAAATGAAAATAATAAATAATTCAATTTTTAATTATTTTAGTTGTCTTGGCCTTTTGGATAATGTTATGATAAGACTTAAATTTCGTCAGTAAAGTATAAAGTAACTTTATGGAAATGTTGAAAATACAATGAATAACCAAATAATAGTCACATCGATTATTATCTTATTATCACGATTCCGCAGCAGGTAATTAAAATGTGCTTCATAATTTCATTGTTGTTTACAGATACATATGATCGTTTCAAGAGAAGAAAAACCATTAGAAGAAATTGAAGTAGAATTGTGTCCAAAACCAGCAAAGGGTCTCGGTATCTGCATTACTGGCTTTACCTGCTCATCTGGAGCTTACATTTCAGAATTGGTGAGTATATCGCGGCAATAAACGTATGATTAATTGCCTTGGTGTTATGATCTACCAAAAGTCAGATCACTGATCAGAATGGCAGGGTCCAAGCGTTACTTCGTTTTTTTAAGGGATCCAACCGGATTAGGGTTTGAAAGTCAAGTGAGTCGAGCCAGAGTTTCGTTATCAGAGAATATTTTATTATCGTGAATATAGATTCCTACGCAGGAAAAAAGAATCTCTCCAAGATTCTTTTTTTAACGAATTAAAGAATCTTCTCAAGAGTCTTGTAAAGAATCGTTTCAAGAATCTTGAAAAGAGTCAAGCATTGGATCCACTGCTTGACTCTGAATCAAAGAATCTTGTCGTGATTCTTTACAAGAGTCTTTACAAGATTCTTTCATTCGCTGAAAAAAATAATCCTAAAAATATTTCAAGTGCAAAGCGGAAAAGAATCTTTCGAAGATTTTACGAGGGTCAGCTACGGAGAATCTTGAAAAAAATCCAAACTGACTGTAAAAAGGACTTTTACAAAATTCTCTAAAACCGAAGTTTCCAAAAATCGTTCGGTTGCTTCAAAACCTCACGAAAAACAAAACACTGACCAATTTCAGTAAATTTTCGAAAAATAAAAAACACGAGAAAATCGAAAAACTTCGTTCAGAAAAAAGATAGCAAATAAAAATAAAAATAAAGATGACCCTCATTGCTAAAATCCGTTATCCGTTTTAACATGGCGTTGAATCTTCAAAAGATTAATTCAAAGAATCGTGAAAAGATTTATTTAAATGATTAATTTAACGAATCTTGAAGAGATTCGTCTGAATGATTTTTTAGAAACGTAAGTCAGGATGTCACTCCGAAACGTTTTCCCCTGCTCAATCGGGAGCTCGGAAGAATCGGGGAACCGGAGTCTCATTAAAACATTCGCCCAATTGCCGGCAATGACGATTATTTATTGAGAAAAATCGCGTAGCCAGGGTGCAAGCGATGAAAACAAAAAAACAATCTTGGATTTCGTATTCATAATTCTGAGAGCACGTTTGTTCAGTTCCGCGTACATTTACAAAAAGACTCGCAAAAGAAACAAAAACTCAACAGCGTGTGTATAGCCCGGATTACTCGTAGCGTGCTTCATTCAATACGTTTATCTTCCTCTAATATAATAATGACGGGTTTCTCTGTCTATCGCGACATTTTGCTCGATCACCCGTTAGTAGTAGGTGTACCACTCTGGCGAAAAAGTGGTGGGGGTAATCCTCCCCACCACTTTCGTCAGAGCGGCATTATTTCCCCCTCCACTTTACGCCGGAGAGATTATTATTATTATTATTATTATTATTATTATTATTATTATTATTATTATTATTATTATTATTATTATTATTATTATTATTATTATTATTATTATTATTATTATTATTATTATTATTATTATTATTATTATTATTATTATTATTATTATTATTATTATTATTATTATTATTATTATTATTATTATTATTATTATTATTATTCGAAAAAAGCGGTGGGGAAGTCAACATTTGCTTCTTTACAGCACCCAGCCCATCCCCTAGCATACGCGCGCCTGTTGGTGCAAAACTGAATTCTTTTTTTTATATGAGACATACACAAGCCCCGTGATGAGCCTTATCCCTTCTCTCTTTCGCTGAAGACGAGCTTAAGCCCGAGACCCAACGCTGCTCGTGTGTTTGTCAACAGCGTAATAATAATAATTCGCTTTTATCATGATCGCTGGGTGTATGGAAGAGTGAAGAGGTATTCGGTAAATTTGACATAAAATTTATTGAATTTTATAAAATGAGTTGTATACAATGAATTTATACAATGAGATTGAAGCACTTCATTACCGTTTACGAGGAATTACATTTTGAACTATGTATTCTTAATAAGCACCAATAAGAGCATTGATATAATTTTATTTTTGCCCCTCTTTGAACTCCATGTTGTTGAATTTTCCTCCGTAGTATTGCAATATTAAATTATTTGCGTGTGCTACGGATATCATCTGATGGAATAGAGCGTCGTCTTCTTCGAGCAGCTTGACAAATCTCGTTGGAAGAAAGCAAGAGAACTCGTCCTCCACATTAATGGTGATTCGAGACCCCCATTTCGTTTGAACACGCTTCATATCAGTGACGATGTATTCTTTTTCCGGCGTCAGTTCAGCGAGTCGTTTTACGGGCAAAAAATCCGTCAAGCGGCCCACTTTGTTGATTCTTGAGAAGTCCATGATTATTGAGACTGAGAGCGTTCAATTTTCTTGATAGATGACGAAATTCCGACGTGGTGCGAATAATTTCTTTAATTGCCGCAATATCTTTCAAAAGTGCTTCTATTCTTTCTTTAAGAGCGCGTTGCTTTTGTTGTGTGCTTCTCATTAAGGAGCGCTCAAGACTGAAAAATGTTTCGCGAATACATCATCATCCAAGACACCCCCTCCAATAAAACACTGCAGTTTCCCCCCACCAATATTGAATATGATACCTGCTGAAATCAGCATTTTTAGCCATTGTCACGCGCGACTTGGGTCACACTATCACCCGATGGAATTTTCCGCTCTCCTATGATATAAAAAAATAAGGTTTAAATGCAATTTTACCGCCTATGCGTTCCGTATATTTTCCAATAATAATAGAACATTTACAATCATCGAGTCCGAGGATAACAGCTTTGCATACAATGAAAACACTTGGAGCTAAAATCATCATGATCCTTATTTCTAGATTTTGAATTATTAAGCTTTTTAGCGTAAGCGTTGTAATAGTCGTAGGCTATTTTATCGTTGTGGGATAAGTCATTTGAAAATACACTTCTAAACTTATCAATGCCGAAGCCAGTGCACAAATAATGCGAATCCGGACCTTGAAATTGAGTAGTGTTGAATCGGAAGAGTTTGCAGTTACTTCGGAGTCGTTTGAGATGCTGTGGGACGATTGGAGGGAGCCCGTAGCTATCGAAGAACCATCCGTGTCCATTTCGATCGACGTAGATGGCGACCCAGTGGGCTCCTGGCTGTTTGTGGCCATCGGTATTAACAACAAGGGCTGTCGGTTTCGTCCACACCTTCGGGATACGATCCGCAGGGTATACCCCTATCTCGTGGTTTTGAATATGCTGCAAAGCTCGTAGAATTTGCAGGCTGTTCATAACAAGCCAGAGCAGATAGTTTTTTTCGGAGACGTTTGTCTCGATCTTCTTGCTCCTTCAGACCTACGTTCCACGTCGTGGTCGTCCTATACTCCCACAAGGAGCTGTAGCGATTGCGGTGACAAAGCCAGTTCTTGATTCTCGTTGCGTTATTCAAAGAACATTGATGTTTCTCATTTTTGCGGAGCAGGCCGTGGTATATGCAGAACGTTTCACTTGCAGGTAGATTACGGAGTGCTGGTACTTCATCGTCTTCTTCCAAATTTATAATGAAGCAGCAGGTGAGATGCGCCAGGTACAACGATTTATCACTGCCTCTTGTGAATATTCTGGTTGCACGAGCAGCAATTTTCTTCAGAATATTTTCAACATCATATAATGGCGTAGTACCCTCACGCCACTTTATACCATGGTGATTATTTTTCAGCCATTCGTTTTGTCGTTGTATATGTGGCTGTAGCTCACCATACGAATGAGGTGCTGCTACAAGCCAGTGAGCATAAAAGTCAGACTCGATACCGATGACAGCAACTTCTTTCAGTATAAATTTGTTATATTTGTCCTTCAGGCCCTGTATGTCAATCACGATATTCATCATGATGAGCGTTGTGATTCGTCAAAGCACCAGCGCATACTAAAGACTTATTCGTATTGCGCTGCGTACTGACCCGAGTGATTCGGTGTATGTATAATGATTTTCGAATCAGCCACTGAAATCCACAATTACTTGTCGGGATGAATCGATTTCCAACACGTTATCATACTCCGCGTATACTATGCAATTAACTGTCGATGTAAGAGCTTCTTGGAAACGTACTTCTATTCTGACGCTACCATGCCCCACTAAATTCCAATGAGTGCTGCTATTGGCCGAGAGATCGGGGGTGAGATCAAACGCAAACAGGCAATATCCCAAAGGATAAGACGTACGCGAAATACAATTGCCCTGATTAAGAAAATGAATCCCCGTGCCGGAAAACAAAGTATGGTAGGCATCCGCGTACTGGCTGTCGTTTTGGAAGTCAGGCTGCAAAGGTTTTGATGGTATCTGCACACCATCCGCGTACAACGAAAGATAATTGATCCCGTAATTATTAAAATTGAATGGGTTCAGCTTGCGATCACCATTAAAGGCCTTATTATTGACGAAGCCTATTATTATGCGTTTTGGTAACTGGCCGAGTATGACATTATCCAGAGTATCACCATACACACCAGCATGCATTGATATCGCTTTAACCTCTACACGGGTCAGCGGATATTTTGCGGTTGCTTTAGAAAGAGCTCTTGCGTGGGCCAAAAGTACGCCGGGAGCTATCTTAGCACGTCGTACGAGGAGCGATGCTTCCACTATACGAATACTGCAATCCGGTGAAGAGGTCATGAGGCAAAAGGCGTTGTTGGTACGCACTAGACGCAAACGCATTTCAACACCATTTATCAAAAATCTCTCCTGATTAATGATGTCGCAATGAAGATGCCCAAGCAGATCGACTGTTTTTCCAACGCTTAAATGTTCTCGACGGCTTTTAAGCCCTGTATTAGCACCCGCTATATCATCCATTTTACCGGCTGTATCGTTATACCAGAGAACGCTCGTAAGGTGGGAGTTCTTCGCGCCAAACCCATAATTCAACAGGGTTTCAATGTATGCTGGGTATGCATAAGCATTGTTAGGGGGTGATACAAGCTTTCGTTTAAAAAAACATCGACCTGGTTGAACATTGAATGTAGCAGATTATTTATGGGCCCAGCTTCATCAGTAGCAGCAGTGCCCTCCTTTGGAACAGCCTTTGTATTTATTTGAACGCGAAGGCTCAGCATGGTATGGGCAAGGTCGATATACTCATCACCCTGTCCTGGTTCCACAAAGTCAATAGGGGAATCATCGGTCAACGATGAAATCGGTTTATAGTATACCCACTGCGCACCCTCGATCGTAGTTTGGGTTGGAGGTAGTGTAAATAGCTCGAGTTCGGACTTTAAACACTCGCACAAGTGGGCGTGTAAGAAAGCCATTTTTCTAAGCAAAAATATCCGCGACAGTCCTCAGCGCCTTCTTCTTCTTTTTTCTTCGGATTTTCGTCTTTAACCTCTTCACCGATGCTGTTTTACCGTTCTTCTTTCTTTTCTTCTTCTTCTTCGTTTGTGTAGATTTCTTTCTCTTTCCACCGATGCGACGTGCTGAGCTTCCACTAACGGAATGTAGCAGTTTCATGATTTTATCGGGCTTATAACCGGAGCCTTGCATGAGAGTGTTCATTTTTTCTTCCGCCTTCCGCTTTAAATTTTGCCCTGATTCACGCAGGCGCGCTTTGAAAGCATCTCTCGGTTTTATCCCACTGTCAATTATATCGCCGGCTACATTGATACCCGAGCGCAACGCTTCCTTACCGACAGCCCGAGCCCCTTGCTTTAATAATGGTATGATGCTGCGGAAGAGCCCTCCGAGAAAGCTACCGATGCCATGCCCACGCTGATTCGGCGAACCGATGTATACATGGCTGATACCGCCGTAGCCTGTCCTAGCACCACTGCCGCCGCCGCCAACCTGTGCTTCAAAGTGCTCACCGTAATAATCCATTGTTTATCGCTATTAATCGACGCGCTTGAATTGTAATGTCACGGTCAGTGTCCCGTGCTCAAATGGTATTGGTGCACCAAACTCATCCCTTATATCAATGTCAATTGTTTGGAAACTAGTGCACAGAAGAGGCACGTAGCGCGGCGGTGAGAAACTTTTGATTTTCACTGACCCGTAATTGTAATTATCAGAGGCATCGGCCGATAAGACCCGTAGCAAAGGTGTATGGACATCTCCTGTAATATAGGGTTCGCATATGTTGCTATGGACGAACAGCATATTGGGAATACCGTTGGTGAGGCCCGCTATTCGCTGGCCTATACACGCTGCGGTACTTTGCACAACGATTCCGATAGAATGCGTGAATCCTAAAATTTTATTCAAGACCGGAGAAAAGTAGAAAGCATGCTCTTGATTCGTGCAGGAGGCACAGATACGTGTCGCCGTCACATAGCCGTTGCGTGTGCGCTGGAATCTCAAATGACCAGACACGCACGATATCTCGTTAATTGTTTCGAGAAGCGTATCAACGTTGTAGTAGACGCCTGCTGGTACGCAAATACGATCTTCTCTATAATCGATATCTGCACCGCCGCTGCTAGGATCCACAACGTTCGTTACGACATGGATGAAATTTTGTTCAGCGTCGGTAGGTACGTGCAAAATTGTCATGGGTATGTGTATTTCGGCTAGAGACACAGCCCAGCTACCGTGTAAAGACACTGGCTGCGGTAAATGTGTTGTGTAGCGAGTTGTCGTATTATCAGGATAATATTCCATGCTACTGTTGCTGGGTAAAACGATGAAAAATTCGTCTTTCATTTTGCTCGCCCCTCCTTCTTCTTCGTCTTCTTATTGCTCTTTGGCTCAGCAGGCGTTGTTTGCACTCTGGATAATTCCGGTTCATAAAAAACACCGTCAATATTCTCGTTGTGAAGATCGCGTAAAAAGTAAACGACAGGCCAGCGTGTATATGATACACGATGTATTTTGAATAACTCGCTGGTCCAGCCACTCTCGTAACCTTTTGCAAAGGCTGCCTTTGAACTACTGATGCGTACAATATCACCAACTCTATATTTAGGAGGCTGTTGCTGTTGCGGCTCTTGGTATCGGTGCATCAGGTTTGATCGCGCTAAAGCAGCTGTAACGAGGGTCACAGCCGAGGGAGCCATTTTTATGCTGCTATGTCGCGCGTGATTATACGCCCTCACAATGTTTTGTAGAACGTCTAGATAACGTTTATGTCGTGAATATGTAAAATAGCGCCACATTCTTTCTTTTAGCGTTCTGTTGAACCTCTCCACAACAGCGGCTTTTATGTCGGGATTTCTCGAAATGCGAAACTGTATATTACGGGTTTTCAAGAAACTCTGGAAAGCATAATCTATAAATTCTTTCCCTCTGTCTGTCTGCAGGGAAACGGGTACTCTGCCATTACTGTTCTTTTTCGTTAGTATGCGCGCAAACGCTTTCGTCACAGACGCGGCGGACTTATCGCGTAGAAGCTCAACCCACGCATATTTACTGAAAACATCTATGACCACAAGCAGATATGCATAATTGTTGTTGTAATTTTTAATTGAGCGGAGATCTACGAGATCAGCCTCTCAAACGTCATCAATGTTCTGTACATTGTAGTGTCGCCGGGGAAAGCGATGCCTCACAGGTTTGTGTTTGGTGTAAACCTCCTGGCTCTCAAGCCGGTGTATTGTCTCAGCATCGGCGATTTTTTTTGCACGCGCAACACGTAGCAGTTTAGCTGCACCTGAAAACGATGCTTCATGGGAAGGATCAAAATACGTCTTTTCCAGTGTTTTTATTATTATTATTATTATAATTTAAGGCTAGTCCAGATTACACGTCTTTTCTTATTAACAGTACCAGCACCGCTTTGCACGCTGCACTCTAATTCACTCTTATCGTTACCACTGTAAAATTCCGAATGAGGTATGTCGCTGATCTCGGAGTCACCATCGCTGCTGCTCTGATCGCTCCGTCTTTCTTGCATTGTTGAGTTGGCTCTGGATTCCAGCCATAATTCCTGATTTCCAATGAACTCCCTCGGTGTTTGAATTGATTTCAAAAATTTTGCGAAAGTCGATCGGCCTGTTGGCTTGGGTGCTTTTCGCGCACGCATGGCATCATTCACGAGATCAACAATATTCGAGTTCTTGATCTCTTTTCCGTCCACGGAAACAACGCCCGCTGAATTCCACGAGAATTTCGTAGGCGTTGCGTCATGTAAGCGTTTCAGCAGAAGTTTTGCTTTGCTGCGAAATTTCAGCGGTATGCTTTCAATTATGATGGAATCATTCATACGTGCGAAATCTTGTTCAATTTTTTTATAATCCTGGGTGGCTGGCTCCTGCTTTAAAAGAGCAAGATGTTGCTGAGCTCGTTCGTCGTCGGCAAAATGGAGATAACGCTGCAGTACAGATAAATACGCTGCCCACTTTTCTCGCTCGTCTTTGTATGATTCGGAATTCAAAATCTCGTTCATCTCAATGTCTAGTCTGCTCAGAGTAGAGCCAATAGCTCGTGCTGGCGGAGACTGGACATCTTCATGGCCGAAATTTGTCTGAGGATAATTTGGTGCACGCCCGTTTGATAAATTCTCAGCCGGAATAAGCACCATTTTCTTCGCATGTTCCATTATCAGCGACCGCCGATGAGATTGGAGAGAACGGTGCCCAATATTGGGGCCAGTAAAAGTGGTAAAAAGCCGCCGTTCTGAACGACAAAGCGCTTTTTGGTCTTCCAGCAGTCTTTTTTCGCTGCTAAACGTCGAAGAAAAGGCGCGTGTCGTTGTAGTTTTTTCCGCTGCTCCGGCTTCAAAGGTACATTACCACGAAGAACGTTTAACGCGCATTCACAAATAGATCGTATTATTTGTGGGTCCGCTTTACGCAAAACAGCGTCTCGCTGCTCCTTATTAAGATGTTGAAGGGATTGCAATATTGCAACGTGCTTCTTGCAGAGAGGTGATCCTCTGCGAGCCATTACAACCATAGAACTGGTAGCTCCCCGCTCGTGTCGCCACTTTTTAACTTTTTTCGCGGGATGTAAACGAAATGATGAGGGTCATCGGGAAAAATGGCGGTCCGAAATCGACAATTATCGGGAGTGGATTGTTTCAAATCTAGCAATAAATAGCTGTGTGGCTTTGACGTAGCATCGTGGTAAACTTCTTGTAAAAATCGAGGGTTTTCCGGATACACCTGGCGTGCCAAATGCTGTATTTGAGCGCGATCACGAGGATTTTTGAAAACAACTATATAATTAGCATTCAATGAAATATCCCTCTGTCCGTGGCCTTGATGGAATAAGTTTTGCGTAATAAAAATTACGCTTAAATTCTTGTGGTGGCTACCCTTGGTGAATAGATCGACAACACTATTGTTCGATGCCTCGCGCATTAAATCATCGATAATAATGAGTTTAGCCCGTGAATCGTTCGCATAGTCTGCAGCTTGAGGCAGCCCCTCGTGAAACTCTATTGAAGTACCATATTCCACGTATGGTGGCTGCCACTCAGAGTAATAAAAAATGATTATTTGGAAAGGCTCACTACTCATTTGCGTAATGAATTTTAAAATTTTTTTCACAAAATATGTTTTACCACAGCCCGTGGGGCCGCAGATCATTGATGTCCAGGGATGCTTCCACCGCGTATCCATTTTACAGAATGACCGAAAATTTTCCTGCTCAGACTTTTTAATAAGATTTTTCAATTGAGAAAACTGGTAAACAACATTATTCAACATAGACAACTCTTTATTAACAAATCATAAATTTTTTGGTCAACAAAACTTATAGACTATTTTTTATTAATCTAGTTATAATACCCGTATGGCAAGGATGTGTATCCTACATCGGGATGCCTCTTTACACTCGACGGCTTACACGATTTTTTTTCGGGGCGCGTGACGACCTGGTGGAATTCTGTGCGCCGAATCGCATCATACTCCAATACAATGGGCTCGTTTCTCTCTCCAATTATGAACTTGCGTATTGAGCGGTAATTGATCAAGGAACTATTTACAAAATTCAGCGTTACACCTTTAACCTTGCACACCTCTTTTTTCGAACCATCGGGTCGTCGGACAATGAAAGAATAAAATTTCAGGCCTCCAGACACAAACTATTCAATGTAACTCCCCTCCCCGTGCTCGCTAAGCTCGCCCGTTAGATCGCCCAGAAGCTGCCCGACCGGCGACTCGTATTTGTTAGGATCTTTTTTCGTTACATAAATACAAGAGTCAGTATCACAGTATAGCGCGCGACGGCCTAATTTTTCGAGATAACTGTATAATTTCAATCTCGCCTGAGCCGTGGTGTATGCAGCAATGACAGCGTTAGCTATAGGCGATGATTCTACAGCGTCTTCGGTTTTGATATAATTGACGTACAATATTTTATTATTTACAGGTAATATACTCGTTATCTCGTATTCCGAATCCGACAACATCTCCATAAGCTTTTTTCGAGTCGAAACTATTACGGTTTGCGGTAGATTTTTGCGCTGACCGAATTTCCCCCAAAACGAGTTCAAACATAGTTTGGCTACAGATCTTAAGCCCGAATTCTTTTCTATGTGATTGCGATTTAACTTGACACCCTCGGAACTTTCAAAAGCAGCTATATATTCGTCTTTTGCCGTTTCGTCTTGCAGGCAATTCTCAGGCCACCCGCTCGCTTCCTGTTTAATTTTGAGGAATGTATTGATGTATTCCGCAAATAAGCCACCCTCCCCCGTATCGCGATTGAATTGGGTGTCCTCATACTGCCAAATTTCTATTACACGCAGTACTTTGTACCCGCACAAAATAGCTTTCCGTACCTCATCGACAACCCATGTACCCTCGAAAGCGCGCTCCGTCTGGTCTTCATGCACGCAGTTTTCCTGATTCATAATTTCAGAACAACTGCGACAGAGAGCGAATAGAAGGCGATGATGCATACGCACTGGTAATACAGGGTGATAGAAATTGCGCGGAGGTAACATAACACATTTCACGAGGCCTTCTACACGCGAAAGATCAGTATTATCGGGGCCCGTTAGTTCCATACACTCATCACCCACGCAAACTTTTGGATGCCCGAGAGGATATTTACCAAATTTACAGATATACGGGTATAACGAACAAACATCGACGTAGCGTATCTCTTCCCCCTCTTTGACATCATATAGGGTGACCATATTTTCGGTACCGCTTCCGAAGAACGCGTCGCGCGGATTTAACGGTTCTATGCAGGCTAGGGGGTGATCTCGCAAGAACGCTGCCATTCGCTCATCCGCTTTTATCATTTGATCGTACTCACATTCCCAAATTTCATTTAAAACATAACCGCCGGCTCGGATTTTATCGGCTATTGCTGTTGTTCTTTCAAAACGCTCATCCATTGATATACCATCAGTCTGTTTTTTATCTCTATTTACGAGAAAACATTTCGGGCACCCGTGCCAATAACAACCGTGAAACTGCAATACGTGCTTACCGGCAAGGTTTTCATAGTAACCATCTACCACCAAATTCTGTGGCAATCTGAATTCACGCGAGCGACCGGCATGAACAATCGGGTGACCAAGATATTGCTCCATCCAAACAAGCCATGAGACGGCTTTTTTCGACTGTTTATGAGCCCATCTATACCCTGTAGATGGAACAATACCTATCGTATCATCTTTCAAAAAGTTTTTCCGGAAAACACGAAAACAAGCGGACGCAATAGTGGTACTCTCGTCGAACGGGCAAACACGACCGCTCGAGATGAACATGTCCCGAAAGGCCATACAAGCACGCCTCAATATTGTTACATCCGTCGTGCAATAGCTAACAATTTCTTTTGAAAAATCAAACAGATAACGCTGGTCTTTTGATTCGTGGTACCATTTTAAAAAATTCTCACGTTCCTTGGAACGCATCGTATTGACAGAGTAGAACTCTTCGGCTGGCAACTCCCCGACGTAATTTTGATTTTTAGGCCTGTTAAAGAGGTGCGGAAACGTGCCTTTTCCAGCTATGTCTGAGAGACCAAAGGCTTTCGGGAGTGCAGACAGCGGCATGTGAAAATAATGCAGGCTGTCGAGAAATATGAGTTTTTCGATACGCATGCTAATTATTTTGGTGCCATTTAAGATCAGCGTGAGGAGTTGCGTTTTCTTTTCCTCGATTAGATAGCGCAGAATAAACTGCGCGTCAAAACCACCAGCGTTATGCGCTATGCATATTGTGTGCGAAAAACCCTTTACCTGCTCCATAGCTAATTCAACGAGCTGCCCGACAGGATTTTCCCGAAAAATAAATTCGTGCACACCACAGCTTTTGCACGGCTGAGCAAGGGTACCGTTATTACAACAGTCTGCACATACTCGCTGAGCTACGCAAAGATTTGGTATGTGCACGAATGTATTTGGATCCCCCTCCACAGGCATACACTGCTGCGTTTCGAAATCGTAAAAAATGAAAAGAATTTTTCGCTTATCAGAAAGCTTAGCATGAATCGGATTCATAAAGCAAAGATGGTTGTACGGGCGTTCGGTCTTGCACGTATTGCAAAAACTTATACCACATTGATGTTTTTTCTTTTTTTTTTGCAGAGGCTTGACTGTTCTAAAACAGCTAATACAACGTTTAATTGATTCACAGACGTGAGCATCTGTATGTTTCCGAAAACAATCATCGCCGAAAAATTCGCGATTGCACGCAGCGCATTTAATTGCATCGATAACAGGGCAAAGCGGAAAACCATGACAACGAGGGCGTTTTTTTGAGCATCTGTGTTCGTGCTGACGATTAAATCGTTTATTGCATAATGTACAAAAATCTCGACTGCCAATGGCTCCTCTTAAATTCAAAATAGGCTCAAAATGATGAGAGCGCCTGTAATACAATATATAAAGCACATGTTTTATTGATCCAAAGGTATCTAAAACTCTTTGCGAGCCATCGAATAAGGCTTCCTCTCCGCGGCCTAGCGTTAAAAACTCATAAACAACGATTGCTATGCCGGTCTGCGATAAAAATTTCTGATAACGCACGATTTCATGCATACCACATCCACGGGTCGGTATGGTTACATTTGCACCCCGCGTAAGTCCTAGCGCCTCTGCTCTTTGCAACGATCCAAAAGTTTGCCTGATTTGCTGCCAACGCTTGTGCAGCTCCCCCGATCGAATCTGCCCCCGCTCCGCGTATGCCCGTGCAGTAACTATTGAACGCGGCAAGCATAAATTATCATTGTTCCGTATGGTTAAAATTGATTGTTTTGAGACACCCTCAAACGTTAACCCCTTCCGCCCACTACCCTCAACACCCCTGATGATATTGGTCGTGATGAGACATGTATCGTCAATGTTTAAATCGCTTGAGCTTTGAGCAACGCTAGTTATGAGACCCCAAACATCCTCGAAGGTGTAATCTCGCGCAGGGCGAAAAGATAACCATACAGGCCAGTGGGATAAACCACTCGCCGCAAATGTTATACCGACGTAATCGTTACCCTCGCAAGAGGTGGTAATATGCGTAAGAAGATCGCGAAAGGCCCCTTCGAGCCAATTTACCACAGAGACGTTTGGCTGAGGTTGAAGTATGCGCATGGTGGTTTCACGGCCTCGAAGTTTGAATCGTTTGAAGTATCGCGAATAATCCTCTATGACGTCGAATCGTACGCCTGGCGGGTGTATATCACCATAAGGCTCAGTACACGTAGCGACTCGTCGTCTATTACCACCGCCCCTCTGTATACCTGTAAACATTTAAAATGCATATTAATATCCGTTATTTCGCATTATTTTTATTATTCATTATTGCTCGTTATTATTACTATTAATACCTCATGCGAAGCGCTCTGTATCTATAAAGCTGTTTCATTACCGTCAGGAATGAGATCCGTTCGGTAGTCTACAATACACGAACACATGCATGAGTTTTCATTGGACGTTTTTCAACACTGTGTCTACCCGTGAAAACACATCCCTGCTGTTTTCATTTTACCCATGTCGATAAAAATAAATAATAATTACCAGACACATTATTCTCCACGGCTGGATATTGATGCTGTTGCGTAGCGTGTTGAAAAAGTAGGGGGTTCTCCTCCTCCAACTGCGTGAGATACTCATCGCATAAACCTAGTTGATTTTCCGGCCAGTAATAAATATTTTCTTGGAAAGCGTATGGCATGTTAACGACCTCACAGCCACCGCTCTCTTGGAGGGGGTACGGAATGTTAACACCCGCACAGCCGCCATTTTCTTGCGAAAGAATTGGTCCCTCATCATCATCATCATCAGAATTTAACGATATGACATCGAACTGTCTGGTTTTGCAACCCCGAAGGACCAGCGGCCGCTAGGTCTGAAGCCTCTGACACATCGTTAGCAGCACTTCAATTATTTTCTGCATCGCGCTGTGTTATTGCTGTTAAAAACCATTTGTTGTTTTATATCATAATGAATAATATAGATATAGGATATTATTATTAATTATTATATTATATGGCAATACGCTGTTACTCACGTGATTCGGTCGAATGCTCGTTTAAAACAACATCTGTCTCATGCACCCCTTGAATTATTTGCGCGTTTTCTACTATGAGTGTTGCTCTTATTAATTCATCTTCCTCACCAGCCTCAGCAGCGAAAAATTCCCGATAATCTGGTTTAATAAATCAGTTTGATAAAATTGAGAAATAAAGAAATTAATATTAAGCGATTAAAAATTGAGAAATAAAGCAAACTTCCGATAATCTGGTTTAATGAATCAGTTTTATATAAATTATTTACTCGTTAATATAAATTAAAAGCATCGCGGTTAAGAAATTATCCAATAATATTAAGAAATAGAGAAATTAATATTAAGAGGTAAAAATTGAAATGTAAAGAAATTAATATTAAGCGATAAAAATTGAGAAATAAATAATATGGTTACTTACTGCGTATTTCGGCTGCTATAGCACGCACGCATTGAGCATCATGAAGGCCTCTTCGTTGTAGCTCTTCAAACACACACGTTAATACGCGCTGCCCCTTAAACACGCCTCTTGTATAAGCCCTCACGATGACGCGAAGAGGCGCCCACCAGAGCAAATATCTTAGGCGTTTTATAAGGGCCTTCTCAGGTAAATTTCGTAATTGCGCGCACCACTGGTTATTACAACGCCTGCGTAAATAAAGGATGTTGTATTTTATCATGCGCAAAATATTCAAAATACTTCCGAGAAGAAAAATATTATTATCGGCCATGGCGAATCACAAGGATAGAACAATAGTCGCGGAGCACGCTCAAAAAAGAACTGAAGAGTTTTTGCATTTTTCAAAAGCAATATAATATTATAATAAAGCAGATCTGTGTGTGTGTATGTGTGTGTGTGTGTGTGTGTGTGTGTGTGTGTGTGTGTGTGTGTGTGTGTGTGTGTGTGTGTGTGTGTGTGTGTGTGTAAATCACATCTCTGTTACTGCTGATGAGACCTTTTCCGAAGATGCGCTCGAATTCTTGTGTATGCGTTAACGAATATTAGATCGTTATATTAATCATCATGCGCGTGGATACGATCTGCTTTATATATCCTATAAGAAAATTTTTTTAAAACGAGCAATATTTTTTGCTATAAATGTTCTGCAAAAAAATAAAAAAAATAAATAATAATAATAAAAAAATAAAAAAAATAAATAAATAAATTAAAAAAAAAAAAAAAAATTTATTCGCAAAATGCAAGAAACAATAATCAAAATATTTAAATGAATATTCGCGCCGGTTATGACATGATCCAAGAAAGTAAAATTAATAAAACATTTTTTATTCTATTTGATTGCGGCAGATTTTTGCAAAAAACATTGCTAAAAATTTCTTAAAACGAGCAATATTTTGCATAATTTTGCTATAAATATTTTGCAAAAAAAAAAATGATTCAAAAATTTTATTCGCAAAATGGAGGAAACAATAATAAAAATATTTAAATTAAATAATAAACATATTGAAATTAATATTAAAATTAGAGAGAGCGAGAGAATGCCATGATCTTATACGTCGCTATACACTATGGATAGAAAGAGAGAGCGCGATAGAGGTATACGACAATGTATACTACATACAGATACCCCTATCCTTGGTCTCCTCTTTGTGCGGATCTTCGTGCCCACCGCTGGTTAGCGAAAAAAGAGCGAGATAGAGTATATGCATCTGTATACTACACATAGATCTCAGCCGTTGCCACGTGCTGCTAATCGGTGTTGTTTACTTTTTAACATCATACGGCTTTATGTTTTAAAATTCCGATCTCTTCTAAGTTTCATGCAGACGCTACGCAAGGCGTATCTATTTCGCTAGGCATATTGGCATCAACGAGCGCGTGTGCCCGTGTTTGTGTGTGTGTGTGTGCGTGTGTGTGTTCAACGGAGGAAGGGAAGAGCGGCGGTGACGAGAATGGTGAGTACATGATATTATTTATGTGTGTATGCTCTAACCTCTATATCTCGAATAATAATAATAAAAATAATTAATAATAATAATAATAATAATAATAATAATAATAATAATAATAATAATAATAATAATAATAATAATAATAATAATAATAATAATAATAATAATAATAATAATAATATCTCCGGCGAAAAGTGGAGGGGGAAATAATGCCGCTCTGACGAGAGTGGTGGGGAGGATTACCCCCACCACTTTTTCGCCAGAGAAACCTTACGCGAAAAATGTAAAAATAGAAAAGAATCATAAAAATAATGAATTGAAAAAAAGTGATTGTGCGTGAAACTGCGCGAAAAAATGAAGCGCGCGTGATAAAAGTGAAAAAACAAAGTGTAAAAAATAAAAAAATAATGAATTGCGCGAAAGAAAGATAACAAATTAAAAATTAATTCATTTTGAAAAAAGTGGGAGAAACATTGTACGAAAAACGACAGAGAGAAAGGCAACGAGCGGTGAGTAATTGAAAAAATTTAATTTTAATACGGCACACACACACACACACACACGCACACTTTCGATATTCGTCTAGTAATAATAATAATAATAATAATAATAATAATAATAATAATAATAATCTCTCTGGCGTAAAGTGGAGGGGGAAATAATGCCGCTCTGACGAGAGTGGTGGGGAGGATTACCCCCACCACTTTTTCGCCAGAGTGGTACACCTACTACTAATGTTCATTTCCTTTCATATTTGTTTTGTTTCTGATAGACAATAATGGAAAAATGATTCATTTAAAAGGTGAGGAGGTGGTGAAATTGATTTCACCGATCTTGGTCGATCCAATGTGTAGTGAACGTCTTTTAGTTCTTGTCTAATTCTTTAAAATTCATTCTTTAACTTTTATGTTCATGAATGCTTATTGGTAAATAAGAAACATTGAGCTTGAACAGTTTTTCTTTTTCCATAGGCATCTTTCATTGTTTTCTTATAGAGTTTGATAATAACCATATATGATTTGTTCCGAAGTCTATGATTCTTCGAGTGGCTTCCGCCATGAGGTTTCATGATCGAGACATTTTTAATGGAATCCTACATGCCTCCTATCCTTCGGACCAAGAATAATACTTTTGAAAGGGGGTTTACCTCGTAATAGCATCGAGAGAATGACGAGACGTTCGTGCATATAGTGCTCATCTCACGATCTTTTCGAAAACCAGCAAGAATATCAAATTTCTTTACATTATTCGTCTCTTTTTTTTATATTGGAAAAATAATTTTCGTTACACCAGGACGTAACACCGCGTTACCGGACGGTGCTCAGAGTACAACGGCGAACACCACTCTCTGATCCGCCTTTCCTTTTCAAATAAATCGGCCACTGTAACTTCACGATAGGCCACTTCAAGAGACGCTTCGCAGAATCGACCTCCGACGTCGACACCCATAGCCACATCGTCACCAACTGAGCCTCAGGGTTGACTCTGCGAAAGTCAACAGTGCGATGTTTTATCCGGCGCATCGGAAACTCCGGTGCAACTTCTTGCTTCAGTCACTTTAAAATTCTTCGAGCCTCCGAGAACTTCGCAGGACATTTCCACAAACGTGGCCGTCAGTCTTGCTGGCAACGTGCCAGGCAATTCTGACCTCTTCTTCCGGCAGTTCGCATCAAGTTCGACTTCTAATCGATCCCGGTGCTGAACTTTCGTTCATTTCGAAACGTACGGTTCAACTTCTTCGATTGAAACGAATGGCCGCTTCAATTAATATTTTGGGAATTGGGAATCGGTCAGCCGGCCGCACGCGGGGAGGGACCAACATCCTTCTCTCTTCAATTCATGATTCAACGGCCACCTTCACGGTGATAGCGGTTATTTTAAACGCCTTGACGTCCACCCTTCCATCCTTTAGGACTTCAACCGAATGGGACCATCTTCAAGGACTTCTTCTGGCCGACCCTGACTTTCGGAGACCCGGACCAATTGACATTATTTTCGGAGCGGATTCGTATGGTCTTTTGGTCGAATCCGAGGTCATCAAGGGTCAACTATCGAGCCTGTGGCTCAACGAACGCTTCTGGGATGGATCGTACTTGGGGTGGTCGACAATTTAACTGCAAATTCGGTTCGTTTTTAGCACACTTTTATTGATAACGAGGTCGCTTCTTTGCTTTCGAAGTTTTGGAAACAAGAAGAAGTTCCTTCGGACTAGGCCCCTACACTCGAGCCAGAGGAGTCCGTTTGCAAACAACACTTCCAAGAGACACATTCGAGAGACAACAACGGTCGCTACGTGGTTCGGCTCGCCTTCGAATCGTCACTCTCGTCTCTCGGAGATTCCTTTGCGGGAGCAAGACGCTGTCTGCTTCAACTTCTACAGTGACTCGCGACGTACGAATCGTATCGCGAGCTGTACAAGGGATTTCTTCAAGAGTACGAGTTCATGTTGCACATGGCTCGTGCAGTTACAACGGATTCTTCGAGACCAAGGTTCTTCCTTCGTTATCACGGCGTCTTTCGCGCTCAGAGCGCCACGACGAAATTTCGTGTTGTCTTCAACGGGTCCTTCAAAACCACCAGCGGTCTGTTGATAAACGCCATTCTTCACACCAGGGCCAAACTTCAACGGGACACTTTCGACGTACTTTTCTGGGTTCGACGACATCGGCCCATCTTCGCGACGGACGTTACAAAGATGTTCCGTCAAATTTCCGTCTATCCGGATGACCATGACCTTCAGCAGATTCTATGGGTCGATTCGGACAACCAAGTCGTCCCATATGATTTGACAACGGTCACTTATGGGCTGAGCTGCGCTCCCTTTCTCGCTATTCAAGTCATGCTCCAACTTGTCGAGGACGAGGGACATGATTTTCTATTAGCCACTTCATCATTGACGAATGGAAGGTACGTCGATGATATCTTCGGGGGCGCTGACGCACTTCAAGAACTTCAGGAAATTGCCAGGCGACTTCAGGGCATCTGTCAGCACGGCTGCTTCCCACTTCAAAAGTGGACAGCGAATATTGAGGAATCTCCTTACCATGTCACTTCAGAATCTCGAACGGACGCGGTTGCGATCAAATTGGAAGATCCCAATGAGAAACTTCTCGGCCTTATATGGAATTCGAAAGAGGGTAATTCAAGTTTACGCTTCAGCTTAACTTCAATTCGTAAATTTCAAAAAGGACGGTTCTGTCGGAGAATGCTTCACTTTTCAATCCATTGGGCTTTATTTCGCCAATCATAATCACAGCAAAGGTCTTCTTACGAGAACTGTGGTTTGCAAAACTTCATTGGGATGACAAATTGCCGAGCGAACTTCACGGAAAATGGCTAAACTTCAGAGAGAATTCGAGGGATCGCTCCCTCATCTCTCTTCGTCGGTGGCTTCATCTTTCGCTTTCATCTTCTGTGGAACTTCATGAATCTTCGGACGCTTCGCAGCTCGCAATGTCAGCCGTGGTCTACCTTCGATCGACGTTAGCCGAGGGATTAACCACCGTCACCCTTGTCTGCTCGAAGACGAAGGTAGCACCGCTTAAGTGGCCGACAATTTCACGTCTTGAGCTAACAGCAGCTCTGCTACTTTCAAGGTTGATTTCGCACGTTAAGACGACTCTGGAATTATTGGAGGTTCCAGCGTTTCTCTGGACGGATTCTTCAGTAACCTTGACATGGATAACTTCACACCTAGCGTGATGGAAGGATTTCGTACGAAATCGAGACACCTCCGTCCAAGAGCTTACTTCGAAGGCAACACAACGGTTTATTTCTGGCAAAGAGAACCCAGCGGACTGCGCGTATCGCGGGTTTTCTCCGAGGAAAGTTTCGAAACATCGTCTATGATGGGACGAGCCCAAATAGCTGGAACTTCCGCAAGCGTCATGTTCTACTGCTTCAGCCGAACCTTCGTCGCATTGCGACCATGAGCAAAAACCGGGGCTCGCATTTGCGACAACTTCAGAGCAACTTCAAATTTGGAATCTTCTTGAGAGATGCTCGTCTCTCACCCGACTTCTTCGAATCACGGCCATGTGTCAAAGAGCCGTCGCGCGCTTCAAACGCCTTCCTCGTACTTCAACGGATTTTCAACTGACTTCCGGAGATTTAGAGAAGGCTAAATTCTTCTGGATACGTCTCGTACAACGAACGTACTTCCCGGCTGAGGTAAGAACAATTCCAAACGGGGTAACGCTTCAAAATAGTAACCCCCTCACAGCCCTCACGCCCTCTATTGATTAACTTGGGACTCTTCATGTCGGCGGTCAGCTAAGACACTCACTTCTGCAATCCGAGGCAAAACATCTCCCGATTTTGCCTCGGAAGTCATACTTCACGATATTAGTCATTTTAGATGCGCACATTCGGACGCTTCACGGTGGCACACAGTCCACCTTGAGCTTTCTTCGACAATCCTATTGGATCCTCGGAGGTCGAGCTCCGGTTCGAGCGCATATTCTTCGATGCACGACGTGTGTGCGACTTCGAGGACTTGAAGCGCAACAGCTTATGGGTCAGCTTCCGCCTGCCCACGCCATACCTTCGCGAGCTTTCTTCCATTCTGGTCTTGACTACGCAGGGTCCTTTACGATCCAAACATGGCGCGGACGGGGCATGAAACCATACAAGGCTTAACTCGCCGTTTTCGTGTGCTTCGCCACTCATGCCGTACATTTCGAGCTCGTCACCGACTACACTTCAGAGGCCTTCATCGCCGCGTATCGGCGATTTTCGGGGTGACGAGGCATATGTCACACACTTTATAGCGACTGTAGCACGAACTTCAACTGCGCAGATGCGGCACTTCGAGCTCTCTTTAAGGCGGGATCATCAGAAATGGACTCTACAATCATTTCTCTGACCAACCTGGGAACTTCTTGGTCCTTCAACCCCCCGGCAGCACCTCACATAGGTGGAAAATGGGAGGCCGCGGTCAAGTCGGCCAAATTTCATCTTCGGCGAATCATCGGAGACGCCTTGCTTACGTATGAAGAATTTACGACTCTTCTTACACAAGTCGAGGCGATCTTGAATTCAAGGCTTCTTTGTCCGTTGTCGGACGACCCTGAGGACACTTCGCCACTTACACTGGGTCACTTCCCTATCAGAGAGGCATTAACAACATTGCCTGAGCAATCGCTGACTTCACTTCCGGAAAATCGACTTTCAAGATGGCAATTTATTCAAGCCAAACTTCAACACTTCTGGCAGCGATGGTCATCGGAATATCTTCAACGGAGCTTATCTATTTCAAAATAGAGGCATCTTTCGAACGAGATAAAAGTCAGCTCGCTCGTACTAATCACAGGCGAGTGACTTTCACCTTCAAGATGGCTGTTGGCTTGAGTGGTCATCCTGGTTCGGACGGCCTTACTCGAGTCGTAATACTTCGCACGGCAACATCAACCTTCAAGAGACCAACTTCAGAACTAGCAGTACTTCTGGTGGATTCTTCGACGACAACAGTCGCCGAAGGCGGGGAGAATGTTACGGATACGTCATGTCTCGAGAGTTCACACGAGAGGTCAGCAGCTCGTGGCGAGTCGCTTGCTTGAACTCCAAGACCATCGATAAATTTCCCCCACTCTTCTATTCTCCGTTTCGTCAATTTCACGTACAATTAACACGCCTACGTGCTATTCGTTGTCGGTTACTTTTCTTCGGACCACTTTAGATTTATTTTCGGCTTCGGATCAAAGTAATTAACGCGATTTACGCCCGTATCACTTACCCTGATCGTGGGATAGTTTTTCGGACCCTTCGACAAATTAACAAGGACTACTTCGACGAGAAAAATTCGATAGACAATATTCTATCCATAGTAAAGTTTATGATTATTTTTCTCATTGATGGATGATTTGGTTTCGAAAATATAATTTGTGCAGTTCATCGGACAAGCAAATTTATAAATTTATAATGGGAATGAGAAATTTTCATCCATATAAAAGTTGATGATTGTTTCTTTAATCAATGGATGATTTGGTGTCTGGAATATAATTTGTGCAATTCATCGCAAAAGCAAAATTATAAATTTATAATTAGAATAAGAAAATTCCATCCATAGTAAAGTTTATTATTCTTTTTCTCATCGATAGATGATTTGGTGTCTATAATATAGCTTGTGCAGTCCATCGGACGAGGAAAACTGTAAATTTATGTTTATATTTCCTATCAATATTAAGGGGGTCGTCTAGTGTGTAGGCTATTTTTTTAATGCTTTTTTGACGAATTTTTTTTTTTTGACAAACCATTAAAATAATATCATTTATGAATTGTGTATCATTTTTATTAAAATTTAAACGAACTTTGCGAATTTTTTAAAGTGAATGTACTCAAGTTAATCGGAGATACACCGCCCAACAGGAACACATAAGGTGCTCCACTGCTGTCATGATTCTGACCGTTCTGCCTATCAGATTCCAAAAAACCAAACGCCATTCCAATTGTGAGACTTGAGGCTCTACCGTGAACCAAAATAGAGTCAGAATTCCAAAAAAATCATTTTTCGGAGTTTACTCCTTAAGAAACGATATTAAGGCCCCGGTATGCAAATTTTATAGGGAGGAAAATTGAGTGGGGTTTAAAATAGCGAACGATGAGAATTTCAAGGGACCGAAATAGCGAAATTCCAATTAACGAAGGTCCAAGCTGTAGATGGATGTGTTAAGCGATAGCCTGCAATGTAGAAAATAAAAATAGCGAACACAACGACATTGAAATGAATTAATATCGAAAATAATTATAAGACTTGACAAGATAGCGAAAAGTATAATATCGAATAATCGGTATAACGAACATTCAAAAAATCGAGACACGTATTTTCGAATGGCCAATATTACTACTGTTTAAAATTTCGAGTACATAAAAATGAAATCCCCAAAGTTCAATCAATCGAAATGGCGAAAAGCCAAAAGCACGAACGGTCAGAATAGCAGAAACTTATAAAATTGAAAATTTTACTCATAGAAAATTCTTTTTTACAATTTTTTTGAGAGATTTGACTTTTTGCTTCACTTTTTAGAAGGTTTAAAAAAGAATCGTGTAAGACAATGAAAAATGCATTTTTTGAAAACTCTGGAGTGGGGTACGAAAATTCGATGGACCAATATTTCGAAAAGCCGAAATTTCAAATTTCACGATTACGAACGTTCAAATAGCGAAGAGCCGGAAATAGCGAACGGTCCGTAATGTTATAAGTAAAAAATAAGAATACAAAAATATAGAAAGGAATTTTTGTAGAAAACGAATATAAAATATTAAATTGTGGAATTTCCATAATTTTCTAACTGATATCGTCGATATGTAAAATACACAAAAAGTTGAAAATGAACAATTTGGAATCCATTATATCGAAGGACCGAAAATTCGACGCGTGATTATAACAAGCGGCCGAAAAGTAGAACGGCCAAAATGGCAAGCGGGTAAGAAACGTTGAAGAGGCATATAGCATTTTTAGTGCTACCGATTGAAGCTAACAGATGGCGCTACTGTATGCACTGAATAAGCGGCAATAAGCGATACATATTTAACCGTGTATTAGGGGATACTAGCTCGATCGGTCTCGAGTGTTTATACTGTTACGACATTTAAAAACAATTGAAAATTCATAAAATTGAAATTCTTTTTTCATCCACAGTTCCTCGAGTTATGCTTTCACCGGACATTAAAAGGATATGAAAGATCTGTCTTACCGACAAATTTTTGATCAAGTCTTTCTCGTAAATGATTGAGAATTAAAAAAAAAACAAAGTTTCATGCCCTGCGAAAGATACTGATGGAGAGTATGAAATTTTTATTTTGCCCCAAATGTTGCTAATATCTGAGAAAGACTTGTTCGAAAATTGCAGCTATCTCTCTCGCACTCATGTACAAGCCGATGTACTTTCACATTCAGTTTGAAAAAAAATTTAATTCCAATCCGAATACTTTGGTTGATCGTTACTAAATTCAAAAGTAAATATTATTTACCGATAATTAATAATGCCGGGGAGATGACACTCTCGCTGAGAATCTTATCAAAATTTTCGAGATTATAAAAAGACAAAAATGCAAAAAGTCGTTTGATAAGATGGAGAGTTGGTCCTCGGAGCTTTTTGAAGTCACTGATTACGAATCTGCGCTTGAAGTTTAGAAACTCAAGATGGCGGGACAAAAATGCAAAACAATTGCTTAATGAGAGCAAATTTCCACGATTTTGGCGATCACCGATTACGAATTGGCACTAAAAATTTTGAATTTCAAGATGGAGGACCAAAAACGCAAAAAATTACTTGATAAGAGCTAAAGTTGGTATTCCAGGGATTTTGGGGTCGCGCACGGAGAGAAATGATGGTTTTGTCACGAGAGCAAAAGTCGTTTACTAAGCGTTTATTTGTTGTATCAGCAAATCGATATGCACATATAGCAGATTTCATTTGCTCTCGCAGCAAACGAGCATTTGCAACTGTGACAAAAAATGGAGATTCGCAAATCTAGCAAAATAATATGTGAACGTAACAAATGATTTGCTAGTGGTGCATATAAGCTTTGCTAGCGGACCAAATGTGAGCATAGGCGATTTGCTGTATCAGCAACTAGTTCATTTTCTAGGGCATGAAGAAGTTCTAGCATACGTTATTTGTTAATCTAATTCATTATGTTTACTAGCGAAGCCTTACACTATAACCTAATCACGCAAACGACCGATTACCACTTCCTCGATATAATCTCAAAATAAAAGGTATGATAGGCAATCACGATTATGTATAAAATGAATTTGCAGGTTATGTATCCTCTCTCGCTCTCGCATGATTTGATTTTTATTTTTAGCACTGTTTGTTGTCAGATTTTGAGATTATGTCGAGGTCTCAAAACCACTGCGGATATAAGATCTGCATACCGGTTGACATCCTCACCTCTGTAACTGAAGAATTTGCTTTTTAACACAGATAGATTTTCTTGTAATACTGTGACAAATCATAACCCAATAAACCTAATAACCTCTTAACCTAATAAATTAAAAATTTGTACATATATGAAATAAGTTAGATTTTCCTTTCGGAGGACAACTAATATTCATAAAACTCCCTTCGCGCGAAGGAAGTTTTATACATTTCAAAGTTTTCCTTTGAAGAACTA
This sequence comes from Alloplasta piceator, assembly GCA_946863875.1. NCBI lineage: Eukaryota > Metazoa > Arthropoda > Insecta > Hymenoptera > Ichneumonidae > Alloplasta > Alloplasta piceator. Next base: position 24,145,733 of record OX333080.1, read on the forward strand.
TTTTTCACAAAATCCTCATTCTAAATATGTTATAATTGTTTTCTTTGCTTAATGGCAAAATATGAATTTTGCCATTAAGCGAAGGGAGTTTTATACATTTCAATCCCTTCCAAGAACGATTTTTCACAAAATCCCCTTTGCGGATTCTAAATTATCATGAAACTGTTTTCTTCGCCCAATGGCAAAATACGAATTTCGTCATTAATCAAAGAAAGCAGTTTCAAATATTTAATTTAGAATCCGCCAAGGAGATTTTGTGTAAAATATTCCTTGGAATTGAAATGCATAAAACTCCTTTCGCTTAATGACAAAATTCATATTTTGCCATTAAAAATCCTCATTCTAAATATCTTGAAAATGTTTTCTTCGCTCAATGTCAAAATTCATATTTTGCCATTAAGCGAAGAAAACAATTTCAAGATATTTAGAATGAGGATTTTGTGAAAAACAGGACTTCGAAGGAAAACTTTGAAATGTATAAAGCTTCCTTCTCGCGAAGGGAGTTTTATGAATATTAGTTGTCCTCCGAAAGAAAAATTTGACTTGTTCCATATATGTATGAATGTTTAATTTATTTATAATGCAGGTTATGATTTGTCACAGTATTGCAAGAAAACATATCTGTGTTAAACTGCGAATTCTTCAGTTACAGAAATTAGGATGTCAACGTGTACGTCATCGTTCGTGTGCGTTCGTATAGGTAGTTAGATAGGCAGGTATCAGGTTCGTATCCTCCCGACGGAAGAAAATTTTCTTTGACAGAATCAATTTCCTACCCATTCCCAATAACAGAATGTCTACAATAAACTAATTAAGTAGGGTAATATAATATTTTTAATTTGTTTTTAATATTTTTTTTTCTCCTGTTGGTTTTTCTGACGCAATAAAGAGCATAGCGGGGAAAACAATATGACAGTCGTTAGCAAATGAGTTTGTTCTCCTAGCAAATTAAACGATGGCTATGTTGTTTCTCGGCACAGGATTCTAGCACATGATTTGTTGCCATAACCTACCGATTTTACTATAGAGACCAGCAAGCGGTATTTGCTGGCATAGCAAATCAAACTGTAGCATGCCATTCTTGTAACTGCAGCAAATACTTTTGCTGTCACTATATTAACAAACCAATTGCTGCGGTAGCATCCCTACCAATCCACTCAGTCGGAATTTTTGGGTCGGAAATAACGTTTTCGGACGGTCAGATTTCCTCAGTTGGAATAGAGTCGGAGCTCGGTCGGAGAAACCCATTTAGGCCATAGTCGGAATTAATCTTGAGAACGGTCGGAATGGGTCGGAATGTGTCTTGGCGCAAGAATGGTCGGAGCATGGTCTTACGTCAGTCGGATTTTGTCTCGCCACCCTACTCGGTCGGAAGTTGGTTGGAACTGAGTCGGAATGTTTTCCACCTCCCGGTTGGTCGCAAGGCGTTCTGAAGACTGTATGAATTTCTTCAGCTGTGCGACCGGTCTGAAAGCGGGCGAATGTGGGTCCGAATTTCATCGGTGACCACAGAGGGTCAGAAATCGGTCCAACGTTCATTCGTTACCCCAGCCGGTCGGAATTCGATCGGAATTCCTGCCGCTACCCCGCCCAGTCGGAGCTCGGTTGAAATTGGATCGGACGTTCATTCGCTACCCCGGCCGGTCGGAATTCGGTCGAAACTCGGTCGGAGTTTCTTTCGCTATGCTAGCTGGTCGGAATTCGGTCAAAACTTGGTCGGAGTTTCTTCCGCAATCGCGCCCGGTCGGAGCTTGGTCGAAATTGTATTGCAATTGCAATTGAAATGGCAATTGGGTCGGAATTACCATTTTTGGGAAATGCCATCGATTTACATTCATTTGGTAGCCACACTCGAGTGTGGTGGGAATCGAAGGGGAGATTATGAAGTTGGCTGTGCGTTGGGTAGGAAGATTTTTTCATTTTTTCATTTTTTCTTTTTTTTCTTTATCGGGACACAGGAGTCTCGTCGTGGTGTGGGGGGATGTGGGTACGTGGGTATTTTTTTATTTAATATCTACAAAGTTTTGTCTTCACTACATATTGCAACAAAAAAACATAATTTATATATATATATATATATATATATACTAGGGGTTCGTGTGGCTCGGGCGCTACGCGCCCTCGCGTCGTAAAGATTCAACTCTAACCCGAACCCCGACGCCCCGCCCACCCCCTTCCACAACCCCTTCCCACCCTCCCTCGCCCACTCGAGCCTCGATTCCATGGCCAACTTCACCCCACTCGGTTCTTAATTCCATGGCCAGCTTCACTCTGCTTAATCTGTGGCCAACTTCACTCGATCTCGATTCTTGTACACGGTGACGGGGGCGGCGGCGGCGGCGAAATATTTACATAATACAGAGATATATATATGAGGTATTCCAGCCCAAGTGTGTAAACCCGTGACCCTGACCCTCTCGGATTTATTTGATTTTTTTAATATGATCGCATTGAGTCTAAAATACACCCTCATAATTTTTTTAGATTTTTCCAAACATCTCTGATTAAATTTTTTTTTTTTAAACGCTATTTTATAAAAATCTGAACAAATTCTAAAAAAACGGTGATAATATATAAAAATTTTCAAGCTATCACCCGTAGTGGGGACATTTTTTTTCTGTGTTTAACGTATTGGATTTCAAAAAAAAATTTAATTTTAAAAACGCCATGTTTTAAAAATCTAAAAAAATTCTGAAAAAACCGTGAAAATATATAGAAAATTTCGAGCTATCATCCGTAGTGAGCAGATTTTTTTCTGTGTTTTACAAGCTATTAACATTCTCAAAATTCTCAAATAGCTCACCTTGAATAGATAGTCAATGTGGGTACCAAAATAATTCAGTATCTGCTCATGATGAGCTATTTGATAATTTTTTGGAATTTTGAGAACATTAATAGCTTGTAAAAAACAGAAAAAAAATCTGCTCACTACGGGTGATAGCTTGAAAATCTTTATATATTGTCGCGGTTTTTTCAGAATCTTTTTAGACCGCGCCTCTAGCGACAGTTCTTGTCCGAAAATACTTGTCTCAGACAGGAGCACAAGAACTGTGCTTCTATATACGTCTGAATTCGTTGTTTTCGGCTACTTGTTCCCGAGCGCAGCGCAAGGAGTTATGTCTCCGACCGTAGTTACCCATTCTTCGACCGAAAACAGGCGTTCCGACCGTACTCCGACAGTCTCATTTCGGCAAAAAGTCCGACCGTCGTTTTTTCTGATAATAGACCAGTCGGACTACTGTCTGACGACTTCGTAGGGCTGCGTCAGAACGCCATGCCACACAATTTTGTCGCAATCACGACGAAATTACGAAAGCCCGCGCCGGAGCCTTCGGATTTGGGCCATTCGCTCCCTCGCACAAATGTTGAATGGATATACATGTGCGGATGAACATTTCGCTACTTACATTTATACCATAGCCAATGCCGCTATTTATCGGTACCACGTAATATTACCTTCACGTGTATCCCGTGCCGGTTCCTTGCCTTACGCGAGGCGACAAAAGCAAGATGCACGCCGTTTCCCCGAAACCTGCATACATTGGTATGACCAACATTATAATGAAATATAATAACATTACAAAGATTTCACGTTCACAAAGGTACCGACCAACACAATCAACACAATATTTGTCAAAATGATACCTTCGAGAATTATTTTCGATAAAAATAATAGAAAATATGCCCGTATAAACTTTCATGGTGACAGCGACTACGTTGCTGCTGCAATAAAAAACCGTTGTTGCCTTTGTTCTTTCTTCACGAGGTACAACCATGGGAAAAATAACACAACAGAGATGAAACGGAAGTGGAATATTCTTCCCAGAATGTCATAGCTGCTTTTCGAGTGGTGGGTGTAGCACAAAATACGGCGTCAGCAGGCCGCCTCACTCCTAAACCTGCAAACGGTGCTGTACAGTGTAGCGCACATGGTGCGTCGTCATTCTCTCGCGTGCACTGAAATATATTACTCTATTTTTATACGTACCGTTGCCGTCGTGTAATCTTTATTTTGATATTACAAAGACCTATAGGGCAGCGTAATGCGAACACACTGTCTCAGCCACAACCGCGACCACGTTCCGACGACCTTCCGACCCACCGAAGAAAGAGAAAGTGACTCTCTATGACGCGTAGTTAGCGTATCGCGTAACTTGCATCGGCCAATCACATGTCGTCGCGTCATAGGTACCCTATAACGCTGTGTGGAGCGCTGACGATAATGCGCAATACGTATGTGGATGGAAGCTTCTTGAACCGGCAGAACGCAGTAACGCAAACCGGCAGACTGGCTTGTAATTTCACCTGTTTGTTTTCCGTTAATCTATGAACGTACTATTATTGGTTTCTTCTCCACAACAGGGACATTTTCTGTTTTGTAACGTTTTATCATCGTTTGTTTAAATCGTGTGTGTCAGCGCCGTCTTTGTAGACATCGTCACCGCGTGACGAGCGCCCGCGTTGTTCTCGTCGTCATTGTGGGCGGCTTCATCTTACACATCGCGTGGTGTAATAGAAATTGGAATTACAAAGGCGGTATTTGTAAGAATTTTGAACACAATAAATATGCATGAGATGATTTTGCACTTGTTTCTCATCCGCGAAACGTTTGACTCTGACCTACTTTTCTTTTTCTATCACACCTTGATACACCATGCGCTTTTGACCAGTGACGAATAAAAAAGTATCGTAAATTAAATAAGTAAGTTTTGCTTCAAATAATCTTTCTAAAGGGGAGTGTGAAGGCCAACATAATCTAAAAATGTTTTCAACCTATTTTTTTGGAGGTGGCTCGATGGAATAAAAAAAAGGAGTGGGGCCGCCTGCGTAATTAATATGTACAAGTAGCCCCACTATTCTTTTTTTATTACATCAAGCCATCTCCGAGACAAATGTTTTGAAAGTTTTAGCTCTATCTCTCTCGCTCCTAGCAATCTGTTTGACCGGTTAATGATCAGCTTTTCCGACCGTTGAATTTAGCGGTATAGACACGGTCGGATCGACGTTGGAAGGCAGTATGGATATGGTCGGATCGACGTTCACCCATACCACGAAACCGCTTCCGACGTCATCCGACCGTGTTCATACCGCTAAATCCGATGGGTCGGAAGAGCAGATAATTGACCGGTCGGATTATCATCTGACGGATTGGTAGAGGCACGTACGAGAGCGGAATGGCAGGGGAGGGGGGGGGGGTTTATCCCCCCCTTAAGGCTAACCCCCCCTCCTCATTGGAAAACATACTGGAAAAAATGGAAGGAACACAAAAATTCCCTCAATTCTGAGTGGTTTTTCACAATGCTGTATCTCCGTCAAAAATAGTCGCATCGAAGTCTATAACATTTTTTTTCTGGCAAATGTAAACTCCAAAAAATACCAAGTTTCATTTCATTAATTTATTGTTTTTTTTTGTTAAACTAATAAACCTAACAGTTTAGATTAATAAAATAATTTCGTACAGATTGATAGATATACTGTAGAATACAATTATAACATAAAAAACAGTTTTTAGTCAATAAATAATAAAAAGTAAAACAAATATCCAAAAGATATATTTTTCAAAAATATTGCGGAATCACATGTTAGCTAAGAGTATGCGAAAGGTCTTGAACTATTGGATTTTGCTTCCATGCTGCTGCGATTATTTATTATTTGTCACACGGGAAATATCTGTCGGAAATTCCGAGGCCTGCTGGAACATTGAGAAAATTATCTGATAAGGACAATGTTTCACCTGCGATTCGAGAAGACTGTTCAGAAAAGCGTGTAGTTGCCAGAGCTCCCGCGAGAGACCCTCAGTGAACGGTCAAGCTCTCGCTGGACTCTGCAATACCCGTGGCTCGCGTGACTCTATCCCCTCCAAACGGCGGCTCGCTCGCGGGCGATCAATCATCGCCTCGTCACTTCGTTCTGGCGAGCCCTTCGGTTCTCATCGATTTTGGCCAACTTTCATTTTCTCAGGTTCAAATATTTCTTTTCACGAGCTCTTGGACGATTTACGACCGGCCAAAAGCGAAAACGGTTTGGCTTCACGCGGTAGCTTCACGGAAAGTATTCACTTCGATTCGGTGCGGTTTTCTTCGAGATTTTGCGCGGATTCATTTTTCACGCGACACGTGGCGTCGTACGCGACGTCCGCCATTTTCCGGCATCTCTTCGAGTGAGCGTGAATATCGCCACGGCGAAAAGAACGATTTATTTGAACATTATCCTATTTTTTGGAACATTAAACCATTTTTTAATAAAGAGCGAGATATTATGTGCACGCGAGTGAGTTTTTTCTTCGTTTGCAACGAACTTCCGGCCACTTCGATCCCTTCGCTTTCCCATCTTTTTCGCCCAATTTCCCAACCAGTCAATTCAGGCATTTTTCCGAACATGGTCTTTCGAGCTGGATCAGGAAATTGGCGAAAATTGTGAAAATTAAACGGTGATTTTCGAGAAACTTCGAGTTCGTTGCCGGCGAGCCACACGTGGCCAGTGCACGCGCACTGGAAACGTCGAGAGAGCGCCTCTTCCCGTGCGCGCGCATTCTCTCTCGTCGCTTCGCCCGCACGAGCCTCGTGGCAGTCTCTCTCTCTCTCCCTTTCGTGAGATCGTACTCAGCTTGTCCGTTACGTTCGGTGCTTCGTCGGTGCTTCGAGCGTACGCGTATAACGGATATTCTCGCTCTGCGAGTGTGTGCGCGTATCACGTCACTTTCTTGAGCGCAGTGGGTTAACACGGACATTTTCGCATAACGAGTGTGTATGCGTAGCTCGTGATTTTTCGCCCCTTTTTCGCGATTATTGTGATCTTTCTGGATATTCATTCGACGCGTCTCACGAAAATTCTCGATATTCGAGTGTGGGTGCGTGTCACGTGATTCTTGGTGCGCTTCGGGACTTTCCTCGCGTCGCATTCACGGGGGTTTCGGACATTTTCGGCACCTTTACTGGTATTTCGGCATTCTTCGCTACGCATCCCTAAACTCTCGTGAATCGACTTTGTTCGCGTATTTAATCGTTTTTTTTGTTCTTTTTCGTGCGCGTTACACAAACATTCTCGTCGCCGAGTGTGTGCGCGTACTTCGTTTTCTTCGGTTTTTTGGTTTTTGGTTTTTTTTTCGTGCGCATTACACAAACATTCTCGTCGCCGAGTGTGTGCACGTACTTCGTTTTCTTCGGTTTTTGGGTTTTTTCCGTGCGCGTTACACAAACATTCTCGCCGCCGAGTGTGTGCGCGGACTTCGGTTTCTTCGGTTTTTTTTTGTTTTTTTTTTATTTTTCTTCAAGTGCGTCACACGAACATTCTCGTCGCTGAGTCTGTGCGGGTACTTCGTGTTTTTTCTGGCTTTTTCGAGTGCATCACACAAACATTCTCGTAACATCGAGTGTGTGCGCGTTTTTCGTAGTTATTAATCTTGTGAGCATACGCTCGCTACAGACAGTCTCGATCTTCGAGTTTGCTTGCGTATCGCGACTTCGTCGTCGCTTCCGTCATGGCGACTAACGTCGCGAAGATGGAACGTCGAATTGCAGGGCTCCTCAGTACCTTCAAGAGCATCGATGGCATCGCTGAGAAGACCGTCTCCGCAACTCCTCAGACGATGTCCGAAACCCTGGCGTTGACTCGGCTGGACCTTCTTGAGGCTAATTGGACGCGCTTTCAGTACGAGCACGCCGGTTTACTGGAGATGAACTGCGAGAACCTCGCAGAACACGAATACTTCATCGATGAGGTCGAGGCTCAATGCCAAAGTGCCTACGAAAGCGGTGAGTCTCCTCGTCATCAAGGAGCACTTTGAGCGGACCGAGCCCACTGGAGCCAACGTCGCTGATCTCTCGGCAATCGCGCCTAACGTGGGACGACGAACGCTTCCGGACATCAAACTTCCGGTTTTCGACGGAGACTTCAGGACTTGGCACTCCTTCCATGACCACTTCGTTTCAATGGTTGGCAACAATTCGGATATCACTTCGGTTGAAAAGATGCACTACTTGCGCACTTCTCTCAAGGGCGAGGCAGTGCAGCTGATCGACAATCTTCCAGTCTCTTCTAAGTCGTTCGCTTCAGCCTGGGACACCCTTCAAGAGAGGTATGAAAACAAGCGAATCTTGATCAATTCACAGTTTGATAGATTTCTCGGCATCCCTCGAGTCACTGCACGGTCCGCCAAGGCGTTCAACAACCTCATTAACACCACAGCTGAGGTTACGAACGCTCTTCGGGCGCTCGACGCTTCGGTAGATCATTGGGATCTTGTGCTGGTTCACTTCCTTGCGTCATAGCTTGACCAACATCTTCGAGAGCAGTGGGAGGTAAAATTGGGCGCTTCGACCGACCCTGCGACTTTCGCACAGTTTCGGTCATTCCTCATCGCTCGTGCCAGAGCTCTTGAGAGTCTGGAAGCGCGGACTGCCGATGCGACACCTCAGATGGCCTCTTAATCCCAAGGTTCTCGCGCCTCGCGAGCTTAAACGTCTCGCCAATCAACCAGCGCAAAGGCGTATACTTCACGGACTGGGGGCTCCTCTGAAAGGTCAGAGAAGTAAGAAAAGCCCTCGGACCTAGACAAGAAGTCCGCTGCGGCGGTTCTTTCGAAGGGCCCTCTTCATCTGGGGGGGTTGGCCACCCAACAGTGTCACTTCTGCCTCAAGGGACACTTCATCATCTCATGTCCGCTCTTTCGGCAGGAGAGCGCCAAAGAGCGACGCGAAGTAGCAGAGCGACGGTGGCTTCGCTACAACTGCCTCGGGCCGCATTGACAAATTGCCGAGTTGATAAGCGGTGCTTCGAGTGTGGAGAAAGGCATCACACTCTACCCACCTCGGAGCAAAGAAGAATTCGGGCGCTTCTAACCGTCAGGCCGCCGTCTCGACACCAACGGCAACATCGTCGTCAAACCAGTCTCAGGCTTGACTCCGGGAAAGTCACCAATGCGACGGAACTTCTAGTCCCTTTAACCAAGACTCGATTGGTCTTACTTCTCTCGGCAGTTCTTCTACTTCATCAGCAACACTTCGAAGCGCTTCTTCATCTTCAACTTCGACATCGGCGCATACGGCGTCACTGCAGCGAGCTCTTCGACCTGCAGTCTTCTTGGCGACGAGTCAAGCCATGGCCTCTTCACTATCGGGCTCTTCACAACGGATTCGTATTCTAATTGACCCTGGTGCCGAGCTATCTTTCGTATCGGAGCTAATTGTGCAGCTTGTTCGCCCCAAGCGCGTGTCAGCCTCGCTGAATATTCTCGGCATTGGCAATCAATCAGCAGGTTGCACGCGGGGAGCTGTCAAAATCAGGCTTTCTTTAATACACGATTCGGCTCTTTTCGTCAACGTCACAGCCTTTGTGCTAAAAGTCTTGACAGCGTCACTTCCGTCATTCTCGTTTAATGGGAAATGGGCGCACTTTCAAAATCTTAAACTTGCCGATCCTGATTTTCAGACGCCAGGGCCGATCGACATCATCATCGGAGCTGTTTCATACGGCCTCCTCATCGAATCAGACGTGAAAAAAGGCCGACAACTAACCCGATAGCGCAACGGACTCTTCTCGGATGGATAATACTTGGTCCAGTTGACGCTTCAACTTCAACTTCAGTTCGGATTCAGCACGCCTCCGTCGATAATGATGTTGCGTCACTTCGTTCAAAATTCTGGGATCAGGAGGAAATTCCGTCGGGCTCAGCCCCTTCATCTGAGCCCGAGGATTCCTCCTGTGAGGAACACTTCAAGGAAATGCATGCACGAGACGTAGACGGGCGATATACAGTCCGTCTTTTCTTTAAAACTTCACCATCGTCTCTCGGGGATTCCTTCACGGCAGCTCGGCGCTCCCTTGTTCAACTTCAGAAGAGGCTCTCGCTCAACGCAAGTTATCGAGAGTTGTATCACGGCTTTCTTCAGGAGTACGAGACGTTGTCTCACATGATGCAAGCTTCCGCTGGGCCAGCTTCAACCCCCGTGTACTATTTGACCCATCACGGTTTTTTCGGGCTCACAGCACCACCACCAAGCTTCGAGTGGTCTTCGGGACACTTTTGACGCTCTTCTTTGGATCCGATGGCATCGCTTCATCTTCGCAACGGACATCACAAAGATGTACCGTCAAATCCAACTTCATTCGGATGATTGGAACCTTCAACGGATCCTGTGGGTTGATGAGCAGGAGCGCATCATCCCCTTCTGCCTCACCACTGTCACGTACGGCCTTAGTTGTGCCCCGTTCTTGGCCATTCGAGTCATGCTTCGACTTGTCGAGGATGGGGGGCACAACCTTCCATTGGCGGTACTTCCGTTGACGAAGGGCAGGTACGTCGATGATATCTTCGGAGGTGCAGATTCAACGGCGAAACTTCAAGCATCTTCACGTCAACTTCAAGAGATCTGCAACCGAGGGGATTTGCCACTTCAAAAATGGTCGTCAAACTCGACGGAACCTCTTCAAACCATTGGCAGTTCCGACTCACTATCCAGTGCAGTCGTCATTCAACCAGAGAATTCCAGTGTCAAACTTCTTGGTCTCGTTTGGAACCCCCAAACTGACCACCTCAAGTTCACGCTTCAGCCGACCTTCAGTCATCGATGACAAAGCGGACAATCCTCTCGGAAACCTCTTCTACCGATTTGTGACCTTCTGGAGCGATATTCTTCCCTAAATCGGCTACTTCGAATCACGGCAATTTGCAAAACGGCTTTTGTCCGCTTCAGGCGAGTTCCACATACTTCCATGACCAACTCAATTTCACCGGGAGACCTGGAAGACGCAAAAGTTTTCTGGATATGCCTCATCCAACAGTCGAACTTCACTGCTGGGCTACGGATAATTTCAAGCGGAGCGACACTTCATCGGAGCAATGCAATGGCCGCCTTCACACCTTTCATCGACCAACTCGGAATCTTTCGTGTGGGCGGACGCCTCAAGCATTCGATCCTTCACTCCAAGGCAAAACATCCACCTGTTTTACCTCGGAATTCACGGCTAACAACACTGATAATTTCAGACGCCCATCTCCGGACTCTTCACGGCGGCACACAAGCAACACTGGCCTATCTCCGCAGATCGTACTGGATATTGGGTGGTCGAGCGCCAGTACGATCATATATTCTTCGCTGCACCACTTCTGCATGGTTTCGAGGCCTCAGAGCTCAGCAGTTGATAGGGCAACTTCCCTCGCCACGAGTCACACCTTCACGTACGTTCCTTCATTCTGGCTTGGATTATGCCGGGCCCTTCACGGTTAAGACTTGGCGAGGAAGAGCAGCAAAAACATACAAAGGTTATCCCGCAGTTTTTGTCTGTTTTTCTACTTCAGCGGTGCACCTCAAATTGGTGACTGACTACACTTCAGAAGCCTTCATCGCAGCATATCGGTGGTTTTTTGGTCGACGGGGCATTTGTCACACGCTGTATAGTGACTGTGAAACGAACTTCAGCGGTGCAGATGCCACTCTTCAGGCTCTCTTCAAGGCTGGTTCAATGGAAATGAACTAAACTATCTCCGCATTAACCAGCCTTGATACAAAGTGGTCCTTCAATCCCCCGGCAGCCCCTCACATGGGTGGAAAATGGGAGACTGCCGTGAAATCGGCAAAATACTATCTTCGGCGGGTCATCGGTGAGACTGCCCTTACGTATGAAGAACTTACGACTCTTCTCACGCAAGTCGAGACAGTGCTTAATTCAAGGCCGCTTTGTGCTCTCTCGGACGACTCGGAGGATTTGTCATCCTTAATTCCGGGTCACTTCATCGTCGGTGAGGTACTTACCACAGTGCCCGAGCCATCTCTGACCACAACGGCGGAATCTCGGTTGTCTCAGTGGCAACCTCTTCAAGCACGGCTTCAGCACTTCTGGCAGAGATGGTCAAGAGAGTACCTTCATCAAAGTCTCTCTACTTCAAAATGGCATCATCATTCTAATGAGATCCGAGTGGGGTCACTCGTTCTCATAACCGACGAAAGACTTCCTCCGACGCGGTGGCCACTCGCGCGGATCCTCGAACTTCACCTTGGCGAAGACGGCTTCACTCGAGTCGTTACACTTCGGACGGCAACTTCCACCTTCAAGCGGCTGATCGCAAAATTATGCGTTTTGCCGACGGACTCTTCGTCAACGGAGTTTGCCGAAGGCGGGGAGTGTGTTCAGAAAAGCGTGTAGTTGCCAGAGCTCTGCAATACCCGTGGCTCGCGTGACTCTATCCCCTCCAAACGGCGGCTCTCTCGCGGGCGATCGATCATTGCCTCGTCACTTTGTTCTGGCAAGCCCTTCGATTCTCATCGATTTCGGCCAACTTTCATTTTCTTGGGTTCAAATATTTCTTTTCACGAGCTCTTGGACGATTTACGACCCGCCAAGAGCGAAAACGGTTTGGCTTCACGCGGTTGCTTCACGGAAAGTATTCACTTCGATTCGGTGCGGTTTTCTTCGAGAATTTGCGCGGATTCATTTTTCACGCGACACGTGGCGTCGTACGCGACGTTCGCCATTTTCCGGCATCTCTTTGAGTGAGCGTGAAAATCGCCAAGGCGAAAAGAACGATTCATTTGAACATTATCCTATTTTTTGGAACATTAAACCATTTTTTTAAAACGAGCGAGATATTGTGTGCACGCGAGTGAGTTTTTTCTCCGTTTCCAACAAACTCCCGGTCACTTAGTTCCCTTCGCTCTCCCACCTTTTTCGCCCAATTTCCCAATCAGTCAATTCAGGGATTTTTCCGAACAAAGACAGTGACCAAGACTGATAAAATGTGATTCTGCAATATTTTGGAAAAAAATATCTTTTAGATATTTGATTTCTTTTTCATTATTTATTTATCACAATCTGTTTTTTATGTACTTTATATATATGGGCCAGAACGCCAATTATGGACGTCGGATCCGGCCTAACCCCCTCAGATCTTTTCGCAATTTTTTCAGCCGAAAGTCTTCATCGAAAAACAGAATTCCAAATTTTTTCAGATGTTTTCTCCTTTAACTTTCGCAGTTTTCCGTCCAGTTTTACGATTCTTGTTTTATTCATTCTGATTTGCTATCTTCCACCAGAATAAACAACATTTCAAAAAATAGGCTTTTCGCGTGAAAAACTCGCAGCTTTCCAAGAAAAAATTGTTTTATTGTTCATGCACTTGGAAAGCTCTTAAAATGGAGCTAAAAACCTAAAAAGCTGTTTTTTGCCCGTTGCTTAAATTTTGAAAAAAAATTTCAATATTTTTTTCGAAAAGCTAAGATAATTTTACATGGAATAAGTATTTTTTAAGATGGGATCCTTATAAACATACGAGAAATCAATGAATGAACAAACCCTGATTTTATTTATTTCTTTTTTTTTGCCATCTTCACAGAGAGAAATATTTTTGTTACGACAGCACACCGCACGCTACCGCAGCAAATTTCCTATGTTAACATAGTGGCAGTTGGAGGGGAAAAAATTTCGAAAAAGTTGATATTCTGTTTTTCGATGAAGATTTTCAGCTAAAAAAATTGCGATCCGATCTAAGGAGGTGAGGCCGTATCCGACGTCCATATCTGGCGCTTTGGCCCACATATATATACTATATATAATAAAATTGAACTGAGATTTGTTTGAAAGTTCAGATTTTTTCAGAAAAAAAAAAGTTCTTGTCTTTCTTCAATTCGATAATTTTTGGTTACTGCATCTCTGGTCTCAAGTCTATAAATTTATACAAATAATCGAGTCTTATAATAAAGTGTTGTTCCTAAAAATATTTGTTAAAATTACTATAAAATTGGTGATTGATATTTGCCTGATTTAATTTTTGACTGTGGCAAAAAAATGTTGTTGTTATTTTAAATATGAAATATTATTTTTAATCAATACAAATTGTGTAAACATGAGTTAAAATACAAGAAGTAAACCTTGAAACATATGAATAAAGGGCATAGGGGGATAAGCATGGTGAAATGGCCCCGGGCAAATATTTAATCGCTACTTCGAGGATATGTAGGTACTAATGAAAGACAATAACCCTCCAAAAATCAGACGTCTAACTCAACGCGATTTCGAGTAAATCAATAAATACTGAAAAATTGAAAAACTTTTTTTTCTCAGGAACGGCTTAATCAATTTGAATATAATTTTAGTATGTTATAGGGATACATAAAAGCTTTCTCCAGAAAAAGTAACAGCCATATAGGGTCTTATTATCCTGTAAAAAAAAAAGTTTTTTTCAAAAAAACTTTTTTTTAAGCATGATATGATTTTATCAAAATTATGAAATATTTTTTTTTCGAAGCTTCATACTCTTTTATATAACATATATTTTTTTCGATTCTCCCGGATTGGTGCGCCGCATTGAAAAAAAATAAAAACTGTTTTTAATATGAATTTTCTATTTCTTTGACAATTATTGGTCGTTATTTTATAATAAACAATCGATATATTATAAATTTAATCGAAAAAAAATAAAAATTATTTTGGTAAAATTGGTAAAACAAATTTTACATCAGTTGATTAATTTTTATTAATTACAAAAACAATCAATAACGGTTCTTTTATAATTGACTATTTATTAATTAACTTAGATCAAATTGGATATTATAATGAACACAGAAATTTTAGATTATTTACATTATTTACATTATTTACATTATTTACATTATTTACATTATTCAAATTATTTACATTATGTACATTATTTACATTATTTACATTTTTAACATTATTTACAAGAATAATTACTCCGCGATACAATGAAAAAAAATAAAATAAAGCATGTAGGACAATTGTACACTGATTTTCAGTCTTCATCACTGTCTTCTTCTATTACAACATTCGTTTGATCATAATCGAATAGTTTGTTCAAATATTGAGCTGGCATTGGAATCTGCGATAAATATCTTCCATATGCTAAATAATAAATAATTGCTGCAATGTGGGAACAGCAACCAACAGTTCTTCGCCCATTTGCACATTCACAGCTATACCTGGATATACCTGTACATCCTATACAATTCCGTTTGTATTCTATGAAACATCTGTATTGCTTCCTGCTTATATGACGTGACTGAACTAATATTTTTAAGATATTAGTTTTATCCTTGACGTATTGAAGATTTAAATTCCCTGATTCATCAATCATTTCTGCGAGGTATGAAATTGCCTGCTTAAATTGATAAGAACCAGTGAATAAAATCTTTAATTCTTTCACTGTCATTTCTGGAAAGTCAGTCAAATCACTTGTTGTTATCGTTTGAAAAGGAAGCTTCTTACGTTGCCACTTGTTTTTTTCTACTTCATCAGCTAAAGTATTTTTCATGAATTTTTGTGAATCCATCCTTTGAATGACTTCATCAGAAAATTCTAAGTCAGAATCGAGTCGCTTGTTAAACTTGTTGTGCAGAAATGAGGCAATTTTATAGTAGTTTCCAATTTTTGGAATCATTTTATTGTCAAACGTGTGATCGAGCAATTGATATTTTTCTTTTATCATCCCGTGGGTCGCTTCAACCACCCAACGACCCTTGGTTACATATTGTGACTCATTCGATTCTTCTGTGGTTAATTGGTTACGTCTTCCTTTTAATGCTGGCATTAGAACGCGATAGCCTTTATTTTCTAAATGTTCTTTCACGTCGCGGAAACCACGATCAACAACAAAAACATCTCCAGGCGTTATTAATGAGCTTAAACCTTCAGGATCGTCAATAATGTGTTTCATTATTTCAGCGTCGTTTTGATTCGCGTAATAGGGTCCCATCATATTTACTATATATCCGTTTGTTGTACAAATAGTGAACGGTTTGCACAGCGAAGTTTATTTTGACCAGAATAAGATTTACGCTGATAATCGTTATTCGAACTTTTTTGGTGGCGCGCGTAAGTTCCATCACAAATCAAAATGAGTTTATCATCGATATCAGTATAAAGTTTCTTTGCAGTCGAAGATGTTTGATTATGTATAAGGTCATTTCTCGAAGCCGCCGGAAAACCAAAATATAAAGGAAGTATGTCATTTTCAAAGCATTGAATTATCTGAGCTGAATAATGAGACACTAGCTGCTCTTCTTCTAGTTGTAAAATAGATGATATCAACTTATTAGAATTTCCAGTTCTCAGCTTGAATAAAAATACAATTAGTGCTTGAGTGACACTGCGAGTCTCAGTATTACGCATAGATGTGAAAAGACCTCGTAGCTCAATCAAGTTTTCCCAAGTGATACCAGTGAAAACATAGAGTTGCTGGTCTGACAAATTGAAGTCACTTATTCGATCAAGTAGAGTAGAATCGCATTCGACAGCAACGTTGTCCATGGTCTCGAACAATTCTGATGCCGATATTAAAGTCCAATTCGAATAAACTTTGATCATATTCAGATCATCTTCGTAGAAACGTTTGTGAATAAGATGTTTTTCACAGCAACGATTCCGTTTTGGAATGAAGATTCGGTTCTTCACAAATGATTGCATCCTAGCATTTTGCGGGACAACAATCAAATCTTTGTCAACAACACAACAAACACAACAATATTTGTGCGTGGCAACTGTTCTCTTCATGCAGATCGTAATGTACTCTTCATTTTCGACAGGTTTCAAGTTCATTTTAAAGGTTCGATCTTCAGAACTTGATTGAGAGAGACTCAATTGAGATAAACTGGACTCTGATTTCTCTAATTCTTGACTGGTAATTACTTCAGACGCACTATCAGCAGAATTTCCAACCACTGTTTCGTCGACTTTTCGTTTTTTATATTTTGTCATTCGACAAGCAGCACGTATAACATCCCCAATGTAAATTTCAGTGTCAAAACATGGCGAGAATTCATCAACGTCTTCTTCTGATGATATGAGCTTGTGATTACCCACAGTTTTTCTTATATAAGTAAAGCATATACAGCACTGAGCGGTATTCGTTTTAGACGATGACATTTTTAAGACAGTTAAAAACAAGAGCGACAGAAAACTTTATTCCACTAGTTGTAACAGAATTTTTTCAGACGTCTAGTACACTGGACTCCTTCGCACACTGAACTTCCGGTCTCCCGGCACCTGATCTTATTCTCAATTTTCGCGGCCTTGCCTGGACGCACGCCGTGTCGACAAAAAACTCGGGAGTGTGCGTGTATATATGTGTTTACATTGGCGCATCATATATGTTTACACTCATCCAATATCGAGTTCAGAGCGCTATATCTATATCGCGAGGTCAGCAGCAGACCGGGAGTACAGTGTTATTTGACCACCACGGATTTGACCTCTTCGTATTTGACAGAGGCGGCACATTTTGTGGCACCTCATGGCGCCTACTCAGGGCCGGCGTAAATAGCATGGAGTGTGGGTGTGTTTTTTCTTTTTTAAAAGTGATTACAGTAGACACGAAATATCACTCTTTCACTCACTGTCATTGATTGTTTTTTTTAATTAGTAAGAATTAATCAACTGATGTAAAATTTGTTTTACCAATTCTACCAAAATAGTTTTGATTTTTCAAAAATAAAGTTTATCATATATCGATTGTTGTTATATGATAACGACCAATAATTGTCAAAAAAACGGAAAATTCATATTAAAAAACAGTTTTTATTTTTTTTCAATATGGCGCACCAATCCGAGTCAATCAAAAAAAATATATGTTATATAAAAGAGTGCGAAGCTTCGAAAAAAAAATATTTCATAATTTTGCTAAAATCTTATCATGATTAAAAAAAAGATTTAAAAAAAAAACATTTTTTTTTACAGGATAATAAAACCCTATATGGCTGTTAATTTTTCTGGAGAAAGTCTTTATGTATCCCTATAACGTCCTAAAATTTTATTGAACTCGATTAAGCCGTTCCTGAGATAAAAAAGTTTTTCGATTTTTGAGTATTTATTGATTTACTCGAAATCGCGTTGAGTTAGACGTCTGATTTTTGGAGGGTTATTGTCTTTCATTAGTACCTACATATCCTCGCAGTAGCGATTAAATATTCGCCCGGGGCCATTTCACCATGCTTATCCCCCTATGCCCTTTATTATTCAAATTGATAAATCATGTAAAGAATCGATATTTGAAAAAAAAAATCGAGTCAAAAATCGATAATTTTTTTTCAAAAAAACATCGAAACATCTATAAATCGGCGAAAAAAATTAATTCAATTGTTTTTCACTGTAAAATATTCTCTTTCGTTTTTGATCAGCCGTTTATTAGCAAAAAATACGGTTTACTGGAAATACGGTAAAACCTCAGATAACTTAATTCGACGGGACTAGGAACCTCGTATAACTTACATTTCCCCTTTATTCTCCTACTCACGTCTCTAAGCGCATGTGTACTGTCATGTTGGCAATTCGCATACCATTTTTTTGCAGTGGAACTTCTTTGGGCGCGGTAGGGCTGTAAATTCGTTCGGACTGCGTCATCAAAATGAGTGACCCAGCGAGATAAGATTCTCCCCTCCTAGCAGGCAGCTGAGAGGGGAGAATGCGATGCTACTCTCTCTCGACAGGCAGCTGGAGTGGAGAATGGGAGCGTCGCTTCTATACACTCTCAATTCTCGACAGGAGCGATTCTCCCAATGCATCATACATACTCTATGAACATGCGCAGTGTGTAGTGTGTGTATACGTGCCAGATATCAGCAGTTATATTTTCATACGCATGTTCGGAAAATATTATCAATTTTTTGAAAATGAATAATTTCGAAATCTAAATTTTCAGTTACCCGACAATGGTTAATGAAAAAAA
The DNA here is from genome assembly GCA_946863875.1 of Alloplasta piceator. NCBI lineage: Eukaryota > Metazoa > Arthropoda > Insecta > Hymenoptera > Ichneumonidae > Alloplasta > Alloplasta piceator. The sequence goes on from OX333080.1 coordinate 24,164,406, forward strand.
TTAAATTTCCAAGTATCCAAATAATTAGTAATTGGTCGGAGCATAATATCAATTACTCAGAAAAAGGGTAATTGGTTTGAAAATATTTCCAATTATCCGAACGATCGATTATTGGTATGAAAATTTTTCAGTTATCTGATCAATGAGTAATTGATATGCAAATTTTCCGGTTAGACAAATCATCGGTAATTGGTCTCAAAATAATATCAATTATTTCGAAAACTGCGTAATTGGTCTGAAAATATTTTCAATTATTCGCAATAATCGGAAAGAGGCCGAAAATTAATATCAATTTTTCAGAAGAATGGGTAATTGGTCTGAAAATATTCTCAACTATCCAAATAATCGGTAATTGATCTCAAAATAATATCAATTTTTCAGAAAAAAGTTGATAACTGATTGAAAATTGTAGGGATAACAGATTTGTAGAGATACACTGAAATTCCGGTTTAGTGCCGCCCGATTCAGTGCCACTTTAATCTGATTATATGATCAACGACCTCGCGCTCTGAGCCATGCAGGGCCGTGACCATCGACTCCGGTACCTTCAGAGATGAGGCATAGTAATTGCTCTATTCAGCCGCGTATACACTCCCCAACGCCGAGACAAAACATTTTCATCTTTCGGAACTACGCTTCCGCACGTCGAGACAAAACATCTCCATTTCCATTTTGGGGCCCGTCTCCCAAATTGTTACAGCACTATGTTTAACAGCGCTCGAGTTTCGTCTTATATCAATGCGATCGATAACCCTTCGTTTAGTGCCAGCTCCCCCCGAGTTCAGCACTCAACCGGGATTTCAGTGTATATAGTGTTGTATACACGCATATGCAGGCACAAAGAGGTATATGGAGGTAAATAGACAAATATAGAGATATATATCTATGTATCTCTAATCACTCCTATTTTTTTAAGGATACATTTTCAATAAATTATCCTAAAAAAAATAATTGACAATGAATACAACAAGCAATGCATACAATGTACTTCATCTCTAAACCTAAGAAGTTTTACTTATAACGCGTGGTGTTCCACGCACCGATTTTTCTCGTTGAATAGTTGGGCACTTTATTTAGAAAAATATTAAAATAAGGATAACTGATTGGAATAATTGCGATTTACTTCCAGCCCAAAGGGCATAGCCGAATGAGCATGTGAAATCTGCCCCCAGCGATTTTTGAAATTTCACATGACTGATCGATTTCTAATTGAAAAAAAACATTTTCCTGAAAATTTCAAATTTTTAATCGAAAAAGTGACGACATAATTTCAAAAAACGTGTTTTTCAGGATATATTTTATTGTAACTATTCTACTGAATAATTTTGACGAATTTTTTTTGCTAATAATTATCAATAAGAAAAGTAGTATTGGTAACCGTCTGGCGCCCCTCACTCCCATCCCCACTCCTACCCCCACCATGCGGCTTCCCCCACCACAATAATTTTCCTCCACCACCGGTAGAGAAATATTATCGTGATGTTGAGAACGATAGTGAGGAGAGAAGTGGGGGTAGGCGGGGACGTCAGACGGATACCAATGCTTTTTTTATGCTGAAAATGCAAAAATTGTCATTAAAGGAATATAGGAACAGTCTGAAATAACAACACAGATTTTTCAGTATAATTATTATATTTTATTTACCCAATTTCCCATAATAGCTATATAGTGCAACCCATTTTTATCGACGCATACAACATCCCTGCGTACAAGAAAATCCTCGCTCGATAAAACCACCGTTCTCGATGAATGATTTATTACCATTGTTTTTATCTGCTCGTTTCGTTGTTGAAAAAGCGTTGTAATATTCGCGCACTAATTTGTCATTTTTTCGTGTATTATCGCTGAAGAGATTGTTAAATCGAGCTATACTAATACCAGAAGACAGGAAATGCAAAAAAATAATACAAAACTGTCCACACACATCCGATGTATCACTGTGGAGCTGCTTGTTGTTGCAGCGAAAGAACTTGCAATTTCTCCGGAGTCCTGCGATGTGCTGCGGTATGATTGGTGGTAATCCATAGCTGTCAAAGTACCAGCCTCTGCCATCTCGATCGACGTACATGGTGACCCAGTGCTCGCCTGGTTTGGTGTGCTCATCTGTATTGACTATTATTCCCGCGGGTTTAGTCCGTACACGTGGAATCTCGTCAGCCGGAAATACTCCTGTAGTTGCGACGGGTAAAACTCGTAGAGCTTCTCGTATTTCAGCTGAGTTCATACTCAGCGGCGAAACGACCTCAGTAGTAGGTGTACCACTATGGGGCCCCCCACTCCTATCCCCACTCCTACCCCCACCATGCGGCCTCCGCCACGACAATAATTTTCCCCCCACCACCGAGGAAGTTTATTGCGGTGCAGAGAACGATAGAGGGGGGGAGGAGTGGGGGCAGGCGAGGGTCCCATAGTGGCACATTTTTCAAATTTTTAGAAAGGCGCCTGTCCAGTCGTGTTTGTTCTGGAGATACGCCCTTCACACACACAATTATTTTTAAATTTTACTCACCATGCACTTCTTCTCTCTTCTCATCTTCGTCCTCCTCCTCCGCCCCTTTCTCACAGGGACTTTATTTTCCGCGCAATGTTCACGCACACATGTACACTTTTTGCAATTTCACACTATTTATTTTTAATTCATTATTTTTAAAATTTTTACATTATTATTTTTTTCACACTTTTTAGTTCCAAATTATTTTCAATTCATTGTTTTTATAATTATTTTCGCGCAATGTTTTTCATGCGCAACACATTTTTACACAATGATTTTTTTTCACACGCTTAATTTTTCATCATGATCACTCTCTTATCCTTTTCAGCACAATGTTTTTACACTTTTTAGTTTTAAATTATTTTCAATTTATTATTTTTATATTTGTTTTCTTTTTTACATTATTTTTGCGCAGTGTTTTTTCTTTTTACATTTTTCACGCATTGTTTTTATCGCGATATGTTTTCACGCTTTTTTTAGTTCTAAATTATTTTCAATTAATTATTTTCTTTTTCGCTCATTTTTGTCGCGATATTTTTTCACACATTTAGTTATAAATGATTTTCGCGCAATGTTTTTTACATTTTTTCCGGCAACGTTTTTTCTTTCGCGCAATATTTTTAAACACTTTTTTCACTTTTATAACGCGCGCTTTATTTTTTGCGCATTGTTTTTGTCACTCTTTTTAGTTTAACACTTTTCACTCACCACAGCACCGATAAATATTTCTCCACGGCAAGCGATTGCGATCCATGGAAAAATTTTAAGTTTTTGAAAAAATCACAGCACCACGAGCACGAGAAAAAAACAATACACGCGCGTATTTAAAATGCACAAGTCAAAAATAACAGAGAGAGCTGTACGCAGACCTCGCTGGCGAAAAGCTAATGAAGTTATAATGAAAAAAGAAATGATGCATCTCACCGAATACAGCGTTCCTACCTCGCCCCCCACCTACCAGAGCGTCTTACAAGCCTTCGATGACCGTGAACCTGGAGACACACGCCGCAAGGGGCACACGAGTGAAATAGATACGTGCAACGTAGCGTCTGCATGAAACTAGTAAGCGCTCTGGAATGTGTCATGATAAACATTTCGCATTGCAGCGCGTGGAAACGACTGAGACCTAGAAGGGCGTAACGGTCGTGCAAAATATACGTGTATACAGGCGATCCGGTATAAGGGGCCCAAGGTATATATTTTACACGCCCGATGTGTTAAGCCAGTGCCAGAGGAGAGGCTATAAGAAATTTTCAAAAAGTTTTTGATTTTTGAAAATCCAAGGGCGTGGGTCATTCGAGCTCATCGAGAACACATATAACACCGGCGAAATTTTCAACCGTTTTGGCGTATCTCCAACCGTTCTCGAGATATCGCTATTTTTTCATATTTCTGTTCAAATGAATTTTCAAAAAGTATTTGGTTTTTGAAAATCTGAGGGCGTGGCTCGCTCGGGCGCCTCGAGGTACTGCATCTTTTAATAACTTCCAAATTTCGGCCGTTTTCGCGTATCTCCAGCCGTTCTCGAGATATCGCCATTTTTTCAATTTATTCACGCAAAGGGCGTAAGTGAGCATACCTTTTTCACACGTAATACGCTCTTTTTATGTCAGAAAAATTAAAAACTTATAATATGACACATTCATAATATATATTCATATATGGGTAATTCCTTCTCGAGATGTCACCCTTTTCTTCTATTTAAATGAATTTTTTAAAGTTTTCGATTTTTGAAAATCTGAGGGCGTGGGTCGTTCGAACACATCGAGAACACATATAACACCGGCGAAATTTTCAACCGTTTTGGCGTATCTCCAACCGTTCTCGAGATATCGCCATTTTTCCATATTTCTGTTAAAATGAATTTTCAAAAAGTTTGTGATTTTTGAAAATCTGAGGGCGTGGGTCGCTCGGTCTACTCGAGGTCCTGCCCCTTTAGGAAACCCGCAAAATTTTAACCATTTTGGCGTATCTCCAACCGTTCTCGAGATATCGCCATTTTTTCATTTTATTCGTGAAAAGGACGTATGTGAGCATACGCTTTGCACGTGCGATACGCTCTTTTTATTTCAGAAAAATTAAAAACTTATATTATTACACAATCTCAATATATATTCATATACGGCGTTCCGTGTTATGTCCGGAAGAAGAATATATGGGCAATTCCTTCTCGAGAGCCCACCCTTTTCTTCTATTTAGATGGAATTTCAAAAAGTTTTTGATTTTTGAAAATCCAAGGGCGTAGGTCGGTCGGGCTCATCGAGGACCTACCCCTATTGTGAACCCCCAAAATTTCAACCGTTTTGGCGTATCTCCAGCCGTTCTCGAGATATCACCATTTTTTCGTATTTCAGTTAAGATGAATTTTCGAAAAGTTTTTGATTTTTGAAAATCCGAGGGCGTGGCTCGCTCGGGCGCCTCGAGGTACTGCATCTTTTAATAACTTCCAAATTTCGGCCGTTTTCGCGTATCTCCAACCGTTCTCGAGATATCGCAATTTTTTCATTTTATTCGATAAAAGGGGTAAGCGAGCATACGTTTTACACATTCAACTCGCTCTTTTTTCAATTTTTCTTAGCAAGGGTGTAAGCGAGCATGCGTTTTGCGCTGTCGATACGCCCTTTTGACTTCAGAAAAATTAAATTAATCCCACCGCTCTCGTCAGAGCGGCATTATTTCCCCCTCCACTTTTCGCCGGAGATATTATTGTTATTATTATTATTATTATTATTATTATTATTATTATTATTATTATTATTATTATTATTATTATTATTATTATTATTATTATTATTATTATTATTATTATTATTATTATTATTATTATTATTATTATTATTATTATTATTATTATTATTATTATTATTATTATTATTATTATTATTATTATTATTATTATTATTATTATTATTATTATTATTATTATTATTATTATTATTATTATTATTATTATTATTATTATTATTATTATTATTATTATTATTATTATTATTATTATTATTATTATTATTATTATTATTATTATTATTATTATTATTATTATTATTATTATTATTATTATTATTATTATTATTATTATTATTATTATTATTATTATTATTATTATTATTATTATTATTATTATTATTATTATTATTATTATTATTATTATTATTATTATTATTATTATTATTATTATTATTATTATTATTATTATTATTATTATTATTATTATTATTATTATTATTATTATTAGACGAATATCGAAAGTGTGCGGGTGTGTGTGTGTGTGTGTGTGTGCCGTATTAAAATTAAATTTTTTCAATTACTCACCGCTCGTTGCCTCTCTCTCTGTCGTTTTTCGTACAATGTTTCTCCCACTTTTTTCAAAATGAATTAATTTTTAATTTGTTATTTTTCTTTCGCGCAATTCATTATTTTTTTATTTTTTACACTTTGTTTTTTCACTTTTCTCACGCGCGCTTCATTTTTTCGCGCATTGTTTTTTGTCGCAATATCTTTTTCAAATTTTTTTGTTCCAAGTTATTTTTTATAATTATTTTTACATTATTTCTGCGCGTTTTTTTTTCACACAATGTTTTTCATGTACATTACATTTTTGCACAATGATTTTCACCGGTTTATTTCGCGCAGTTTCACGCACAATCATTTTTTTTTTTCAATTCATTATTTTTATGATTCTTTTCTATTTTTACATTTTTCGCGTAAGGGTTTTCTTTTTACATTATTATTATTTACATTATTTATTTTTCATTTACACTATTTTTCAATTCTTTTTTCGCGCAATGTTTTTCTTTTTACATTATTATTTACACTATTTATTTACACTATTTATTTTTCAATGTTTTTCGCGATTTTTCACGCGCACACAGTTTTTCATTATTTACACGTTTTTTATTTTTTCGCACTTTTTCACTTTTCACTCCCAATACTCCACTTCTCGTGGAGCGTGCCCGAGAACATACCCTCCGACAATGTTCCCGACGATTTGCCCGTCACACAAAAGATCGTTGCATGAGCGGTAGGGCCTCATAGGCGTGTCAAAACATTTATTATCTGAAACGCCCGATGCCATATCATCGATATTCAGGTAATCCAGCATACCGGTGACAGATCCCCGCTCTTCGTACATAACGTCTCTATACAAATCCTCGACGAACAATTTTTTATCTTTGAGAGCCTCCTCTTCGTCGCTCGATGGCCTGACGCTTTTTAAATAAATTAGCCACTTCGCGTGGCCTTCATCGGTATGAAGGCCAAACTGAGTGGCGAATCTTTTGCGTGATTCAAGCTCGCAATCGATGATATTCCGCACGCACTCATTTTCGGCATCTAGATTAAACTTTTGTCTGTAAAACGAAGTATAAAAATCACGGTAGCCCCAAAAATGATAGGCTTTACAAGCACTCTTCAAAAGTGCTTCGTGATGGTCGCAATATTTGTGGTGAGTTAGCCTTTCGCAAGGACGCGTGTAAACTTTCGCTGCACACTTGTTCACTTGCCGGCACTTGAATTTATCGATGAAAACGTTATACTTTTCGGCGAGCCACAGGGACCATTGATTTTCCATAATACCGCGGGGAATGAAATCAGAATGAAATGCGTCGTGTACATCGGCTAACAAAAGACTAACGAGAAGGATTATGGCAGCAAGGAGATGCTGCATCTTGGCGAATTACGCACCCCCGCACTTCGCCCTGCATATCGTATTTAATAAACGCCCGATGAGTTCAAGCCAGGAGGCACGCGCGCGCTGATACCGATATGCTGATGAATGAAATAGATACGCCTTGCGTAGCGTTTGGATAAAACTAATAAGGCCCCTGGAATGGGTGATTATAAACCCGCATGATGTTTAACAAGAAAATAGCATCGATCAGCGGCACGTGGCAGTGGCTGAGGTGCAGAAGGGCGTAACGGAATCGCGAAGGTGTATATCCCATCTTCTTGAAAAATATGGTGCCCTGTGTTATGTCTAGAAGAATATATACGGGTAATTCCTTCTCGAGATACCCCTCTTTTCAAAAAGTTTTGCTTCTCGAGTTCTCGAGATATCGCCGTTTTTATTTTATTCGTGAAAAGGACGTAAGTGTGTATACCTTTTACATGAGCGATACGCTCTTTTTATTTAAAAATTAAAACTTATATTATGGCACAATCATAATATATTTTCATATACGGGTAATTCCTTCTTGAGATGACACCCTTTTCTTCATATACGGGTAATTCCTTCTCGAAATGTCACCCTTTTTTCTATTTAAATGAATATTCAAAAAGTTTTTGATTTTTGAAGATCTGAAGGCGTGGGTCGTTCGGGCTTACCCGGAATACATATAACACCGTGAAATTTTCAACCGTTTTCGCGTATCTCCAACCGTTCTCGAGATATCGCCATATTAATATGATAACATAATTTATAAAATTAGTAATTTTGTTTTTATTATATTACTGAATAATTATCCCCAATAGTATCAGAAATAATATCATTGACTTAAGATTCCAAAAGTAGAAGATTCAAGCTTTGAAATGCTTTTTTGAATATTTTTTACGACCAGAATTAACGAAGTTACAGTCTTTGGAAAATCGCTGAAAAATCTCGAAAATTTTGCTGTTCCTTTAATTTTTTGACTGAGTGTATCTATAACTTTTTATTTATGATTGATGCATTTTTTCGTCGAAGCGAATACATTTTTTCCCCACTGATAACGCAAATAATTTTCTTCGTTCGTAAAATGTTCGTCGATGAGAAATTGAGAAACTTAAAATTTTTTAAACATTCGAAGATTACAACTTTTTGCAAAAAAAAAGAAAAAAAAGCAAATTGATAGTAACATTTTTTTCTCATTCTGTGAATATGGAAATAAACGAGGGTTGACTGGGACTGTAACGGCAAAGCATCCTTAAATGTTTTTGCGTTCCTCTCACATGATAATATTTATTTTCTAATGTAATAATAGTCTACGGTATCTCTAAACATTGATCGGAAGATTCCACTTTTGACTCCGTTATTTATGATTGATGCATTTTTCGTCAAAGCGAATACATTTTTTTCCCCACTGATAACGCAAATAATTTTCTTCGTTCGTAAAATGTTCGTCGATGAGAAATTAAGAAACTTAAACATTTTTAAACATTCGAAGAGCACAAACTTTTTGCAAGAGAAAGCAAATTGATAATAACATTTTTTTCTTATTCTGTGAATATGGAAATGAACGAGGGGTTATGCATTCGTGAGATCATTGAACCGCTTGAAATCAGAATCAAATCGCTTCGAAATGATTGAAATCAATGTGGAATCACTTGAAATGACTTGAAATCAATGTGAAACCACTTGAAATCATCTGAAATCAATGTGAAGTCAGTGTGAAATAACTTGAAATCGATTGAAATCACTTGAAATCAATGTGAAGTCAATTGAAAACACTTGAAATCATTATGAAGTCATTGTGAAACCACTTGAAATTACTTGTAATCAATGAGAAGTCAATGTGAAATCGCTTGAAATCAATTGAAATCACTTAAATTCAATGTGAAGTCAATGTGAAATCACTTGAAATCGATAAAAATCACTTGCATTTACTTGGAATCAATGAGAAGTCAATGTGAAATCACTTGAAATTGATAAAAATCGCTTGGAATCGATTGAAATAACTTGAAATCACGTGAAATCACATGACTTTTGAAATCACTTGTACACCGCATACGGTAGTGAATAACCTCTCGGGAATAAAAATAGGATCTTTGGCCATTTCGATAGATGTCAATAATAGCCCGAACAAGCTTTTATTAGTTTTAATGAAAAATTATCAAAAAGTTGGAAATAATTTTATCCTGATTGGAAATAAGTTTTCAAATAAAATTTCTACTGGTCACTGTATACAAACGATTTTCCAAATGGTTTTCGGGATATTTAAAAAATAAACTTGAAAAATTGAAAAAATGGTGAAATTTTATATTTCGCATAACTATAAAAATATAATTTTTTTTTGTTTTAACGCAAGTTTTCAAATAATTTCAAAACAAATTTTAAATTTTTCAAAACAAGTTTTCAAAATTTTCTACAATAACTGCAACCTCATTGATTCCAAGTAAATGCAAGTGATTTTTATCGATTTCAAGTGATTTCACATTGACTTCACATTGAATTTAAGTGATTTCAATTGATTTCAAGCGATTTCACATTGACTTCTCATTGATTACAAGTAATTTCAAGTGGTTTCACAATGACTTCATAATGATTTCAAGTGTTTTCAATTGACTTCACATTGATTTCAAGTGATTTCAATCGATTTCAAGTTATTTCACACTGACTTCACATTGATTTCAGATGATTTCAAGTGGTTTCACATTGATTTCAAGTCATTTCAAGTGATTCCACATTGATTTCAATCATTTCGAAGCGATTTGATTCTGATTTCAAGCGGTTCAATGATCTCACGAATGCATAACCCCTCGTTCATTTCCATATTCACAGAATAAGAAAAAAATGTTATTATCAATTTGCTTTCTCTTGCAAAAAGTTTGTGCTCTTCGAATGTTTAAAAATGTTTAAGTTTCTTAATTTCTCATCGACGAACATTTTACGAACGAAGAAAATTATTTGCGTTATCAGTGGGGAAAAAAATGTATTCGCTTTGACGAAAAATGCATCAATCATAAATAACGGAGTCAAAAGTGGAATCTTCCGATCAATGTTTAGAGATACCGTAGACTATTATTACATTAGAAAATAAATATTATCATGTGAGAGGAACGCAAAAACATTTAAGGATGCTTTGCCGTTACAGTCCCAGTCAACCCTCGTTTATTTCCATATTCACAGAATGAGAAAAAAATGTTACTATCAATTTGCTTTTTTTTCTTTTTTTTTGCAAAAAGTTGTAATCTTCGAATGTTTAAAAAATTTTAAGTTTCTCAATTTCTCATCGACGAACATTTTACGAACGAAGAAAATTATTTGCGTTATCAGTGGGGAAAAAATGTATTCGCTTCGACGAAAAAATGCATCAATCATAAATAAAAAGTTATAGATACACTCAGTCAAAAAATTAAAGGAACAGCAAAATTTTCGAGATTTTTCAGCGATTTTCCAAAGACTGTAACTTCGTTAATTCTGGTCGTAAAAAATATTCAAAAAAGCATTTCAAAGCTTGAATCTTCTACTTTTGGAATCTTAAGTCAATGATATTATTTCTGATACTATTGGGGATAATTATTCAGTAATATAATAAAAACAAAATTACTAATTTTATAAATTATGTTATCATATTAATATGGCGATATCTCGAGAACGGTTGGAGATACGCGAAAACGGTTGAAAATTTCACGGTGTTATATGTATTCCGGGTAAGCCCGAACGACCCACGCCTTCAGATCTTCAAAAATCAAAAACTTTTTGAATATTCATTTAAATAGAAAAAAGGGTGACATTTCGAGAAGGAATTACCCGTATATGAAGAAAAGGGTGTCATCTCAAGAAGGAATTACCCGTATATGAAAATATATTATGATTGTGCCATAATATAAGTTTTAATTTTTAAATAAAAAGAGCGTATCGCTCATGTAAAAGGTATACACACTTACGTCCTTTTCACGAATAAAATAAAAACGGCGATATCTCGAGAACTCGAGAAGCAAAACTTTTTGAAAAGAGGGGTATCTCGAGAAGGAATTACCCGTATATATTCTTCTAGACATAACACAGGGCACCATATTTTTCAAGAAGATGGGATATACACCTTCGCGATTCCGTTACGCCCTTCTGCACCTCAGCCACTGCCACGTGCCGCTGATCGATGCTATTTTCTTGTTAAACATCATGCGGGTTTATAATCACCCATTCCAGGGGCCTTATTAGTTTTATCCAAACGCTACGCAAGGCGTATCTATTTCATTCATCAGCATATCGGTATCAGCGCGCGCGTGCCTCCTGGCTTGAACTCATCGGGCGTTTATTAAATACGATATGCAGGGCGAAGTGCGGGGGTGCGTAATTCGCCAAGATGCAGCATCTCCTTGCTGCCATAATCCTTCTCGTTAGTCTTTTGTTAGCCGATGTACACGACGCATTTCATTCTGATTTCATTCCCCGCGGTATTATGGAAAATCAATGGTCCCTGTGGCTCGCCGAAAAGTATAACGTTTTCATCGATAAATTCAAGTGCCGGCAAGTGAACAAGTGTGCAGCGAAAGTTTACACGCGTCCTTGCGAAAGGCTAACTCACCACAAATATTGCGACCATCACGAAGCACTTTTGAAGAGTGCTTGTAAAGCCTATCATTTTTGGGGCTACCGTGATTTTTATACTTCGTTTTACAGACAAAAGTTTAATCTAGATGCCGAAAATGAGTGCGTGCGGAATATCATCGATTGCGAGCTTGAATCACGCAAAAGATTCGCCACTCAGTTTGGCCTTCATACCGATGAAGGCCACGCGAAGTGGCTAATTTATTTAAAAAGCGTCAGGCCATCGAGCGACGAAGAGGAGGCTCTCAAAGATAAAAAATTGTTCGTCGAGGATTTGTATAGAGACGTTATGTACGAAGAGCGGGGATCTGTCACCGGTATGCTGGATTACCTGAATATCGATGATATGGCATCGGGCGTTTCAGATAATAAATGTTTTGACACGCCTATGAGGCCCTACCGCTCATGCAACGATCTTTTGTGTGACGGGCAAATCGTCGGGAACATTGTCGGAGGGTATGTTCTCGGGCACGCTCCACGAGAAGTGGAGTATTGGGAGTGAAAAGTGAAAAAGTGCGAAAAAATAAAAAACGTGTAAATAATGAAAAACTGTGTGCGCGTGAAAAATCGCGAAAAACATTGAAAAATAAATAGTGTAAATAAATAGTGTAAATAATAATGTAAAAAGAAAAACATTGCGCGAAAAAAGAATTGAAAAATAGTGTAAATGAAAAATAAATAATGTAAATAATAATAATGTAAAAAGAAAACCCTTACGCGAAAAATGTAAAAATAGAAAAGAATCATAAAAATAATGAATTGAAAAAAAAAAATGATTGTGCGTGAAACTGCGCGAAATAAACCGGTGAAAATCATTGTGCAAAAATGTAATGTACATGAAAAACATTGTGTGAAAAAAAAACGCGCAGAAATAATGTAAAAATAATTATAAAAAATAACTTGGAACAAAAAAATTTGAAAAAGATATTGCGACAAAAAACAATGCGCGAAAAAATGAAGCGCGCGTGAGAAAAGTGAAAAAACAAAGTGTAAAAAATAAAAAAATAATGAATTGCGCGAAAGAAAAATAACAAATTAAAAATTAATTCATTTTGAAAAAAGTGGGAGAAACATTGTACGAAAAACGACAGAGAGAGAGGCAACGAGCGGTGAGTAATTGAAAAAATTTAATTTTAATACGGCACACACACACACACACACACACCCGCACACTTTCGATATTCGTCTAATAATAATAATAATAATAATAATAATAATAATAATAATAATAATAATAATAATAATAATAATAATAATAATAATAATAATAATAATAATAATAATAATAATAATAATAATAATAATAATAATAATAATAATAATAATAATAATAATAATAATAATAATAATAATAATAATAATAACAATAATATCTCCGGCGAAAAGTGGAGGGGGAAATAATGCCGCTCTGACGAGAGCGGTGGGATTAATTTAATTTTTCTGAAGTCAAAAGGGCGTATCGACAGCGCAAAACGCATGCTCGCTTACACCCTTGCTAAGAAAAATTGAAAAAAGAGCGAGTTGAATGTGTAAAACGTATGCTCGCTTACCCCTTTTATCGAATAAAATGAAAAAATTGCGATATCTCGAGAACGGTTGGAGATACGCGAAAACGGCCGAAATTTGGAAGTTATTAAAAGATGCAGTACCTCGAGGCGCCCGAGCGAGCCACGCCCTCGGATTTTCAAAAATCAAAAACTTTTCGAAAATTCATCTTAACTGAAATACGAAAAAATGGTGATATCTCGAGAACGGCTGGAGATACGCCAAAACGGTTGAAATTTTGGGGGTTCACAATAGGGGTAGGTCCTCGATGAGCCCGACCGACCTACGCCCTTGGATTTTCAAAAATCAAAAACTTTTTGAAATTCCATCTAAATAGAAGAAAAGGGTGGGCTCTCGAGAAGGAATTGCCCATATATTCTTCTTCCGGACATAACACGGAACGCCGTATATGAATATATATTGAGATTGTGTAATAATATAAGTTTTTAATTTTTCTGAAATAAAAAGAGCGTATCGCACGTGCAAAGCGTATGCTCACATACGTCCTTTTCACGAATAAAATGAAAAAATGGCGATATCTCGAGAACGGTTGGAGATACGCCAAAATGGTTAAAATTTTGCGGGTTTCCTAAAGGGGCAGGACCTCGAGTAGACCGAGCGACCCACGCCCTCAGATTTTCAAAAATCACAAACTTTTTGAAAATTCATTTTAACAGAAATATGGAAAAATGGCGATATCTCGAGAACGGTTGGAGATACGCCAAAACGGTTGAAAATTTCGCCGGTGTTATATGTGTTCTCGATGTGTTCGAACGACCCACGCCCTCAGATTTTCAAAAATCGAAAACTTTAAAAAATTCATTTAAATAGAAGAAAAGGGTGACATCTCGAGAAGGAATTACCCATATATGAATATATATTATGAATGTGTCATATTATAAGTTTTTAATTTTTCTGACATAAAAAGAGCGTATTACGTGTGAAAAAGGTATGCTCACTTACGCCCTTTGCGTGAATAAATTGAAAAAATGGCGATATCTCGAGAACGGCTGGAGATACGCGAAAACGGCCGAAATTTGGAAGTTATTAAAAGATGCAGTACCTCGAGGCGCCCGAGCGAGCCACGCCCTCAGATTTTCAAAAACCAAATACTTTTTGAAAATTCATTTGAACAGAAATATGAAAAAATAGCGATATCTCGAGAACGGTTGGAGATACGCCAAAACGGTTGAAAATTTCGCCGGTGTTATATGTGTTCTCGATGAGCTCGAATGACCCACGCCCTTGGATTTTCAAAAATCAAAAACTTTTTGAAAATTTCTTATAGCCTCTCCTCTGGCACTGGCTTAACACATCGGGCGTGTAAAATATATACCTTGGGCCCCTTATACCGGATCGCCTGTATACACGTATATTTTGCACGACCGTTACGCCCTTCTAGGTCTCAGTCGTTTCCACGCGCTGCAATGCGAAATGTTTATCATGACACATTCCAGAGCGCTTACTAGTTTCATGCAGACGCTACGTTGCACGTATCTATTTCACTCGTGTGCCCCTTGCGGCGTGTGTCTCCAGGTTCACGGTCATCGAAGGCTTGTAAGACGCTCTGGTAGGTGGGGGGCGAGGTAGGAACGCTGTATTCGGTGAGATGCATCATTTCTTTTTTCATTATAACTTCATTAGCTTTTCGCCAGCGAGGTCTGCGTACAGCTCTCTCTGTTATTTTTGACTTGTGCATTTTAAATACGCGCGTGTATTGTTTTTTTCTCGTGCTCGTGGTGCTGTGATTTTTTCAAAAACTTAAAATTTTTCCATGGATCGCAATCGCTTGCCGTGGAGAAATATTTATCGGTGCTGTGGTGAGTGAAAAGTGTTAAACTAAAAAGAGTGACAAAAACAATGCGCAAAAAATAAAGCGCGCGTTATAAAAGTGAAAAAAGTGTTTAAAAATATTGCGCGAAAGAAAAAACGTTGCCGGAAAAAATGTAAAAAACATTGCGCGAAAATCATTTATAACTAAATGTGTGAAAAAATATCGCGACAAAAATGAGCGAAAAAGAAAATAATTAATTGAAAATAATTTAGAACTAAAAAAAGCGTGAAAACATATCGCGATAAAAACAATGCGTGAAAAATGTAAAAAGAAAAAACACTGCGCAAAAATAATGTAAAAAAGAAAACAAATATAAAAATAATAAATTGAAAATAATTTAAAACTAAAAAGTGTAAAAACATTGTGCTGAAAAGGATAAGAGAGTGATCATGATGAAAAATTAAGCGTGTGAAAAAAAATCATTGTGTAAAAATGTGTTGCGCATGAAAAACATTGCGCGAAAATAATTATAAAAACAATGAATTGAAAATAATTTGGAACTAAAAAGTGTGAAAAAAATAATAATGTAAAAATTTTAAAAATAATGAATTAAAAATAAATAGTGTGAAATTGCAAAAAGTGTACATGTGTGCGTGAACATTGCGCGGAAAATAAAGTCCCTGTGAGAAAGGGGCGGAGGAGGAGGACGAAGATGAGAAGAGAGAAGAAGTGCATGGTGAGTAAAATTTAAAAATAATTGTGTGTGTGAAGGGCGTATCTCCAGAACAAACACGACTGGACAGGCGCCTTTCTAAAAATTTGAAAAATGTGCCACTATGGGACCCTCGCCTGCCCCCACTCCTCCCCCCCTCTATCGTTCTCTGCACCGCAATAAACTTCCTCGGTGGTGGGGGGAAAATTATTGTCGTGGCGGAGGCCGCATGGTGGGGGTAGGAGTGGGGATAGGAGTGGGGGGCCCCATAGTGGTACACCTACTACTGACCTCCAAATGATAATGTTTTCTTCATATGCGCATATAAATATGATTTTATTGCCTATCTCTTTTTCAGGCTATTACGCTTGATCTATTTTTCCATCGCCGATGCGTATGTTAACACACATTTGAACGCGTCCGGTGTGTGTTTCAATGCGTGAACTAGACATTTTTCAGGCGCCGTTTTTACCAATTTTTCAAAATCTTGCGAAAACATATTATTTTTGAGGCATATAATATTTTTTTTCGCTGATCTCTTGGAGAAATTCTGCAGTTTCCAATTCCCATGTATATATTTGCTTCGATTCGTTCACAATTTTACGCAAATGATCAGACATTTCAAGACTTGTTATGTCTCCGTCGTGCCACTAAAGGCCATGCGCGAACATCGAGCGAGAATTATTTAGGAGTCTAGTCATAACTCCCAATTTTTCGTATGGATATGGCGGTTGTACAATCCAATGCCTTGTGACTTGTTTATCAAGAGCCACAACAGCCACTTCTTTTGGAATTATATTGAACGAGTCATCTATCATGCCTTGAATATTCCACGACAATAGCCATACTGCGACCGTTCGAGTTAACAACTGCTGACAGACTGATTCACACATATGTCCAGCGTGAAAGCAAGCGTGGGAAAAATTATGAGCCTCACACATATACTCATACCCAACGAATTGCTAGTCTTCGCACCAAACACATCCATCGCACTCGTCTGATGAATCCATCCCTTCCTTTCTTTCTTTTTTAATTACCACAGGGATTTCTCCCATATGCCAATTATCTTCCACGGGCCGTATATTTTTTTGATACCACGCCTTAAGCATATTTGCCTGTGATAATGCGCACTATCGTCGGTGTTGTAGTATTCCCATGCAATGTTGCAAACATTCGCAGTGTGCTAGGGGCATTTTTTCAAAACCTGGACACTCGCGGTGTTCTGACTCAAGATCGATCACATCGTGGGATAATACGTTACACAGCAAATCAGCTTTTTCACGCCCCCGCATTATAATATTTCGCGCACGCCGAGCAATGTCGCGTAAATTTGCATATACTTGTCGGCATATCACATCACCTTCGTACCACTCCAATCCGTGAAAGTCGAGCGTTAAAAAGCGATTTTGCTTTTGCGCAACCTCGGGTAATTCAGAAAAAGCGTACGGAGGTGCAACAATCCAATGCATCATATTCGGACGATCGACATCGACAATAGCAATTTCTTTCGGTAAAAAACGATTTTCCCTGTCACGCATACCCTGTATATCGATTATGATATCCATTCTCGTGTCCATTTCGTTCGAACGCTCACGATAAACTGATTTCTTTTTTTTTCTTCGCAATGTCGAGAGAAGACCAAAAGCCGACAAAGGCGGTGTAATTCGATCCTTCACACGTGCATGCGACTATCCAGAGAAGTCAGCAATTACTTGCCGAGAGGAGTCGATTTCAAGGACATTGTCATATTTTGCATATACGACACAATTTACCGTTGACTTGAGCGCTTCCTCGAATCGGACTTCAATCCTCACACTACCGTGTTTTATTAAATTCCAATGCGAGCAGCTGTTTGCCGAAAGATCGGGTGTCAGATCGAAAGCAAACAGACAATAACCATTTGGATAATTTCCACGATCTATCGAATTACCCTTGTTGAGAAAATGTATTCCCGTACCCGAGAATAATGTTTGGTACGCGTCTACATAAAACTCATTTTTGGTAAAGTCCGGTTGCGAAGGTCGAGAGGGAATTTGCAATCCATCCACATATAAAGAGAAATAATTAATCTTATAATTTTGAAAATTAAACGGATTGAGGGTAGAATTTCCGTTAAACGCTCTATTATCGACAAATCCGATAATTAGTCGTTTCGGTATCTGACCGAGTCAATTGTTTCCCCGTGTACTCCAGCGTGTAATGAAATAGCCTTTACCTCGACACGAGTCAGCGGATATTTAGCTGTGGATTTTGCCAAGGCTCGAGCGTGAGAGAGCAATATCCCCGGCGCGATTTTTGTTCGCCGTACAAGGAGCGATGCTTCGAGAATTTTTAATCCAACACCGTTATTCAGGGATGCAGCCATAAGACAAAATGAATCTCTGGCTCGTACAAGGCGTAATCGCATTTCTACTCCATTCAAGAGAAAACGCTCTTGATTAAATATATCGCAATGTAAATGCCCGAGCAAATCGATCGTTTCCTCCGCTGACAACAGCTCCTTCCGTTCCCTTAGGCCAGAATTATTTTCTCCACTCGTATCATCCATAGCTCCGGGCGTATCATCGTACCACAAAACCGAGGTGAGATGCGAATTTTTAGCGCTCGGTCCATAATTTAATAATGTCTCTATATACGCGCGATAAGCGTATGCATTATTAGGCGGAGAGACCAATTTTTGATTTAAATAGACATCAACTTGACTAAATAATGAATGCAAAAAATTGTTTACGGGACCAATTTCAGGCATTTTCTCTGTAAGAGCTATTTTTTCACTCGTGCTTGCGATATTAGGTTTTTTTTTAATTGTACGCGAAGACTGAGCATAGTGTGGGCGAGATCTATGTACTCATCACCTTGACCAGGCACGACAAATTCTATGGGGGAATCATCCGTGAGTGATGAGATTGGTTTGTAATAAACCCAGTTTGACCCCTCAATCGGAGTTTGCGTTGGAGGAAGAGAAAACAGCTCGAGTTCGGATTTCATGCACTCGCACGAATGCGCATGTAGGAAAGCCATTTTTTTTGCTTACGCGAAAATATCAGCTACAGTCCGTTGAATTTTTCTCTTTATTTTTTTATTTTTTTTCAACGTCGTCTTTTTCTTTTTCGTGCTGTTGATTTTCTTCTTCTTTTTCGGAGAGACACGTCGCTTAACACGTCTACTGGTCGAATGTCGGGTGCGAGAAATTTTCCGCTTCTTATATCCCGAGCCCTGCATCAATCGATTAATTTTTTCCTCGGCCTTCTGTTTCAAATTACTTCCTGATTCACGCACTCTTGGGCGAAAAGCATCTTTGAGCGTCATATCTCTCTGTAGCATATCCCCGGCGATATTCGCACCGGCACGCATCGCCTCTTTACCCACAGCTGTCGCGCCTGTGCGCAGGAGTGGTAAAACACGACGAAAAAGCCCTCCGAGAAAGCTTCCGATCCCGTGACCACGCTGATTGAGTGTGCGAATGTCAAAGTCGCTAATTCCGCCGTATCCTCGTCGACCCAAGCCATTCTGTAGATCGCCGCTATGAATCTCGCCGCCGTCGTAATAATATTGATCCATACGGATTTGTTAGTGCAGCCGTTTAAACTGCAGCGTCACCGTCAACGTTCCGTATTCGAATGGTACAGGTTTGCCGAACCCATCCCTTATATCGATCTCGATCGTGTGCAAATTATTGCGAATAAGTGGGATATAGCGTTGTGCGGGAAAATATTTTATTCTGGTTGTGCCATATTCTCTGACTCCGTCCACTAGTACGACGCGTAATAATGGTGCCTGTATATCGCCAATGATGCTCGATTCACATATATCCGAATAGATGAATAAACTATCCGGGATAGCTCGAGAAAGCGATGCCGGATGCGGACCTTGGAACGATCACTTTGGTCCTAAAGCCAGATTTGTCAGAGCCTGGTCACCCAGGCCTAGCAATTGCGCTATAATCGGAGAGACGTGAAAATCATGATAACGCGAATCATCGCATATTCGTGAGACTCTAACCCGACCGTTGGGCTCGAGTTTGAAATAAAAATGGCCGTATACACATGTTAGTTTATTAATACAGGCGAGTAAAGTATCGATAGTGGAATATACCCCGCTGGGCACGATTTCGAACTTTATCGCTCGTCTCGTATGTTCATTACGACCAGATTCATCGTAGTCTCCGTCTTCGATGATTACTCTATTTTCCGATAGGGGGATATGGAGGAAGGTCATTGGGTAGCTAATTTCTGCAAGCGAAACCGCCCAATCTCCTTCCAATCGTAATTGTCTCGGTAATTTTGTGGTATATTTTGTCGTCATATTATCCGGAAAGTATTCCATACTACTGTTACTCGGTAATACGACGAAGAAAAAATTATTTTCTCGTAAATTCATGCTGTCAAATATCGCGTTTTACTCTCACGAACACGTGTCAATTCCTCGGTATAAAAAATACCATCGATAATTTCGTTATCGAGATCGCGTAAATTATCTACGATTGGATTATGATTTTTGGATATTCGATCGATTTTAAATAATTCGTTGCTCCATCCACGTTCGTATCCTTTCGCGAATGCTGCTTTCGCACTACTGATTCGTACCACATCACCCACCTTATATTTAGGTATTTTATTTTTTCGAATATGCGTGTATCGTCGAGCAAGATTTTTTCGCGCCTTGGCGGCGTTTTCTAAAGTCACCTCTGCCGGTTGTAATCTTGTCCCGCTGTGACGTGCATGATTATAGGCATTTACAATTTTTTGCAACACATCGATGTAGCGTTTGTTTCGCGTATGTGTGAAATAACGCCACATTCTTTCTTTTAACGTGCGATTAAATCTCTCGGCGATCGCGGCTTTCACGTCGGGATTACGCGCCGCGCGAGAAAAAATATTTTTTTTTTCTTCGAAAATTCCTTAAAAGGTGCTCTGATAAATTCCTTGCCGCGATCAGCTTGCAACTGATGAGGCACTCCATTTTTACTACGAGCGAGTATTCGTGCAAAAGCTCGGGAAACATTGACACTCGTTTTATCGCTCAACGGCTCGACCCAAGCGTATTTGCTCAATACATCTATCACTACCAAGAGATATACGAAATTATCATTATACGTTGCGATTGATCGAAGATCGGCCAAATCTGCCTCCCATACATCGTCGATATTACTCACATTATATGTGCGACGAGGAAATTTACGCCGTACAAATCGATGCATGTTATACGAATCTTGTGACTCAAGCCATGGCAATATATATTTTTCATTAATTCTTTTATCGTTAATGGCATGTTTGAGAGTTTGCTTGCGGGAAAAGGATGCTGAATGAGCAGGATCATGATAAATTTCATCAAGGATCTTCATAATTTAAGCGTTGTCCAAGCAAGGCGTCGTCTTTTTGGCTTGTTATTATCCGACAGCTGATGTCCACGGCCTTGCCGATTCGCGAGCGTTTTATCTACTGCCTTGTCATCCGATTCCTCAGCTGGTCCGCTGTAAAACGCAGTGCCACTTGTCTCTCCCTCGCCGTCGTTATCGCTGCTGCTGCTGCTGCTGCTGCTGCTGCTGAGGCCAATGCTCTTGACCGTCTTGGGCAATATAAGATGCTTACGTGGTGTCAAAGTCACAGCTGAGGGGGCAGCCTCCTCTCGTAACAATTCCGGATTTCCTATAAACTTTTGTGGCATCTGTATCTTCCGGAGGTGTTCGGCAAAGTGAGCTCTGCCCTCAGGTCTTGCCCTTTATCTCGCGCGCATAGCGTCATTCACGAGATCAACTATGTTCGAATTTGGTATTCTCGTACCACCAATGGAAACCGCGCCATTCCTGTCCCAACTGATTTTTTTATTGGGCGAAGTATTTCTATGCAAATTGCGCAATAATAATTTTGCCTTTGTTCGAAATTTTTTCGGTGCACTATCGATAATCAGTGTATCGTTCAATTGGAATTTAACGGCATCGATTAATGCCGTATTACCAGCGTTGATATTATCTTCGCGAATTTTTGATATTTTCAAACTGGCCTCATCCTTCGTCGGGTCATTGTTCGTGTCATTGCTGTCGTTACGAGAAGCCAAGGCTATTCGAAGGTAACGCTGTAAAACCTGCAGATAAGCACTCCACTTGTCTCTCTCGCTCTCGTACAGATCAGAGTTTAATATTTCATGCATTTCTGTATCGAGGCGCGAGAGCGGTGTTCCGTTGGTCTGCACGGAGTTGCCGCTCAGCTGTGTAGCTGACTCAGCGTTTTCTTGCTGCGACTTTTGCTCGCCTAGTCTCTGTATATTATCATGAGGAATGGGAACCATTTTTCTAGCATGCTCCATGATTAATATACCGCAAAACAGGAATTAACAGATTTTTGAAAAATGTCGAACTGTTTTTTTTGGAATTAATCGCCGTTTTCCCACCCAACTTCCTTTCTTTTCAGCTAAACGTCGAAGAAGCGTAGCATGACGGCGCAAACGTTTTCGTTGGCGATCATTGAGCTTCACATTTCCGCGTAAAACATTCAACGCACACTCGCATATGCTACGTATCAAAGACGTATCAGCTATGCGCAAAATCGCGTGCAATTGCGTCTGTGTGAGATAACACAATACGTGTAAAATAATGCACTGTTTTTTCCCGAGAGCTCCTTGCTCAGCCATTACAGCCGCATTACTGGTACATCGCGGCTAGAGTCTCGTATTTTTATTTCTTTTCGTGGTACGAAGACATAATGATACTCATCATCGGGAAATACGCAGGCGTGAAAACGACACCTATTGGGTGTAGATTGTTTGAGATCGAACAATAGATACCCATGAGGCGCTGCAGTCGCATCGAAATAGACCTCTTGAACGAATCGCGGATTTTCCGGGCACACCTGTCGCGCGAGATGCTGAATTTGCGCGCGATCTCGTGGATTTTTGAATACGACGATATAATTTGCATTCAATGATATATCACGCTGTCCAAGTCCTTGATGAAAAAGATTTTGCGTGATATAAATTACGCTGAGATGTTTATGATGGCTACCCTTTGTAAATAAATCGACGATGCTATTATTCGAAGCTTCGCGCATGAGATCATCGATGACGATGAGTTTCGGGCGTTGATCATTCGAATAATCCGCTGACTGGGGTTATCCTTCCCGAAATTCAATTTTTTCCCCATATTCCGTGTAACCAGGCTGCCATTCCGAGTAATAAAAAAAGCACGCGTTCAAATCGTACATCCAACATTTCACGTATGTATTTAAAAAAAATTTTTACAAAATATGTTTTTCCACATCCCGTGGGACCACATATCATTGAGGTCCATGGATGTTTCCAGCGTGTATCCATAATCGCGACTGTGCAATTCATTTACGGATTGACTACTTAAATAAGCTTACATGGCGGCGGCGGCGCCGGTGGCGGCGGGACCGCGGTACGAGCTTATATGACGAGCGCTTTTAAAAGCTCAAACACGCGCGGCATTGCAAGCTTATATGAGCGCGAATATGAGCTTATAATGCGCGCGGCTTTTGCAAGCTCATTGACGTGCGCCCGCAAGAGAAACAGATAATATTATTGGCGAAATGAATAAATTTTGATAAATGGTTTTTATTTCACAGCAATTAATATCCGTAATAATTGAGTCGGATATAAAAACTTGATAATTTGCAAAAATTCCGCGATTTTCATTGAAGAAGTATCGATTATCGCATTATTGCGTATTCAATAGGCGTGACGAATAAAAGGAATTTCATTATAGCCGCGTTCTCAGCGTTTAAAAAATGTGTATGTGATAAGGGCTATCGCTTTCATGATGGCCGAGCGCTAATTCATTATGGCCGCGCTCATATCAAAAGATAAAGTCTCATCGCGCGAGTGAGATTGAGAGAGAAGGAGCGAATGTGAGAAAGAGAGAGCAAGAGCGAGCAGCGTATGCTACCACGTGCGAATATCCCAGTCAGACGGCATGGCGCCGGACAGCGCGGTGCAGGGGGTATGCTACTGGTGCTACGTCATAAGAACAATGATGGCTGCCACGCGTGATATATGGTGTCAGAGGAAGTGCGGTGCAGGAGGCAAGCTACTACGCGTAAACGAAACTTTCTCGCTATGCTTTCCGCGAGAGCAAGAAGGATAGCGGCCGCATAGGCGCAACCTCTATTTTTTCGCGTAGCGTATTATACGAGCTTGCATATTCAGGGGAGTAGGAACAAAAATTTCATTTATGGTTTATTTTGTTTTCTTCTTATATACTTATACTTATATACATATATTAATGTACATTTTTCAATTTTACATTTTCCCTTTTTTTTTTACAATAGCAATGATATAAAATATTATATTCAATATTTTTGAATTATTTGTTCAAGTATTATTTTGAGA
Source organism: Alloplasta piceator (assembly GCA_946863875.1). Classification (NCBI taxonomy): domain Eukaryota; kingdom Metazoa; phylum Arthropoda; class Insecta; order Hymenoptera; family Ichneumonidae; genus Alloplasta; species Alloplasta piceator. The sequence goes on from OX333080.1 coordinate 24,188,518, forward strand.
AAACCCGTAAGGAAGCATGGCATAATTTCCCTGTCGTTGGCGCTTTACATTTACAGGGATACATTTCTTTTTTTCTACCCGTGTAACGACTCTATGAAATGGCGTGCGACGAATCACGTCGAATTTTAACTCAATAGGAGTATTTCGCGCACCTGTTACGAACTCGCGAATAGCCTTATAATTTACGTGAAGGCTGTTTGCAAAATTTAACGTAATACCTTTAACCTTGCAAACCTCTTTTGTTGTGTTATCGGGTTTTTGAACGATAAATGGGTAGAATTTTGGTCCACCTGATACAAACAGAGAAATATATGAACCACGACCATGTTCGTTTAGCTCATCCGTCAGGTCACCGAGAAATTCACCTTTCGGAGGTTCGTATCCCCGCTACCTTCACGACTTACATAAATACACGAGTCAGTATCGCAATACAATATTCTACGGCCGAGTCCCTCGAGATATGTGTACAATTTGAGACGTGCTTTTGCCGTTGTATAAGAAGTAATCACAACGTTTGATGTTGAGGACGGTCGAATAGCCGTACGCGTGCTAATATAATTGACATACATTACATGATGATTGATCGGTAATATGCCAACGACTTCAATTTCAGGGCTCGTAAGCAGATCCATGAGCTCGCTTCGCGTTGAAATAATCGCTGTGGTAGGCTGATTCTCGCGTTGGCCAAATTTACCCCAAAATGAATTTAACGCAAGTTTAGCGAGTGAGCGAAGGCCCGGATTCGATTTCAAAGCACCTGGATCGAGCCGTATACCCTCGGCTTCCTCGTAAGATGCGATGAAACGAGTAATCGCGCTAGGATCATCAGCGCTATTTGCCGGTGGCCCACTTGCTTCCTGCTTTATTTTCAAAAACGTGTTTATATACTCGGTAAATAAACCGCCATTTCGCTTTATCGGGTCATAACGCGCAATCTCGTATTGCCAAATTTCTTTGATTTGAGTGATCGTATACTCGAGAGGAACAGCTTTTCGCAATTCATCCGCGATCCATGTACCGGAAAATGCGCGTTCATTAGGATCATCGTGTATACAATTTTGATTATTATTATTATTCATATTTTCGCAGCATGCTCTGCACAATGCAAATAATAATTTTCCACGTACGCGATATGGTAACACGGGTAAGTATAAATTTCTTGGTGCTAGCACGACGCATTTGACGAGACCCTCAACACGATCAAGCTCGTTATTTGGACCAATAATTTCACGACACACTCACGGATACAGCGAGCAAACATCCACGTATCTTATCTTTTCCCCGACTTCTATATCGTACAATTTTACAAAATTTTCCGTATTCCCTCCGAAAAAAGCATCACGCGGATCGAGCGGATGAAGTAGTACCATGGGATGATTTTCCACGTACTCACGCATCTCGTCATTATTTTTTATCAATTCGTCATATTCACATTCCCACATTTCTTCTAATACATATCCCTGCGCTCTAATTCGCGCCGATATAGTTACAGTATGTTCGTATCGCTCATCCATCGTATCACCGAATTTCAATTGTTTATCTCTGTTTATACGATAACATCGAGGGCACCCGTGCCAAAAACATCCGTGAAATTGAAGCACGTGACGAATGTCGGCTTCGTTTTCTTCGTAGTACCCATCCACCGGGGGTAACCCCGCGGGAGGGCGATACTCTCTCGCACGTCCAGCATGTATGATAATACGATGACGTTCTCTTTCGAGCCATATGAGCCACGGAACGGCCTTGCGAAATTGGTTATCGCCCCAGCGGTATCCACCGGGTGGCAAAATAGCAATGCGATCGCGTTGCAAAAAGCTTTTACGAAATACAAGCGAACATGCAGAAGCGATTGTACAGCTTTCAGCAAAAGGACAAACGTTTCCACATTGAATCAAAAGTTTTCGAAATGCCAAGCACGAGCGTCTTAAAACTGTTACATCTGTGCGACAATAATGCACAAATTCTTTAGCAAAGTCAAATTGATATTCCGAGCTCTTCATTTCATTGTTCCATTCCAAGAAATTTTCTCGAGCCTCTGAAAACATCGTGTCGGGCGAATAATAATCGAGAGATGGTAACAAACCGACATAATTTTGATTTTCCGGTAAATTGAATAAATGCGGAAATGTTCCTTTTGTAACTGTTTCAGCGAAACCGAATGCTTTCGGTAGTGCGCTGAGCGACATCGGAAGATAATTTAAACTATCGAGAAAAGCAATATTTCTGACACGCATGAAGATAATTTTCGTACCATTCATTATTAACGTTGGCATTTGAGTCTTTTTTGTTCTCGATAAGATAACGAAGAATAAATTGGCCATCGAAGCCCCTTGCATTGTGCGCAATGCATATGATTTTTGAGAATTTTGAATTAATAGCCAGCTCTACGAGAGCGGCAATTGGCTCGTTTGAAAATACAAATTCGCGTTGACCGCAAATAGAACACGGATTTTCTATATCAAGATCATCGAGACACGTCAAACATACTCGCTGCGCGACACAGAGATTTGGCTCGTGCACACGTGTCGAATTATCGCCTGGTAAACGAGAATGTTGCTGTGTTTCGAAATCATAAAAAGAAAATTGCAGCGATAGATTTTTTTCTTTTTTCCCAACAGGGTTTGAATCATTAGTTCCTTTAACAGGAGAAATATAGCACTGGTGCGAAGTTGAGCGCATAAATTTACACATAGTGCAAAAAATCATTCTACATACATGCTGATGCTTTGATGAATTTTTAATTAGACGATTACATTCACGACATACTTTTAAAGCCTGACATACGCTCAATCCACGTTTAGCACGACAACCTCGTCCTCTACTATTTTTCAGTTCCTTATGCAGCACAAAACACTCGTCCCCAAAAAACATGCGATTACAATCACTGCATTCTTTGAAAACTGCTCTATCACCCCTGCAAGCTACCGTTTTACAACGAGGACATTGCTTGGAGCAGCGATGCTCATGTACGCGTGTATATTTAGCGTTACAATTCACGCAAAAACCCCAACTGCCTAGTGCTCCGGCAAGATTAAGAATTGATTGATAATGGCGCGAGCGTTCGTAATACAATATGTACAATTTATGTTTGATACGCCCATGCACCCGGATTACAGTTTCTCGTATGTCATAAAGAGCTTGAACGCGTCTTCCGAAAGTCAAAAATTCATAAACTACAATCGCGATACCATCACGCGCCAAGTATTCTTGGAATTTATGAATTTCGCGTACGCCGCATCCCCGTTCCGGTATTTTTACGCGAGCTTTGCTCCGTTAATACTCGCGACGACCGTCCCGAATTTTCTGCCAATTTTTCTGCAATTCACCCGATCGAAGTTCGCCTCGTTGAGAGTAAACCAGCGAGGCAACGATCGATGGGGGTAAACACAAATTATCGCGATTATGAATTTGCAGAATCGAGTCTTTAGCTATACCCTCGTGTGTCAGACGTTTACCTGCACCACCCTCGACGCCACGTACCACACTCACGCTCATTTCACACACACCCTCGTCCAATCTAAATTCTCGAGCACTCTGCGCAATGTCATTTATGAGCGTCCATATATCATTCGCTGAAAATTCACGCACCGGTCGAAAAGAAATCCAAGCTGGTCCATGCGTTAAAGCTGGCGCTGTGAAGGTCATCCCCGCGTAATCGTGTGGTTGACAAGAGTTCGTGAGATGCGTGAGTACATCTCGTATCGCGCCTTCTAACCACGATAAGTGCTCGGTGTTCACAGGGGGTGGTCGTACGCGAAAACTGACTCGCCGTCCACGGGTTTTGAAACGGCGAAAATAGCACGTATCTTCAGAGACAATGATGAATCGCTGCCCCGGAGGTAAAATATCCCCCTTGTCGCGATCATTGTTAACGACAGCACCACCAGCACCACCACCACCACCTCCAACTTGAATATCTGTAATAAAACGAAAAAATATTTTTTTCTCATGCAAATAGAATGATAAATAACTTATCGAAATTAAACAATAAAAGATATATACTTCTACCACTCGAAGCCATCGCACAGTGGGGAATTTTCACAAAAACGTTGCCATAAGTCAGGGTTTTACCGGAATTTTATCAAATTTGGTATACTAATGTTTTTGCGGTCGCTGATTATGAATTTGATATTACAATTTATAAAAACAAAATGGCCGCTTCAATATGGCCGATAAAAACATAAAATTCGTAAAAAAATCGATTGTAAATATACATTTCCAACGTTTTCGGGATCGCCAATTACGAATCTGATCTCAGAATTTATAAAAACAAAATGGCGGCTTTAATATGGCTGACGAAAACATAAAACTTGTAAAAAATTCTATTGAAAATGTATTTTTCCAATGTTTTCGGGATCGCTTGCTACGAATCTGATATCAGAATTTATAAAAACGAAATGGCGGCTTTAATATGGCTGATAAAAACATAAAATTCGTAAAAAAATCGATTGTAAATGTACTTTTCTAACGTTTTTGGGATCGCTGATTACGAATCTGATATCAGAATTTATACAAACAAAATGGCGACCAATATGGCTGATAAAAACATAAAATTCATATAAAAATCGGTTGCAAATGTACTTTTTCAACGTTTTCGGGATCGCCAATTACGAATCTGATCACAGAATTTATAAAAACAAAATGGCCGATGAAATGTGGTAAACAAAATCTTTATTATTACAAATGACATAAATTACGTGATTTCGATTCCTTTTAATGATTTGCGTCCGCAATACTGGGGCTCACAAGTAATGATATTGCCCCTGGCAACAGCTGGTTCGATTTCTTTTGAGGTAGTTTCCTAATGCTTGTTATAAAGGGGTCGGATGATAGTAGCAGCCAATTCAAAATGTCCTGCATGGTATTCTCACGCGATGATTTACGCGAAAATCCGTCTCGAAATTTCTTCACATCCTTATTTCTAGCTTCTTGAGCCTCCTCTGATAATTGTCCAATAGGTAAAATAGCCGAACCGATTATCAAAGGACCATGGATCAATATTTTGTGGACAGTTGTTGGCATATAATACCATGGATATTCGCTCACGAACAGCTTCGCAGTTTCCAACGCGTATTCTTCGAAGTTATTCACGTTGATATCGTACCCACTGCAGATAACTTGTAGAATTACGTAAAAACGTTTGATAAGTTCTTCTTTTACGCCAGTTATCATAGATGTTAATTCGTAGTTTTCAAAAAAACGCCGTGCAGTATTTCCATCATTGGTGCTTCCATACCCAGGTTTTGGACGATCCACTATCAACCCCATCTCTGACTTGAAAGATTTTTGAACCACCGCCTTTCGATCATTAACCAGCTTTTTGTCATCTTCGGATCGTGCCTGCCATTTCTTCACATCGAGTTTGTAAGATAGATGTAAAATGCACTCAAAGAATCTTATCCATGCATGTAACGTAGACATTCCGAATTTCAAGTTTTCTTCATTCACCTCTTTTGTCCGGATTTTTTCGAGATTGTTGAATTCTTTTGACGTACATCCACACAAATAGCATCTCTGTGCAGAACTTGTAGATGTAGCAGCATTGCAGACTTTTCCATCAATCATCGTCAGCAGCATTTTATAATTGATAGTTACGTCTCTGCCATAAATACCAATTTTCAATGGTTCCAAGGATGATATTTGTTTCTCAATATACTCTATTTCACCCTTCGTAGATTCTGTATTTTCGTGCAGGAATTGCATTTTTATAGGCCGGCAAAAGCGAGGAGATGATGGTCTCGGATTTTTCCACAAAATCTTATTATCGGAGTCGATAGATTCACTGTCGAAAAATGTCAGTTGTAACGGCACAAGGGATGTCAAGAATATATTTGCGTCCGAATTACTGTCGTCTTGAAATTTCTGTTTGTATAAGCTTTGGCCGGAACTTCCGTCACACCCCCATTTACAGATTAAGTTCGCATTTACCGAGCTAGGCATATGCACTGATTCCAGAACTTTTCTCTGACTAAGAAGAATACGCTTGCATGTATGATCCAGCAAGTCTTGCAGCTTAATATCAGCACAATTTTCGGTAATAGATATACTTGATCGTGGTGGGTAACATAATGCTTTGGCTTCTCTGATTGCTTCGTAACTTGGGTATAAATGACAGTTATGATCTTTCATCGAGTTTCTTATAACATTATACTGATGTCTGGTGAGTTTGGCTTCGACGATAACCGAAAGAGCTTCATCTATTGATAGCGAAGTATGTTCTGTTCTTGATGATGCATGTGGAGCTGTGGATGTGGGTGTTGTAACGTCTCTGATCATTTTCGATGACTCTAAGTCTCCGGAAGTGCGTAGGCTCATTTGCGCGGCATAGCACAACTCCTCTGAGCTATGACTGTCACGAAGTTCTTTCGTTTTTCGTCGTTTTGATCGCTCACTTGATGCAGCAAAGTCCAAAAAAGGACGACCATGTTTGCTGGCTTGAGCCAGTTTTGAATCAGCAGAAAAGGCTACATCCATCTCTAACCAATCCTGATTCTTATCAAGAAAATTTGTCTTTTTTCTACCTGATTTTTGCCATTTTTCGCGCATTGTGAAAAATAACTTTGCCAAATTTTTCTTCGTTTCCTGGTGAATTGCAATGGCACAATTACTTTTCTTGGATAACTCTTGTACCAGATGGTCTACCTGTTCCTCGAAATTCGCGGCCAAGTGCTTCTCCATAATTGAAAAGATCTCCCTCCTTTTGAATTTGATGTGGGGAGTTCCAGAACCTACTGTTACGTCTTAGCCGGCTAGCTTTTCGTCTCGGTCAAGAAGAGATAAAACCCTTCCTTTACACGTTTTTCGAAATAGCAGCGTTCTGCTGGACAAGTGGCCTTTTCGAGCCTAACCTTGCGGAAAATTGCTCAGGATGGCCGTGAGAATGTGTTTATTTATTCGGGTAAAAATAATTAATTTCGAGCTTTTTAGATTAAATCTCGTTTAGACGGTTGTGTCGATTTCCTGAGGACGAACGGGGCGAGGCATTTCGGCCGGGGAGAATCTTATACGCGATTCTATTTTAATGGGGATGACGAGTTGTCGATTTTTAAAATAAACCCAGCACGTTAAAGCAACCAGGACGAGTAAACAAAAGATCATTAACAGAGTCGCGATTCGTAATTCGACGATAGGATTCATCGTTAAGTGATTTTTTCCTGATCGGTAGCGCAACGACTTTCCGTGCAGGAATTATTTTTCCGGAAATATCCAACAAAAAAAAAACCATCACCGATAAAGATTTACTTTCTCCAAACGTTCAGAACTAATACAAGAGACCGAAAATATTCATTTAGAATTTTAAAAAGTGGGAAAATATAAATCATTGAAAGATTACTTGGAGTGGAAAATGATTTCTTTTTTATTCATAAATCCATTTGAACCGGAAAATTATTTTTCTGCAGCCAACCAAAACCGTCCACGAGCGAAAATTATCCTCCTACAGATAATCATCTTTTAAGAGATAAAATCAGGAATATTTGAGGAGGTTTTCGGATCGAGTAGTATTTGTGTTGCTCTGAGAGGTTTCACATCAGCAGCCGCTGGCCGGTATGGTAGCCTGTACCAACAACTGTGTGTTCCGGGTCCCAGAGCTTGTGTGTAATCCTAGGGAATCACCTTCGTGGTTAGTCACTGACTGGCAAGATTGTCTGGGTCAGCCGATCTAACCCGTCAGAACCTTCGGATTTGTTCATGTGTGATTTTTGTGTAACCTTCGGGGCCTTTTGATATCAGCCACTGGCCGGTATGGTAGCCTGTACCAACAACTGATTCGCCGGGGGCCGACGGTTTGTAATGTAGAACGGAATTGATTCTTGGAATTGAATTTAAATGACGGAAGAAAATAAAGGAAAAATCTGAACTAAACAAGGGTAATTGTCTCGATAGCGTTCGGTTGCGAGGCTCCGGAGTACAATAACCTTCCGGAAATAAAATCAATTTCCGAAAGTGGATATTTAAAATAAATCATTTTTCAAAAGTTATTAAAACTTAAACAAAATTAATTTTCGGAAATGAATACTTTAGAGTGAAATTATTTCTCAAAGTTTTGAAACAAAACTAATTTTCAGGAATGAATATTTAAAACCAAATTATTTTTCAAATTATTATTATTCAGAAACAAAGTTAATTCTTTAAAATGAAATTATTTTCCAAGTTAGTAAAATTTAGAAATAAAATTAATTTTTCGGTAGTGAATATTTAAAATGAAATTATTTCCCAAGTTAATAAAATTTAGAAATAAAATCAATTTTTCGGAAAGGAATATTTGAGATGAAATTATTTTTCAAGTTATTAAAATTTAGAAATGAAGTTGATTTTTCGGAAAAGAATATTTAAGATGACATTATTTTTCAAGTTAGTAAAATTTAGAAATAAAGTTGATTTTTCGGAAATGAATATCTAAAATGAAATTAATTTTCAAAATTAATAAAATTTGAAGGAAAATTATTTCCTTGAAATCAGAGGTACAGGAGGAAAATTTAGTTTATTCATAACTTGCTAGTTTTTCCGACAAAAATGTCGCGAAAATTCGGTGAGGGAAATCGGTCAACCCACCGGGAGAGATCCTCGCGGGACGTCGAGATCATGTTCCCCTGGATTGCGAAATTCTCATGCGAAAGACAATTTTTCTAATTTTCTCCTTTCTTACCTGGTGTTGTTCTCTTTGAGGGGTGAGAAATGGCAGACGAGCTGCAATGACGATGAATCGAAAGACGTCGATGAGTCCAGTGACAAGGGGTTGATCGACGGAGATGAAGCCAGGAATCAGAGCTCAAACAACGGGGATGGATCCCGAGAAATCCGATGAATCCGAAGATGAAAACGAATCCCAAAACGATGAAACGCAGGATAGCTCGATGCGACGAAGGGAAAGGCGATTTGAAGATACTAAACAGGCACTGTTTACGAAATTTTGGTTGCCTATATTTTTCACAGCTCAACACAAGGATTCACAGATCTATTTCTCTTTTTTTTTCCACACAATTCACTCGATGATCCCGCACAATATTTATGATCACGTCAATAGAAAAGTTAGAAATAAAAAAATGTTTGAAATTATGATTATCAGAGTTACACATAAAGATTTGACGGAAAGAAAGAAATATAGTCGGAGGAAAAAAAAATGCTTTAACAATTACGTTGAATAAAACCACACTCAAAATCTCGACAAAACTTTTCCAGAACTGAATGCTTAAAGAATATTGAGACGAGTGTCGTGGAATACTTAAAGCGCGCAAAGTCCGAAGATGAATAAGGGTACGTGTGCTTCTTGACACGTGTTTTTATAATCAGGACCCGCTTAGCTTCGGGAAGGGGTAATTCGTCCCTTGTCTCCAAGACGTTCACGCCTTGGTTCTCCCCTCCACCTCGCTGGTCATCCTAGTTTTTACAATAATTAAACGATAATTAAACTTAATTTTTTTATACCGAATTACTTTCATTCGTCCATACTTTCATAATTCGCATGTTTGAGGACAATTTTCAATTTTTAATTTTCAATTTTTATGTAAATTTTCGCGCGTACAGGGAGTCGAGGGGTCTCTTTTTCGCTCTCCCTCTCTCTTACTCCCGCCCTCGCTTCGGCTCTCGCCGCGCTCTAGGCCCCGCCACGGAGGCTCTGACCATCCCTCTCTTCTCTTTCGCTCTCGCACGCGCGCTCGGGTCTCTCACTCATCGATACTTCCAATTGGCTTAATTTTCGGCTATGACTCTCTCACTCTCTTTCCTATGACAAATTCATATTTCATCCTCTTTCTTTGCTCTACTGCTCTGCATTTCCTCTTTTCCCTTCGACTCCTCCCATCGTTTGCTTGCAAGAGAGGGAGTCTTTAAATTAATAAATTTTACTTTTAGTTAAATGAATTATTTTTTTATTTTTTTGATGATTCCAATAATTTCTTTCAATAAACTGTTTTATAATTTCCAAAAAATTCGATGATTTTACAATCTCAAAATTGTAAATTTTTCCTCATTTATTGAACTGATCTTCTATGGAGGGAGAAAAAAAATGCGCTGATAAAATTATTATAATGAATATTTTAACATTTCAATTACTTCTGTCAATAAAGATTAAAGGGTCCAAAGATTCAATTGACAAATTACACTCAGTCAAAAAATTAAAGGAACAGCAAAATTTTCGAGATTTTTCAGCGATTTTCCAAAGGCTGTAACTTTGTTAATTTTGGTCGTAAAAATTTTTCAAAAAAAGCATTTTAAAGCTTGAATCTTCTACTTTTGGAATCTTAAGTCAAAAATTTTTTATGGGCATCACCCTCGACGCAGTCGAAAGAAATATCACGGTAAAAATTTTCTCGAAATTTTTGCTTTTTTCAAAACAGTCGATAGGCTTCAAAAAATGTTTCCGAACTTAACCAATCTATGGATCGTTTAGCTGAATTCTTTGGCTTCAATTTGCTTTTTTTATTTTTGTTCTACGACCATTTTTCGCTAAAATATCGGTGATTGAACAAAAATTCGTCTTTTTTTTTAAATCTTCGATATCTCTGGAACTAATGATCGTACAGCGAGTAAACGGTGAGTTTCGGAAACTTGAATCTACCCTCTATAAGTGCCTGTTATTGTTATAAACGAAAAAAAATTGTTTCCATTCTTAATTTTAACTTGAAAAAGAGCAAAAAATTAGCTTTTTTTCATGTTTTAGAAAATCTACCACAACTTTGCAGATATTGCGAAAAATACCAATGTTTTAAGGTCCTTTTTTAGCTCAATACATACCTAAAAACCATGCCAATTTTCAAAACAATCGGTCGAACCGTTTTTTGTGACCGGGTCATCAAACTTTTAGAAAAATTGAAGGAACACGTTTATTGATCCTTAATGACCAATTAATGTTGTTAAAAATTTTTGAAAAAAGTTTTCTTTTTTTCCCCCTTAAATTTGCATGTAACGAGCGGGGAAAGCTAGAAAAAATCCAAATTTCGAAAAAAAAAATTTTTTTTCGAAATTTCGATTTTGTTTTATTTTTTAATTTGAAAAAAAAATTGTATTGGCATTTTTTTTACAATTTTGCATTCAATATGTAATAAATATCGAAATAAAATTTTGAAAAAAATGCTAATAAATTTTTTTATTCAAATTTAAAAAATAAAAAAAAATTTAATTTTGAAAAAAAAAATTTTTTTCTCTTTGAAATGTGGATTTTTTTTTTAGTTTTCACGCTCATTAAATGCAAATTTGAGAGAAAAGAAAGAAAAACTTTTTAATTCATTTTTAACACCATTAATTAATTGGTCATTAAGGATGAATAAATGTGTTCCTTCAATTTTTCTAAAAGTTTGATGACTCGGTCACAAAAAACGGTTCGACCGATGGTTTTGAAAATTGGCATGGTTTTTAGGTATGTATTGAGCTAAAAAAAGACTTTAAAACATTGGTATTTTTCGCAATATCTGCAAAGTTGTGGTAGATTTTATAAAACAAGAAAAAAAGCTAATTTTTTGGACTTTTTCAAGTCAAAATTGAGCACGGAAACAATTTTTTTTCGCTTATGACAATAACAGGCACTTATAGAGGGCAGATTCAAGTTTCCGAAACCCACCGTTTACTCGCTGTACGATCATTAGTTCCAGAGATATCGAAGATTTAAAAAAAAAGACGAATTTTTGTTCTATCGCCGATATCTCAGCGAAAAATGGTCGTAGAACAAAAATAAAAAAAGCAAATTGAAACCAAAGAATTCAGCTAAACGATCCATAGATTGGTCAAGTTCGAAAAAATTTTTTGAAGCCCATCGACTGTTTTGAAAAAAGCAAAAATTTCGAGAAAATTTTTACCGTGATATTTCTTTCGACTGCGTCGAGGGTGATGCCCATAAAAAAATGTTGACTCAAGATTCCAAAAGTAGAAGATTCAAGCTTCAAAATGCTTTTTTTGAAATTTTTTCACGACCAAAATTAACAAAGTTACAGCCTTTGGAAAATCGCTGAAAAATCTCGAAAATTTTGCTGTTCCTTTAATTTTTTGACTGAGTGTATTAGAAAAGATACAAAAATTCTTATTTGAATTTTATCATTCAAAATAAGAATTTTGTCATTTTAATTAAAACCCTTTGTTTGAATTTTCCTACTTGAAATCATCATTTTGAAATAAAATCTGTATTATTGGAATTTCCTGATTTTTTAATAAAAATTTTATGTGAATTCTATCATTTGAAGTAAATAAATTTTTGGATTAGCCTGGAACAAATCATTCATACATGCATTCATAATTAATAATAATTCGCTCGTATTCTTTGAGGCGAAATTTTTCCTGAGATTTTTAATTTGTCTTTTCATGCAAAAAAAAAGAAATGCTTTTGAATATTACTTGTGCCCATATATGGCGTGTATCCTCTGTAGCAGCCCGTTGTGCGAGAGAGAACGACGCGATTCAAGGGGGCAGCGGGCCTCGTGTCGTCCGCGGGGCGCGAGGAGATTTCCTCGGACCCTTGGACAAACACTCACGCCTGCCTCGCTAATTCTCTTTCGCGCGGACTTATTTTTCTTTGAGAGTTGATAAATTTAATTACGCCCGGATGTTTAATATATTCGATATGTTCCTCTGCTTGAAAATCTCAACTAGAAACGTTGGAAATAAATAGATATTGGGTTGCACTGAAGTGCTCTCTATCTCCAAGCGATTTCCTTTCTGTTCCTTTTCATTTTTCCTTTTTCACCCTAATAGATTATTGCAACAGCCGAACGTTGTCAAAATTTTCAAGCCTCGACTTTCGACATTCTCAAGAGAAATTTTCCCTCTACGTTTTTGCGTTTATTTATTATAAGTAAATTTATTTCCTATTTCGACGGACCTGACCCAGGCTATAATTTCTATTCTTGAATTTAGAATTGACTTTACTCTAGTTTACTGTCCTTTGCTATTAATTTTCAGGATCTCTGGCATAAAGTGCCAATAAAATGAGAGAAAGAACCACTGGTCATACGCTCGGGTATCCTCATCTAATATTCGTGTCGGTGTGGCCGTACGCTAGTATGCGTATGGATTTCTATAATATGCCGGGCTAATATGAGTGCCACGCGCTTTCAAAGATTTTAATGCCTGCGTCGCTTCGACCTACAAAGGCCCTATCGATATTTACGCGGGGTCTTATATCTTTGCCGGATGTTTTTCCGAGCCGATGATAGAAATTGTTTTATTTACCCTGCAATATAATCTCGCTCGAAATTCTTCTCGGAGATTCGAGTCGGTGAATGACTGTACAGGCGTTGACGTTGTCGCCATGGCTTGTAATTCGACCCTTAGAGAATGGGTGGGAATATGGCCACACCGAATGAATGGATCCTCGCTTTGACTGTGTTCCCCTCTCATTCGCATTTTTCCTCGTGAATTACCCGATATGGGCAACCCGTGGACGATGAGAGATCCCGAAAATCGCGGGACGTAACACTACAAAGAAACAATAATATTTCGTAAATTATAAATGTCATAGGGAACTGGCGTTAATAAAACAACTTTTTTAATAGAGTTGTTCGATATTATAACCGTGACTTAATCCGTACACAGAAGTACGTAAATATACGCAATACTTTCTTCGCCAATTACTATATTTAGAAAGAAACTTGGTAATAGTTTTTCACTAATTACTAATTGTTTGGAAAAATTAGAAATATCTTCTTTCTATCGTTCTTGCTATTCTTATTATTCTTACTATTTTCTTACTATTTTTTTTCGACAAAAAACTAATATTATTTCGCCACTTACAAATTTTCATAAAAAATCAATTGTTTTTTAACAAGTTATTAATTTTCCAAAAAATTATTAATATAATCAATAACGTTGACGAAATAATCGATACTGCCGAACACTGGTACGCACGCGCAACCAGGTATCGGAATTTTCATGAAAAATATATTACCGTTTCGAATCTATTGTTACGAGTAATAAAGCGATCGAGTCCGCACATTCATTGTAAGGCTACTCCGGGTAAACAAGCCACCTGCCCCGCGCGCCGCGCCCCGCTCTCTTGACCCAAGCATGTACATGGCACGCAGAGAGCTAGCGCGTCACGTCGCATCGCGTCGCTTCTTCTCGGAACACGCACACGCTCACAAAAAATGCTCTAGAGCACCCGTCGCATGCTTGCGCACTCTATGAGATACGCCATTTAAAAGCTTAGATTCTAAGCTACAATTTAAAAAAAAACGAAATTGGAATTGCTTGAAATTCTGTACTAAAAGCATGCGGAAAGTCAAAATTTATTTCCGAACGAAGGCCCTTTTTGAAACTATCGTTACATTAAATAAACATGGACAACAAATTTTTTTTTTCAATTGTAAAATAAGCAAAAATTTCTACAAAACTTGAGGAACAGTATCCATTTTTTAAAAATGAACTATCACTTCACACTTTTGAGTTATATTCTTTCAAAGTTATATTCAATGAGAGAGCGATTTTGACGCACGCAACCGTCTCCGACGAGGGTCAACTTTGAACTGAAATATCTCAAGGACTATAAGGAATAAAAATATGGGACAGCGAGCATCTTGTGCAGAATTTAGTTCTTAACCAATCCCTCGGGTCATTATACCTGGATGGGAAAATTTGTCTTTCGACTTATGGACACGTTTTCGTGAAAATTCCCCACCGTGCATCGGCAGCATCGGGGTAGCGATTTTGAACTGCGTATTCTTGCTCTACTGCTCTTCTGATCATCAAAGGATGATATCTTTGCAACACTTGATCACCCCATATTAACGGAGCTTCTTCCGAGGAATATCCTATATATATGTTAGGAAAACATTTATACAACCACGCCTCGTGTCAAATAATATTTACTCTTTTATGTAAATATTATTTTTTATATAAATTTAAAAAAAAGATAAACATCAAACCTGAATCAACATCGGATTCTTCTTCTTCTTCTTCCATTTCCTCCGCGTTGTCTTCTTCTTCTTCTTCTTCATTGTCCTCTAACATGACGACTTCAACCTCGCCGTCGCTTTCGTAATTTGGAAAGGAACTTGATGGGCCGCTTGAGGAAGGTGGTGGTGGTGGAGAACTAGCCCATGATGGGCCTGCTAACGCCAGATTACGCAGGTGATGACATGAATCTTCGATCAATAAATCATGAGGGCAGTAGCGTTTTTTCGATGCATCGAGCCAAAATTCTTTAGTCTCATCGGCTTCATCGCTCTCACGTTCCGAATCAGATTTACCTTCCGCGTTGAAATCGTATGTCTCCGCATCAATCAAACTCATTTCTTCATACCGATACACGATTGAATTATATAAAATTCAAGTAAAAAAAAACCAACTGTCACGCACGTATAAATAATTAAAAAATTACAATAAAAATTACGGCGTTCTTTGAATATCGGTTGAAATAATGGATCGGAAGACCATCCCCGTCTTCGAACTACTCTCACCAGCGAATCAATCAAAGGTTGAGCTTGAAAATACCCTGCATTATATGCCTCGAGAATTTGACTTTTTGAGCAATCATATAAAGCTCCACGAATTTTTCGGAGAACAATACGAGCTTGCATATAATTAACAATCATTTTGTAATTTTCGAAAGGCCATTTTGTGGCCAAGCGCGGGTTTCGATCAATTAAATAGCGTAATAAATTAAGAAGTACGCTTCGCTGTATAATCCACACCATGATGAAAAAGAAACATTCGCAATGTCGGTTGCGAATCAACTGTCGAGTTTTGATAGAGTCTCCAACATTTAATATGTCAGGAATATCAGAGGAGAAATTTTATTTTATATACGTGTCCTTTCTTATTGTAAAGAAAAAGACTGTGCTGGTAGGGCTATTCTTCAATGCTGTAATATAATCGTAGGCAAAGCATCTATAGTATGGAAGAATTAGCTCATTTCGCTGCAGTTTCGAAGGTATTAAAATATAACATGAAGAATCAGTGTGAATAAAATTAAACAACGACACTCTGTATTGTTACGTCCTGACGTAACGTCCACCGAACTTTATTCTTTATAAAAATACCCTCCTATAGAATAATAAACTTGAAGATCTGTGAGAGGAAAATTTGTCGTTATCTACGTTATTCCGTTTAACTCAATGATAAAGTTAGAAATTCACTTTACCAACTGAAAATCTCAAGGAAAAGGCCATCGGTAAAATCGGGTAGTATGGAAGGAAAACCAGGGTCAAAGATCCCTACAGGAAAAGCCATAGGCTCGTCACCCCATCTGATGGGTCAGGCACACGAACATCGCTTTCCTAACTGACATAACCTCCACCGGCCTATCGATCCGAGAGATAGAGCCTTAGATCTGAAAATGCTCTTACCATTGGAAAAAGAAAAGGCACATAGTATTTTTCTCTGCCGTAAAACCAACGAGGGGCGCTGATTACACCCCCTCGAAGAACAAGCATACAAGAAAACGTTGCGTTCCTCTTCTCCCACACATACGTATATGTATATGAGTATATACGCGTGTATCAATAATAGATTCAAAATAGAAACGAACGGAATGGCTCTAAACAACGATGGATTTTCCCATCTCATACCAATATAGAACTTTGAAACAATAGTTAAAATTTATTTAAGTAACGAACTTGCGGGAGAAATTCGCATTGGAATTAAAAAAGAACAGAACGAGATAAATAAATGAAACCAAATAATACTTCAATAAACAAAAGAGACTGAATAATAGTTAACTAAACAAATGAAATGGTTGAAAATATATCTATAACTCTCTCAATCAAAATAGATAATAGACATTATAATTAAGAACGAGATCCAAAATAAATATTAAGTCAACTAAGAACAATGAGTATTGACAAGGGAGAAGATCATAGCAAAACGGAAAGGAAACTATTAATCGTTCCCAAGAGGGCAATGCCCCCACGAGAATACAAGAAGGGAAGCGAGAAAAGATTTTAAAGGGGCCTATGCCCAGGTTCACCGGTCTTTGACCTTCTCTCTCTCTCACTCATGTCGCAAGGCGTGGAAAACCCCGAACCGTCCTTAAGACCCCATTCTGTACACTTCACGGGAAACAGGTATCGGGGCACGCACACACATGCACTAGAATATATACTGTGTGCGAGTATGTGTAGGAATATACGTGCGAGAACATTCCAGGATGGGAAATACTCATCCAAAATCATTCCTTCCAAATGGGAAAATCATTAAGCAATGCTAAATAATATTTCGAGGAAGTAACCATTTAAACAAACCTAGAATTGCAAGATAAAATCATGCATCGAATTCATTTAATTCAATAATTGAACTCCAGGGAAAAACAATCTAAAAATTTCAATTAGTTAACTCAAATAACTCAAAACTCGAAATATTATTTTACCATGTTAAAATCTAGAAGAGAGAGGGAAAGCGAAACGCACCGAAGTCCACGAGCAGAGGCAAAGCTTTTTTACATAATCCCCTCCCCTCTTTCGACGATCCACGGAGGTTGCGCGGCAAAGCGAGGAGCTTGGCTCTCGTCGCTACCCGGAGACCGTTCAAATGCCTCCCCGCTCTCCACCCTCTATCCTAGCCTTACCCTTTTTATCTACCCAATAAATCCCCCGTCTCTCTCTCGTAGGAAAAAAAGGACGCGAATAAGAGTTGAGTTTTTCTAGTCATGCGCCGTAGCTCCCTACCTCCCCTTTTTCTCGTGGACTCATACAAGAAGCCTATGCGACCACACCCCAAAGGAAAAAAATTATAAAAGTATGAAAACTAAAAAAAAACGAAGTTTCAAACGCAGGACTAATCTTAATCATAAATTTTTTGAACATTAACATTTCGAAATCCACAGAAAAAATCACGAACAAAATTATTTATAACAACTCAGATTGTAATTTTAATCCGCAAAAATATCACACAAAATATTTAATTTCCTGTTCCGACGTTCGATTCAAAACCAACAATTTTATATTTATTAATAATTAAACAAACGATAGGATATAAGAAAGAAAAGTAATTTTAACAATTGCGCGATACGATAACTATAAGAGAAAATATAAGAACTCTATCCAAGATAGAATAATCAAGAAAAAACACCTATAATATTAGAATTACTATTGTTCATAAGAAAGTAATATTATATACGGAATAAGAATATAGGAAGCGTGTGGCGTAAGCGTGTGCATGTGTGGGGGTACACGTGCCGCGGTACAGCCACGCGCGCCGGAATACAGCCACATGCGCCGCGATACAGCCACGAGCATAGGGCCTACCCTGTGATCTACGCTGGCGCCCTCGCTATGACCCGAATTTTCAAAGGGAAGCTCACGAGATAGAAAAGGAAAAAGCATTGCGTCAGAAAAATGCATCCTCTGTCTTTATCATCAATCCCCACTTTCATCGAACGGGTTAGTCTGGATCACGGGTATATAAAGGCCGGGAAAAGGGCTCTCGGCAGACTTCTTCGACTTTTTTCCGACGTGGAAACTACGAAACCCATCGTACTCATCGAATCCATTCTTGGGCTGAACTTGCGAAATTTTTCGACAAAGACGTTCTTGATTCTGGAATTTTCCAAATCAATTCGTTTTGGACTTAGAATTTCACTCGATTTTCGAAGGAAGATAGTTTTTTTCGGTTCAGAATTTCAAATCTTGAATTCTGAGTCGAATTGACATTGCTTCTATTTTGAATTCTCGAAATTTCGAATTGGCCTTTGAATGTCGGAGGAGACGTTGGACCTCGTTTTATTCTACTTCATTTTACTTTGTCTAACTAATATTTTCTGTTTAGTAATTTTCGTTTATTTTACTTTGACATCCGCAATCCACGAAATATTGGATAACGTATACATCGCGGTTATTGTTAAATAATTTGCGAGATTTAAGACTAAGTTTTGTAAACCATTTCTTTCTTTTTTTTACAATAATTTTGAATGAAATTTTGGATCTCGAAAATTAAACTCTGTGCATCGACAAATTCTTTGACTTCATCGCCAACCTGCCACGCTCTTGATCTACTGCCGATTCAACTTCACCGTTTCCGTCTGAGTCGCCGGTGCGTCTACAAATGCTGTCACCCTTTCCGTTTGGAGAACGTCTCAGCCAGTAAGTGAAGTTTTATCACAACCTCATCTTCCTCTCGTGAAATTGTGAGGAATAGTTCGGGAAAATTGAACACAGTGAATATCATAAATTTTGACGGAATTAATCGATTAAATTCAATTAAAAACCGGTTAGTTGATTATTTTTAAAGGAAAAATCCAATCTCTATCCAAGTGATCCTAAATTCATATTACCCCTGCGGCATTGGTGATTTAATTGTCCATAAAAGGCTTTATTTGAAACAATTTCATTAAAATAATTTGAAAGAAGAAGTTTCAACATTATCCAAGTGAATCTCAAATCTAGATTGTTCTTAAGGCATTGCTAAGTCAAGTTTCATAAAACTTTAATTAAACCATTTCTTTGAGATAATTTGACGGAAGAAAATTCATCTGCGTGAAGTTTAACAAAGGCCTTTCGACCCCTCTCCCCTTTCCATTGCTGAAATCGTGTCATTCGAGAATTGGAGATTCGCGACAAAGGAGAAAAAAAATATAAAATTTAGGAAAGGGTTAGATAACAAATTGATCAATTTTGAGACTCTCGCGAGCCAGTGACTTATCAATAGTCACAGAATGAAGTTTAATTGAGTTTTTCCTTTTCGGTATTCCATTAAAGGTTCAAACAGTTAAACAAGTTCAATCCGAGGAATTTCTCTTCCCCAACGATTAAATTTAACCTAAAAACCCTCCCACTCTCTCTATTATTCGTTTAACATATTCGATCTCAAGACTCAGTACGGTTGTGTAAATTCACGTCTTCATCCGAGGATTCGTGTTCTTTACTTATTTTCTCCCCCCGTGCGAAAACTTGGTTGGGACTAGAGTTGCGTCAGGTTGCACGCTCACCAAGCTTTCGTAGTCCTCCCCTCCGTGCGAAACTTGGTTGGGACAAGAGTTGCGTCAGGTTGCACGCTCACCAAGTATTCGTTTACCTATCCTTGTGCGTAATTTGGTTGGAACAAGGGTTGCGTCAGGTTGCACGCTCACCAAATATTCGTATTCCTTCTTTTTCCTCGGCGGAGATCTGGTTGGGACTAGAATTGCGTCAGGTTGCACGCTCATCCGGAAATTCACCCTGGATACTCTTCCCTTAAATTCCATGAGAGTCAACCCCCCAGTACCACGCAAAAAGAAAAGAACACGCAGAGCCGGACGAAGGTATCAATTACGTAAACTCGACGCGATATATTCGAATCCGTGGCCAAAAAGGTTAAGCCCTGTTCAAACATCGGGATCAAATCATCACGGAGTACGGGCATTGCCTACAAAAACAGAAATAACTAGAGAGACTCCAAAACCCAAAATTATTTCCACTGAAATCCTCAAACATCCGATAACTATTTACAAACTAATTCTAATTGATCTTCCTCCAATCACCCCTTTGTTCAATAAAAGTAACGACAGTGATCCTCGGGGTAAAGCCAATAGTAAATTATATCGAAACCCCGAGTTCAAATCTCAGTAGATACCTTACGTAATTGAAAATTAAACAGTGATTCCAAGCCCATTTCTCGAGTAATTTTCCAAAAGGTTCGACTCAAAAACAGGGGCAGATGTGTTCGAGATTGATTCCAGGAGTAGTACCGAAATTTTTCCACGACTAGAGTCTCAATCAAATTCAACACATCATACGTCAAAAATTATTAATAGTTCGCGAAAACTCCCATTTTTGACGTAACAGATGTTTTGGGGGCTCGTCCGGGATCTTTTGGAATCATTGTCAATTTTCTTTGTCGATGTAGTGTGCATAAAATTCAATTTGGAAAAAAAGGGTATATATTCTTCCTTTTGAAAAAATATTAATAATTTGACTCTGAAACATTTAAACCTTACTGGAAACTATTTTGATCTTTCATAAAAAAAAACACAAAGAGAAACCCGTAATTTCCTGTTTCTTCAAATTAAATTGTGTTTTTGGAAGAAGTACGCGAATTAATAAAAAAAACCCTTTCAACAGCCCAAAACTCGTAAACGAATAGAGCTTTTACTCGCATGGTTTCAGCTCTCCTTCCTTTTTCCCGTTTTCCGAGCGGTCAATGATCCCAATACCAACGACCCTTCCGTATCGCGCGATCTAGAAAGGTCATTGATCAGGGGAGAACGCTTTCAGCATCGATAGATCTCAAAGTAAATTTGTCGTTCCAAACAAAAAAAAACGAATAATCATTTTTTCATTTTTTGTTTTTTCCCACCAATCTTGAATTTTTTTTCAATCATCATTTGGTGATATATCACAGAAAATTCCCCCTCCCAAGAACAGAGTAGATAAAATATTCAAAAACATTCATGGAAGAACGCGACAAATTTTTGGAGGAAATAACTGGAGAACTTTGCCTTCCCGAAACCCCACAGCCTTACAAACTTATTCCGATAGATTTTTCTTTAGATTATCCTGTAAATTACCGAAGCAACCATCTCGATCCTCGCTACCAATATTACAAAGACTTGGAAAAGACTCAGCAACTACAAGCAATAGCAACACCCCGTTTTTCCGCAGGAACAACATCTAAGAAGGAAAAAAGAAATAGATGTGGAAAGAAAACTCAAACGCGAAAATTCAAAGCAGCGGCTATCAATTATAAAAATTTCAATAATCAAATTGAAGAAAAAAATCAAGAGCCAAGCGGGAAAATCCCAATTTGGAATTATCAAATACCCACGTATACACGCGAAACAATGCAAGAACAAAAATTTCAGACCGCAACGACACCAATTTTTTTTACCAAATACGCCAACCTTACCAACAATCACTCCTAATAATATTTTGAATCGACTCCCGATTTCCCCTCCTCAATTTAATACAATTATCATTTCTCAAGTACAAATAATCCAGACGTCAATTTTGCCAGGGTTCCGTCCAAATTGATGATAATTGATTAATTAAGTTCAAGTTTGAAAAAAATATTATAATCATTATCGGTAGATGATTGACGGTTCTTATCTTGGAATTTTACAAATGCCGTCAACAAGATCTACGACAAATGTTAAGGATTCTGTGCTCAATACTTATCCAGAAGAGAGAAAAAGAAAATTAGTAGGAGACCCAATTCAGAATCCCAGTAAAAGACGAGAGACGTCTGAAATCGATAATAACACAATTGACCAAACGGAAAGACTTTCCCTCCCAGGATTATCGAAATCTATTTCCGATCTCAATATGGGAGATCTGCCAGAATCAACCTCGTCGGGGTCCCAAAAATCAAATTCACAAAAGTCAAAAAGCAGTAGCGAATCGTCACTCGATAAAATTTCAACCTCGAAAGAATTTCACGGCTCATCAAAGGAGTCACAAGAGCCTTTGGAAACTGAAATTCATAAGTCCCTTCACGAGCAAGAGAAAGACGAGTTTAGCAACGTTAACCCCCAATCCGGGAACGTCAACGAAGAATTTGAAGAGTTAGAGGGAGTTAATACTGACATTTTGCTAAATCTTGAAATAAACGAACATAGCTGTCGCGATCTTCTGCCCAACGTGGTCACAATAATCCCTATTTCGAGTGAGAAAACACCCGCTTTACCAGCGATACCAGTAGAGACGCACTGTAAAACCGCGAGAAGTTTATCCTGTGCATGGGACGAGATTATTGTCGAACCTAGCGAATCAGACAATTCCCCCGTTGAAAACTTGGAGATAAGTGAAACACCTTTAAAGCCTAAACAGAGTCTGACTTCAATTCTGAAAACTCCGCGTTTTCGCGATATTTCCACTACAACGAGATATTGGAAAACCCCTCCTAATCCATCTTTCAATCAATCACTCACTTTTTATTCCTGTAGAGACGAGAAAACATCAGCGCCTCGTAAGACTTGGAATCTCCTCGAATTTTTCGCGAGGAAGAAAAAAATCAACCCCATAGAAGTTTTTAAGAAACAAAAAACGCCTGTACGATATTTGCACAAAAATACCATAAGCAGGAAAATAACCGAATCAACCCCCCTAATAACAAAATTGGCTGAGTCACATAACACACAGAATCTTAATCTTGGTAAAGAATCTAGCGAGAGGAACACAAATCAGGGAAACGGTCATAGCGGAGAATTTAACAGGGACCGAGAGACGATAAAAGGTCCAGGCGACCGGGAGAACGATAAAGATAAAGAAAGGGATAGAGAGGACGAACCCAACGGAAACAATAACCCAAATTTTTTGAGATCTGAAATTCAAAAACCAGGAGAAATGAAAGGTCCAAAAGTGGCAAGTAATAATCAATTAGTGTCCCTTAAGGACGCTCTTGCAGTAGTACCTGAATATAATAACACCAAAACCTCTTTGGCCATGTTTATCCAGGGTTGTGAGGAAGCACTCGGAATGCTCGAACCGGAAAGTGAAAAATACCTCGTAAAGGCAGTTCGAGTAAAAATCAAGGGAGAACCCCGACGAACTATACATTTGAAAACATTCGAAAATATGAATCAATTATACGAATTTTTAAAAATGATTTATTCCCCGGCGCGAAATATGCATGAATTACAGGGCGAATTAGGGACAATTTATCAAAAACCGGACGAAACGGTAATAGCTTACGTGAATCGAGTCCGCGACATAGGGATTCAGATAATAGATGCTTGTGAAGTTGAAAAAAATCTGACCGCGGACGAAGATTTTGTAGCCAACACCGAAGCAGGCGTACTCTCGTGCTTCCTACAGGGCTTAAAACCAGAAATTGAGCAACGAATGGGTTTTACGCAGGGTATTGAAGAAGCGTCAGAAAGAGCTATAAAAATCGAAAAACAGCTAATCGCTCAGGCGGCGCTCCGTAAAGTCAGAGGAGAGCCCGTTGAGAATAAACACTCGAGAAATGAGAATAAAAGATCAGTAAATGTCGTTACTAGCGAAGCGATAATTTGCCAAAGTTGCGGTAAAATTGGGCACGTGGCAGGAAATTGCGAGTCGAATAAAAATCGTAATGATGGAAATCTCGGAAGAGACAACGAACGCAAAAATATTCCTACGTGCCAATTTTGCGGAAAAATGGGACATACTGTAGAGAAATATTTTAAAAAACAAGCCCAACAGGCTACTGGCAACCCAACAAATTTTACCGCACCCACAATTACGGTGTGTCAGCTTTGCAACAAACGTGGCCATACGGCTGAACGATGTTTCCAACATTTTCCCCCTCCAGTCAAAAATAAGGGAAATACAAATATGGCATGACAATTGTGTAAAGGGCCGAATCACATGGCTTTTAATTGCCCTTATCTACAGAAAAACACTCAAATTCCTAAATTGTTGAACACAGGCCAGGTGCCTCAAACACTTAGATACCAATCATCACAGTACACGAGGTGTCAAATTTGTGAAAAGGAGGGACACGGGGCTGATAGATGTTTTTTCAGAGACAATTCGCTCCGAACTAATAATCAAAATTCCTCAATCCCTCCAAAAACATACGGTGCAGCCACGAGCAATCAACAAAACCAAGATAAAACATGTTATTATTGCAAAAATCCTGGTCATTTTGCTCGCGAGTGCCAAATAAAAATGAACGACGAGCAGGGATTTAAAGATTTAAAGCGCACCCAATAAGGACTATTACTATAGCGGGGAGAAGCCTGCATTTAGAGCAATAAAGATATGCACGATCCATCTAGAGAGAGAGCGTTCTGTTCCCACGGTAATGATGAGTGCAAAGGAGCTAAAAAACCCGACCACTCTCATGATCGATACAGGAGCAGGACCAAATCTGCTAAAATTATGTTGCATAGACAAACCCGAATTGATAAATCAAGGAGAAATTTTGCAGTTGAATGGAATCACTAGTTCATCAACTTACACCATTGGTTACGTCGCAATAGAAGCTTTTGGACGTCTTGCTACATTCCACATCGTAACAGACGATTTCCCTATCGAGGAAGATGGAATTCTCGGTTCAGAGTATCTAGACGGAAATCGCGTAAAAATTGATTATGAGAGGCGTCAATTAGAAATGCAAGGAATCGAAATTACTTCGTCTCACCGGAAACAATCTTGATTCCTAAAGAATCAACTAAATTATGCTTTATTCGAATAAAAAAATTGGGAATTAGAGAGGGTTATCTACGCCCGTTAGACGCTGGAAAAGGACTCATAGTACAGTGTGGATTTTTGAGAAATGACAATGGAAAGGCGTACGTATATATCACAAATATAAACCCCCACCCCGTACAGGTGCATGTACCGGTGCTGGAATTGAAAAATGAAGCTGAATTCGCGATCTGGGAAAATTCTCAACGTACAGATTTACCAGATAGGGATCTAATTGAAAAAGGTGAGCTTATCAAAGGATTGGACGCAATAAAGGAAACAAAATCATATCAAACGGAGAATAAAAAGGGAAAGGGAAATTTGAGTAAAAATACGAAAAAAGACGAAGTAAATTTGAGTAAAAATACGGAAAAAGAAAAGGGAAATTGGAATAAAAATACGGAAAAAGATGAAGTAAATTTGAGTAAAAATACGGAAAAAGAAAAGGGAAATTGGAATAAAAATACGGAAAAAGATGAAGTAAATTTGAGTAAAAATACGGAAAAAGAAAAGGGAAATTGGAATAAAAATACGGAAAAAGATGAAGTAAATTTGAGGAAAAATACGGAAAAAGAAAAGGGAAATTGGAATAAAAATACGGAAAAAGATAAAGTAAATTCGAGTAAAAATATGGAAAAAGAAAAAGTAAATTCGAGTGAAAATATGGAAAAAGAAAAGGTAAATTCGAGTAAAAATCGGGAAAAAGGAAAAGTAATTTGGAGTAAAAATATGGAAAAGGACGGAGTAAATTCGAGTAGAAATTTAGGAAGAGGAAAAGAGAAGGAAAAGGAAAAAGATTTAAGTAAAAATACGAAAGAAGGAAAATTTGGTGTTCATTCTTATTTAAACGTACGGGAAAAGATTAGCAAAAGTGAATCTGCCAATCGGGTTGAAAACAGTCTGGCCGAGGGGAAAAGTCGTAAAAACTCGGAACACGCCAACAGCATTTGGGAAAAACGAGTCAAAAAAAAATGGTCCATCAACGAACCAAGGAAAAAATGGTTCCGACAACGAAAGGTGGGACTCCGACGACGAGGGTCCAATAGGCCCCACGCTTGGAAAAAAAGAGGCTCTGCCGCCGACGAGTTAGACCCATTGAGAGTGACACAGACACCCCAGATGATCTCGAAGAAAATGCGACCGAACACACCGAAAGCGACGAATGCCCTCTCCCCCCGAGTCGACACATGGACTCTTTACCAAAGGATGGTGCCACAACCTGCCGTAATATCAAACAGTCTCGAGATCTATTGCATACTCGTAAAGATAATATGACCTATTTCGTCTCGTTTGAGGGTCAACCATTAGATGTTGGAGCCATTCTACTAAAAGAAAATTATAATTATCTACCTAGTAAAAAACTGAAATTGAATCAAGCCCAAACTATGAAAAAGGGGACGAAATTTTACATAGCATTACCCATTTCCGAAGATAATAAAGAAAGCCCCACGATAATACTTGAAAATATTAAACAAACATTAATATCATGTAAAATTTTGACGGAAAAATTAAATTTAAAACAATTAGTATTGCAAAATCACAATATATATGCAACATTCCGTGGGAAGATATCTTACATCAATTAGAAAACTTACTAGCATCAGACGATTTAAAAATAATCATCTGTAACGGGCTTGTGCGTCAACCACCGTCAGATTTGCAAAATGAAATTATTCAAGAGATGCACACCTCACCTATAGGTGGACATAAAGGAGTGAGTAAGACGTATAATAGAATCAGGCATCAGTACTATTGGAAAAATTTAAAATCAGACGTACAACAACACATACAACGTTGCTTACAGTGCCGATTAAAACAGTTAGTCCGAGTAAAAACAAAACAACCAATGATGATTACTGGGACTCCTGCCACAGCTTTTGACAAGATTGCAATAGATATCGTAGGACCAATGGCAAAAACTCAGGAACACAATGAATACATTTTGACGATACAAGATCAATTGAATCAATTCCCATACCCAATTCTACAGCTGTAACGATTGCAGAAGTATTTGTAAAAAGATTTATTTGTAATTTCGAGGTACCGAAAGCCGTTTTAACCGATCAAGGTAGTAATTTCTTAAGCGATTTCTTTAGACAGATCGCAAAATTATTTAAAATCCGCAAAATAAGAACTTTAGCTTTTCATCCGCAATCAAACGGGTCATTAGAAAGATCTCATCACGCACTTGGCGAATATTTAAAGCACTATACTTGCAAAGAACATAATTGGGATGAATGGATCGAATTAGCCATATTTAATTACAATACGAACGTACACGAAGGAACCAAGCACACTCCTTACGAAATGGTATTCGGGAAAATAGCTAGAACCCCCTCTAATCTACCGATCGGTGATGCAGACAAAATAGCCACGTACGACGGATATTTAATTACCCTCATAACCCAAATTCATGAAATACAACAAAATGGCCGCGACAATATAATCAAGGCCAAAGAAAAGGCAAAAATTATTCACGACAAGAAAATTAATCCAATCCAATTTAAGGTCGGCGAACCTGTATTTTTGCTTAAGGGACCGAAACTCGGAAAATTGGCAGATCAATATACTGGGCCACACGAGATAGTAGAAATTTTAGCCAATGGAAACGTCAGGATAAGAATTAAAAAGAACACTAGCATAGTGCACCCTAATCGCTTGCGAAAATCGCATATTCCCATAACAACAGGAAAAGAATAGGGGAAAATTTATTTCTTCTCTCCTAAACATTCTTTGTTCCATCTTTTATCTCAATAAATTCAAGAACTAGTAAATGAGGGAAAAAGAGGAGCAAACGAAAGGGAGGGAGGAAAAGCAACAAAAAAATATATATAATAACAATAATAATAATAATAATAAGAATAATAATCATACGAATCATGCCTCAAAGGGAATAAAAAAGGTGAGAGAAAGAATATACATATTCACATATGGCATAAAGACGAAGAAACCTGCTCACACTTTATACATTCGAAGCAAACCCCGATCAAAATGAAAGCGTCGTATAAGAAAAGAATTCAAGAAGGAGAGGGGAAAACAGCGTATACAATAACTTGAACAATAATAGATGTAATAATAATACTAATAATAATAACAATATCAATAATAAACACGAAAAGGAGAGAAAAGAAAAAAAACGGGATAGGAACATCGTACTATATGACAATACAATAAATTTTCATTTTTAGTTTTTCCTCGAATAACAATAATTAAAAAAAAAAATAATAATAAAAACCCTAACATAAAGAATAAGTGCGGGAACTAAAATCCAGAATATTAAAAAAAAAAAAATACATATATATATATATATACATAATAATAATAATAATGATAATAATAATAATAATATAGATATGTAAAGTAAGGTACGGTAAATAAGGAAAATAACCCTTCAGAAGAATAACAATTGGTAAGAGTAAAAATAATTACACTGAATACATAATTCTCATTACATTTTTTGGTAGTTTTGAAACGACAGATTTCCAGAAAATAAAGCATTAAAACACTTTACTTATGGTGATTCTATGGCTCATCGTGAATATACACACTGGAAAGGGACTAACGGGATACAACTGCGAAAAAGCCGAAAACGTCATGAGCATATCGCTTTTGGAGGTGGGAACATGCGAAATACCTCAACCAAAGGTCAATATTACACAAACTTAAATACAGGTAGTCGAAATTAATCAGTTCTCTTTCACCAAAGTAATACAATGCCGAGTCGAGATTTTGCGTGTGGTAAAAATTTGCGGCATGTTTTCCCACACCATGGATACAACCAACGGACGATATCAATTCTCACCGAATATGTCAAGGGATGCATGCCTCAACATGCATTCCCATGGGAAAATAAAAATAGGAGACACAGAAATTCGCGGGCTAAGGATAAACGAAACCGTCAGTCAACCGATAAGCGTTGCTGGATCGGTTGGAATCGATGGTACTTGCAACGGAACCTTCTATTCCGATTCTCACGGATCCTGGGAAAGAGCTGTAGTACAAGGAAACGCAAAAATTACGTTGCAAGAATACTTCGCCCCGTTAAACGTAGAAACAGGAAAAATTTCTTACGAACAGGAATAACACGCGAATTAACCACAGGACAATACGAAGACGTGAACGGGGAATATAGCTACTGGGTTCCCCTACTCAAAAGCATGTGTGAAAAGGGGTCTGTTGGAATTTTATATGAAGGCGAGGCCGAGAGAATGCCCCGTACAATAAACGACGTATCCCACCAAGCATACATAGTAACAAAGGGAGATATGGTTTTCGCGCTTTCCACAGAGAATCGAGTGGAAAAATGCGGATATATGTTTTTCCAAACCGAACATGCTAAAATTCTTATAATGGAAAGCTCAGAAACTCTCTGGATCAGTAAAAATGGGTCCGAACCTAATTCTTCAGCAGACCTGTCCAAGCACGTGAATTCTAGATTCATTTATCAAAACACACAAACGAAATTCCAGTTGAAGAAAATTTACACAGAAATTTTGAAAGAACAATGTAATTTAGAAAAACGAATGTTATTAAACATCCTCACTATTGCAAGAAACGATCCTGAAGAATTCGCCAACACGATTATGGGAACTAAAGGATACACTGGTAGAATAGCAAGCGAAGTAATCCATATTTTAAAATGTACACCTGTTGAAGCAAAATTTCGATATACGAATTCATGCTATAACGAGATTCCTATCACTGTTAACAACCAAGAGTTCTTTCTAAAACCTCGTACACACGTTTTAACCAAAAACGCATGGGAAATTGACTGCAACACAAAATACCCACCAATGTTCAAAGTACATGGAAAATGGCGTACCTCCGGATCTATAGATACGCAACGACCCGCCCCTAGAATCATTTCTGCTCACACAGCAAAAACATGGGGAAAATTAAATAGAGATATCCCGAGAAACGAAGAATTTTTCTATGATTCCCCGAACGATGAGTCACCAGTTTCGCGAGATTTTAATCTGGAATAAGATAAAAAAAAATTTAAAAAAAAAAAACACACACACACATTCGAAATATCTCAACAAAAAGAATCAAACGGACCAGATCTTGAACAAATTGTGATAGAAAACGGGGAAATACACTTTCTCTCTCTCTTGAAAAAACAAAAAATAAAAATAAAAAAAGCAAAAAAAAACAAACATTAATAAAAAAAAAGAGAAAAAAAACGTAGAAATAAACTTATACAACATTAATAAGAAAGGTTTTTTTTTCGCAAAAAGTTATATTTAGATAAAACGTAGAATGAATTATAATTAAAACAAAATAATTAATACTTTCTCTGTTCTTAAGGTAAGTTAGGGCATACCTACATGATAGTTCCTACGATAGAAATCAACATGACTCAATGCAGCTGTGGAAGGGACACTGTATCGCCCAGCGTGCTACATCCATCGATACCTGCCATTGCACTGCAAATATTATGGATTAATACTAATGCCGGACAACCATTTAATCCCGTACCAGGAACAACTAAAATTTGCTGCTATTGGAAAATTAAACTACACATCGATATTGCGGAAAAAGACATCATACTCTTTGTACCTCCAGAATGGCGAATCATTCAAACAGAAAGGTTAAACGAATGGATGGAAATATTAAGGGAACATCCTTACGAAAACACAATACTTGGAGGAACAAGATACGAATGGATCATCGACATATTGCTTCCAGGAAGACAAGATTTTGCGAGAGTACCAATACATGGGAGAGATGGATGGCCCGAGTTGGAAGAACCTGTGCCATATTGGAACACCCCTCGGCAAATAAAATCAGACGGGGAATATCTGCGAATAGCGATGAATCGCGATCCCACTTGGGCGACAATAGGATTGGAAAAGGCGGTGTGTTATTGGCCGATCAAGTTACCAAAAACTACCGACAACGACATACAACGTATAGTTTGGGTTCTACCAGAATGGCGAAAGCTCGATGAAACCATCTTAAAACTATGGGCTGAACGTATAGCAGCGCATCACTGCGGATTCATCGGATTCGGTGGACTATGGTACAAATGGCACAGCGATTGCGTTTTCGCTCCCGTAGAACAATATTTCAGTCGAATCGAATTCATAGGACATGGCCGATACCGAGACGTTCAAGTCGAACCTCTCGATCTCCAAGAAACACATACTCTCAGTCCGAGCGGAACATCGCAAACGGACCATACGAGCGAATCAACCACACTACAGGAAGAAACAGACCTTCTCTTAAGCCTTTCACTAGTTCGCAATCAATCTTCCCAAAATAAAAAACACGAATCAATCGGAACAACGGAAAAACCTACCCATCAAAAAAATATTGAACATAACAAAGATACTGTCAATACCACAAAGACAAACCCAATAAACGAATCAAGCCAGGCTGGAGGACAAAAGACAATACTTCCCACCTTAACCACCAAGAACGGGGAAATCGACACTAAGATCGAGGAGGCTGTGGTCGAAATAGCTACAAGCCTAGATTTGAGAATGGCAGAATTAATTGACGCAGTCATTGACAGGTGGGGTACAGAGATCGAATTAACTCAACCAACAGAAACAATTGAGGAAATTGCACGTCGTCTCGAAACGATCTCAGAACGGGACATCGAATCAGCGGAGGAAATGGACCACGAATAAAGAAAAAAGAGATAAGAAGAGGAAAAAATGGTAACAGAAAAAGAGCAATACAAACAGTCGAACGCAAAGGAATACGGTAAAATACAAGAGCAAAAAGGTACCGTAAAGAATTTTCCCTGGACAATAATAATATCAATAACAATAATAATAATAATAATAATAATAATAATAATAATAATAATAATAATAATAATAATAATCATAACAATAATCACAGTAACAACAATAATAATAACAATAACAACATTAACAAACCTTTAAAAAAAATATATATATATATAAAAAAAAGCAAAAAAAAACAACAAAATGAAAAAAAAAGGGGAACGATAAAGTTAATTCGAGTAAATTTAATTTTCTACAAGCTACCATAATATAACTAACTTTCTTTCACACTACTATTACTTAATCTAAAATTTTTACTCATGAAAAAAAGGGGAAAATGAAACAAAAAAAACAAGTGGTAAATTAATATTTAACAATAACGATTTCTTTTTATAAATTAATTGAAATTTTCTCTTCACTTATAGAAATAATAAAAAAAAAAGAAAGGGGGAACATATACCCTATGGAATTTAATTACATTAAGCAGTTTTCCAGGACTAACAAAAAGAGGCCTTAACATTGTGCCATAATCAAACTTTTACCTATATTATTCTTATCAAATAGGACTGAATGGCCATAGAGGAAATGATTGAGGAACCATTCGTGTGCCATTTGTCTGGCGTTACTTCCCAGGCAATGCCATAAGAAGCCAGCCCAGGATGACCCATAAGAGAGTACGGAGCCAGCAACATTCAATGGTGCCCCGTATCGACACGATGAGACCTTGAAATTTCGACGTCTGGTCATACCCACGGACAGACCACTTGGGTTGATTATACACAACAACAACCTCAGTCACGTTTCGAGAAGAAACATGTACGTCAAAACAACTCGTTCGCAGAAGACACACCGAAAACAACACGGGAATAGCAACACCATACATCAGGCCAACTCATCGTTATCATCCTCCGTAGTCTAATTAAGAAAAGCAATATTAAATACTTTCAAAAGTACGTATACACGAAAACCGAAGAGCAAAGTTTAATGGCCATCGAAACCAATCGTTTGTCAAAGAACAAAGGCCTAACCACGTAAAGGAAAAACTAATGGAATTAAGACCCGCGTATATACACATATATATATATGATCAACTATTTCAAAAGAAAAGACATAAATGTTCGTAATTTCTCGTGAAAGTCAACTCTTCCGATTATTGGGTTCCCCAATAATCGTTTTAGGGGGGGAGGTATTACGTCCTGACGTAACGTCCACCGAACTTTATTCTTTATTAAAATACCCTCCTATAGAATAATAAACTCGAAGATCTGTGAGGGGAAAATTTGTCGTTTCCTACGTTATTCCGTTCAACTCAATGATAAAGTTAGAAATTCACTTTACCAACTGAAAATCTCAAGGAAAAGGCCATCGGTAAAATCGGGTAGTATGGAAGAAAAACCAGGGTCAAAGATCCCTACAGGAAAAGCCATAGGCTCGTCACCCCATCTGGTGGGTCAGGCACACTAACATCGCTTTCCTAACTGACATACCCTCCACCGGCCTATCGATCCAAGAGATAGATCCTTAGATCTGAAAATGCTCTTACCATTGGAAAAAGAAAAGAAAAGGCACATAGTATTTTTCTCTGCCGTAAAACCAACGAGCGGCGCTGATCACACCCCCTCGAAGAACAAGCATACAAAAGAACGTTGCGTTCCTCTTCTCTCACACATACGTATATGTATATGAGTATATATGCGTGTATCAATAATAGATTCAAAATAGGAACGAACGGAATAGCTCTAAACAACGATGGATTTCCCCATCTCATACCAATATAGAACTTTGAAACAAGAGTTAAAATTTATTTAAGTAACGAACTTGCGGGAGAAATTCGCATTGGAATTAAAAAACAACAGAACGAGATGAATAAATCAAACCAAATAATACTTCAATAAACCAAAGAGACTGGATAATAGTTAACTAAACAAATGAAATGGTTGAAAATATATCTATAACTCTCTCAATCAAAATAGATAATAAACATTATAATTAAGAACGAGATCCAAAATAAATATTAAGTCAACTAAGAACAATGAGTATTGACAAGGGAGAAGATCATAGCAAAACGGAAAGGAAACCATTAATCGTTCCCAAGAGGGCAATGCCCCCACGAGAATACAAGAAGGGAAGCGAGAAAAGATTTTAAAGGGGCCTATGCCCAGGTTCACCGGTCTTTGTCCTTCTCTCTCTCACTCATGTCGCAAGCGCGGAAAACCCCGGACCGTCCTTAAGACCCAATTCTGTACACTTCACGGGAAACAGGTATCGGGGCACGCACACACATGCACTAGAATATATACTGTTTGCGAGTATGTGTAGGAATATACGTGCGAGAACATTCCAGGATGGGAAATACTAATTCAAAATCATTCCTTCCAAATGGGAAAATCATTACGCAATGCTAAATAATATTTCGAGGAAGTAACCATTTAAACAAACCTAGAATTGCAAGATGAAATCATGCATCCTATTCATTTAATTCAATAATCGAACTCCAGGGAAAAACAATCTAAAAATTTAAATTAGTTAACTCAAATAACTAAAAACTCGAAATATTATTTTGCCATGTTAAAATCTAGAAGAAAGAGGAAAAGCAAAACGCTTCGAAGTCCACGAGCAGAGGCAAAGCTTTTTTACATAATCCCCTCCCCTCTTTCGACGATCCACGGAGGTTGCGCGGCAAGGCGAGAAGCTCGGCTCTCGTCGCTACTCGGAGACCGTTCGAATGCCTCCCCACTCTTCACCCTCTATCCTAGCCTTACTCTTTTTATCTACCCAATAAATCCCTCGTCTCTCTCTCGTAGGAAAAAAAGGACGCGAATAAAAGTTGAGTTTTTCTAGTCATGCGCCGTAGCTCCCTACCTCCCCTTTTTCTCGTGGACTCATACAAGAAGCCTATGCGACCACACCCCAAAGGAAAAAAATTATAAAAGTATGAAAACTAAGAAAAAACGAAGTTTCAAACGCAGGACTAATTTTAATCATAAATTTTTTGAACATTAACAATTCAAAATCCACAGAAAAAATCACGAACAAAATTATTTATAACAATTCAGATTGTAATTTTAATCCGCAAAAATATCACATAAAATATTTAATTTACTGTTCCGACGTTCAATTCAAAACCAACAATTTTATATTTATTAATAATTAAACAAACGATAGGATATAAGAAAGAAAAGTAATTTTAACAATTGCGCGATACGATAATTATAAGAGAAAATATAAGAACTCTATCCAAGATAGAATAATCAAGAAAAAACACCTATAATATTAGAATGACTATTGTTCATAAGAAAGTAATATTATATGCGGAATAAGAATATAGAAAGCGTGTGGCGTAAGCGTGTGCATGTGTGGGGGTACACGTGCCGCGGTACAGCCACGCGCGCCGGAATACAGCCACATGCGCCGCGATACAGCCACACGCATAGGGCCCACCCTGTGATCTACGCTGGCGCCCTCACTATGACCCGAATTTTCAAAGGGAAGCTCACGAGATAGAAAAGGAAAATGCACTGCGTCAGAAAAATGCATTCTCTGTCTTTATCATCAATCGCCACTTTTATCGAACGGGTTAGTCTGGATCACGGGTATATAAAGGCCGGGAAAAGGGCTCTCGGCAGACTTCTTCGACTTTTTTCCGACGTGGAAACTACGAAACCCATCGTACTCATCGAATCCATTCTTGGGCTGAAATTGCGAAATTTTTCGACAAAGACGTTCTCGATTCTGGAATTTTCCAAATCAATTCGTTTTGGACTTAGAATTTCACTCGATTTTCGAAGGAAGATAGTTTCTTTCGGTTCAGAATTTCAAATCTTGAATTCTGAGTCGAATTGACATTGCTTCTATTTTGAATTCTCGAAATTTTGAATTGGCCTTTGAATGTCGGAGGAGACGTTGGACCTCGTTTTATTCTACTTCATTTTACTTTGTCCAACTATTATTTTCTGTTTAGTAATTTTCGTTTATTTTACTTTGACATCCGCAATCCACGAAATATTGGATAACGTATACATCGCGGTTATTGTTGCGAGATTTAAGACTAAGTTTTGTAAACCATTTCTTTCTTTTTTTTACAATAATTTTGAATAAAATTTTGGATCTTGAAAATTAAACTCTGTGCATCGACAAATCCTTTGACTTCATCGCCAACCTGCCACGCCCTTGATCTACTGCCGATTCAACTTCACCGTTTCCGTCTGAGTCGCCGGTGCGTCTACAAATGCTGTCACCCTTTCCGTTTGGAGAACGTCTCAGCCAGTAAGTGAAGTTTTATTACAACCTCATCTTCCTCTCGTGAAATTGTGAGGAATAGTTCGGAAAAATTGAACACAGTGAATATCATAAATTCGGATGGAATTAATCGATTAAATTCAATTAAAAACCGGTTAGTTGATTATTTTTGGAGGAAAAATCCAATCTCTATCCAAGTGATCCTAAATTCATATTACCCCTGCGGCGTTGGTGATTTAATTGTCAATAAAAGGCTTTATTTAGAACAATTTCATTAAAATAATTTAAAAGAAGAAGTTTCAACATTATCCAAGTGAATCTTAAATCTAGATTGTTCTTGGGGCATTGCTGAGTCAAGTTTCATAAAACTTTAATTAAACCATTTCTTTGAGATAATTTGAAGGAGGAAAATTCATCCGCGTGAAGTTTAACAAAGGCCTTTCGACCCCTCTCCCCTTTCCATTGCTGAAATCGTGTAATTCGAGAATTGGAGATTCGCGACAAAGGATAAAGAAAATATAAAATTTGGAGAAGGGTTAGATAACAAATTGATCAATTTTGAGACTCTCGCGAGCCAGTGACTCATCGATAGCCACGGAATGAAGTTTAATTGATTTTTTCCTTTTCGGTATTTCATTAAAGGTTTAAACAGTTAAACAAGTTCAATCCAAGGAATTTCTCTTCCCCAACGATTAAATTCAACGTAAAAACCCTCCCACTCTCTCTATTATTCGTTTAACATATTCGATCTCAAGACTCAGTACGGTTGTGTAAATTCACGTCTTCATCCGAGGATTCGTGTTCTTTACTTATTTTCTCCCCCCGTGCGAAAAATTGGTTGGGACTAGAGTTGCGTCAGGTTGCACGCTCACCAAGCTTTCGTAGTCCTCCCCTCCGTGCGAAACTTGGTTGGGACAAGAGTTGCGTCAGGTTGCACGCTCACCAAGTATTCGTTTACCTATCCTTGTGCGAAATTTGGTTGGAACAAGGGTTGCGTCAGGTTGCACGCTCACCAAATATTCGTATTCCTTCTTTTTCCTCGGCGGAGATCTGGTTGGGACTAGAATTGCGTCAGGTTGCACGCTCATCCGGAAATTCACCCTGGATACTCTTCCCTTAAATTCCATAAGAGTCAACCCCCCAGTACCGCGCAAAAAGAAAAGAACACGCAGAGCCGGACGAAGGTATCAATTAGTTATCTGTTCAAAGATCGGGATCAAATTATCACGGAGTACGGGCATTGCCTACAGAAACAGAAATAACTAGAGAGACTCCAAAACCCAAAATTATTTCCACTGAAATCCTTAAACATCCGATAACTATTTACAAACTAATTCTAATTGATCTTCCTCCAATCACCCCTTTGTTCAATAAAAGTAACGACAGTGATCCTCGGGGTAAAGCCAATAGTAAATTATATCGAAACCCCGAGTTCAAATCTCCGTAGATACCTTATGCAATTGAAAATTAAACAGTGATTCCAAGCCCATTTCCCGAGTAATTTTCCGAAAGGATAGACTCAAAAACAGGGGCAGATGTGTTCGAGATTGATTCCAGGAGTAGTACCGAAATTTTTCCACGACTAGAGAGTTTCAATCAAATTCAACACATCATACGTCAAAAATTATTAATAGTTCGCGAAAACTCCCATTTTTGACGTAACAGTATTAAACTCGGGGAAAAATTATCATTTTTACAAGAATATTACCGATAAATCTTCATGAAGCCAAATAAACGGTTTCATTTTTATCGTAATTAATAATCATCGCAAATGTGCAGGCTCTAAAAACTTAATAATTACCATAAATTCCTCAATTGTATTATATTTTCATTCATGAATATCGATATTCATGTAT
The DNA here is from genome assembly GCA_946863875.1 of Alloplasta piceator. Taxonomy (NCBI): domain Eukaryota; kingdom Metazoa; phylum Arthropoda; class Insecta; order Hymenoptera; family Ichneumonidae; genus Alloplasta; species Alloplasta piceator. The sequence continues at coordinate 24,226,357 of OX333080.1, forward strand.
TCGCGCATTTATAAGGCGTGGCAAATAAAAATGATGGCTCCGATTTTCGCATTTAAAAAACCGCATACGATAAGGGCTATCAGTTTCATGATGGCCGCTGACTAATTCACGGTGATGATTGGTACAGCGTATATTATATACAAGAGAGTATAGAGCGATAACTTTCATCACTTCCATGATGGCCGATCGCGAATCCATTATAGCCGTGCAAGTATGAGCGAGTGTGAACGAGCGTGTGCGAGCGTCTGATCAAGCGAGAGAGAGAACGAGCAACAGCGTACAGCCACGGCTTCCCTCTCGACGATAATTTTCCTCACACTACAAAAGATGGTCAAGGAATGTTATCGCAATGTAGAGAAGAATAGCGCAAGGAAAGTGGGGCAGTCGAGGGCGCTTGAGCACCGCAAACAGTTTTTTTTTGCTGAAAAAAAATGCAAAAAAAAATTACATAAACAATTCGAGTATTCGAATAGATACTTCCAATGGTGAGAGAAGATACAGGCGTTTTTTTCCGATTTTTTTTCATTCCCCCCCTCCTTTGAAAATATGGATCGATAGCCCGGAATTAGGAATATCAATGGAAAAAGGGCATATTGGAGGTAATATAATCCCAGGATTCAAAATCGATCTCTGCCGTATCTACGAATAAATATATCTCCTTATTACCGAATAAAATTTTTTTCGATGCAGAGCGAAATATAAATTTTCAAGAAGCAGAGACAATAGCAAACTTTGAATTATTTTGCGATGGTTTCGAGACGGTAATATGATAAATGCTGAGGTAAGCAGCGATATTCGAGGTGGAGGGGGAAATGATTTAAAAGCAGCGCAATTTGTCGATTTTATATCATTTAAGAAATCACGAGCGCACGAAGAGCAACCTGAAATGGAAAATATCGTAGCATCGAACGTTGAAAGACGCGTTACTTCGCCGCATCTCGCATCAAGTACGCTATACGGATTAAATAGATCATACGGAAAAATAATAACATCGGGGTTTGAATTATCGCTGGTGAGCGGTTATCTCACTCCGGTTGTCAAGATTTTGGCGAATTCTTTCGACGGTGTGACGCTTGGAGTGATACTTCAATGCCTGCGGTATAGAAGGTGAAAGAATGTGCGGAACGAAGATGGATAACGGCGTATTCACTGTGTTATTGACCACCTGCTATCAGCAGAGAGCCGTGTGTTTTGGGTGCAGCGAGAGGGACAAGGAGGAAACAGGAAATTTATCAGCAAAACGAGCACGGCCAAATTACTCGCCGAATATCACTTTGCTGCATCAAACATTCAAAACTCTTATGGAAACGAGCAAGTGTATTGACGTACACATACAACGTTTACAACGAGACACCGCGGCGATAAACGACTGCATGAGTGAGGTGGTATCATATATCCATGCACACCTGGGCGGAAGAGCAACCGAACGCGCGGCCGTGGAAGAGTTCCTGGGATCAAAAGACTGTGTATTTAAAATACTTGTGGAAATCGGTGAGAAATTGAAAAAAGACTATCCCAAGTTTGGAGAAAATTCGTTGGAATTAGAGCTCCGCGAAATAACAACATTGTATAAAGACAAAATCGTGGAAAGTGTAACAACTTTGATTGAAGATTTTGAATAACTATGTATAAATTTGTTTCTCTTCATTTTTATATGTAAGCGACATTGCGAAGTGAGCTGACAGCAAATAAAAAAATGATAAATATGTGAGGAAACAATTTGAAATCACCCACGTATTGTTTTTGTTGAATATAAGCGAGAGTATGTATTTTTCAATTTACCGTAAAAAAATAAAATTATTTCATAACATTTTTAATCGAATGAGTATACATTAATGCATACTATCACTTATAAAATTCCTTTTTATTCTCATATTCATCCTGAGCAGCAGTAGTAATAATAAATTTCGCCGAACTCTTTGGTAAGAATGGTGACAAAAACGCACTCTTCCGAATTCCTTGAATGATATGCACACTCACGTGTGAAATATAAATAATAATAATGATAAATTTTACATAGCCCCGTATAAAAGTTTATGCGAGTGATTCTTTGTCAGTGTGTATGTGTGTGTGTGTGAGCGCGAGTGTGTGTGTGTGTGTGTGTGTGTGTGTCACGTACTGCGAGTACATTCGGGATTTGCACGTGCAATTTTGCTGACTAGGATATTTGAGCGATGGCGCTTCTTCTTCTGGTCCCTGATGAGATGCTTTGCCTACGGACATCAGTCTTGATTCAATCGCGCTCGGAATAACGTCTCAAAAAAAAAAAAATTAAAATCGAATTCTCAAAAATGTTTTCGCGAATTTCATTAGATTTTCACCCCGAATTTTTGTTCGCGGTTATTGTGAGTGTAGTGAGCGGGTGCGGTGTAAATATCCGCACAGAAGTAATGAACATCGCATTCGAGCATCTCAATTATTTAATGAGATTATTTTATATTGAGGATAAGAGGGGACGCGTGTTGGAGGACGATGAAGGCGTGGCAGGTGCTTCGTGCATAATTATTCAAAAATTTTGTGCCTACCGCGGGGAAATCATATACTCGGATGATGAAGGATACACGGAAGTGTGGCTCGTCGATATCGGTGAATCCGATTTTTATTGGGGCTCATCAATTTATTACGCGGAAGCATATCTCGCAATAGCCCCAGCGCTCATTATCGCGTGCGAATTACGTGGGATGGAAGCGTTCCAGGGAGACGAAAGAGCCAGGGAAATTCTCGAGAACGTATGTCTCGGGCTTAACGCGATGCATGGAAGAATAGCGTCGCGTGATTACGAGCTCGAGTTCCTCCGGATTCGCCTTCGCGACGATGCGCGCCAGGACATCGGTAGCATCGTCCACCCGATGCTGGACTCCGATGAGCCGTATGACGGTGATTAGTCGGATGAAGGATACGGGGAATGAGGAGTGCACGTGCGGGCATGTGTGTGTGTGTGTGTGTGTGTGTGTGTGTGTGTGTGTGTGTGTGTGTGTGTGTGTGTGTGTGTGTGTGTGTGTGTGTGTGTGTGTGTGTGTGTGTGTGTGTGTGTGTGTGTGTGTGTGTGTGTGTGTGTGTGTGTGTGTGTGTGTGTGTGTGTGTGTGTGTGTGTGTGTGTGTGTGTGTGTGTGAGAGTGCAATATTATCATCATCATCATCATCATCATCATCGTCATCATCATCATCATCATCATCAGCATCATTCGGTAAGTAAATTGGAGAAAAAAAAAATTCAGCAAAAAAGTTGATACCCGTCTATCACCCCGCTCATCCCCACTCCTGTCAACTTCATCGACGTACTTTTTCTCCACCACCGTGAGGTGGTGGGGAAAAAGTGGAGTGGTGGGGGAAGCCGGATGGTGGGGGAAGGAGTGGGGATGGGAGTGGGGGGCGCCAGACGGTACCAATACTACTAAGAGACGTTAAAAACTATTTTTTCAATAAGGTCATAATGATTATTTATTTAAAAAAAAAAATCAAAAAGTTTTTGTCGCTATCTTTAAATATGTTCCTCTCGGGTGTCAATCACGAATTTTTCACAGAAAACTCTTTTTTGCTCTTTTTAATACAGTACAATTTTCAGCCTAATCCATTTTGTGCAACATAGTCAAAAAAAAATTTCACATTCTCTTCGAATATTATTTACTATTTACTTATGATTTTTTTTTTCATGTAAAAATATGTGAAATATCTGATATTATTTCTCCATACTATCAGGGTTAATTATTCAGTAATATAAAAAAAAACAAAATTTTTAATTTTACAATTTATGTTATCATATTTATATTGCTCGACCAAAGTTTGAATCAATTATTTATGTTGAAGAAAATAATTTCATATAAAGATATCGATTTTTCTTTGATGCAAGTACGCTTACGATTAGCACAATCACAACGATATCGTTTAATGCCAGAGATTTTATTCGTACTTGGCTGATAACCAATGAAACAAAAGTATGTTTTTGAGCTAATGTGCCAAGATTTTTCTTGTACTTTTATAATATTTAGTGTGATTCTTACATACTGTAGAGTGAAGACAGTACACCCAGAAAAAAAGATCTAGTACATTTAATTGAATCTTAAACGAGCCAAATAATTTTTTTTAGTTGTAGGCTGGCTTAATACGACTCTATACATGTCAACGATTTTTTTTTAATATACCTATTAGGAAATATGTTGCGACTTAATCAATTTTTATTTAATATGAATAATCATTTTTTCAAACTATGCAAATATGTATTTGAATGAAACAATTTTTTTTAACATTGCAACTATTTCTTTCTCACGCACGATATTGGGCTACAATACATAATAAGATCTGCTAAGATATTAAGTCGTTTATTTACAGATGAAAAAGTCAATGCTATAGTGAATGAAAATAGTGACGAAGGTTAACTGATGTTTTTAAAGCAATTTTTACAAATAATTTCTCATATTGTACCCTAGTAGCCATCAAGACCAAGTCTTGCGCCAAATCCAATCAAGACAGGTATTTATATTTATTTACACGGTCTTAGACTCATCTTGACAAAGATTGCTTATAGTTATAGGGTAACTAGGTAATTTCATTTCATTACTTGTTTAAAAAAAAATTGATATCTCTAATATAAATAATTGATAAAAACTTTTGTTGAGCAATATTAATATGATAACATAATTTATAAAATTAAAAATTTTGTTTTCATTATATTAATGAATAATTTCCCTAATAGTATGGAGAAATGATATCATATTTTTTTATATATTTTGAAATGAAAAAAAATATTTTCCAAGTAAATAGTAAATAATATTCGAAGAAAATGTAAAAAAAATCGATTTTATTTTTTTTAACTATGTTGCACCAAATGAATCAAGTTGGAAATTTTACTGTATTAAGACAAGCAAAGAAGGAGTTTTTTATGAAAAATTCGTGATTGACACCCGAGAGGAACATATTTAAATATATAGCGACAAAAACTTTTTTATTTTATTTTTTTTCAAAAAGCAATGATTGAAAACTTATAACAAAATTACTTTTTAAAGTCTCTTATTCGAAATTGTTAGCAAAAAAAATTTCGTGAAAAAATATCCAGTAGAATAGTTACAATAAAATAAATACTGAAAAACACGTTTTTTTTAATTGCGTTGTCACTTTTTGGGTAAAAAATCTGAAATTTTCAGGAAAATGTTTTTTTCCAATTAGAAATCAATCAGCCATGTGGAATTTTGGGAATCGCTGGGGGCAGATTTCACATGCTTATCCGGCTATACCCCTTAAACGGGGAGGCTAATATCCACCATTTTTTCATTTGTTCACATGCCAAGCAAAATAAAAATGAAATCACCGATTTTGGGCGACAAAAATCGAAGATCGATTAATCGAACAGAAAAAACAACAACCGGAAAAATCGGTTTATCGGACCAAAAAAATCGGCGTGTTCGATTAATCGAGAAACATCGCCCATCCCTACAAAATTGTATCATGGTTAAAAAACCGAAATTAAAAGAACAATTTTTTTTTCAAGGATCTTATAAAACCGTATAGCTCTTAATTTTTTTTCTTAGAGCTATGATCACCTTCCAAAACATATACAAAATTTAGATCAATCGGTTCAGTCAATCCTCAGAAGAAACAAAATTTGCTGTTTTTTTTTTACATATTTCACTTGTTCTCAATAACCAATTGAGTTAGGGATTTAAAACTTTCAGGATCTTATTATTTTATTAGTACCTACTTATGCTCTCAGTATCATTTAAAAATCTTTCGAGGGCAGACTCACCATCCTTATACCCCTAGGGCCTTTATTGTGTAACTATCGGAAAATTACCATTGAATAGTGAAAAAATACAGGTTGAGAATCTCTGTTAGACATAAAGGCACTATATAGTGCAAGATATGGTATTATAAATATATACCCTTATCTGTTATTTGACGTTGACAAAGAAAATATGTTATATCAAGAGACGTGGCAGGGTCTTGACGCCAAGTATTTAAAAAAACTGAGAGAATCCCAGACGAGATCGCCGCGCACTCTTATATATACGCGAATATGCCGCCCGCCGAACCCGATTTGAATTTCAATCCGATATTACTAGAAACACGACTATCTTTTAAAGATCTACGAGTTATAGTGATCTAGAAATAATTTTATCTCTCATTTGAATCCATTGTTTTTTTTACCGCCCATGTGATACTGAGATATGATATTGGGCGAATTAATCCCAAAATGTATCATCGGAAAAATTCTCCAACAGTCGGCCTGACACGCTTGTAATTCGATTTTATAGAGCAGGGCTTGTATGTGGTAGTGAAAATATATGAGTGTGTGCGAGATACGCACAGCGCAAGCGCTCTCTCTCACCCCAGCTCGAGCGATCGTGTAATACGATTTTATAGAGAGGGGCTTGTATCTGAGGCAATCCATGCCATTTCGCTCGGCCGTGACCCCTACCATTTTTTTTTTTTTTTTTTCATAAACTAGTATACTATGCAAGGAGTATTTTCACTAATTTTCAAATTTTCATCGCATGTATTTCAGGAGTTACAATTTTTCGAAAAATCTGGATTCCGGCAAGTTTGAAAACGTTCTTGTCACGTCCCGCTTTCCGCTTAAATTTTATAAATTTATTAACGATAATGAATTCCAAATTCATTATCGATATTGTTTCACGCGAGAACGGACGTGGACTTACGGTCCCACGCTAAAGCGCTCTCGTCAGCGGATTCCAGGGATTCGCGCGTCGTGATCACCCCATGTGTCGCAAATTGTAATCAGCAACTTTTCGGTCGGTGGCACCTTTTGGTCACCTTGGACGGGCGCATGCATTGCCACCAAGGACATGCACGCGCTGTTTCTGAAAAGCCGAATTGCAAATTTCCTCGCTCGACTCGCCAACGTTCTGAGGAACGTTGTCAAGTCGAGTTAGTACCTCGCTGGCCACCGTCAGGTGAATCGAGGAATAGAACTCCGGCCTTCAGCTAGTCGCTGCGGCGTAATTCCCGCGTGCCAATAGAAGATGCATACGCCCGCTCGTGTGTCATCTTGGCACGTTATATTGAGGTGCTCGCGCTGACACAAGTCTCAGGTCGATATAATCGTTTATCCGTCCAGAAAAGATCGTGCTTACGACTCTATAGTCGTAGTAGAATAAGTAATAGTTTATAATATAATGAATCACTCTTTGCGGCCATAATCTCGTGATCATGGTCGATCATTAAATCAATAAAACATTATATATAAAAATCCCCAGTTATCGAGGGGAACCACAACAACGATAAATATCAAACAACCACAATTGTACCAACCAACAATGGTTATAATAACAACAAATATAAACAACAACCAGTGGGAGTTCACATGAAACATCACGTGTGGACAATCGGCGATCGACACGTAAATCGGATGTAAGAACTCTCCATCGGTCGCCACGAAAGACAGTACGCGCGGTCATCAGTGCCACGGAACGCCGTTATTAACGATACCGGCTGATCGGTTCGCGAGTGCGCGGATATATAAATATGCGTGTATATATTCCCCATCGACCTCGTGACGTACCACGCGTTTTTTGGCCATTACAGTGAGTGCGCGGAATATACTTCTTCGCCCTCACGGTATAGGGACTATAGTGCGCGTATAGACTGTTAAGTGTATTGACAGTTAAGTATATGGACGTTTGAGTGTAGTACACTGAGAGAAAAACCCGTGGTAATTACAACAAACGACCATGGTAAAAACGATTATAATAACAGAGAACATATTTCATGACTAGATTAGCCATAATATGGTTGAGTTTACTAGAAGCGCAAAGTAACATCAAACATGCAATTTTGAACATGTCTATAAATATCCAATATGCGCGGGGCTACAATTATTATTGTTAAACCCGCAACGATAAGAACACAATTCATTGAACACATTCATTTCATTGTTATTCATATGTAACAGTCGTTGCATTCATTATTATTTTTGTTTCGTGTAAACCTTCTTAATCTTGTTTCGTGACGCTACTATTCTTATAGTAACTTCTAATTCTTGCTCATTCAACTTTACCACAGCGGTAAGGTTGAGTTCAACAAATTCAGCCGCCGAAATGTATGTTAAATGCAGGCATGGCCTGAATTGGCAGGGACAAATGTAGTTCTCTGTCTACTGTTATTTTTGAATGCGTTCCACTATAAAATATAAACGTTGCGTTACAGAAACATGGCACATGTTTATACGAACTGAACAACATATTGCTATAGTAAATTAAAAAGATCATATGAGATGTGTGTGGCAAAATTAGTGGATGGTTACCGGTACACTATAATAGTGGCTGCATACTGCACTTAGGTTACTGAAATACCTATTCACCCGTAATCTCATACGATCATACCTGCCGATTTGTCAGTTCCCCAAAAGTCTGGTAGGTGGCTTCCTCTCGCACAAACGAACTTTCCCCTCGACGCCTATAAGGTCTCTAAGTTCGTTCATGTTTGATATCCTTACTTATGTATGGATATTTAATACTTTGCGGCAAAACGCAAGATGGTCGAATCCGAAAAGGATTACCATCAAAAGAGTATTTTTTTCTATTACACGGAAAAAACGACTTGCACAGAAAAACGAGTTGTAGTGGCCAGTGGCAACCAACTGGTTTGTAAGATATACTTCAAGCAACTAGTTGGTTGGAGCAACCTTTTTCGTGGTTACCGCAACTATATTATTGGTTGCCAAATATCCAACCAATAAAAAGTTGGTTGTGGGAACCACGAGAATGATTGCCCCAACCAACTAGTTGCTTGAAGCATATGTTACAAACCATATAGTTGCCACAACCAACTCGTTTTTTTCGTGCAGCATCGAAACTAGCGTTGACACGTGTCTGTATGGAATTTCAACAAAATGATTATTTCCAACTACACGGCAGTGTAACGAGGTTGGGATATCAGTGCTCAACGTCGACTATTAACTAACCGCTAATTTATATTTTATATATTACCGTCAACTACACAAACGTATTGATTTTCTTATTATACACTATTCCCGAGTAAAACTATATGCTCTCAATTAAATGAGAATCATTGCTTTCTGTGGCTAATGTGCAAAACGATTACGAATTTAATGCATAATAGAAAGTATAACCATGCAAGTAATGAGAATGCGATGCTTTTAATAGTTACGAGCACTTCATGCATGGTCAGGAGACAAATGGTTGCAATTGCCATACAGAGATGATCGGTGTGATTACGAAATTATGGTTTATTTTACAATGTTTTTTCATATTAGGTTAACCATAAATTATAGACGGTACGTCAGGAAAACATATTTTATAATTGAAATACGGTCGACGTTGCCATACATTTTTCTCAGTGTAGTAAGAACGACTCTAGAGCGCGGCTCGACATCCTCGCTCTGTCTGTACGATACTCACACACTCACATACACACAGATAGCGTGCGATAGTCTGGGGCTCGAGCGAACCGTAAGTCAGCTGTTATATTCGAGAGACGCCGCGAATATTGTGAGCGCCGTCTCTCTCTCTCTCTTATGTATGTTCACAGTGCGCGTGGGTCTCCGCTCGCCCTCCTCGCATATTTTGAGATATCGTGTCAGCCGTGGTGACACGGTATAATGAACCCCATTTATATGATTCAATCTGAATCAAGCCGTGTAAAATTTATCGACGAGGCCCTCTACTCTTGGCAGTGGTCGGGCCCGTATGGGACGATGTGGAGGCGCCCAATACCTTTTTATAATTATTTCAGGATATCCTTAATGGAATTGAATCCTTTTTTTATTCTTGAAACGCGCCTTCCGGCACGTAACAAGTTTTGGTGGCAGCGGTGGGATGTCTGCCTTTACCACGCACTCTTGAGAAGATTGGTGGTCTCGTCAATATTAAATAGGCCCTTTGAAATTATCCCGTGAAAATAACAATATTTTTGGCCTTTTTTCGGGCACATACAGCATTCGATTGGACATTAATAACTTGTACTAAATGGAATCCGGAAAGATGAAGCGAGGAAAATAAAGTAAGATAAATTAAAATGTAAAAACTTTATAAGAATTTATTCAAATTTAATTTCGAAATTCATATAGATGAAATTTCAAATCTGGCTCAATCCAATTAGGTCTGGTCTTATTTTATTAATGCGATTCAACCGATCTCACACTATCGAGTCTGATTGATTTAATTTCGTTTCGATTATTTTATTTGATTTAATCCAAGAGAAAGAGGGAATTTCGAAATATTTCGATTTTCAGTTATATCTCAGGTATGTATTTCTCAAGTCTAAAATCGTTTGACCTCGATCGAAATTGTTTCAAAAAAACGTTAAACATATATATTTTCGGCATTGTTGGCATGATGGAAAATTTTATGATTTTTCAATTGATCCTGGAAAATATGATTGTTTTATTTTCGACATATATACGTTTCACAGATGTGTGTTTATTATTATTATGTACATCATATTTGACACATATATCTTTCCGTTATTTTGGCTCAAATCGAGAAACGGAAAAAGAAGGATCGAGGTCCGTTTGGAAAGTTACAACTGTATCCTCTAATCTGACTCTGGGTTTCTCTGCTTCCTCCCTGCGCCGTGCGGTAAATCTTGTCCCTATGTTGGGATCAAGTGGCACATAGTGGGTACTTGTGTCGGGAGAAACCCGCGGGGAAAAAGAAAATTTTTCACTTCCCCTGATGCAGACAAAATTATCCAGTACTCAGTCCTCGATCCCTGGTTCACTTGATTCAATAATACACGTTCATCTATCAAGAAAACGAAATATTAAAAACAAGCGCCTTCGAATTATATTTATCTCGAAAAAAATTAATAATAATAACAATGATAATAATAGTAATAAAAGGAAATATTTAATGCTCCGAAGTGCCATTATAAAATAAAGGGTATTTATTACCAAGGTGATTTCCCTAAATTGATGGATTAAAACAGGTACCCCTTTGGAAATATATCGCCTCGGGAAAATGAAGTTGAAAATCAAAATTCTCTCAAATTTAAACTTAAGAGGAGGCTAAATACCATTTATATTCAATCCCTACATTATCGACGTATCATCGTCGTCCAGTCTTTCTCCGACAACCGTGGATGAAAATTAATTACATTTTGACAATTAAGAGGGGGATAAATTAATTAACAATTAATTGTCAATTGACAGGCTAAAATGCGTTACAGCTATTGCCAACGAACTCATTCGAGCCCCCTAAATATTAGAGGTTACTTGTCAGAATCCATGGTGCTGCCTTTACTCGCACGTCTGTGAACTACATTTCGCCATTTCATTTTTCAATAAAACTACGATTTATCGATATTTATTCCTTCCCTAGCGGAACTTACAATATGTTGTTAAGTGAAAAAAAGGCAGAAAGCAACGGCAAAAGCAACGTTGCTAATCAACTTTTAAAATAGGTCAAAACAACAGCTAAGCAACACCAAATTCTGTACATATTTTGGTATCACTATCTTTCAACGGGTGGCGCGGCGATCTTGTTCGATGATAATTTCTCTTTTACCTCTTCTGCTTTACCGGTAAATAACGTCACCCTCGCATCTTTTTCACCACCGTCGGTCAAGTAGGAAGCGGCGAAAGGTAATTTTCACCAGATTCCACGTTGCTTTTACCGTTGTTTAACCGATTTTGAAAGTTGAAAAGCAACATGTTGCTTTGGCGTTGTTTGGACCGTTGCAACTTCCGCTAGGGTTGATGCGCCATCTAAACTTACGGCTTTTCATTTTGATAAAATAATGTCGAAAACGTCTCGATATTTGTATGATGTTGTAAAAATTTTATTCAATTCCATTCATTTGTATAAGAGCAAGTTTGGATCGCAATTTCGAGGGGTTAGTGTCGATATTTAGCCTCCTCTTAAGCATCGCCAGTTTTACGTGACCTTGAAGTCATCCCCACCACGCTATGTACAGCCTGCAGTCAACAAATTTTTCTTCATATAAGGTGCTTTCCAACCATGCAACGACCACCCATCCATCGCAATGACGTATTGGAACTAATAGGCTAAATACCGACATTATTTTTGAAGCCCTATATTATCGACTCAAAATCGGTGTCCAAACTTCCTCCGATAACCGTGGATGAATAATATCAATAAAATTTATAAATAAATGATGAATGGATTGCAAAATATAAATGCGAGACATAAATTCACGTTTTCGTTCATTGCCACTCACAGTTTGGATGGAATTCTGATGAGAAAATAATATTTATTTCATAAAAATTTCTTGGTGCTGCCCTCTTTCGCATTTCTGTGAACTTGATTTCGCTATTTTGTTTTTAGATAAAACACTAAATTTATCAACATATATATACTGCCGGTTAAAAGTATGGATACACCTGTCAATATTTCTTGGCGCACTAAAAGTTGCATAATTCCGTCAAAAAAAATGACAATCGAATTTCTGAAAAAGCGTTTTGACGGGAAGGAATTCAGCTTTGTTTTCCTTATTTTTAATTTCTTCTACGATTTTTTTTCGACCTGGTATGCATTTTTGAAAGTGACCGTTTCTCGGCATTTTGTTCGACCATCGCAAATCGGGCGCATAACTTGAGGACATTTTTTTTTTTACTTTTTTCTCTACAATGCATTTGAAAGGGTTGGAAGCCGCTCCGATTTCGTTCTTTAAAGATTTTCGTACGATTTTTTCTCTCAAAGTTATTTTCTCACAAAGACTAAAAAAGACAAGTTTTGAAAGATGCAACGTAACTCAAAGACTATAGAGTTTAAGAGAAAATGTCAAGTATGAAAAAAGTAGCGTAGGTATACACGAAATCGCCTGGAATAGTTTCAGAATTTTCGCATGAATTTTTTTTTTTTTTTTTTACTATTCTTGCTCCAGCGAAAAATTTCATCTGTTTGAAATTTCCATACTTCATGATAAAATGAAAATCTAAAAAAATTCAGCAATATTCGGCATGCTATAAACAACAATGATCAATAATAATTATTGATCATTGTTCATCGTTGTTTAATAAATTGGTTAAACAATCGCTTAAACAATTTGTTAATGACTTTCGGGCAATATTATTATTGATAATTATTGCTTATAGCATGCTAAATGTTGCTGAATTGCTTCAGATTTTTATTCTATCACGATGTACGGAAATTTCAAACGGATAAAATTTTTCGCTGTAGCGAAAATAGTTAAAAAAAAAATGTCGTTGGAAAATTCTGAAATAATTCCAGGCGATTCCGTGTATACTTACGCTACTTTTTTCGTATTCGACATTTTCTCTTAAACTCTATAGCTTTGAGTTATGTTGCATCTTTCAAAATTTGCCTTTTTTAGCCAAAAGTGAAATAACTTTGGGAGAAAAAACCGTACGAAAATCTTTCAAGAATAAAAATGAAGCAGCTTCTAACCCTTTCAGACGTACCGTAGAGAAAAAAGTGAAAAAAAAATGTCCTTAAGTTATGCGCCCGATTTGCGATGGTCAAAAAAATGCCGAAAAACGGTCACTTTCAAAAATGCATACCAGGCCGGGAAAAAATCGTACAAAAAACTAAAAATAGGCGAAACAAAGGAGAATTTCTTACCGTCAAAACGCATTTTCAAAAATTCGATTATCATTTTTTTTGACGGAGTTATGCAACTTTTAGTGCGGCAAGAAATATGGACAGGTGTATCCATACTTTTGACCGGCAGTGTATGCTCCTTTATTGTTAAAGGAAGGAATCGGCTGCGATTCGGCCAGTGGGTCCAAATAAAAATGAACAATTTTTCGTATAACGTTTCAATCCTTATTCGGATTCTCTTCAGATTTATTATTTCTAAAAAAACATTCGTTTTTTGTCTTATTTTGTATAATAGTTTGATATGTCTTACATTATGAACTTGAGTGTTATGTCATGACTGACCTGAATTTGTATGGGTAATTCGAGAGCTAAGTAGCGACTGAGTATTGAGGATGAGAGAGGAGCTATTTATGTTGTAGGGGTGATGCGATTGAGTATTGAATAGTGGGGGATGATTTTTACGGTTGGGGAAGTTGCCGTTAATTATTTTCGTGTACCGGTTTCGTCATGGTGTCGGTTTTAAACCGTTTTGAAATTTGTAACTGTTTGTTTGGTGATGAGTTTTAAACTGATGGTTGTTAATTTAAAGTTTTTCCGTTATTATTCAGAGTTTTGCTAAATTATTGAATTATATATGTTGCTTAGTTTGTCAATGTCGGTTCTGAAATTGATCGCTTTGGAGTGTGCTTTTATCTGTATCATTTCAAGAATTAATCGTTTTTTAGCCATTGTTCATTATTTAAAAATTTTACATCATCGAATTTAAAATTGTGTTTCAATTCAATTCCGTGTTTAGCTAACGCTGTATTCTGGGTGTTAGTGTGTTTTAGACTATTTTTGTGTTCATTTATTCTTGTTTTTAGATATCGTTTTGTTTGTCCTATGTACAATGCATCACAACCGTTACAATCGATTTGGTAAACTATGTTTGATTTGTTCATTTTGTCTATTTTGTCTTTGGTGGAACCGATGATAGAGTGAATATTGAGTTGGTTGTTGGTAACTAATGTTATATTGAATTGTCGAAAGAGACGGACTAGTTGGTGGTGAATATTTTCAGTATATGGAAAATTTATCAATCTAGAGGAGTCGAATGTGTTGCTCGTATTTGATAGTGCATTAATTATTGTCAGTCTTTGTCTTATTATATTTTCTGTTTAGGAAATTGGATAGCAGTTTTGTGTTATTGTGTTTTCGATTAGTTCAATGTTTTTTTGATGGAAGGTAACATCCGATAGTTTTATTGCTGTATCCTTCAACGTAATTATAATTCCTTTTTTTGAATAATTTTTATTTTTGTGTGAATTTGAAGACCAACATGGATCGTCGACAAGAAGGTGAGTTATTTTATCGTTTCGGGAAAAGAAGATTATATATAATCATTAATCATTTATAATTATATAGAATTGTGTATAATTTCATATAATTGTATGTTATTATACAGAATAATATATAATCGTTTTGGCGATTTATATATAATTGTATCAAATTATATAGACCTTCGAAAAATGATGTATGATTTATATAGTATAATCGTGTATAATGATATATAATTACATATAATTGTATATAATTACATACAATTATATCTAATAATACGTAATTGTATACAATTATATATGATCATATTTGGGGCATTCCATCCCAAATCGGACAGTTTGGAAAACTTTTTTTTTTTATTCCCTTAATTTTTTTAAATTCTTGAGTACCCATCAAAAGACCCTTCCTGTTAAATTTTTAGATTTTTTTTGACCGACATTGACAAACTAAGCAACATATATAATTCAATAATTTAGCAAAACTCTGAATAATAATGGAAAAACTTTAAATTAACAACCATCAGTTCAAAACTCATCACCAAACCAACAGTTACAAATTTAAAACCGGTTTAAAACCGACACCATGACGAAACCGGTACACGAAAATAATTAACAGCAACTTCCCCAACCGTAAAAATCATCCCCAACTATTCAATACTCAATCGCATCACCTCAACAACATAAATAGCTCCTCTCTCATCCTCAATACTTAGTCGCTACTTAGCTCTTGAAACATCTTGACCGTTTAATTACATTATGTAATGAACATTGTTAAATTTGATCAGAGATGATTCTTGGAAAATATCAAATATGAAAATCGTAGGTAAAGAACACGTACACGTTGTCTCACAAAAATCATTAACTAAACATTAAAATATCAAAACCTTCTCTCTCGCAGACATCAAGGATCACAAAAAAACGACCCGTCTTGATACAATAAATTCATAATGTATATTGTCCAAGATTCATCAAATGATCGAAAATTACCCATACAAATTCAGGTCAGTCATGACACAACACTCAAGTTCATAATGTAAAACATATCAAACTATTATACAAAATAAGACAAAAAACGAATGTATTTTTAGAAATAATAAATCTGAAGAGGATCCGAATAAGGATCGAAACGTTATACGAACAATTGTCCATTTTTATTTGGACCCACTGACCGAATCGCAGCCGATTCCTTCCTTTAATATTTCTCTACACGGCCGCATATCAAAACCAACGATATGCTCCTTTATTCCTTAAAATATAACTCCTCAATTCACTGCTTAAGAAATCTGATAAAAATCGCAGAGACTACTCTTAAGTGGGACTGAACTGTAACAAGTTATAGGACGGATCTGAGAGGGTTGAAAAAAAAGTGCCGTATTGACGGAAGTAGTAGGTGTACCACTATGGCGAAAAACTGGTGGGGGAAATCCCCCCACCACCCCCCACTACTTTTTCGCCAGAGTGGTTATCCCCCCACCGCTTTGCGCGCCAGAGAGGTATTATTATTATTATTATTATTATTATTATTATTATTATTATTATTATTATTATTATTGTTACCTACTCACCATTTAGGCTTTTTTTGTCGCAGCTGCCCTCCTCCTCCTCCTCCTCCTGCCAAGGTTTTGCACTATTTATTATTAATTTCACTTTACAATTATTATTATTATTATTGACGCTATTATTTCGCGCAGTTTCACGCACAATCACTTTTTTTCAATTCATTATTTTTATGATTCTTTTCTATTTTTACATTTTTCGCGTAAGGTTTTTCTTTTTACATTATAATTATTATTATTATTTACACTATTTATTTACACAATTTATTTTTCAATGTTTTTCGCGATTTTTCACGCGCACACAGTTTTTCATTATTTACGCGTTTTTTATTTTTTCACACTTTTTCACTTTCCACTCCCAATACTCCTCTTCTCGTGGAGCGTGCCCGAGAACATACCCTCCGAAAATGTTCCCGACGATTTGCCCGTCACACAAAAGATCGTTGCATGAGCGGTAGGGCCTCATAGGCGTGTCAAAACATTTATTATCTGAAATGCCCGATGCCATATCATCGATATGCAGGTAATCCAGCATACCGGTGTCAGACCCCCGCTCTTCGTACATAACGTCTCTATACAAATCCTCGACGAACAATTTTTTATCTTTACGAGCCTCCTCTTCGTCGCTCGACGGCCTGACGCTTTTTAAATAAATTAGCCACTTCGCGTGGCCTTCATCGGTATGAAGGCCAAACTGAGTGGCGAATCTTTTGCGTGATTCAAGCTCGCAGTCGATGATATTCCGCACGCACTCATTTTCGGCATCTTGATTAAATTTTTGTCAGTAAAACGAAGTATAAAAATCACGGTAGCCCCAAAAATGATAGGCTTTACAAGCACTCTTCAAAAGTGCTTCGTGACGGTCGCAATATTTGTGGTGGGTTAGCCTTTCGCAAGGACGCGTGTAAACTTTCGCTGCACACTTGTTCACTTGCCGGCACTTGAATGTATCGATGAAAACGTTGTACTTTTCGGCGAGCCACAGGGACCATTGATATTCCATAATACCGCAGGGAATGAAATCAGAATGAAATGCGTCGTGTACATCGGCTAACAAAAGACTAACGAGAAGGATGATGGCAGCAAAAAGATGCTGCATCTTGGCGAATTATGCACCCCCGCACTTCGCCCTGCATAGCGTTCTTAATAAACGCCCGATGAGCTCAAGCCAGGAGGCACGCGCGCGCTGATACTGATATGCTGATGAATGAAATAGATACGCCTTGCGTAGCGTCTGGATGAAACTAATAAGGCCCTGGAATGGGTGATTATAAACCCGCATGATGTTTAACAAGAAAATAGCATCGATCAGCGGCACGTGGCAGCGCCTGAGGTGCAGAAGGGCGTAACGGAATCGTGAAGGTGTATATTCCATCTTCTTGAAAAATATGGCGCCCCCGTGTTATGTCTAGAAGAATATATACGGGTCATTCCTTCTCGAGATACCCCTCTTTTCAAAAAGTTTTGCTTCTCGAGTTCTCGAGATATCGCCGTTTTTATTTTATTCGTGAAAAGGACGTAAGTGTGTATACCTTTTACATGGGCGATACGCTCTTTTTGTTTAAAAAAATTAAAACTTATATTATGGCACAATCATAATATATATTCATATACGGGCAATTCCTTCTCGAGATGACACCTTTTTCTTCACATACGGGTAATTCCTTCTCGAAATGTCACTCTTTTTTCTATTTAAAAAAATATTCAAAAAGTTTTTGATTTTTGAAAATCTGAGGGCGTGGGTCGTTCGGGCTTACCCGGAATACATATAACACCGTGAAATTTTCAATCGTTTTCGCGTATCTCCAACCGTTCTCGAGATATCGCCATTTTTTCATATTTTTGTTCAAATGAATTTTGAAAAAGTTTTTGATTTTTGAAAATCTGAGGGCGTCGCACAGTAGGAGAAAAGCCCAAAAACCTGGCCAAAACCTCAAATGACCTTTGACGGGAATGAAAATTGGCTTACAGGGGTTTTCAAGGTCGCTGATTACGAATCCGCAAGCCAAATTATCGTGAAAAAAATGGCCGATCCAATATGGCCGAGTATCCTGCTAAATAGATAAATTAATATATAAAAAAAAATCATCATAATGAAATAAACGTGAACAGTGTATTCTACGCAATTATTCAAATATTCTACGCAATATATTCAAATATTTTATTTGAATGTTATAACATTTCATTCATATTTAAGAAATTTATATGTGGTTGATTTTAATATGTATATATATATATATATATATATATATATATATATATATATATATATATATATGCATACGTATATATCATAATTAAATCACAGAAAATTTATATATATATATATATATATATATATATATACACATACATATATATTAAAATAATTTATTTCACGCGTATAACAGCCGTCTTGTCCGTTATGATGCTACTTCACCCATTCTCAGGTAGAGGCGCAGAGGCTGCTCAATAGTGCCGCGTGCACGCTCGGCTACCGCACGATGCGAAAAAAATCATAACGGACAAGACGCACGTTTTCCGCAGGTAACTCTTGTAAATTTCGAAAGCTTATACATTAAACTAAAGGCCGAGACTAGGAGCTTTGCAAAATGTGACAAAATATATAACTTTTCGGACCGTTGAAAATATAAGTTTTCAAAATTATTCAATTTTATTTATGCCGAAGGCTATACTACATTTCAATCATTTATACATAAAGTTTAGATTCAATCGATGTAAAAATATGTTCTACATACCTCCAGAAGTCGTATCCATGTTGCAGAATTGAAATAAAACCCGTCACTTTAAAGTTATGGGTTTTTGAAGTCAGCGTTATTTTCGTCTGTTTAGCGCGTGACACGTACACTCTTCACGAACACTAACTGCCAACTGACGCTGCGGCGCAGGTATACACTTAAAGGGCTTTCCCTTCCACAGTAGAATGCAGTTACTAGTCCTCTACCTGAATGACTACTCAACTGACCCTATTTCGAAAATTTATTTTTTGGGGTTTTGGCCAGGTTTTTGGGCTTTTCTCCTACTGTGCGACGGCACTACAACGTACAGAACATTGATGACGTTTGGAAGGCTGATCTCGTAGATCTCCGCTCAATTAAGAATTACAACGACAATTACGTATATTTGCTTGTGGTCATAGATGTTTTCAGTAAATATGCGTGGGTTGAGCTTTTACGTGATAAGTCCGCTGCGTCTGTGGCGAAGGCGTTCGCGCGTATATTAACGGAAAAGAACAGTAATGGCAGAGTACCCGTTTCCCTGCAGACGGACAGAGGGAAAAAATTTGTAGGTTCTGCTTTCCAGAGTTTCTTGAAATCCCGTGATATCTAGTTCCGCATTGCAAGGAATCCCGACACCAAAGCCGCTGTTGTCGAGAGGTTCAACAGAACGCTTAAAGAAAGAATGTGGCGCTATTTTACATATTCTCGAAATAAACGTTATATAGACGTTCTACAAAACATTGTTAGGGCGTATAATCACGCGCGGCATAGTAGCATAAAAATGGCTCCCTCAGCAGTGACCCTCGTTACAGCTGCTTTAGCGCGATCAAACCTGGTTCAACGATACCGAGAGCCGCAACAGCAGCAGCCTCCTAAATATAGAGTTGGTGATATTGTACGCATCAGTAGTTCAAAGGCAGCCTTTGCAAAAGGTTACGAGAGCGGCTGGACCAGCGAGTTATTCAAAATACATAGTGTATCATATACGCACTGGCCTGCGGTATACTTTCTACGTGATCTGCACAACGAGGATATTGATGGTGTCTTTTATGAGCCTGAATTATCCAGAGTGCAAACAACGCTTGCTGAGCCAAAGAGCAATAAGAAGACGAAGAAGAAGGGGCGGTCAAAATGAAAGACGAATTTTTTATCGTTTTACCCAGCAACAGTAGCATGAAATATTATCCTGATAATACGACAACTCGTTACACTACACATTTGCCGCAGCCTGTGTGTTTACACGGTAGCTGGGCTGTGTCTCTAGCCGAAATACACATACCCATGACAATTTTACACGTACCCACTGATGCTGAACAAAATTTCATCCACGTCGTAACAAACGATGTGAATCCTACCAGCGGCGGCGCAGATATCGATTTTAGAGAAGATAGGGTTTGTGTACCAGCAGGTGTGTACCATAACGTTGATATGCTTCTCGAAACAATTAACGAGATATCGTGTGTGTCTGGTCATTTGAGATTCCAACGCACACGCAACGGTTATGTGACGGCGACACGCATCTGTGACGGCTGTACGAATCTGGAGCATTCTTTCTATTTTTCCCCGGTCTTGAATACAATTTTAGGTTTTACGCATTCTATCGGGATCATTGTGCAGAGCAGCTCAAAGTGTATAGGACAGCGAATAGCGGGCCTCACCAATGAAATCCCCAATATGCTGTTTGTCTATACCAACATATGTGAGCCCTATATTACAGGAGATGTCCATACACCTTTGCTACGAGTCTTATCAACCGATGCCTCTGATAATTACAATTACGGATCGGTGAAAATCAAAAACTTCTCGCCACCGCGATACGTGCCTCTTCTGTGCACTAGTTTTCAAACAATTGACATTGATATAAGAGATAAGTTTGGTGCCCCGATACCATTCGAGCATGGGACGCTGACGGTGACATTACAATTCAAGCGCATTGATTGATAAAAATGGATTATTACGGTGAGCACTTTGAAGCGCAGGTTGGTGGTGGTGGTGCTAGGACAGGCTATGGTGGCATTAGTCACGTATACATCGGTTCACCAAATCAGCGCGGGCACGGTATTGGCAGCTTTCTTGGAGGGCTCTTTCGTAGCATCATACCATTATTGAAACAAGGAGCGCGGGCTGTTGATAAGGAAGCGCTGCGCTCGGGTATCAATGTAGCCGGTGATATAATAGACAGCGGGATAAGACCAAGAGATGCTTTCAAAACACGTCTGCGCGAATCAGGACAGAATTTAAAGCGGAAAGCGGAAGAAAAAATTAATACTCTCATGCAAGGGTCCGGTTATAAGCCAGATAAAATCATGAAATTACTACATTCCGCTAGTGGAAGCGCAGCACGTCACATCGGTGCGAAGAGAAAGAAATCTACATCAACGAAGAAGGGGAAGAGGAAGAGGAGCGGCAAACCATCATCGGTGAAGAGGTTAAGGGCTAAAACCCGAGGAAAGAAGAAGAAGGCACTGAGGACTGTCGCAGATATTTTTGCTTAAAAAACGGCCTCCTCCCCAATATAAGAAAAAAAGGCTTTCTTACACGCCCACTCGTGCGAGTGTTTGAAGTCTGAGCTCGAACTATTTACGCTACCTCCAACTCAGACGACAATTAAGGGTACACAGTGGGTATACTATAAACCTATTTCATCCTTGACTGATGATTCACCTATTGAATTTGTGGTACCAGGGCAGGGTGATGAGTATATCGATCTTGCCCATACCATGTTGAGTCTACGCGTTCAAATAAATACAAGGACAAAACCAAAGGACGGTGCTGCTGCTGCTGCCGTAGCTGGCCCCATCAATAACCTGCTACATTCAATGTTCAATCAGGTCGATGTTTTTTTGAACCAAAAGCTTGTATCACCCCCTAATAACGCTTATGCATTCCGAGCATACATTAAAACCCTGTTAAAATATGGGGCTAGTGCAAAGACCTCCCACCTTACGAGCGTTCTCTGGTATAACGATACAGCCGGTAAAATGGATGATATTGCGGACGCTAATATCGGTCTTCAAAATCGCCGCGAGCTTTTGGGCGTTGGGAAAACAGTGGATCTGCTCGGGCATCTTAATTGCGACATCTTTAATCAGGAAAGATTTTTAATAATTGGTGTTGAAATGCGTTTGCGACTAGTGCGCACCAATAATGCCTTTTGTCTCATGACTTCAGCGGATTGCAGTATTCGTATAGTGGAAGCATCGCTTCTCGTACGGCGTACTAAGATAGCGCCTGGTGTGCTTTTAGCTCATGCAAGAGCTCTTTCTAAAGCAACCGCAAAATATCCGCTGACCCGTGTAGAGGTTAAAGCAATATCCATGCACGCTGGCGTGTATGGTGATACTTTGGATAATGTCATACTCGGTCAACTACCAAAACGCATAATAATAGGCTTCGTCAATAATAAGGCCTTTAATGGCGATCGTAAATTGAACCCCTTCAACTTTGATAATTACGGTATCAATTATCTTTCGTTGTACGCGGACGGTTTGCAGATACCGTCCAAACCTTTGCAGCCTGACTTCCAAAATGATAACCAGTACGTGGATGCCTACCATACTTTGTTCTCCGGCACGGGGATTCATTTTCTCTATTAGGGCAATTGTATTTCGCGTACGTCTCACCCTTTGGGCTATTGCCTGTTTGCATTCGACCTCAACCCCGATCTCTCGGCCAACAGTAGCACCCATTGGAATTTGGTGAGGCACGGCAGTGTCAGAATAGAAGTACGGTTCCAAGAAGCTCTAGCATCGACAGTTAATTGCATAGTATATGCGGAGTATGATAACGTGCTGGAAATCGACGCATCCAGACAAGTAATTGTGGATTTCAGCGGTTGATACGAAAATCATTACAACGAATCGTTTCGGTCACCTCGCAGCACAAAGCGGTTGAGTCTTCAGTATGCGCTGGTGCTTTGAAAAATGACAACGCGCGTCATAATGAATATGGCGATTGACATACAGGACTTAAAGGACAAATTTAACAGCTTTATACCAAAAGAAGTTGCTGTTATCTCCGTTGAGTCTGATTTTTATGCT
This sequence comes from Alloplasta piceator, assembly GCA_946863875.1. Taxonomy (NCBI): domain Eukaryota; kingdom Metazoa; phylum Arthropoda; class Insecta; order Hymenoptera; family Ichneumonidae; genus Alloplasta; species Alloplasta piceator. Next base: position 24,249,488 of record OX333080.1, read on the forward strand.
CACTGGCTTGTAGCAGCACCTCATTCCTATAGCGAGCTACAGCTACACATACAACGACAAAACAAATGGTTGAAAAATAATCATCATGGTATAGAGTGGCGTGAGGGCACCACGCCTTCATATGATGTCAAAAATATTCTGAAGAAAATTGCAGCTCGGTCTACCCGAATATTCACAAGAGGTAATGATAAATCGTTGTACCTGGCACATATCACAGGCTGCTTTATTATGAATTTGAAAGAAGACGATGAAGTACCAGCATTCCGTAATCTACCTGCAAGCGAAACATTCTGCATATATCACGGTCTGCTCCGCAAAAATGACAAACATCAATGTTCTCCGAATAATATAACAAGAATCAAGAAGTGGCTTTGTCACCAAGACCGCTACAGCTCCTTGTGGGAGTATGGGACGACCACGACGTGGAACGTGGGTCTATCGGAGCAAGAAGACCGGGCTAAGCGTCTCCGAAAAAAACGTTTTGCCGCGGCTTGTTATGAGGAGCCTGCAAATTCTACGAGCTCTGTAGTATATTCAAAATCACGAGATTGGAGTGTACCCAGCTGATCGTATCCCGAAGGTGTGGACGAAACCGACAGCTCTTGTGATTAATACCGATGGCTACAAGCAGCCAGGAGCCCACTGGGTCGCCCTCTACGTCGATCGAGATGGACACGGATGAACCCTTCGATAGCTACGGGCTCCCTCTGATCGTCCCACAGCATCTCAAACGACTCCGAAGCAACTGCAAACTCTTCCGATACAACACTACTCAATTTCAGGGTCCGGATTCGGAGTGTTGCGGACAGTATTGCGTTATGTTTCTTCATTATATGTGCACTTGCCTCGGCATTGATAAGTTTAGAAGTGTATTTTCAAATGACTTATCCCGCAACGATAAAATAGCCTACGATTATTACAACGCTTACGCTAAAAAGCTTAACAGCTCAAAATCTAGAAATAAGGATCATGATGTTTTTAAGTCTAAGTGTTCCCATTGTATGCAAAGCTGTTATCCTCGGGCTCGATGATTGTAAATGTTCTATTAATGGAAATATACGAAACGCATAGCCGTTAAAACTGCATTTGAATCTTTCATTTAATATCATAGAAGTGTGGAAAATTCCATCGACAGATAGTCGGGCCTCAGCCACGCGCATTGTTGGCGGCGACAACGGGTAAAAATGCTGATTTCAGCAGGTATCATATTTAATATTGGTGGGGGGAGTAGTAGAGTTTTATTGGGTGGGGGCATCTTGGATGATGATGCACCCGCGAAACAATTTTCAGTCTTGAGAGCTCCTTAATGAGAAGCACACAAAAAAAGCAACGCGCTCTGAAAGCAAGAATAGAAGCACTTTTAAAAGATATTGCGATATTTAAAAAAATTATTCATACCACGTCGGAATTTCGTCATTTATCGAGAAAATTACACGCTCTAAATCTCAACAATAATGGATTTCTCGAGAATCAACAAAGTGGGCCGCTTGACGGAATTTTTGCCCGTAAAACGGCTGGTTGATCTGACACCGGAGAAGGAATACAGCGTCACCGACATCAAACGTGTTCAGACGAAATAGGGTTCTCGAATCACCATTGATGTGGAGGACGAGTTCTCTTGCTTTCTCCCAACGAGATTTGTCAAGCTGTTCGAAGAAGACAACGCTCTGTTCCATCAGATGATATCCGTAGCACACGCAAATAATTTAATATTGCAATACTACGGAGGAAAATTCAACAACTTGGAATTCAAAGAATCGCAAAAATGAAAATTATATCAGTGCTCTTAATGGTTCTTAATTAGGATACATGGCTCAAAATGTAATTCCTTGTAAGCAGTAATGAAGTGCTTCTCTCTCATTGTATAAATTCATTTTATAAAATAAATTCATGTTAACATCGAGTAAATTTTATGTTAAATTTACCGGATACCTCTTCACTCTTCCTTCTATTATTATTACGTCGTTTTTGATGAACACAGCGTGGGTCTCGGGCTCAAGCTCGTCTTCAGCGAGAGAGAGAGAGAGAGAGAGAGAGAGAGATGGAGGGAATGTGACTCATCGTGAGCCTTGCGTATGCCGCGCTTAAAAAAAGAATTCAGTCTTGTTCCAGCAGCTAGGCGCGATGTATCATACACATTTTTCGATATTCATCAAGGTTTCGCAGGTAAAGAGAATCGGCTACAAATAATAATAAATTATACGACAATATTATAATAATAATAATAATAATAATAATAATAATAATAATAATAATAATAATAATAATACCTCTCTGGCGCGCAAAGCGGTGGGGGGATAACCACTCTGGCGAAAAAGTAGTGGGGGGTGCTGGGGGGATTTCCCCCACCACTTTTTCGCCATAGTCGTACACCTACTACTGACGGAGAATGCCTCATATATTTATGGCCCATCATTTGTTTATGTTTCAAAGTCATATTTCTATTGTAAGCAAGTCATTGACGTTTGAGTGAAATTTCACGTTTATTGACCACAGTTGTCTACAAAAGTCGTGAATTTCGGCATTCGTCGAACAGCGTTTGATCGTGTATGACTTGAAAGTTGAAAGCTCTACAAATTGTGAAAATTTTGGTGTAAATTTGAAGACGAACATGGATCGTCGACGAGAAGGTGAGTTATTTTATCGTTCCGGGAAAAAAAGAATATATATAATCATTAATCATTTATAATTATATAGAATTGTGTATAATTCTATATGATTGTATGTAATTATACAGAATAATATATAATCGTTTTGGCGATTTATATATAATTTTATCAAATTATATAGAATTATAAAAAATTATGTATGATTCATATAGTATAATCGTGACTAATGATATATAATTACATATAATTGTATATAATTACATACGATTATATCTAATTATACGTAATTGTATACAATTATATATGATCATATTTGGGGCAGTCCATCCCAAATCGGACAGTTTGAAAAACTTTTTTTTTGGATTTCCTCAATTTTTTTATATTCTTGAGTACCCATCAAAAGACCCTTCCTGTTAAATTTTTACATTTTTTTGATTACCCGCTCAAAAGATATTGGATTAACAAAAAAAAACGCTCTTTTTTGGTATTTTGGTCATAACTTCTTTAATAATGAGTCAAATTAAAAGTTTTTTGTTCAAAATTTTTGTTTTTCCATAGCCTTTTCAGAACAAAATACAACAAAAATATTCGACGAGTTTTTGAATGAGTTTTTTGAGTTTTAAACGTTGAATCGCGTTTTCAACAGTGAATGTCATTTTTGATTTTTTTTTAAATTTTTTGTTTCCAACATCTATCTATTCAACAATTTTTAAGACTAGTCTGATCGTGGGATCTGAAGAACTACTATTTTTTTTTTAGATTTTTAAAAATAATTTTTTTTTTCTAATAAATTGTTATAAATACCAATTTTTGTTACCGTATAGTATTTTTTTCAATATTTAGCATTTATTTTGACCCAATTTTTGTTACTGTATAGTATTATTTTCAATATTTAGAATTTATTTTGACACTTTTTTATTGTTACCAGGTTCTTAAAATTAATAATTAATCGTTAAGTCTGTTTATAAACAATAATAACAACAGTTTTTATTTGTTCATGTATTTTTTTCAAAACCTTACATATACGATTATTCCCTGAATTAGAATATTCCTTGGCCAATACGTTTCCGTTGCTCATTGGAATAATTGAATTAAATTTCTGTGTCCCCCTGTGATTGATTTCGCAGCATTTTATCGCAAATAAAATCATTCTTTTGCATCTGAATAATGTTTCTTATGTGAAAATTTGACAGCAATATTCGGTAGACTATTTAGATTCAATGCCCACTCATACAATTCTTGAACTGTTGTTATTTGCTCATCGATTAATTATTAATTTTAAAAATCTGTTAACAATGAAAAAGTGTCCAAATTAATTTAAAATGATTAAAAAAATACTATACAGTAACAAAAATTGGTATTCATAATAATTTATTGAGAATTTTTTTTTTTTTATTTCTAAAAATCGAAAAAAAAGTAGTTATTGAGATCCAACGATCGGACTTGTCTTAAAAATTATTAAATAGATAGATGTTTGAAACAAAAAATTAAGAAAAAAAATCAAAATCGACATTCACTTTTAAAAACGCGATTTAACGTTTAAAACTCAAAAAACTCATTCAAAAACACGTCGAATCTTTTTGTTGTATTTTTTTCTGTAAAGGCCATGAAAAAATAAAAATTTTGAAATAAAAACTTGTAATTTGGACCATTATTAAAGAAGTTATGACCAAAATACCAAAAAAAGAGCGGTTTTTTTTCGTTAATTTAATGTCTTTTGAAAGGGGAACCAAAAAAATCTCAAAATTTAACAGGAAGAGTCTTTTGATGGGTACTCAAGAATATTAAAAAATTGAGGAAATTAAAAAAAAAGTTTTTCAAAATGTCCGATTTGGGATAGAATGCCTCATATAATTTCATATAATTATATATGGGGGGAAACGCGTGTCTTTTTCATCACGTGGACCTGACCATTTTTGATTCGGCCGAAACTTCGCTCATTTCATCGTATGATCCCAAAAACAACTTTCAAATTTTATTAGATTTTTTGGAGCCACTATGGCGGAATACAAGACCATCGAATATTGTCGACTTTTGAAAATATTTAATTTTCAATCGACGATATCTTTGTAGCGGTTAATCGTATCGAAAACTACATAGGAAGGTTTTTTTTCATCTTGAGTCCATCTTTGAATAAAAAAATTTTCCAATGTTTTTAAAGCAAAATTAAGCAGTCAAAATAATTTTCAAAAATTAAAATCACGATACCCAAAAACCCCCTCTTCGAATTTTAAACAAAAATTCTCAAAAATACTAGGATTCATTACCGACATTAAGAAAAAAAATCCGGATGGGATTTCCAGCAGTTCGCAAGATATTGATTTTTTAGTATTTAATTTACTTGTTGTTCGTTAATTTCTGCCTATCTATTAATTAATTTAAGCTTTAGATAGTGATTTAAAAAAATAGTAAAAAAGAATCAGATAAATCAGCAATAGGTTCACATGCTTTGGTAGAATATTTAAGGCGTATTTTCAAATTTATACTTGTGTATTTTTATAGTCGTATTTGATTCTCCGTTTTTTTGGATATTTAATGTTTAAATTATGTTATGTATCTTGTTTTCGGCGAAATTCGACCATCTTTTAGCAACAACTTTGCCGTTGTAAAGCAGAATTATGCAGTCATACTTCTGAGTATTTTTTATTAATTGGGTTAATCGTCTATGTATTAAAAATTCCTTCGATTATTTCTAATGAGTCTTTTCATGGTAAACAATTTCAATCGACGGTATATTTTTTCCATTCGTAGAGGTCTCGGTATGACGGTATAAGATTTTTGACAAATTTTTTACGAGGTCCTTCACGGAGTCGTTTATCACTTTAGAATGTTCGTAAACAGCAAGGGCATCATTACTACTATTTTTTTACACTATTGAAAGCTTAAATTACCTAATAGATAGGCAGAAATTAACGAACAACAAGTAAATTAAATACTAAAAAATCAATATCTCGCAAACCGCTGGAAATCCCATCCTGATTTTTTTTCTCAATGTTGGTAATGAATCCTCGTATTTTTAAGAATTTTTGTTCAAAATTCGAAAGGAGGGGGTTTTGGGTATCGTGATTTTAATTTTTGAAAATTATTTTGACTGCTTAAGATTGCTTCGAAAAAATTGGACGATTTTTTTATTTAAAGATGGACTCAAGATGAAAAAAAAACCACCCTATGTAGTTTCTGATACTATTAACCGCTACAGAGATATGGTCGATTGAAAATTATATATTTTCAAAAGTCGACGATATTCGATGGTCTTGTATTCTGCCATAGTGGCTCCAATTAATCTAATAAAATTTTAGAGTTGTTTTTGGGATCATACGATGAAATAAGCGCGGTTTGGCCCAATAAAAAATGGTCAGGTTCACGTGATGAAAAAGACACGCGTTTTCCCCCATATATAATTTAACAGAAATTATTTAGAATATTAGGTAATTTACTAGTGAAATTAATATTTATCAAAACTAGTAAGACATATATACATATGGGGCATTCCATGTCAAATCGACCACTTTTGAACCCGACCCCTTTCGATTTGGCTGAAAATGTGTTTTTTTTCTACCCCATTGTTACATCCCGACATTTTCGAAGTATAAATTCTTTTGAATTTCAATAATTACTTTAATACATTTGAATGATCGAATATTTGGAGATTGAATAATTGGTAGACCTAAAATTGCATTTTCATTATATATTGCGTTTCACTCACACGATGCGCTCACTCTTGATTTCGTAGAACGGAATATCCGTTACAATAGCTATAATATAAAACTTGCAACTCACGAGCTATCGCCTCGCTCGAATTATTCGGCGATGCTGCCGTTCGCGATCGTGAGAACGACAGAGTCCCTGGATTCACGCGGGTGCAAAACGACCATGTCAGGAGTTTTGCACGTGGAATGGAAATTTGAGTTCTGGAAAAAAACCAGGAGGCTGATTCCTCGGTCGCTCGAGAGGGGAAAAATCCTTCTCTCGAGGCGACAGAGAAATCAGTCTTAGACGAAACTAAGAAGGGTTAACACCTCAAAAGCTGAGAATCCGGGTCGTTCTGTATCCTCCCTGCGCCGCGTCTGTAAACCCTATCTGCGTGTAGGCGGGATAGGTATCGCATAGTGGGCTATTGCGTCGCGAGCACCCGTAAAATAATATAAAATTACTCGAACTGTTTTTGACCGAAATTACTAATAGGTTGTGAATCCGGGATACTCTGCTTCCTCCCTGCGCCGCACTGTAAACCTCGTCTGCGTGTAAGCGGGACGAGTATTCGCACAGTGGGCTATTGCGTTGCGAGCGCCCGCGTGAAACAAACAATATATTCAAACTGTTCTTGACCGTGTTGTGACTGATACAAAAATTGTGATTGTGGCTGGATATAAATATTAGCGTGTGGGAAGAGTTCAAACGATCCGTCGATCCACCAAAGGAATCCTCGGGATTATCAGCAAGGGTGAGCGACGGCGTGTGTGAGCGTGTGCGTGGAAAATTAGGTTCGTAACATAGATTTGCGTGCGGAATTTGTACGTGCACATTGCACTCCATTTCGTAACGACTATTTCTACGACTAATAAATTAGAGTTATTTCAACCGATTTCTATTATTTTAATAATTATTTCAAACGATCACCCATCTCGCGCCGAGAACGGGCCTGTATAGGACGAGGCAAGGCGCCCAAAAATCTAACGACGGTAAGTCTAGCGGGGAAAAATAAACCTCGCGTTACGTTCGAACGTAACAAATAAATTGGTGCAGCGGTGGGATACTGCCTTGCCATTTCCCCTCCGAGACTGGTGATCGTTCGGTTGTATTGTTTAGTAATAATTGTCAATTTAAATTTGTGAATTTGCGAAATCGAATTCTGTAAAAGGAAAAAATTCGTTCAATTTTATTTTTCCGTTAATATAAAACCGTGATCTGGTGAGAGTCAAACTTTCGTGATTTTGGTATTTTTGGTAATTTTTATAATTTGGTTATGGTCACAACAAAAATTTTCTTCTTTTGCGACTTTCAATGGTTCATCGCGAATTTCCGGTAGGCGTACCCGCGGGAATTCCGGTGGGAATAACAACTGTTGTCTATTATTCTCCTGATCTCGTAAACGGATTCGGGAGGTTTATTGTAGACACTGGCGCGACAACAAACGTCATTAGAGCTGCGTCACTATTAAACCCCACAATAAATACTTTGAACTTTAGCTACCCGAATACAAATTTCATTGGTACCACCACCCTATCTGTCGAGGGCGTTTCTTCAGAGTTTATTGTCGTCCACGACGTACCCTTTGGGTGGGACGGGGTTTTAGATGTTCCGTGAAATAATCAAAAAGAAAGAAAAATACGATAAAAAAAACTCCCTAATTAAATAACAATACAAGGAAAATGACAGACGAATCGAGTGGAAACGGCGCGAACGCGTCCGCGAATTTAAATGCGACAGAGCTCATGGCCACCATGACAAGCATGGTAGAAAGCATGTCGCTGCAAAATCGAATGCTTAACATACCCGTGTACGATGGCACGAATATGGCCCTGAAGGATTTCCTTCAGGACATACGCAATTGGTCGAATTTTATTCCACCGGGTGCTGAAGCTGAATACGTCAGCGCGATAATTTCTCGATTACGCGGTAACGTGAGAAATTGCGTTTACGGTGAACAAATTAACAGGGTGGACGAATGAATTTCCACATTAATATCGCGACTCGCGAGCGGAAAAACCTTTGATTATTATGTACAGGAACTCACACGAGCGCGAATGAAGCGTGATGAAACCGTCGGACAATTTTACGAGAGGATTCGAATTCTTCTTTCCAGTGGACACAGTGCCTGGAGAGAAGAAAACGACGGCGCTCACGTGGCTAATAATTCCGATCATTTGAGCAAAATTGCCTTGCCATCGTTCATTGACGGCTTGCCAACGCATATTAGTGAGCCTGTCGATATGCGAGAACCAGCAAATCTCGAAGATGCCTTCAAAGTTGCTGAACGTCTCGCAATTCGAAGCTCGCGATATAGCCGAGCAAAAACAGATAAAGAATCGCACGTGCGATTTACCCGACGCGAATATCCGCAAAATTTCGGTAAGGAATCGCGCTCTCCATCGCCAGCATTTAATCGCACGGGATATGCAGATCGTGAAAGGTATCGCACACCGAGCCCCGCTCGGTCTGTCTCCTTCCAGGATCGGCAACCCACCAGTATTTTGAAACCCGATCGAAATTTTTCACCAGGATCTCCGAGTCCTGGAATTGAATTTTATCACCAAAATTGTGGTCCTCGAACGTGTTGTGCGCGTGGACGCGATTGTATGGGATGCCCATTAAATAAGGGCTCGCAATCACCGCGCAGCGCACCACGAGCGGGACCCCTATTAAAAGAAATAGAAGACCCGCGGAGTGACTCAATACCCGCGAGCACCTCGAATTCAGGAGCACGTGCAATTTCACAATTGCCCAATCGCTCTCAGGATTCGAGAGAACGGTATGAAAAAACCGGACAAGATTCTCAAAGTCAAGTTCGGATTGTACTATGGACGACAGTTGTCGGTGAGTCACCGGTAATACGTCTCAAGGCTCCCGAATTCATTGAAGAGAGTGAAAAATTTCTTATCGATACCGGAGCAGACATAAATATTATTAAATTCGAATCCCTTAAAGGCGATGTAATCGTTAATTTAGACGAACGTGTCAAAATTTCGGGGATTACAGAAAATCATTTGTATACGATAGGAACGGTTAGACTTCATTTCACCGAGGTACCGAACGTATTTCACGTCGTTCGTGATCTCCCGGTGAAATGCAGCGGTATAATCGGAAAACCCTATTTGCATCGAGAAAAGGCGGAAATTTCGTTTAATTGCAACACCCTCGTGACACAGAGTGAGCCAATTCGTCCCAAGCCATTCATCGGCACGGACTGCGGTCACGACGAACAAATGATCTTCACCTGTTCATATCATTCGAATTTAAAGCGCCCGGAGCCTGAGCCACGAGTTTTTCATATCAGAGCCCGCATGCGTGAAACAATCCCGATCGCGGTAGTTAATCCCGAATTGAAGGAAGGATATTTACCGCGAATTCAAACAATTGATGGATTATACATAGGTGAGGCATTGTTCTCTCAAACCAATGGTGTTTGCCATGTAATGGCCGTTAATACCCTTTCTGAAGACGTAAATTTCGAAGTAACTCCTCAAGAATTGATTCCATTTAAATATTGCAATTCTGCACTTGAATTGAATCAAGAGTATAGTTCTTCGTCGAGTGATGACGACGAACCTCCAATAAATCACGTTGAGGCTATAATAAAAGCTCTCCGCTTGAAAGATTTGACCGATGTCGAGCGAGATCCCGTTATCAAGCTTGTTGAGGAGTACTCCGGTCGATACAGGTTACCCGGCGATGGATTGCCGTGTACCAATCGGGTGTATCACAAAATTCCGACGACTGACGAGATCCCGTTAAACACTCGTCAATATCGTTTCCCAATCGTGCATAAAGAGGAGATTGAACGACAAATAACCAAGAAACTCGATGACGAGGTTATCGTGCCGTCTCAATCGCCGTACAATTCACCCGTTTGGATTGTACCAAAAAAACCCGACTCGCAAGGTAGACCGCGAATGCGTATGGTAATCGACTTCAGAAAACTGAACGAGAAAACCATCGCCGATGCGTACCCTTTGCCTGACATAGTTGAAATACTCGATCAGCTGGGTCAAGCGAAATATTTTTCCACATTTGACCTTGCCAGCGGGTTTTAACAAATTCCAATGGATTTTCAAGACCGCGTGAAAACGGCATTTTCAACCCCCAACGGACATTATGAATATGTCAGAATGCCCGAGGGATTGAAAAATGCGCTGGCAACATTTCAGCGCTTGATGGATAATGTTTTGCGAGGTCTGCAGGGCACTGAATTATTCGTGTACCTGGACGACATCGTAATCTTTGCAAGAACATTCGACGAGCACAAGAAAAAGGTAAGACGTCTCATGGCTCGTCTCGAAGACGCAAATTTGGTCCTTGAACTCGATAAATGTGAATTTTTAAGGAGGGAAGTCGCTTATCTTTGCCACATTATCGGCCGTGATGGAGTGAGACCCGATCCGAAGAAGTTAATGGCGATGGAAAAATTTCCAACACCAAAAACACAAAAAGCTATTCGACAATTTCTCGGACTCGCGGGATATTATCGAAGATTTATCGAGAATTTTTCCGCTCGAGCCAAGCCATTGTCCGACCTCCGTAAAAAGGGTAAAGAATTTTTTTGGGGTCCCGAACAAAGTCGGAGTTTCAAGGATTTGCGAGTGGCTCTGTGTACAGAACCCGTTCTGCAATATCCTGATTTTTTTAGACAATTTACCACCACAACAGATGCCTCCGATTTTGCCGTGGGAGCGATTTTGAGTCAAGAGCATGAAGGGCAAGAAAAACCCATTGCTTATCACTCTCGAATCCTCACCAAGGCTCAGGAAAATTATTACACGACCGAAAAAGAGTGTTTAGCCGTGGTTGCGGCATTTGAACATTTTTAGCCGTATATATACGGACGGAAATTCAAACTCATATGTGACCACGAGCCTCTTAAATGGATAGGCTCGATGAACGATCCTGGAAAACGTTTGATTCGGTGGAGATTAAAACTTCAAAATTTCGATTACGAATTTGTTTACAGACCAGGACGTTTAAATGCAAACGCCGATGCATTGTCGAGAAATCCTGTAGTTCCCGACAACGCAGTGATGAGCACCTCCGAGTCATCGACGCTATCGCTCAGCTGATTCCGATAAATACGGAACCACGTGGTGTAGGAAGGCCGAGATTAAACTCTGATCCAATCCGAGCGCCCACGGGAAGAGCGGCAATAGCAAAACGTCCGGTAACATCAACAAAAAAACCAACAGAGTTGGAGAGGAGCGCGATAGCCTCGCGTACGCGTGTGGCTCAAGCAAAGGCTGCCGGTGCGGAGGCCGTATTACCCCCTCCTTCGACAGCAAGCTCAAGCACTTAAGGTTCGGAACCCCCGGTGCAGAGATTGCATCGAAGTATGCTCCCCGCTCCTCTTTTACCCGTGAAACGACCTATAAAAATTAAAATAACTCCTCAAACGACAAATAAAAAAAATTCCACGTCCAATGTTGAAAAATCAGATGAGGATAAATCAAAAAAATTAAAAGAAAAAGAAATTGCTGTGACAATTGATCCTATTGTCGGTGATACTGACGATAGTACCAACGAAGATCTTGAAATCATTGAACACGCGACCAAAGTTTCCCCGGCTTCACAAGAATCTTTATTATAGTATTATAGTATTATAGTAATATTTATAGTATTCGTCAATTGGAGGAGAGATTCTAAGTAAAGGAAAGCGCGGAAAAACCCGAGGAGTTTTTGGACCGCTTATCCGAAGGTGACGCCGTAGAGGAAAGCGTTCAGGAAAAATTAAATGAACTCGATCCCTACGATAACGAAAATCAAGATGCAGAGCTCGAAAGGCGCATAAAAGAGCTGGCTGCATGTACACAAGATTTGACAGAAGGCGAGCTCTTGAGAAGAACGAGCCTTTGAAAAAATCATAATCCATCCGTAAGTGAGAAGGAGACAGACGCCGATGACAAGTGCGAAGAGAAAGAGAGAGAGAATACGGCAGCGCGCGTGCTAGACAAAGTAAGCGAGTTGCCTCCATTCTCTCGCTTCTCGATGCCTCGTGTGCCGGTGACTCCGACAGGTCGCTCTACGCCGTGTGCTCCCCATGCCCCGCCAGCGCAGATAGCCGAAGACCCTTCGCTATCGGAGAGGAATTCAGCATGGCCGCCGTCGCAAGTTCGGGCCCCCGCTGTTTCCCCTCCTGGACGGTCCCATATACCACAAGCACAGAGATCTGACCTGCCTCAAGTGCAAAGTCATATGAACGATTCCTCATGTATGATCGATTCTACCGATTCATCTGAGCATCGCGCTCGTAAAAAGAGAAATCTTGTGAAGACGAGATCCGAACGACGAGAGATATCAATCTCTGATAGTTCGGAAGAAGAAAATATCCCAATGAAAAATAAAATTTCAGGAACACGCGAATGCCTTACATATAGTCGTGGCAATTACGTGCATTTTTTTTCAGCTGACGGCGAGTTAACCACCCCAATCGGAAAATTATTGTCCGATCTTGGAGTGATTGATTCCACTGAAATAAAAACCCGAAATTGAAAAATTGGCCAAATTGCGATAACACCTCGCGGTCGCTACAAAATATTCAGCGTTATCATCAAAAAGAAATATTTCGATGAAACGACAGCTAAAAATATCCGAATTGGCCTGGAAAATTTGAGGAAAATTTTGGCTCGAGAAAACACGAATTCAATTCGTATCTCGCGAGCTGGAGATTTCACTAATGACCTCAATCCAAATATATTTTCGGAAATGTTACACGAGACGTTCGGGAAATCGCGGATTTCAGTAAAAATTTGCTATGGTAAAATTCAATTGGCTCCTGCTGAAATTCGGGAAAAGATCATAAAAGAAAACCACGAAAGTCTCGTAGGAGGTCATAAGGGAGTAACAAAGACGTATCATCGAATCCGCGAACGTTTTTACTGGCCTCTCTTGCAAAACAATATTCAAAATTTTATTCGTTGTTGCAAGGGTTGTCAAGAGCAGAAGCTCGTGCGCACAAAAACGCGGGAGCCAATGCTCATCACGGATACTCCTGCAGATGTGTTCGACAAGGTCTCTCTTGACACCGTCGGACCGCTCCCAACAACACCGCACGGTAATAAACACATTTTGACGATGCAAGATCATCTATCAAAGTACTGTTCAGCCGAGTCAATCGCAGATTTAAAGGCAACAACAATTGCTGAAGCTGTAGCTCGCCGTTTATTCGGACAATTTGGTGCTCCACGTGCTATTTTGACGGATCGTGGAACGTCATTTACGAGTTCGTTATTTACCGAACTTGCAAAAATTTTTAAAATCAAGACAATGACAACATCGGGATATCGGCCACAAACAAATGGCGCGCTTGAACGCAGTCACATCGTTTTGACTGAATACATAAAATACTACGCGACCGAATACGATGACTGGGACCGGTTGCTTCCGTTCGCCGAATTGTCATACAATACCAGCGTACATGAAGCGACAAATTTTACCCCTCACGAGATCATATTTGGAAAAATTGCCCGATTGCCCAGTGAATTCCCTGGCGATGAAAAGCTCGCGACCTACAATTCGTATTTAACCGGATTAATTAAACGCTTATTGGAGATACGCGAAATTGCCGGAAATAATCTAAATTGTGCCAAAGAAAAATCACAAATTATTTACGATCGTCATACACGATCTTTCAAAGGAAAAGTCGGTGATAGTGTATACGTTTTAAAAGAACCAAAAAAGTAAAGTTTGACGCTCATTATCACGGACCGTATCAAATAATCCAAATCTCGGGTAAAAGCAACGTAGTTTTGGAAACGAAAGACGGAATTCGCTTTCGTAAACACGTTGATAAAATTAAACTTGCGTACGACTAGGGCGTAGAGTATGAGTGTGTTGCGATCATATGAGTATGAGTGAAATATATAGTCTACGGATTGACTTGCAGGCTGACGCGAGGATCGCCGTCCACACATCTATACTCCCCACTACATCTACGCTCAACGTTACACCTATACTCAACACATCTATATTCAACCGTCCATCATCCTCAACGAAGATCAACGACTGTTGCTGCTCACCACTATGCAGCGTCCGATCATTGTGCTACTCTCGGTACTCGTGACCGTACTGAGCCTAGTGAATGGCCAGCAAAACATAAACAGTACGTATCGCCTCATTCCAGCAAACGAGCGGCCGGGACTTTATTTCGAAAAGGTTTCGCTCCTTCGTTTACAACATGCTGACTGGACCGTGACTGTTTTTATTGAATTAGACAATTTTTGAAACCATTTTCCAGATGATGGAAAACAGTTAATCGGAGCCCATGGCTCATGTAGTCGTGTAAATTCTCCAGCATCTTGCCGTGAATTACTCCGCATGGAATTCATCAATGATCAACTCGCGCGCGCTAGATCATTGGTGGATGAAGTACGCAAAGTATCGAGTGACACCCTGCTCGTAAATGAAGAAACCGAGCCTTTTCCTCATACGATAAGAAGGAAAAGTGTGCCATTCGGATTCGTAGGCTCTGTCAGTGAAACGCTTTTCGGCACACTTAATGAAGATGATGCAATTTACATTAACGAACAAATAGATCGATTGTTCGCCGATCAGACAAATTTAACGCATCTAATTGGCGAACAGAAGCTCATTATGGCGTCGAAATTACAAGAATTACATGACGCCCATGTGATTGAATCAAAACGCGTAGATCAGCTGCGTGAGTTTGTGAAGGAAATGCATACGGAGGTGGTGCTCCTTAATCGCCAAGCAGCCATGCTACAATACAATAGCACATTTGTCAATTACGCACACCGAGTCGAAACGAAAATTGATCGCTATATTGAGACGTGCGAACGTTATCTCCGAGCGATAGCCACCGCGCGCGATGGTCGTTTCAATCCGGCAATATTATCATCAACGCAACTATTATCCGTGGCAAAAGAAGCCCAATTAAAGGCATCGATTTTTGAATTTCCGATTAATCCAGAACATCTTCGATCGGAGTCTCTTGCCACGATTGCGCGAACAGATCTTGTTTACCATAGTGGACGCATTCCAATTCTTGTACATGTGCCATTATTAGATCGCATGAATTATTTTCTCTATCGTATACATCCATGGCCGGTGCCTCAAGCCACCAGTCATGAAATAAAATCAGCACATGTCATTCCTGCGGAACCATATATAGGGCTTTCCATGGACCATCGTACGTATTTTTCGTTGGATATGATTAGCCTCAGCGATTGCGTCACCGCTGATCGTAAATATATATGCTCGATGGAATCACCATTGCATGAAGTGGCCACGGCAAAATCGTGCGAGATAAGAATGTTGACATCACCATCACTTGGAGCCTATCGTCAATGCGACGTGAGAATTTATTCGGAATATGAGCCTTTCTGGCTCCATTTACCATCACAAGGAGGCTGGCTATATTCTGCGTCACAGCCAGAAAATATGAGAATTCTCTGTCCCACTCTACCAGACGCTAGCGTGGTAATAAAGGGAATGAGAATTTTGTATCTCAACGGAAATTGCATCGGACGAACACGAAGCACAACAATAACGAGCATACGAACGTATACAGGGTCGATACAATATATCTATCGCCCCAGCCTTTCGTTGAACGTATCAATTATCGCTCCAACGTTAAATGAAGCCGAAAATATTATGCCCTCTGTGACGTCCTGGCCGCGTTCGTAACACCCTCTTTCATCGATTCTTGGTTGGACGAGGAAACAAATAAAACGTTAAAAATACAAACCGAAGGGCCAGCTCGGAAATTCGGAACCTCACTCTATGAGCTAGAAAAAAAAATTCGAATCATAGGCACACATCGGAGAGAGAAGCAACGGCATAAGCATCTTTTTCTAGCCGGGTTCATGTTACAAGCTTTGAGTGTACTGGGACTTATATTATTTTTCGGGCGCTCTCGAATTCTTGGCGTCGCTGCAAAGTTGATACTTTGTATGAAGCATCGTAAAAACCAGACACGTGAGCCTCAATATTTATCTCGAGATATGGAGCTCTCGGGCGACGCTGCAGCATCTAGACCACCGACTTCGTCGCCTAAACGAAGAAAGAAGAAATCCGAAGCCGGACCCTCGAACGCCCTGCGCCTCCCTCGTCAAGACGCAGAGCTCGATTAGGATAAACAACCCCCACTCATCGTAATGCAGAGTAAGAAGTCATCCTGCTAAAAGTAAAGAAATTCATTTCAATACGCTCTTGGCCACCGTGACGAAAGGACCAAAGTAAACGCGCGCGTTATTTTTCTTGTTTCGTCCCGTGGAAGTAATATTTTTCTTCGTCTTGTGTCTCGTGAAAAAAAGAAGCTGAAAATGCAGAGCAATAAGTGCGTCGCTGCTGGTAGTGAGGAAAACTATTTAATAGTTTTCCGCCGAACGACGTTGAGGGGGCTGTGCGCGATGTGTCGTAAGCCGGAGACAGATCCGACTTGCGGGGGCTTCACTAAATGTTCCCATCGGTTCGCGTTTAAAAGGCATAACCCTCAGATAAGGGTTGGGTGCCTTTTATGCTGGGATAGCTGTGAGCCGGGGGCCCATCCGTTGCATGCCGGAGCATGCATATCCCTTTATGAACGGAAAGTGAAAGAATATCGGGAGATGGAGCTAACTCCATTGCCGGAGGGCCGAAACCTTCCGTCTGCAGACGCTGGGGAAACTCCCACCGCACCATCCTCGAAAGAAAAATCAGTGGGTCCGCCGCCTGCGGGATTCTCGGCCGTCGGAAAAACTTCCGCCGCGCCGATTTCCCCCCGGGGGGACCTGGAAAACAAACGAGAGGTACGCAAGCCGGAGCAAAAACGAGGGCGTCTTCTTCAATCCGTGCGTGACCGGAATGCCGAGAAACCGCCGGCGCAAAAAAGCAGTTACACGCAAACTAGGAGAAAGCTCGGTTGCAGGAGCATCGCGACGCAAACGTCCCAAATACACGTGTATCCGGGACAAATGCTTGGATGCAGCCGATGGCTGAATCCTCCGCCCGGAGACCCAATCGTACTCGACGACCACGATGAGGTCGATGTGGCATCGTCACCACCGAGAGCCACCTCGACACCGACGAAGCCCGATTCCGACCCGGGAGAGAAACTCGCCGATCTCCTGGGGCCGGATTTGGCTGAAGAATTCTCTGCATGGAGTACGAGGTCTTGGATCGACGGCGCGTTCGACGTCACGAACCTGCAGCCGCCGCTGGAACCGGTGAGCAACGCCGTGCTGGTCGACGTCTCCGAGACAGCCGGCGAAGCTCACTGAAGGAGTTCTGACTCGGAAAGCGAGTCGAGTTCAAATTCGGGCTCAATTGAGACCGTTGTTCTCCGCGACGACAACATGGCCAATTGGGACTAAATAAAAAAAAGAGTGAATAATCGAAATTTAAAAAAAAAATAAATAAAATAAAATAAATAAATAAAATAAATAAACGAAAAAAAAAAAAAAAATCTCATAAAATCATTAAAATACAAAAAAAAGGTGTGTGCTTCGCAAAAAAAAAAAAAAAAATATATATATAAAAATATTAAAAAAAAAAAATCATGCTTCGCTTAGAACCTAATAGACAAAATTAAATAGGAAAAGATAAGATTAAAAAAAAATATGGAAACAAACATTTATTAGAGACAATATGTGTAGACAATAGTGCGAATAGTTAATAAGTGTAGTGTAAAGGAAAAAATAAGAGGTGCGCTTGTGCGACCTCAAATATAACAAAAAAAAAATACGAATAAGAATTGACACACACACACGCTGCCACGAGAGTGGATAACATCAACAAAACAAAAAGTAAGATTAAAATTTTCTATTTGTTTTGGAAATGTTATTTTATTAAAAATTTTGGGAAATACTTGAATAATTGAAATATGCCAATGTACGGGATGTATTTGGCTCATATAATCACCCGTCGGGCCGACGACGCCGTCGACCTCACATCGTTGCGACGGCTGAGTCGACGGGGCTGTCGACTTTCTAAGGGGGGAGGGGGGTTACATCCCGACAATTTTGAAGTATAAATTCTTTTGAATTTCAATAATTATTTCAATAATTACTTTAATACATTTGAATGATTGAATATTTGGAGATTGAATAATTGGCAGACCTAAAATTGCATTTTCATTTTATATTGCGTTTCACTCACACGATGGGCTCACTCTTGATTTCGTAGAACGGAATATCCGTTTCAATAGCTATAATATAAAACTTGCAACTCGCGAGCTGTCGCCTCGCTCGAATTATTCGGCGATGCTGCAGTTCGCGATCGTTCTTGAAAAAAACCAGGGGGCTGATTTCTCGGTAGCTCGAGAGGGGTAAAATCCTTCTCTCGAGGCGACAGAGAAATCAGTCTTAGACAAAACTAAGAAGGGTTAACAACTCAAAAGCTGAGACTCCGGGTCGTTCTGTGTCCTCCCTGCGCCACGTCTGTAAACCCGGTCTGCGTGTAGGCAGGATAGGTATCGCATAGTGGGCAATTGCGTCGCGAGCACCCGTAAAATAATATAACATTACTCGAACTGTTTTTGACCGAAATTACTAATAGGTTGTGAATCCGGGATACTCTGTTTCCTCCCTGCACCGCGCTGTAAACCTCGTCTGCGTGTAGGTGGGACGAGTTTCCGCACAGTGGGCTATTGCGTCGCGAGCGCCCGCGTGAAACAAACAATATATTCAAACTGTTCTTGACCGTGTTGTGACTGATACAAAAATTGTGATTGTGACTGGATATAAATATTAGCGTGCGGGAAGAGTTCAAACGATCCGTCGATCCACCAAAGGAATCCTCGGGATTATCAGCAAGGGTGAGCGACGGCGTGTGTGAGCGTGTGTGTGGAAAATTAGGTTCGTAACATAGATTTGCGTGCGGAATTTATACGTGCACATTGCACTCCATTTCGTAACGACTATTTCTACGACTAATAAATTAGAGTTATTTCAACCGATTTCTATTATTTTAATAATTATTTCAAACGATCACCCATCTCGCGCCGGGAACAGGCCTGTATAGGACGAGGCAAGGCACCCAAAAATCTAACGACGGTAAGTCTAGCGGGGAAAAATAAACCTCGCGTTACGTTCGAACGTAACACCATTAAAAACATTTTTCAGGAAATTTTCAAATTTTTTTACCCAAATAAAAAAGTTATGAATTAAAAAAAAAAAAAGGCTTTTGTTTTTTCACATAGCTATAACTTCTTCAAAAATTGACCAATCACGACGTTTTTTTCGAAAATTTTCGTCTTTAAATATACTTTTCGAAAAAAAATACAAAAAGAATTTAAGATATTGAAGTTTATGAAATTTTTCACTTTTTCGAGAAAAATCATCGTTTTCTCGGAAGCGCATTTTTGATTTTATTTTTTATTTTTCTAAAAAAAAACTTCGTTTGATTCCGGAAAGAATGCCGCCCAAACTAGAGTGGGTGGAATTTTCCTTCTGTTTTTTTTATCGATTGAAATTTTTTTTTTGCAACTGGGCTTGTTTCACAGCACACACGACTCTGTAATTTTTTGAGGATTTATTAATGGTACCCAGTCAGCGTCAAAACGCCGATTTCCGAACATAAATATAAATGTTCGTAGGATTGGTGTAAGCTTCATCAATGATCTATCATTTGACGTATCAATTGTAGAAATTTTTGGCCCTAATTAGAACCCTTAAGGTGCAGCGGTTCTCTCATAAATAATTTTTTGAGTTTCACACGCTGCGCGCAATCCTGACCAAACCGCTTGATGGATCTTATCCTGTGTCACATCCCGACATATTTGCGATGATATTTTTTCTAGTTTATTTTCCGATCATTAATGATCGTGAAATATCATCATTTTTACTATTTTATTACTTTATTCATTGTCATAAATTGATTTATGATTTCGCACTCGTGACTCGCTCTCACGAAAATACGAAACGCGTTTTCCGGTGCATTGATAAAAATGCAAGTCGCGAGTCGTCACCTCGCTCGAGTTTCTCGGCGACGTTGCGATTGGCGACCGTGGGATGCACCGACGGACCAGGACTCCACGCACGAAACAGTCGAATCAGAGATTTTTGCACGTGGGACTAATCCCTACAAAGAATCCCCCAGAAACCTTCCTTTTGGCTCAGGAGAGGGTAAATATATTTTTTTGAGTTAGTAAAGTAATTCATTTTCAAAGCAGTCTCAGATTAAACTCGGTAGAGTCAACACCGGGATCTCGGACTCCGGGTTTCTTTCTGTCCTCCCTGCGTCGCGTTGTCAATCTCATCCTCGTGTAGGCGGGACGAGTATTCGCATAGTGGGCTATTGTGTCGGGAAAAATTCGTTAAATTCCTATATTATTCGAACTGTATTTGACCGTTAATTAGAGTCTTAGACAAAAATTAAAAGGGTTAACACCTAAGAGCTGAGACTCCGGATTGTTCCATGTCCTCCCTGCGCCGTGTCGTAAATCTCATCCTCGTGTAGGCGGGACGAGTACCACATAGTGAATTAGTGTGTCGCGAGCGCCCGTAATTTTTATATAATTATTCGAACTGTTTTGATGACTGAAATACTAAAAGGTTGTGACTCCGGGATACTCTGTGTCCTCCCTGCGCCGCGTCTGTAAACCCTATCCGCGTGTAGACGGGATAGGTATCGCATAGTGGGCTATTGTGTCGCGAGTGCCCGCGTGGAATCAACCCTATATTCAAACTGTTCTTGACAGTGTTGTGACTGCCAAAATCATGATTGTGATTTGTGCGCAACAAACCTTTTCAATTGATTTGTGACTGGATACAAATATTGGCGTTCGAGGCTGATTCGAGCAAATCCGACAATCCGTCGGAGGAAACTCAGCAACCTTCAGTAAGGGTGAGCGAAGTGTGTGTATGGGTGTGTGTGGAATTTAGTTTAGAAATTAAGGTAATTGCGCGTGGAATATTGTTGGTTCGATTCGCTACGACTAATAAAATTAAGCATTATTTTAAATTGTCCTTTTTTTTGATATTTTTATTCGAAAACCTAACGATCACCCATCTTGCGACGGGAACGGGCCTGTAGAGGACGAGGCAAGGCGGCCCAAAATATAACGACGGTAAGTCAAACGGGGGAAAATAACCCTCGTGTTACGCTCGTACGTAACACCTGCGACGTCTCATTTTCTTTGTAACACTTTTCCGGACCGCTTGTATGTGACACATTTTTTTTGAGGTTCTCTTCATAGAGTGACAGGCTACTTTTTAAATTTTTGAACCATTTTTGGTTTTTAGAGCATCGCACACAATACAATTTTGATTTTAATGAAAATGTGTCACATACAAGCAGTCCGGAAAAGTCTTACAAAAAAAATAAGACGTCCCAGGATAAAATCCATCAAGCGGTTTGGCCAGGACTGCGCGCAGCGTGTTCGAAGACCCAGGTTTTGGGAAACAGCCTCCGAAGTGAAATGTGTGGCAAAAAGCTTCCGCAGTCCTTCACTCCACTGATTCATGTATCTGCATACCAAACAATATTTTCCAAGGTTATTACAAAAAAGAAACACATTTTTTACGTGCTTGTCACGGTTTTTTATTTTTTATGTTTTTTACTATTCTTAATAGAAAAAATTTTCACCAAAAAATTGCTCAAAATTAAAGAATAACTGGAAACTCTTCTGTTGACAGTTTAGAGGTTATATATAGAGGTTATCTGTATACAAGGCACAAAATTGAATTCACTCGCTGAAAAATTTTTAGAGGAGTATGGAAATTAATTTGATTATTTCGCAAACACAACGAACATCATTGTTTATGAAAATAAGTGATTATAATAAACATATGAACATATGAACATATGAAGTGACACTAACCACTGTGCTCGTGTCCTGCTCGTGTCGTTTGTCGAGATCGAAACAGCACTCGCACGTAATTTCTCGATTGATTAGCGTAAATCTCTAATATTACATTTGAAAAAAGAATGAATATCTGATAAAAATAATTGAATACAAAAAAAAATAAACCACGAGCGAACATGTGTTTCGCAACTCACTAATAATTGGCTGGTAAAAAATAATTAGTAACTAGGCAAACTTACTAGAAAATTTTCGAGGCACTTTCTGATCACTTTCAACAATTTTTTTGATTGGCCCATAGAATTGTATGAGCCAATCACGTCTTTTGAACGTTTTAATTGGTCCATACATGTATCATTTGAAAAATTTCAATATTTTGCATATTTTTCAAAATAAATGAGAATACTTTTTTTTCGATAAAAGATTTTTCTCATTCACTTTGGAGAATATGCAAAATATCAAAATTTTTCGAGACATCTTTTATTTTTGTTTTATTTTTCCACTTCTATAAGAAATATTATAAATTATTATTATTTTTTTTAATTTTAGAAACTCAAAGAAAAAAAATGCTAAAAAAGAAAGGAGGCAGCCGCATCCCACTTTCTAATCATGATATATATTATTTATTCATGACCCAGAATCTGTGAACAAAAATTAGCAGAATTTGAAAAATCGATTTCGAAATTTTTGAAATTCTACTTTTACAGATTCGTCTGTAACTTTACCATTTTTAAAAATTGGGGTCTATGGCTTGGTAAAAAGGTGCAGAAGAGTTTGTAAAACGTGAAAAAAAATTAAAAAAATTAACGATTTTTTTCCGATTTCACGCTGACTCGGTCCCCGTAAGGACCTCAGAGTTTGAAAAATTGAGAAGAAAAAATAATCGAAAGTGGTAATCCGTGAAAAAATTTTGATTTTTTTCAAAAAGAATAAAGAAGAAATAGAAGACACCCATTTATAACTTTTTTGTATTTTTTTCAAAAACTATATTCAAAAACAAAAAAAATGAAAAAAATTGCCATCCGGGCCCATTTTTGACCAAGCCACAGGCTTTTGAAAAAAACATCCAACGCTTAACATTTTGAATCCGCCATTTTGTAATTTTGGCCCGTCTTTGCTTTTTATATTTCTTCATTAATTGAAAAAATATTCTCATCATTTATTCTATGTTTTTTACGTTTCCTGATGATTTTTAAGAAATTCTAAATTAAATCCGAGAAAATGTTTTAACGATGTTCACGACGAAACTTATAACCTAGCTTAATGATTTCTACTAAGGACTTCCTGGTTATGTGATACGGTTAGTAAACATTTATTTAATACCAATTCAAAAACTATTTTATTTTTCTTTGGTGTTTAAATATTTCACATGTTTTATATTCTTCAGAATTTAATGTAATACTTGAATTCTCTATATTCCAAAAGCCTGTGGCTTGGTCAAAAATGGGTCTATATGGCAATTTTTTGCATTCTTCTTGTTTCTGGATGTAGTTTTTGAAAAAAATACAAAAAAAATATATCTAGGTGTCTTCTATTTCTTCTTTAACCTTTTCGAAAAAAATCAAAATTTTTTCGCGGATTACCACTTTCGATTTTTGTTTCTTCTCAATTTTTCAAATTCTAAGGTCCTTCATAAATCCTCAAAAATTTACAGAGTGGTGTGTTTTGTGAAGTAAGCCCAGTTGCGAAAAAAAAAATTCTAATCGATAAAAAAAAATAGAAGGATAATTCCAACCACTCCAGTTTGGGCGGCATTCTTTCCGGAATTGAACGAGGTTTTTTTTGAGTAAAAATAAATAAAATAAATAATGCGCTTTCGAGAAAACGAAGATTTTTCTCGACAAAGTAAAAAATTTCTTAGACTTTAATATCTTAAGTTTTTTTTGTATTTTTTTTCGAAAAGTACATTTGAAGATTAAAATTTTTGAAAAAAAAACGTCGTGATTAGTCAATTTTTGAAGAAGTTATAGCTATTTGAAAAAACAAAAGCCTTTTTTTTAAATAATTTATAACTTTTTTTGGGTTGGGTAAAAAAATTTAAAAACTTCCTGAAAGATGTTTTTAATGGGGTAGAAAAAGACAATAATTTCCAGCCAAATCGAAAGGAGTCGGGTTCAAAAGTGGTCGATGTGACATGGAATGACCCATATACATTCCCGCTCAAAAGTTTGGATACATCTGTCGATACTTCTTGCCGCACTAAAAGTTGCATAACTCCGTCAAAAAAAATGATAATCGATTTTTTTTAAAGCGTTTTGACGGGAAGGAATTCAGCTTTGTTTCCCCTATTTTTAATTTTTTTAATGATTTTTTTTCGACCTGGTATGCTTTTTTGAAAGTGACCGTTTTTCGGCATTTTTTCGACCATCGCAAATCGGGCGCGTAACTTCAGGACATTTTTTTGTCTTTTATATCTATGGTACATGTGAAAGGGTTAGAAGCCGCTCCATTTTCATTCTCTAAAGATTTCCGTACGATTTTTTCTCGCAAAGTTATTTTACTTTTGGCTAAAAAAGACAACTTTTGAAAGACGCAGCGTAACTCAAAGACTATTAAGTTTAAAAGAAAATGTCAAACATGAAAAAAAGTAGCGTAGGTATACACGGAATCGCCTGGAATTATTTCAGAATTTTCCCATAACATTTTTTTACTATTTTCGCTAGTAATGGTAGTAGACCGGTTCTCTCCCAAGATCCCTACCCCGACATTTACCGACCATTTTCAAGCGAGACTCGAGCCACTTAGCCGAGACTCGAACCACTTAGCCGAGACACAAACCGCGTCGTGAGTCATGGGCGGCTTGCGGATGGTGGGTGGCGGACGGTGGGCGGCGGGCGGTGGGTGGTGGGTGGCAGGTGGGTGGCGGGTGGCAGGTGGGTGGTGGGTGGCAGGGGGGGGGGATTTGGGATTTTTTTCGTTAGCATGTGTTGCGTGTATGTGCGTGCATGTGCGTGCATGTGCGTGTGTGCGGGGGGGGGGGTGTCTTGTGATTTTCGATTAGATGCCCATGATTTTTTGAAGAAAGCGTTAGATAACGGCGTCATCGATGGCGTTGACCCGCACGCGCTCTTTCTCTCTCTCTCTTTCTCACGCGCTCTTTCTCTCTCAGTCAGCCGAGCGCGCAGAGACGGACGGACGTGTTTCGCTTCGATCCTGAATCTAAATTTTTATTATCTCTCGTGTTCGCGCTCAGTTATTTTTTTATTGTGCATTTCCCCCCGTCTAGAGGCTTTCGCCTATTACAGGGTCGTCCCGGGTCAGTAGCCAGTCCCCCCTAAGGATCTGGTCCGGATCAGTAACCAGATCTCCATGCGGCCGCATCCGACTTCCCCCTCTATAGCGCATTTTGCTATGGAAATTAATTTCCATAGACACAGGGAAACTGCGAAAAACCTGTGTCACTATAGCCGGTCCTGAGTTCGCTTTCCGATACTGGAGCTACGTCACATTTCGTCGAGAAATTGTAAACATGGACTACAACTATATACATGTGACTAACACCTGTACGAGTACTTGTGTATGCCACATATATATATCTGGAGCTCGTCACGCCCATATTTTTATTTCTCGACGAAACTACGGCACAGGGACTCGAACCCAGGACCTCCCGATGCTCTGGTTTAGAGGCGAGCACGCTAGCCACTACACCAGAGTACCGATTGTGCTCAGTTATTATTATTATTTTTTTTTGTACTTTTTGATCACTTACTATAAATTATTCGTGTGTCTTTCTTCGTGATAATAGTTTCATAGCTTACTCGTCGTTTAAATGCTTGTGGGAGCTATTTTGTTCTCGCAATTCAATATATTCTTGGGCTGATCTACGGACATTTTGGTTTCGGACTCTCGGCGTACGGAACTCTTCTCTGTGTTGATCTGCGCAGCATTGATTATCTATCCGTCTGTGAGGTTTATCGTGGATACGTTCTCACCACTTATTGTGTTCTGTGACTGTCTTGAGCATCGGGCTTATTGTGCGGTGTTGTTACCTCGTCCCCGCTCCGCGCGCTCCAATTGTGCGTGTGTGTGGGCTGGATTTTAATATCACTGTCTAGATCGTGCTATATCGTCCCCGTGTATTTACCGTATCGTGACTCCGTACATTTATCGCATCTGGTTCAGTGGATATACCGCATCTCTTCTGTCACTTTATATTTAAATTGAACTTGATCAGTGTATTTGTGAGAAACCGTGTATCTATTATTATACAGGGTGAGGCAATAACTATTAGTCGTCGAAATATTTTCTATCTAGTCAGACTTAGGCAAAAACTTTTCCTACAAAAGTTGCATAGTTCGTAGGGGGTCATCGAATGGTGGCTACGAGGTTCATCTTGGTGGAGGCGCTTCGAAGATTTTAAGGTCACCTCCATTTTTTTAAATGGATCCACTATTTTTTTTCTTCATAATTCCATCGAGGAACTGTAAATAAGTTCACACACCAATTTTCGTCATGATCGATCAAGATTTAGCATAAAAAATCGATAAAATGGAAATTTCAATGTTTTCAGCGTCAAGTCGATTGAAAAAACGGTGCAACCACTTACTTTATAAAAGATGCTCAAAGTGATGGCCACCACTTTCAATGCATGCTTGCACCCTGATTCGCATTGATTGTATGGCCTTGTTAATAATGTCAGTCTGGATTAACGAACAGGCTCTAATTATTCTCTCTCGCATATCTTGCACAGTAGTCGGCACTTCTTTGTACACCATGTCTTTTAAAACCCCCCATAAAAAAAGTCCAGTGGTGTCAAGTCTGGCGAACGAGCCGGCCAAGGTACACGACCCCCACGCCCAATCCAACGATTGGCAAATTTTTCGTTCAGCTTATTTCTTGCGACCAAAGAAAAATGAGCTGGGCATCCATCATGTTGGTACCACATCGTGCGTCGTGTGTTTAATGGCAGTTCTTCTAATGAAGGTCCCAATTGATTTTCCAGGAAATTGGCGTAAGAATTCCCATTTAGATGTCCATCGATAAAATAAGGACCAATAATTTTGTCGCCAATCATACCACACCATACATTCAACGACCACTGTCTCTGGTGTTCAACCTGTCGCAGCCAATATGGATTTTCTGTCGCCCATAAATGCATATTGTGCAAGTTCACATTCCCGTGGTTGGTAAACGTAGCCTCGTCTGTGAAAAGCACGTTGTCCAAAAACAACCCATCGTTCTCGATTTGACGTACAACCCATTCACAAAAGTGCACGCGATTTATAAAATCCATCCCATGTAACCCTTGATGCAGACTGACATGATACGGATGAAACTTATGTCGATGTAAGATACGGAGTACACTTCGTTGACTTACACCAGACGCTCGTTCAATTTGTCGCGAAGCAACGTGGGGATTATGAGCAATCATTGCCAGGACCCCAATTTCAGTCATTTCATTACTTGCTGGTTTTGAACGCTCTCGACTACGACACTTTAAACTACCGGTTTCTCTAAGTTTATTGTACACATTGATAAATGTGTAATACGAAGGCGGACGACGATCCGGATAACGCTCAGCATACACAGTTGCCGCCTGCCTTGCATTTTTGCGACATTCTCCGTAAATTAACATCATATCAACTTGCTCCAGATAAGGAAACATTTTGCGACGTGGTTAATTCTGTACTGACGGAATTCAATTTTGTCGCAGGACTAATCATTGAAGAGAACACAGTGTTATGAAAATCACTGTTACGAAGAATGTAACAAATCGTAAACAAAGTCAATGTAACCGAAGTCAATGTAAACAAAGTCGCACGATTTACCTCGATAATCTCGCTCGATTGAAACTCGATTAGAGCCTTTTCGTTATCAATAAAAAGGCTGACGTTATTAATGCTAAATCTTGATCGATCATGACGAAAATTGGTGTGTGAACTTATTTACAGTTGCTCGATGGAATTATGAAGAAAAAAAATAGTGGATCCATTTAAAAAAATGGAGGTGACCTTAAAATCTTCGAAGCGCCTCCACCAAGATGAACCTCGTAGCCACCATTCGATGACCCCCTACGAACTATGCAACTTTTGTAGGAAAAGTTTTTGCCTAAGTCTGACTAGATAGAAAATATTTCGACGACTAATAGTTATTGCCTCACCCTGTATATTAACTGTATTGTGCGAGACTACTGTTGCGAATAATCTGTTCTTGGTTTATCGACACGTTCTTGTCTTCGACTGTCACCTGATCTCATATCGTACATTTCACGTCTCACATCGTATCGTATTCAGTATTTTATTATTGTATTATTTGCACCGTATTTTAATTTATTCATCTAAGCATGTCTCGCTGTGCTATCTGCAACCGACTTGCTTCGCATGGTGATCAGTCTATAAAATGCACGGGAGACTGTAAAAAACCCTTTCACATTGATTGTGCTACGGCCAAATTTGGATTTGATCCTAACGCCACGTATTGGCGCGAAACGTTTCGGTGTGACGCATGCGCGATGCAGAGCTCTCATCTCACCTTACGATCACCGTTATCCAACAGTCGCGTCTCCTTCTCAGGCCTTGATACCGTGACGTCGACTCCTCGTGCCCCTACTCTCGAGGATTTATTGCGGCAGATTCATGACTCGACGAACAAGACCGACCGCCAACTCCAGTCGATTCGCGACGCTACGACTAAGACTGACTCTCAACTTCAGTCGATCCGGGACTCAACGACCAAGACTGACTCCCAAATTCAGTCAATTCAGGGCACGCTCTCTGTCGTCGTTAGGAACTTTACTGATCTTCGGGCTGACGTCTCATCTCTCGCGGCGTCCCAACGTGCCATGGATAATCGTATTTCTGCGATTGAAGACTTAGTTCAAACACGTTCTGTTGATGACTCGGAGACC
The DNA here is from genome assembly GCA_946863875.1 of Alloplasta piceator. NCBI lineage: Eukaryota > Metazoa > Arthropoda > Insecta > Hymenoptera > Ichneumonidae > Alloplasta > Alloplasta piceator. The sequence goes on from OX333080.1 coordinate 24,278,391, forward strand.
ATTAAAGAATGCAAGGTTCTGAGAGAACAACTTGCGAGCGTCTCTCATCGGCTAACCAGCATCGAGTCGTCAAATCCGTCTTCTGGCATGTCGAGTACACCGGGCACGGAGCTCATCATCTCGGGTGTCCCCTCTTTCATTTCAGTGGCCCCCACGGCTGTTGCTTCAAGTGTTTTATCTACACTTGGCCTACGTGAATTGTCCGATGATATTCTCACTGCCCGGAAAATGTCAACGAAGCTCCCTATCGGAGTTGCACAACGCCAAGAAGGAAGGAATGAAAGCAGCGCGTCGCAGTCCTTCGTTGTCTCCTTTAAGTCGCAACGTGTCAGGGACTATATAATCGAGACTAAAAAAACATCTAAGAGGAATCTGGCTGTCAAGGATGTCTTTCCCAATACCGCCGAGGGATTTTCCAATAGGAACATCTTTATCAACGAGCTGCTTCCACCTGATACGTATAAACTTTTGAAACGCACCAAGGCTAAGGCTAAGGCTGCATCTTTTAAATACGTTTGGACGAGGTCTGGCGTTATTTGCGTCAGGAAGGGTGACGGACTCCCTATTATCAACATTTCCTCTAACGCTGATCTCCTGAAGCTCGACTGACAACGAAATGTCGATCTTCGGGACTCTACGACCAGTAGGATCAACACAACGTCACATGGCCCATCGAATGAGCATCTCTATGTAGCGCAGTTCAATGCGAATTCGCTTTTAGGGCACATTGACTTTATCAGGCTTCAATTCGCATCTGAAAAATTTCATATTATATCTGTATCGGAAACTTGGCTTCATATGAATATCTCCGACGATTTAGTTAACTTGCATAATTATTTTTTAATTCGAAATGACCGTGAAGATAAGCCGGGAGGGAGTGTAGCCTGCTACATCCACAATACATTGAAAGCTAAAGTCCTTGCCGCGTCGCCGAGCTCATTCTCTAACTCACCAGAGTATATGATCATTGAGATCAAACTTGCGTCATCGCGGTCTTTGCTTTTTTCTTCGATATATAGGAGACCGCAGGGTTTGCTCTTTCAGGATTTTCTAACCGTATTTGATAGACTTTCGCATTTATATAATAACGTCATTATTGCCGGTGACTTAAATTGTAATCTCATGCGTGACTATTTTGAATCGAATTACCTTCGTGATATTATTTCTTCACACGCGCTCCACCTAGTTGAATCGGATGCGACGTTCCACACCGCTTCTACAGACTCGTGGCTTGACGTTTTTATTGTTGACAATCCTGATAACATTGTCGCTTTTACCAAATCTGATGCGCCATTTATTGCTAGGCATGACCTTTTGCGCTTAACTTATCGGTTTGAATCTACCAACGTTCACCCACGTGTAATTGTTCGTAGGAATTTTAAGCATTTTGTTGCCGCTGATTTTCTCGCATCCGTCCGGAACTTGTTACTTGCAAATGGTACTATGCCCTGTGAATCATGCTCGTCTCCTGAAGACATTGACAGGATTGTTGAGGGTCTTTCATCGGCTCTACTTGTGTCCCTTGACACTCATGCTTCGTTAACAACATTTAATGTCAGAAAACCACCTATGCCGTGGCTAACTGGCGAACTCAAGGCTCGTATTCGGGATCGTAATTCATTATACAAGCGAGGCAAGCGTTCAAACTGCTTGCTCGCTTATGCGATGTACAGGCATGCACGTAATATCCTTACTTCTGATATCAAACTGGCTAAAAGTGCTTACGAGCTTGATCTTCTTGCTGGAATCGATGATCCTAAAAAAATGTGGCGTGAGCTTAACCGCCTCGGGCTTGTCAAATTATCCCTACCCTCTCCTCTCCATTTCTTTTCCCCTGACGATCTTAATCAACATTATGCAGCCGTTTTCAATTCCTCTCCTTCCTGCTCTCATTCCGATTTCATTTCCATTGTTTCTCATCCTCCTAACCTCGAACAGCGATTTTCTCTCGCCCCCATCACCTCGGACTTAATCCTCAATATAATCAGCGACATGTCTCCTCATTCTCACTCTGCTGGCCCGGATGGTATCTCTCTTAACTGTGTTAATTCAGCTCTTCCAGCCATTCTATCCACTCTCTTGAATCTATTCAATGAATCTATTAGGCTTGGTTATTTCCCGCTGAAATGGGGTCGGGCTTTCATCAAACCACTGTCTAGGATCCGGACTCCGCTAACCTTATCCGACACTCGACCCATTGCTAAACTCTCAGAGCTTTCCAAAGTCCTTGAGAAGATCGTTCATCAACAAGTTAAGTCCTTTGTAGATTCACATGACATTCTCGACCCAAGACAATCTGGCTACCGTAAAAGATTTAGTACTCAGACGGCACTGCTCTGGGTCTGTGATGATGTCCGACGTGGCATTGACGCCCGAGCCGTTACCATCTTGATTCTCTTCGACTTTAGCAAGGCGTTCGATACAGTTTCGCATACCCTGCTTCTTACCAAGCTGAAATCGTGTGGGTTTTCGGCAACAATCGCTGACCCATACTGATCATATGATATTTGCTGATGATACTCAAATTTATTTGTCTATCCCACCGTCTATGATTGTTCAAGGCTTGGAATTGATTGCACGGGATGCTGTCGCTGTAGTGGACTATGCCACACGAAATGGCCTCAGGTTAAATATCTCGAAGTTGAAGGTCATGATCCTGGGCAGCGATGCTTACGTTAAGTCTATTTATTTAAATACCTTAGGACCAATTGTTATTAACAATATACCCTTACCGTATGTTTCTGCGGCCAGAAATCTTGGTGTCATCATGCAGTCGAATCTATCATGGAACAGTCATGTCTCGACAATCTCTCAACGGGTTCACTTTACTCTTTATAAGCTTAAGTATCATAAAAATGCATTATCACTACAGCTGAAGTGTAAGCTCGTGACTACTTTAATCTTTCCGTATATCGATTACTGCTGCTTAGTATTTAATGATTTATCTGATGAATTGAACACCAAACTTCAGAGACTCATTAATTGTGCCATTCGATTCATTTTTGGACTTCGGAGAGACGAGCATATCACACCCTACAGGCGCCGTCTTGGCTGGCTCTCTGTGCGAAATCGTAGGAAATATTTCTTAGGTGTACTTATGAATAATATTCGCACCTTCGCTTGGCTCCATACATTACGACCTCCTTGTCATTGAAAATCCTGGTCTACGGCGCTCTGTGCGAAATCCGCCCTCCACCTACTTCAATATCCCCATACATCGCACTGTGGCTTATGCTAATTCTTTTCGCTTGTCTGGTGCGTATTTCTGGAACTTCCTCCCAGTGGCAATCTCGAATGCCAGTTCCCTACCTATTTTTAAAACGCGTTTGTTCGAGCACCTCTTCGCTTGCGAAATCGAGCCTTCTTAATGTATCTGTCTTATTTATTGTTGTTAGGTCTTATTACTGTATTTTTTGAATCAAGATGTATACCATTATCACCCTTTATGCTACATTTCGACCACTGTATAGGATTTTAGATATCTTATCTTCTTATTTTATTTTAATTTATTTTATTTTTTTTGTTTTGTCTTATGTTCAGCTTATTTAGATTATAAGTCTAGTTTAGTTCACTGTATTGTCAATCAACTCATGTATTTTCTATTTTTGTACCTCATTGCCCCATAGTCTTTACTAGGGCAGTAATAAATACATCAATCAATCAATCTCTCTCGCACGCGCTCTCTCGAACGCGCTCTCTCTCTCTCTCGCTCGCTCTCTCTCTCTCTCTCTCTCTCGCTCGCGCTCTCACGCGCAGAGTGTCGAGTGTCAAATTTATGATGTATACAAATGTATACAAACAAGGTCCAACTTTTTTCGTCGCGACGCAAGCGGATATTATCAACACATAGCTGCATAGACAAGCGTCGGTTCACAATTTTCAAAATATATATTTTTGTGGAGTGACGGAATTTACTCCTCAAGTATTAAGTGTATGGTCCGTCTCACCCTCACTCTCTTTCACTTCGTCTCTCTCTCTCTCTCTTTCCCTCTCTCTCTCTCTCTCATTTGCGCTCTGGATCTTATGCATCCCTATGTTTTGAACCATGAGATTGTGAGGGCGAGAGGTTGGGGTCTATTGACGTTCTCGATTTTTTTCATTCCGAGTTGATCACGCATTCCGTTGACTTCTCTGTTTTTCATTCATACATTTTTTTCGTCTTCAACGCCACGATTGTAAAATGGACGCGGAAAAGTGTAAAAGAATTTTGGCGACTATGAAAAAGGGATATTCTGCGCACAAAGATAAACCTCCTTCAAACGTCAAAGTGCGGAGGTTTATCGCGTTCAGTGATCGTAATGTGGCTTTATTGCGTAAAAATTTGCGAGCGTCTGATCCAAATGTTGGTGCAAAATTGCGCATTCAATCAATAATTGCCGCCTTAATATCGCTCGCGGAAAAATTGAAAAAGAGTGGTTCGGGAGTGTCAGTGAAGTCAGTGAAATGGGTGGAAATAGACTCGGCATTTAAATCCAGGATAACCACAGGCCTGGTGGTTAATGTAGCACACAAAGATCTTGGACATTTCTTGGATGATGCCGCAAAACTAATCGTCGAGCGGCTAACTGAGTCATTGCAAATTAATAGCAATTTGAAAGGTAATGTGACGCTAATTTGCACGTTTCGCATTGTGAAAAGTGCCGACATTATCGAGGAGGAAAAAGCGTTTCAGACTGCGAATGCGGTGATATTACCAACGACGAATATCTTGGAGTGGCTCGACGATCACGTAAAAACCATCTTGCCTACGCAAGTTGAAGATTTTGAGGAGAACGAATCCGGTTGGACGCTCCATGAAATTGTACACCTGCGAGTAAATGTAAATCGCTACATACCGTTGCGAGGGGGTATATCAACGTACACAAGTATATCAAAATTTGTGCAGGACAAACACGCAGTGGTAAGCATTGAGAACAATGATCAATTTTGTTTTTTTATGGTCATTGACCGCTGCTATCTCGCCACTACCTCCCAGACATAAGGAACGACCAAGTTCTTATCCGCATTTCCGTGAAGTGCTAAATTGGGAGGGATTCGATTACCCCATGAGCATTGGAAATATGAAAAAATTTGAGAAGTTGAATCATCGAGCCATCAACATCGATGGCGTAGAAGAAAATGACGGGCAAAGTGGAATTTGAGTGCAAACGAATCGCAAATACCGACAATTCATTTGCTAGTCGTGGAATGTGAGGACGACGATGACGACGACGACGACGACGACGACGATGTGGGCGATGATAAATTTCAACTGCATTCACCGGTACATCACTTTGCTTGGATACGAAATCTCTGTCGTCTGGTCAGCGCTCAAATATCAAAAGATGACCATCGTATGTGGATATGTGACAGGTGTCTGTGTCACTTTAAAACGGAATTTACCCTCAACAAACATCGCGTTGACTGCGTAAATATAAATAAAACATGTCGTGTCATATTACCCAGGCCAGAACAAGCAATTTTTAAATTCATAAATTTTCGTTATAAAGTGAGGGTGCCATTTGTTATTTATGCTGATCTTGAATGTCTCCTCGAGCCAATTATTGGGCAACAGAATAATAAAAAACGCGCACCTTGCACTATCAGTTATCAAAAACACACACCTCACAGTATCGGGTATTATTTAAATTGTTCGTTTGATGCTTCAATGACCAAATATAAGAGCCGTCGTGGTAAAGATTGTATCAAGTGGTTTATGGAAGAATTGGTAAAATTGTCAAGCACCCTTGATTTGTGAATAAAAACTGTCGTACCGATGGAACAATTAAACACCGAGAATGTTCGTAAATTCCAATCAGCGAAAATTTATCACATATGTGAAAAACCCTTTGTTGCAGGATGCGTGAAAGTTCATGACCATTGTCATTTTACGGGGAAATTTCGTGGTGCAGCTCATCAGGATTGCAATTTAAATTACACAAAATCTCACGTAGTTCCCATCGTCTTTCATAATCTCTCGGGTTATGATTCGCATTTTTCGATTCGAGCATTGGCTACGGCATTCGAGGGAAGGGTAGACCTCTTGCCCGTGAATAAAGAACAATATATTTCATTTACAAAAATCGTCAAAGGTACATGCATACACTGTCGGTTCATCGATTCATACCGTTTCATGCTGAGTAGTCTGGAAAAATTGGCCTCTTACCTCACAAATAATTGCAAATTGATTACGCGTGAGCATTGTAATAGTGCAGTGGAAGGGGAATTATTGGCGAGAAAGGGAGTTTTCCCCTATGATTATCTTGATGATTGGACGAGACTCGACGAGACCGAATTGGCAAGTAAAGATAAATTCCACTCAAAACTCTACAACGAGGACATTACGGACGAGGATTATGCACATGCGGGTGACGTTTGGACAACATTCAAAATAAAAACTTTGGGCGAATATTCGGACTTGTACCGCAAGACTGATATATTGCTTCTGGTTGAAATTTTTGAAAACTTTCGATCCAAATGCTTGAAGGCATACAATCCTGATTCACTGCACTATTATACAGCGCCAGGACTTGCGTTCGATGCTATGCTCAAGTGCACTTGTATTGAACTTCAACTCCTCACCGACATTGATATGTTGTTATTTATCGAGCGGGGTATTCGGGGTGGTGTGGCTCAATGCTCAAATCGGTACGCGAAGGCCAACAATCGGTACACGAATTCCGATTTCAATAAAGACGACGATGAGACCTATTTGATGTATTTTCATGTAAACAATTTATACGGGGCAGCAATGAGTAAGCCACTGCCCTATAGCTCTTTCGAGTAGGTTGAGAATTTTGATGCTAATTCGATTCAATCGCTTGCCGATGACGATAAAATCAGATATATATTCGAAGTTGATTTGGATTATCCCCGAGAGATTCACGATCAGCACAAAGATCTTCCATTATGTCCCGAACATTACACACCTCCGGGATTCAAACAGCCAAAACTTATGACGACTTTATTAACAAAACAGCGATATATCATACATTTTCAAAATTTAAAACAAGCTCTAACTCTCGGTCTTCGTATAACGAAAATTCATCGAACTTCAAAATTCCGGCAAAAAGCATGGCTTAAAAAGTATATCGACATAAACACCGAACTGCGTAAAAACGCGAAAAATGAATTTGAGAAAAACTTTTTCAAACTCATGAATAATGCAGTTTTCGGTAAGACAATGGAAAACGTTAGGCGATATCGGGATGTTAAACTTGTGACAAAATGGGGCGGGCCTTTTGGTGCAAGGGCTTTAATCACAAGGGCAACATTTGACAGCTGCACGGTTTTTGATCGTGACATGGTCATCATTGAATTGAATCAAGCTAAAGTAAAATTTGACAAACCAATATATGCAGGATTTTCAATTCTCGACATGTCGAAAATTTTCATTTATGACTTTCATTATAATTACATGAAAAAGAAGAATTTCGATCAGCTCAAACTACTTTACACCGATACAGACAGTCTCATTTATCAAATAACAACTCCCGATATATACAGCGACATGAAGAAGGATTTGGACAAATTCGATACATCCGATTATGCGCCAAACAATCCCTACGGTATACCATTAGCTAATAAAAAAGTATTGGGACTGATGAAGGATGAGAATAATGGAAAAATAATGGAGGAATTTGTGGGTTTGCGGGCCAAAGTATATGCCTTCAGAGTCCCAGATGATGAAAAAGAAATAGAAAAGAAAAAGCCAAGGGCATTCGAGCGGCGACGTTAAGATCGATCACATTTAACGACTATAAAGAGTGTCTACCCCGCCATGCGAATGTAGAAAAAACTCAGCACTTAATTCGTAGTCGGAAACATATTGTCGAAACTGTTGCGCAGACTGAATTAGCTCTCAGCTGGAATGACAATAAAAGAATTTTGCTTCAGAAATCCACTGATACCCTACCATGGGGTTATGACGTTATCGAACGTATGGATGAATGATGTGGAAAAAAAAACTTGAAAACAATGAAAATGGTTTTTAAAAAAAGTGTTATTGTAATAATGTTTAAGAATTATTTCTTATGCGTCAGATTCTGGAAAAATATATGAAAATCTACGAATTCGGGGAAAAGAAAAAAAAACTGGAAAAAAAATTTTAAAAGGGTTTAAACAAAACTGTAAATATAATGTTTAAGAATTATGGTAAAAATAAGATAATATGTATTAACAATTATATTTGATACGACGTATTTTGAAAAATTATAATACATCTATGAATTCGGAAAAAGAAATGTATTCACCTATTTGATCTCTCAACGAAGCGCCTTTTTTTATAAGACAAAGAATTGAGAAGATACGTTCATAAATATATTTACCTTGTAATTTTTCAATAAAAATCGAAATATACATGAATCATCGATGATCGTCATTTCGAAATCCTTCCTCACGCGAAAAAAGCGTTCCTCGTAGAAAAATAATCCAAAGTCTTGACTTCACAAATCAGCTTTATTGATCTATGTGTTGTGGGTATCATCGAATCCCAACCATTTTACAAAAATTTCGTCACCGCGCTTTCGTAGAACTTTTTCAATCAAATAAATATCGGGATATTTAACTTTCAATAATTCTTGTTCGTAAAATCCACCGGCGATGGGCTCGTTCTGATAATCTTCAATATTATACGTCGTGGGATTGGTCTTGTTCACTCGGCTAATGGTAAATATTTCCGTCGTTCAATTTGGGGTATAACCATTCGCAAAAACATTTTTAAACTTGCTTATTCGCACTTTGTCGCCAATTTTGAATTTTTTCCTTCTCAATGGTTCGCATCTCTTTTTGAATACACGCTAAAGTAGTTGCTTTTCATTGCCGGCATTAACAATTGTCGGTTTCATGCGAATAGTGCTATGCGTGGAATTATTATAGCCATTGAGCAAACTATCGAGATTATTGATCCATTTATACTTGCCGCGTAAACTGATTTGTATCCGCATTTTATTTTTCAATGTGCGATTGAATCTTTCGCAAATGGATGCCTTCAAGTTGCTGTATGTCGAGTACATATGAATATTATATTGCCGCATGAGAGATTCGAAATCTGAATTATAAAATTCTTTGCCACGATCAACGTGAAGTTTCATTGGCACACGCCCCTCGCTGAGAATAGATTTCATAGCTCTCGTTGTATCTTTGCCGTTCTTGCTTTTCATCGGAACGGCACATGCATATTTGGAGAATATATCGATGCAGGTGAGGAGGAACTTGTGTTCGGAGTTTTCCTTCGCGTACGCTGTCATATCCACCAAATCGGCTTGCCAGGTTTCATCCAGACCGCGTATATCCACATGGCGACGTGGATAATTTCGTCGAGCGGGTTTATGTAGTTCCCCCACCACTGCTTCTCTCTCCGCCTCACTCATTTTTTCTTCTCCAGAGCGTGTAATCAAGTATCGAGTTGCGAGACTAGATGTGTGGTGCGAGTCGCCAAATCTTGTACGGTTTGCACATTTGCATTGAGAGTTTTCGCAATATTTTGTATGCTAGCGTCAAGTCCTTGCACCAGCGATGAATAACTCGCTATTAACTCTTCACGCAGAAATTTAATGTCCCTGTATGATTTTTTATGCAACGCATTTAACGTGGCGACATCATTTGACGCTTCGGGGTTGGCAACGCTGCACAGTCGTTTTCCCTCTAAATCATAATCACCGCTGGCGGTAGTCTTAAATCAAATACCCGGTCTGCCGGGAGGACCACGACCGTTTCCAAGCACACTCTTATTCAATTGTCGTCCAAACACGTCAACGCTCATGTTGCGAATGTGCGGAACATTAACAGACAACGGATTAATAAATGATTTTAGCCTCACGCAACTCCTCGATTATCGATATTATTTCATTGGAATGTGATAAATTTCCGGCAGCCTGCGATGATATGAGTAAACGTAGATGATCAACAAGCTCATTAGGATCATCCCAATAAACATAATCAAATTTTGCCGGTTGTTTTCGCGCAATCTTGTATTTCGGCATACCTTTGCCGCTGTGTCTGGAGTGGTCACATATCTTGGATATGTAATTTTTGAATTTAGTGCTATTATCCGCATGTATAGTGCCCGAGGCTTTGTAATATTTCCGATAAGCATTTGTCTCTGTGATAATTTTTTCATACGCTCGCAAATCATCCGTTGTAGAATCAACAGGCTGTTTTTTGAATAATAGCTCGACTAATCCAACGGTTTTTGCATAATTTTTCTCCTTCACACGAATTCCGGAGAATGAGAAAAAATCTATCGGCGAATCGCCAATCATTAGCTTGTCATTGGCGAGGTTTCTCACACCACACTTGACATCGAGGCTTGTTTTTCTATTCGAGCGCAACAACGAAAGATACTCATTGATTAATTCATCGGCATTGCTGGACATTGCGTCTCCCTCTGCCAACCGAAAGGATTCATCTAAATCATCCGATTGTTCCTTCATGGTGCGCTCATTTTCTCCATTCGCTACATTTTCATTCTCCTTCTCCTCTTCTTCTTCTTCTTCTTCTTCTTCTTTAGTCTCCTCTTCCACCTCCCCCTCCTCGTCTTCATCATTGTTGTCCTCTTCTAGCTCCTCGTCCTCGTCCTCCTCCTTCTCCTCTTCCTCACGTTTCACGCTATTTTCAGTTTTTTCTCTTTTAATTTCCCGCTTAATGAGGAATCTTTTGCGCGATACATTCACCAGCTTCTCCGATGGCTGCACTATCGGCAGGAAAACATCCTGCATCGCGCGCTTAGCATTGTCTCTGCCCAGCTTTATCATACGATGCTTTCGTCGTATAGCGTCGCTCGCTCGCACAATCTCGCGCAAAACGTTTTTTTCCTCGAGCACTTTCATCCCGAGCAGAAATTTGATTAAGGCTAGGATCAGGGCTACATCAGGCTAGCCTTAAAATGACATCCGGCCTGGATCAGGATACGGATCAAGAAATGATCAGGATCGTCACGCTACTTCCGTTCCGGCCGCGATCACGACCCTGATCCTAGCCGGGCCGGACGCCTTATCCAATCCTGATCGCCCACGAGTCCCAGCCTGATCAGACGCCTTATCCAGGCTTGATCGCCCACGAGTCCTAGCCTGATCAGACGCCTTATCCAGGCCTGATCGCCCATGAGTCCTAGCCTGATCACATTTTTTAAATCTAGAATAATATATTCATAATATAAAAATGCATATTTTTTGTTTATGATTATTATTATTATTATTATTATTATTATTATTATTGCATCCAAATGTCTGAAGGTACAGCTCTTATATCTCAATATAGCTTAATAATTTATAAAAATCAACGATATCACGCTTTTATAGAGTTTTCAATTCTTTGGTTTTCTTATTCTGGAACCGCCCCAATCTTTCGCGCTGTTGATAACTGCTCCAAGGGCATCCGTTATGTCATTTTCCTTAATTCGACCAGAAAATTCTGTTGTAACCGCGTCTGAAATTTAGAGATTGAAATTAAATTATATTTTCAATTATAATATATATTTACTTATTTATTATAGTATTTATATTTATTTATTCATTTATTATAGTATTTATATTTATTTATTTATTATATTATTTATATTTATTATTATTACTATTATTGTTATTATTATTATTATACACTCAGTCAAAAAATTAAAGGAACAGTAAAATTTTCGAGATTTTTCAGCGATTTTCCAAAGGCTGTAACTTTGTTAATTTTGGTCGTAAAAATTTTTCAAAAAAAGCATTTTGAAGCTTGAATCTTCTACTTTTGGAATCTTAAGTCAAAAATTTTTTATGGGCATCACCCTCGACGCAGTCGAAAGAAATATCACGGTAAAAATTTTCTCGAAATTTTTGCTTTTTTCAAAACAGTCGATGGGCTTCAAAAAATTTTTCCGAACTTAACCAATCTATGGATCGTTTAGCTGAATTCTTTGGCTTCAATTTGCTTTTTTTATTTTTGTTCTACGACCATTGTCCGCTGAAATATCGGTGATTGAACAAAAATTCGTCTTTTTTTTTAAATCTTCGATATATCTGGAACTAATGATCGTACAGCGAGTAAACGGTGAGTTTCGGAAACTTGAATCTACCCTCTATAAGTGCCTGTTATTGTCAGAAACGAAAAAAATTGTTTCTATTCTTAATTTTAACTTGAAAAAGTGCAAAAAATTAACTTTTTTTCTTGTTTTAGAAAATCTACCACAACTTTGCAGATATTGCGAAAAATACCAATGTTTTAAGGTCCTTTTTTAGCTCAATACATACCTAAAAACCATGCCAATTTTCAAAACAATCGGTCGAACCGTTTTTTGTGACCGAGTCATCAAACTTTTAGAAAAATTGAAGGAACACGTTTATTGATCCTTAATGACCAATTAATGTTGTTAAAAATTTTTGAAAAAAGTTTTCTTTTTTTCCCCCTCAAATTTGCATGTAACGAGCGGGGAAAGCTAGAAAAAATCCAAATTTCGAAAACAAAATTTTTTTTTCGAAATTTCGATTTTGTTTTATTTTTTAATTTGAAAAAAAATTGTATTGGCATTTTTTTTACAATTTTGCATTCAATATGTAATAAATATCGAAATAAAATTTTGAAAAAAATGCTAATAAATTTTTTTATTCAAATTTAAAAAATAAAAAAAAATTTAATTTTGCAAAAAAAAATTTTTTTCTTTTTGAAATGTGAATTTTTTTTCTTAGTTTTCACGCTCATTAAATGCAAATTTGAGAGAAAAGAAAGAAAAACTTTTTAATTCATTTTTAACACCATTAATTAATTGGTCATTAAGGATCAATAAACGTGTTCCTTCAATTTTTCTAAAAGTTTGATGACTCGGTCACAAAAAACGGTTCGACCGATGGTTTTGAAAATTGGCATGGTTTTTAGGTATCTATTGAGCTAAAAAAGGACCTTAAAACATTGGTATTTTTCGCAATATCTGCAAAGTTGTGGTAGATTTTATAAAACAAGAAAAAAAGCTAATTTTTTGGACTTTTTCAAGTCAAAATTGAGCATGGAAACAATTTTTTTTCGTTTATGACAATAACAGGCACTTATAGAGGGTAGATTCAAGTTTCCGAAACCCACCGTTTACTCACTGTACGATCATTAGTTCCAGAGATATCGAAGATTTAAAAAAAAAGACGAATTTTTGTTCAATCGCCGATATCTCAGCGAAAAATGGTCGTAGAACAAAAATAAAAAAAGCAAATTGAAGCCAAAGAATTCAGCTAAACGATCCATAGATTGGTTAAGTTCGGAAAAATTTTTTGAAGCCCATCGACTGTTTTGAAAAAAGCAAAAATTTCGAGAAAATTTTTACCGTGATATTTCTTTCGACTGAGTCGAGGGTGATGCCCATAAAAAAATTTTGACTGAAGATTTCAAAAGTAGAAGATTCAAGCTTGAAAATGCTTTTTTTGAAAATTTTGTACGACCAAAATTAACAAAGTTACAGCCTTTGGAAAATCGCTGAAAAATCTCGAAAATTTTGCTGTTCCTTTAATTTTTTGACTGAGTGTATTTGTTTTATTTTATTATATTTTCATGCTTATATATATACCTCTTATGCAAACGTAGAACGTTGTATCGTCCCTGAGAATTATTTTTGTTCCGGATTTTTTCACGGACGTGAAATTCAGGAGAACATCTCTCGTCATGAATTTTTTAACGATCTCTCGTACAGACTTTGCCAAGAACTTTGGGTCCGAAGTAATAAACATGGATAAAGACTGAACTTAAAAAAAACATAATTACTATGGCTTGTTCGTAGATATATATGAGGCATTCCACGCTATTTCGATCAAGATCTTGCCTTGATAATTTCGATTGTCCTCTAAATTTTTTTATATAAAAGAACACATTGAAAAGCAATTTCTCAAATTATTTTAGAATTTTTTAGCAACGCGTTTTCTGGATTTATTTTTTTTTTTTTTAAAGGGGCCACTTTGTAGAATCTGAAAAAATTCAGAATAATCTAATAAAATGTAACAAAATTTTTGGACTTTGTTCCAAAATGGAGATTTTAATATTTTAAGAGTAAAATTCGAAAAAAAATTTTTTTTTGCAATTTTTTGAATTTTCCTCAGAGAGTATTAAGATTTCCATCTTGAAATAAACCCCAACAATTTTGTTACATTATATTAGATTATTCTGAATTTATTGAGATTTTACAAAGAGGTCCCATTTTTTCAAAATAAAAAATAAATAAATCCAAAGAACGCGTGACTGAAAAATTCTGAAAAAATTTGACAAATTGTTTTTCAATGTGTTCTTTATTTAAAAAATTTAGAGGACAATCGAAATCATTAAGGCAAGATTTCGATCGGAATGTCGTGGATGCCTCACATATATGAGGTATATAAATATTAGGGTGAATCGAAAAAACTAAAAACTGTTGGCTACCCTCAAAAATCAAAGATATCGTTGAAATAAAGGTCTCTGTGCAGCGGTTCGATTTTTTACATTTTTTTAGAGGGCGCGCGGGTCGTCCAAACACGCCATTTTTAGCCTAAAATTTACTAAATCACTCATAAACGAAAACCGATCATTCAAAAAATTCTGAATTTTTTATATGAGGTGCCCAGACATGTACTCTTTCTAACCCATATTTACTGAAAATTAACAAATAGTTCATATATGAGAAATTATTTATCAACTGAGCCACTTTTTTTTTAAACCTCTCCAATTTTTTTCAAAATCTGTCAGTTTAAAAGATCAGTAAAAAGGAACGTCTGTGATTTTTTTTAGATTTTTTTAGGCGTCCGTTCAAGATTTTCAATTTTTCATTACAACCACTGTATCTCAGAAAATATTCATCAAACAAAAAAAAAACATAAGCATAAAAACTTTTTTATTTTTTTGACTTTATCGAAAAAAATAAGAATCATAATCTTTCTGCATTGAAAAAATTGAAATTTGGCAAAAAAATGAGAAATTTTTTTTTTTAAACCTAATAAAAAACTTTTGATTCTAGTACTAATTTTACAGGATGTCTATCATTGGGTGAAGAGTCTGCGAAAAAAATTTCAGAGTGACACCTGCAGTGATTACGATGAAAAAAAATAAAAACATGAGAATTCGCAGGGTTTTTATTTTTTTTTATCGTAACCATTGGAGGTGCCATTCTGATTTTTTTTTCGCAGACTCTTTACCTAATAATAGACATCCTGTAAAATTAGTACTGGAATCAAAAGTTTTTTATTAGGTTAAAAAAAAAAAATTCTCATTTTTTTGCCAAATTTCAATTTTCTCAATGCAGAAAAATTATGATTCTTATTTTTTTCGATAAAGTAGAAAAAATAAAAAAGTTTTTATTCTTATGTTTTTCTTGTTTGATGAATATTTTTTGAGATACAGTGGTTGTAATGAAAAATTAAAAATCTTGAACGGACGCCTAAAAAAATCTAAAAAAAATCACAGACGTTCCTTTTTACTAATATTTTAAACTGGCTGATTTTGAAAAAAATTGCAGAGGTTTAAAAAAAAAGTGGCTCAGTTGATAAATAATTCCTCATATATGAAGTATTTGTTAATGTTTAGTAAATATGGGTTAGAAAGAGTACATGACTGGGCACCTTATATAAAAAATTCAGAATTTTTTGAATGATCGGTTTTCGTTGATCAGTGATTTTGTAAATTTTAGGCTAAAAATGGCGTGTTTGGACGCCCCGCGCGCCCTCTAAAAAAATTCAAAAAATCGAACCGCTGCACAGAGACCTTTATTTCAATAATTTCTTTGATTTTTGAGGGTAGCCAACAGTTTTTAGTTTTTTCGATTCACCCTAATAAATATATATATGATTTGGATTTTCCTGTAAATTTTTTATATAAAAAAACACATTAAAAGTAAATTTCCCAAATTATTACAGAGTTTTTTGTCACGAGTTTTTTGGATTTTTTTTTTTAAATGGGACCTCTTGGTAAAATCTGAAAAAATTCAGAATAATCTGATAAAATATAACAAAATTTTTGGGCTTTGTTCCAAAATGGAGATTTTAATATTTTATGAGTAAAATTCGAAAAAAATGTTTTTTTGCAGTTTTTTGAATTTTACTCAGAGAGTATTAAGATCACCATCTTGAAATAAAGCCCAAAAATTTTGTTATATTAGAGTATTCTGACTTATTTCAGATTTTACAAAGAGGTCCCTTTAAAAAATAAAATAAAATAAATTCAACGAACGCGTGACTGAAAAATTTTGAAAAATTTGACAAATTGTTTTTCAATAGGTTCTTCTATTTGAAAAATTTAGAGGACAATAGAAATCATTAAGGCAAGATTTCGATCGGATTGTCGTGGATGCCTCACATATATGAGGTATATAAATATATATATATGATTTGGATTTTCCTATCAATTTTTTATATAAAAAAACACATTGAAAGGAAATGTCCCAAATGATTTCAGAATTTTTGGTCACGAGTTTTTTGGATTTTTTTTTTAAATGGGACCTCTTGGTAAATCAGAAAAAATTCAGAAAAATCTTATAAAATATAACAAAAATTTTGGGTTTTATTTTAGAATGGAGATTTTAATACTCTCGGAGGAAAATTCAAAAAATTGCAAAAAAATAAATTGTTTTAAAATGTTACTCATATAATATTGAAATCTCCATTTTAGAACAAAGCCCAAAAATTTTATTATATTTTATTAGATTATTCTGAATTTTTTCAGGTTTTACAAAGTGGCCCCTTTAAAAAAAAAATAATAATAAATCCAGAAAACGCGTTGCCAAAAAATTCTGAAAAAATTTGAGAAATTATTTTTCCATGTGTTCTTTTATATGAAAAATTTAGAAGGCAATCGGAATCATCAAGGCAAGATCTTGATCGAACTAGCGTGGAACACTTCATATATATTTATTTAAACTAAATGAATTTGAGCTTACAATCTCGTGTTTCAAATTTTTATCCTCCTTCAAACGGTTGTTGAATTTCATGAACTCTTCAAGTGATTCGAATGGCAGCGGGGCGATTTTATATTTTTCCATGATGTTATCGGTGTTGTTGACGGTTGGTGCCGTGTTCAAAGGTATGTGAACCGAATTTAGTTTTAGGTCCAAAAGGCTGCTCTGAACTTGTCCGATTTGAGCGGACAAGCGACGGTAGCACGTCAGAATCGTCGACATTAACTCGGAGCATTCTGAAAATACAATTTAAATAAAATTTCATAATTTCGCGTAGACGAAACAATATATTACAAAAATACGAAATAAAATAAATTATAAATAAAAACTAACCGTCAACTTCGCGAAGTGTTCCGAGGGAGCAGGTGGAACGGACAAGGCACCATTGTTGTTATCATCTATCGCGAATAAAAAAAGATATATATTAATATTGCTATAATTATATGACGGTTTAAAAATATTTGTACGTACCCTCGATCGCGTTGAAATTTTTGAACCGGCCATTTTGGTTGCCATCGATTTGTTCAGAATTTACGAAATTGCCATCATCGTTGGATTTTGCATCATTCCCAAGAACTTCAGAGTCGCTTGAAAATTCATTTGCGTGTCCGCTCGAATCCCGACATCACTCACTCGCCGAACTTTCAGCATCCGAAACTGAAATGCCAGTCGACAAAGCCTTTTTTTTTTGGTCCCGAAATGGAAGGCGTTTCTTTTTTGAGTTATTCTTTTTCATCAGTTTCGGAGAAACAAAGCTTTTTCCAGTTTTAAAAGTTGCTTTGGTATTTTTTTTTGCTGAACCTTTTTTTAGCGACTTTTTAGCTGTAAACAGAATTAATATACATTAATAATAAAATTAAATACTAAGGAATAAGTTATACTGCTAGATTTTATTTTCCTGATGCCGAAATTTGGATCGTTTTTATGGAAAGATAATTCATTTTTATTAATTCAAGGATAGTTCATTTTTCAATAAAATCATACATGGTTTGGAATATTATAAATGAATAAATAAACCAGTAATATCAAATTAAAACATAATCGATCTAAATTTTCCTGACGAACATAAGTGGCCATTTTTTTTAACAATAGCTACCTGTGGCGGCCTTTGAAGTTTTTTCATTTTCAGGTTCTATACCGACGGCCGATTTCGCAAACAACTCTTCAATTCGTTGGTCGCGAGTTTGTTTTCTTGACTTCGATATTTTTCCATTATTTCTTTTTTTTTTTTGCTGCGACGTGTCTTTCGCTGTCAGTCGTGAAAGCATAAGCTTTTACCTCGAGTTCTTTCACTTTTGTCTCGCTTTCAGCATATGATGCTACAACACATAAATGTAAATTTACTTTAAATTTTTTCAGAAATTGATTAAAAAAATTATAATTGTAATTCATTATGTACTTATACAGACTTGCAGATCCTCGAATCGATATTCGGTAGGTGGACCACGATTCTAGAGGATCACCTCCCGACTTAACAAGATCCGCTAAAATTCGCAGATTAGTTTTCGAGAAGTTGGATATGAATTTTGTCACCAAATGTTGTCTTCCATCATCAAATCGAACCCAATGTGCTGGTATTAAATCAACACTGGCTTGGTCACCAGTTTCATCGACAAACTGTACCAACATATATTGTGCGGTCATCTTGCACACTGAAAAAAGCATACTCGTAACTCGTAATGATAAATTATTTTCATCATGATTTTGTTATTGGGCAAAGAAAGTTATTTCAAGATATTCAGATTTCGCAAAGAGGATTTTGTGAGAAATAGTTCTTCGAAGGAAAACTGCAAAATGCATAAACCTCCCTACGAAGAACTATTTTTCACAAAATCCTCTTTGCGTATTCTGAATATCTTGAAAATTTTTTCTCTGTTCAATGGCAAAATATTACAATTGCATGTAAGTAGTATTTTAATATTTGGCCATTGAACGAAGAAAACAATTTTAAGATATGTTGAATCTGCAAAGAGGATTTTGTAAATAGTACTTCTTGAAAGTTCTTCGAAGGAAAAATTTCAAGAAGTATTATTTACAAAATCCTCTTTGCGGATTCAAAATATCTTAAAACAGTTTTCTTCGTTCAATGGCCAAATGTTAAAATACTACTTACATGCAATTTCGATATTTCGTCATTGAACGAAGAAAAAAATTTCAAGATATTTAGAATCTGCAAAGAGGATTTTGTGAAAAATAGTTCAACGGAGGGAGATTTTTGCATTTCCCAGTTTCCCTTCGAAGAACTATTTTTTACAAGATTCCTCTTCGCGGATTCTGAATATCCTGAAATTGTTTTCTTCCCTCAAAAACAAAATATTAAAATATTGAAATACTACTTACATGCAGTTTTAATATTTGGCTATTGAACGAAGAAAACAATTTCAAGATATTTAGAATCCGCAGAGAGGATTTTGTAAATAATACTTCTTGAAAAGTTTCCTTCGAAGAACTTTCAACAAGTATTAATTACAAAATCCTCTTTGCGTATTCAAAATATCTTAAAATTGTTTTCTTCGTTCAATGGCCAAATATTAAAATACTACTTACATGCAATTTTAATATTTTGTCATTGAACGAAGAAAAAAATTTCAAGATATTTAGAATCCGCAAAGAGGATTTTGTAAATGATACTTCTTGAAAGTTCTTCGAAGGAAAACTTTCAAGAAGTATTATTTACAAAATTCTCTTTGCAGATTCTAAATATATTAAAATTGTTTTCTTTGTTCGATGGTCAAATATTAAAACACTACTTACATGCAATTGTAATATTTTGTCATTGAACGAAGAACAAATTTTCAAGATATTCAGAATACGCAAAGAGGATTTTGTGAAAAATAGTTCTTCGAAGGAAAACTGCGAAATGCATAAACCTCCCTACGAAGAACTATTTTTCACAAAATCCTCTTTGCGTATTCTGAATATCTTGAAAATTTTTTCTTCGTTCAATGACAAAATATTACAATTGCATGTAAGTAGTGTTTTAATATTTGGCCATCGAACAAAGAAAACAACTTTAATATATTTAGAATCTGCAAAGAGAATTTTGTAAATAATGCTTCTTGAAATTTTTCCTTCGAAGAACTTTCGAGAAGTACTATTTACAAAATCCTCTTTGCGGATTCAAAATATCTTAAAATAGTTTTCTTCGTTCAATGGCCAAATGTTAAAATACTACTTAAATAACAAAAGTGTCGGAATAGGTTTTTAACACACAAAAAAACTCGTTGGCGAGATACTTCCTGAAATTTTGCCTTCTAACAACTTTCAAGAAGTACTATGTACAAAATCCTCTTTGCGGATTCCAAATATCTTAGAATTTTTTTCTTCGTTCAATAGCCAAATATTAAAATTGCATGTTAGTAGTATTTTAATATTTGGCCATTGAACGAAGAAAACTGAAGAGCGAAGAATTTTAAGATATTCAGAACCCGCAAGAGAATTTTGTAAATAATACTTCTTAAAAGTTTTCATTCAAAAGTCTTTTCAGAAATCCTAAATATCATTATGCAGGACACAACTACATAAAGCAATTGCATAACGCAATTAGCGTTATACAGTAGCGACAATGAAAAATGCTCTCGCCAATGCAAATTTGCATTGTCTTCGCGATAATGCAACTTGATGCCGAATAACCTTCAAAAGTATCTCGCAAACGACTTTTTTGTTTGTTTGTTAAAAACCCTATTCCGACACTTTTTTTATATACGTCCGAATATATTATCAGTAAATATCTATGATCTTAATCGAAATCTTACCTTTAATATGTTGTTGCGGTTGGTGGAGGCAAGTTTTGCACTTTTTTCGTTGCACTGTGATCACTTTCGGTAATTTTTTTTTATGACCGCGTATTTTTTCTTATCACTAGTAATTAATATATTATAACTACTAATTAATATCACTACTAATTAATATATTATAACAATGACGAGCTCACGACTCTCACGAGTTTTCTCTCTTCCTTTATGCCGGTATCAGTCGGTATATTTTGGCGAAATGGCGGGATTTTGAGATGAGACGAGCGACAAAGAGCGTGCTCGACGTGATCGTACCAGCGCACAATATATATATATATATATATATATATATATATATATATATATATATATATATATGTCCGCTGATCCTACTATATATATCTACATAGCTGTCACGTGGCCGGGGATATACAAGTATATCAACGAATTCAGACGTATATAGAAGCACAGTTCCTATGCTTCGACCCGAGACAAGTTTTCTCGGATATAAACTGTAACTTGGCGGCGCTGTGATCGGAAAAACTTGCATGTGTTACATCAGTGAGCCGTTGGTGTACAACACATGCATACGCGCCGCCGGCGCCTCTAGCTACTGGGGTACAGAACTATGCCTGTACCCCAGTTCGTTCGAAGGTATAGGAACTGTGCTTCTATATACGTCTGAATTCGTTGAAGTATATTCTCAGGCACGTGCCGCACGGGCACACGCGATACATAAATATATAAATTTCTTTGGCTTTAAAATCTTACTAACGGAAGAAGTTCGAACAATTCACAAAAATCTGAATTTATATTGTAAGATATTCGATATATATGTGAATAATAATTCGTTAAAAATTGTGTACATTGTGTATATACGGTGAGACTCGCCGCAAGTGCCAGAGAGATAAAGTGAGTAACTATTAATTATTCGTTTGTAAGAATTGGAGGTTACGTTTATTTTTCTGAAAATAAAATATTTTTATTTTTTTTTCTCAAACTGGAATTTTTGTTTAAATAAATATGATTTTTTTCGCGATTTTCATACAAACTTTTCCGGATCGTCCCGAAACGTCGAGAAACTATATTTTTACTATATTTAAATATGAATGTAAATGTGTAATCCTGTAGTTCTGCAATACTTTTTCTCACAAAGAGTACTTTCGGTGACAAGATTAGTAGACAATGAAAAAAAATAAATCACTCCCACGGTTTAGTTTTTTCACATTTTTGGCACAAACATTTTATACTTTTACAATTTGGTAATTTCAGGCAATAATGAGCAGCATTCCATTTCGAGTGACACGAGATCGAAATCTTTCTCGATTACGTTCGAAGCGATATAGGGATCATCAAAAACTAGATCTGGACGACCGACGAAAAAAAAATGCGCTCTCATGAACACGATAGAGAGATCGACTTTGATGGATATTCTAACAGAGGTAATAGTGCTGGATATACACTGACTATACAGCAATTGATTTTGATAATAGAAATAAAAAATCACGAATTTTAATATTTCAGCCGAAGAGGAATCAGAAGAAGTAGACGAAGTACAGAGAGAAGAAAATATAGAAGAGGAAAAGGAAGATGCAATAGAGAATGCGGAATCATACGAAGAAGAAAGACAAGAAGAAGATGAAGAAGAAGAAGAAGAAGAAGAAGAAGAAGAAGAAGAACGACAAGAAGAAGATGACGAAGAAGAAGAAGAACGACAAGAAGAAGATGAAGATGATGACAACGATGAAGACGACGGTGAAGGCGAGGACATAGAAGCTCTTCGTTCATGGGCTCAAAAAGCAAGAATTCCTTTCACCCAAATCGATGATTTGCTGAATATTTTGAGACGAAGATTACTCCCGCAGTTGCCGAAAACCGCAAAAACTTTTCTCCAAACAACCAAAATAGTATACGAGACTCGCAAACTTGATGGAGAAAATGGAGAAGATGGCGGTGAGCTCGTATATTTTGGTATCTCAAAGTACCTACAGCGAATCGTAAATATCGAACTGCATGATGATCCAACACTCGAGTTGCTCTTCAATATTGATGGATTGCCGTTATATAAATCGAGCTCCATGCAATTTTGGCCAATCTTGTGCAAGGTTTTTTTCCAGCCTGACGTATACGCACCATTCCCGGTAGCTATTTACGCAGGCAAGCAAAAACCGGCCAATGTTAACCAATTTTTGGAAGACTTTATCGCACAAGTAAATCAAATCTTTAACGATGGTATTGAGATAGACGGCGTGCTATTTGCTATCCATATTAAGAATTTCGTATGCGATCGACCTGCGCGATCTTTCATAAAATCCATAATTGGACACGGTGGATTTTACGCCTGTGAACGCTGGGAGGTGAAAGGAAAACGTTTCCAAAACCGAACGATTTACGATGAACAAGATGCTCGTCGAAGGACCGATACATCATTTCGGAACCAAACCAACCGCACTCATCACCGTGATTGTTCTCCATTACTCACTATTAACCCTCCTATCGACATGGTGAAGCATTTTTCATTAGACTTCATGCATCTTTGCTGCTTGGGTGTGATGAAAAAGATGTTTATGGATTTTCGGCTTCGTCCAAAAGTACTGACGAGACTTGGACGAACTAGCAGACTTCGCTTATCTGAATTATTAAAATCCATAAATAATCAGATACCCGATGAGTTTCAACGCACGACCAGAGAGTTGGATGAAATAGCTAGGTGGAAGGCAACGGAATTCCGTTTCTTCTTACTCTATGCGGGGCCAGTGCTTTTGAAGAAAATTTTGCCCAACGAATTATATTCGCACTTTCTTCTCTTTCACGCTGCATGTCGCATATTGTGCAGCGCAGATTTGGCATCAAAGTATAATGATCAAGCGAAATTGTTCTTGAAAACATTCTGCTCATTAGCTGCTGAATTGTATGGACAGCAATGCCAAATTCTCAATATGCACAGCTTAATCCATCTAGCTGATGATGCAAAAAACATGAACTGCACTCTCAGCGAACTCACGGCCTTCCTATTTGAAAATACGTTAGGCAAAATAAAAAAGCTGGTTAGAAGTGGAAATCGACCGTTAGCTCAAGTGAGCCGAAGGCTACACGAACGATTCTACTTGAATGATGAAAAAGCAACGATGCCACCGGAATTCATCATTTTAAAGAAACGTTCCGGAGGTCGTAACGAATTGCAACAAATAAGCAAAGTGAAAAATCCAAATTTTGTCATATCGACGAAATCTCCAAATAACGTCGTTTTATTAAAAAATGGTAAAATACTGCAAGTAACAACCATTTACAAAGAGCAAAACGAAGAGGAAATCAAACTTCAAGGAAGAGTCCTGAGGATCAAGAGATCTATTTTCCTTTATCCTTGTGATTTGACAGTATACTCGATGTGGCAGGTTCAAAGTACGCAAGACATTAAAACATGTATGTTAAATTCTGTTCACAAGAAAATTGTTCTCTTGGACGTCGGCAACATACCTCGGAAAAAGCTGTATTGTATACCTCTTATTCATTAGTATAAAAGGTATACAATACAGTTTCTAACATTTTCTTGAATAATTTAGAATAGATTTGTTCTAAATTATAAATATAAGAAAATGTAATATGAGAAGAAAAATAAATTTGTAGTTTTATAATTGTATGTTCTTGATATTATTTTTTCACCGGCGTGTATACTAACTCCAGCTCCATTTTGGATCAAGGAAATATCAGGCTAGCGACATTTATAATAAAAAATGTTTCGTCTAAATTTGTCTGATAAACCTTGGCAGCACCTGATACGTTCCTGATATCGATAATGTAAGGGTAGCCAGATCTACTAATATATGATCCCGTTTGGATCCGGCTGTGATCAAGCTATCCGGATCAAGCTACCCTTAACGATGCCTGATCAAAGCCTACTAAAATATGATCCCGTTTGGATGCGGCCGTCATCAAGCTATCCGGATCAAGCTACCCTTACCGATGCCTGATAAAAGCCTACTAAAATATGATCCCGTTTGGATCCGGGCGTGATCAAGCTATCCGGATCAGGCTATCTTTACCGACGCCTGATCAAAGCCTGATCCCTTATAAGGCTACCCGGACCAAATTTCCGCTCGGGATGTTGTCGGTGCTGGGTCAACGATGATACTGTGCTGCCATGATCATACGATACATTATTTATCACTGTGTGCTGAGAAAATTGTCAAAACCTCGCCTATATCGACCCTCATTCATTTCACTATCCTTGTCAATCATGATAAATGCATACTTGCCGGCACGGCAACATTCCGAGCACAAATTTTGAAATTTCTCATACGGCATGTCAGTATTCACATGATCGTTGTACACATGTCGGAGATTCATTTCATCCTGCTTGAATAGCACAACGAAATTTGTATTATCACGTATTAGATGCTTGGGAATACGTGCGTATGTTTGACAAAGATAAAAACAATCGACATTTTGATGACGGCCTATGGCAAAAAAGGCTCGAATATTGTCCTGTTTTTCGCACGCCACATCGTCAAAGATGAATATTGAATTGAGGCGTGCATCACTCGGTGTAATCACTTGTTCGTGCTCGTTGAAGGGAAAATATTCGATATCGGGCACTGGCTTGAGCAAACGTTCGAGCAGCTTGTACTTTGGCTGCTTCAACGACTTTGAGTATACATAAACATTTTCAAATCTCACGCCATTCGGATGAGTAATGAGACTAAATAATGCATTAGTTTTGCCGCAATTTGACGGCCCGCAAAATACCGCGTGAATGCTATTCGGCAATAAATGACCATGACGTTCCGCCACCTTCTTCTCGCTCCGCGTCAATGCGTCAAAATTCATTATAGGTAATCTCTGTTGCTTGGAGACCATCGTGATCACGACTAACTCGGCAATAAGTATAAATAAGCTTTTTATAGATGTCATTAGTCAGTCGGGTAGTTACTCCTGTATGGACATGATCGTGCATACTCGCGGAGAGGCGAAAAAAAACAAAAAAGTGTGGCAACGGTCTGGTAAACAGTATCATCAATAATCTTCCCGTTGAGTTGCGTTTGCCCGGTTTTCAGTACTGCGGTCCTGGCACAAAATTGGCAAAACGTCTCGCTCGAGGTGATCCGGGAATTAATCCACTGGACGCAGCCTGCAAACAGCACGATATTGCATATTCGAAAAATCGTGAAAATCTCGAGGCAAGAAGCGAGGCCGATAGAGTATTGGCTGAGAGAACTTGGAAACGAGTTTTCGCGAAAGACGCGAGTATCGCGGAAAAAGCAAGTGCTTCGGGTGTAGTGACTATCATGAAGGGTAAGAGAAAATTCGGAATAGGTGCGGGGATGCCAAAGAAAAAGAAGATTTGTAACGTTAAAAGCATTATCGGTGCTGCGAGGAAGACAATGAGTCGTAGCAGTGACCCGAAGGTTATAATTACGTCAGCTTTGAAGGGTGCACGTGCTGCTGTAAAGAGGATAGGGGGCAAACGAAAATTGCGTACACCGCGGATTCTTCCGGTGCCGGGAAAAATTTGCGGTATCTTGCCGTTCCTCGTGCCAATATTTGCCGGTCTCAGTGCCGCTGAAGCATTGACGGGTGGTGCAGCGAGTACAGCAAAAGCTGTAAATGCTGCTCAAGCCGCGAAACGTGCATTGGACGAGAGTAAGCGACATAATAAAACAATGGAATCCATCGCATTGGGCAGGGGTTTGCATCTCAAGCCATACAAGAAGGATCTCGGCCTTCATATTGGGTCAAAAAACGTAAAATAACGCTACCACGCCAAGCACTCACCGACGTCGATGTTCTCAAGTTCGCGAAATCCATGAAAATTCCCCATTTTCGTGGAGTTTTCATGTGAAATGACTTGCCCGCAGGTGGGCCGTGGAAACGTGAGTCGGCGATTATTAATCTCGATGAGTGTAGTGGACCAGGCACACATTGGGTCGCATACATAAAGATTGGATGCAACGTCGTATACTTTGACAGTTTCGGTGATCTTGAAGCACCATCCGAACTCATGAGATATCTCGGTGTGCGTAGCGTTAATTACAATTATATACGAGATCAGAATTACGACACGATAGAGTGCGGACATTTATGTCTTAAATTTCTCTGCAAACAGCTTAGACGAAAAGACATTTATAGCCTATATAAATTGCCTCGTGATGAAATCAGTACCAGTATCACGCGATCAGCATGGCTGATGGTTTCACCCTGACAATATCGGGGACATCTTCTATCCTTGAGGCGCAATATTTTCCCCCAATTGAACTCGACGTGCACAAAAATTATACTCTTGGACTCGTTGAGCTGCTAACCTTCAATTCTATTCCCAACATAGACGCGGGCAATGATAAATTTTACGTGGGCGATGAGATAGTAACGATACCCACCGGCAGCTACGAAATTGAAGATTTTGAGGCGTACTTGCAGTCAGAGTTGACAAATGAGAACATAAACATTACAATTAAACCCAATAACAATACGCTGCGAAGTGAAATTGTGTGTAATCGCGATGTAAATTTTTCACCCAACGATTCAATTGGATCTCTATTGGGACTCACCCGGCGCATCCTCGAAGCCAATAAAAACCACAAATCTGATTTTCCGGTCGCCATTCTGAAAGTGAACGCCTTGCGTGTCGAATGTAGCATCACAGCAGGTGCATATAGAAACGAGCAAAAAGTCCACACAATTCACGAATTTTTCCGACTCGCACCACCGGGCTATAAAATCATTGAAGTTTCCTCGCACGTCATTTATCTGCCAATAACGAGCAAGACAATAGATCATATTCAGCTTCGAATAGTAGATCAAGACGGTGATTTAGTCAATTTTCGTGGTGAGGTTATAACCATACGATTGCACATCAAATCCGGATGATGGGTATAGTCTTTAATAGAACAACAACTGCGAATAATAATAGGATACCATGGGTAAAGGCAATCAGTCGTCGAACTTCATTCAGAGGACTAACACCTCAAAACGTGCAACTGTTGGAGAGCCCCGGCCTTCACCTTCGTGGCAAAGGACTGTAAAAAATTACTTTTTCTGCGTGCTTTGCATTTGTTGTGCAAGATGGCGGAAGCAATAGTGAATATTCACACACCAATTATCTTTGACAAATCTATCGTACACTCGGAGATTCATGCACACCAGCCATACGCCTCATCGACGTTCAATAACAGCGATGAAACACCTATCACCGTTCAGCATCAAGATCTCTGTCTACTACCGAGCAAAAGTTCTCTTCATATATGCGGGAAATTGAGTAAACCCAATGATGCTCCATGCACCACCACTAAACTCGTAAATAATGCAATTTGCCATTTGTTTTAGGAGATACGTTATGAACTCAATGCCATAGGAATCGATCGAAATAAAAATGTTGGGCTCACGAGTCTGATGAAGGATTACGCGTCGTTGGGCGCTGGTAAAATTTCCATGCTTGAAAATACGGGCTGGCTCGACGTGGATGAAACGAAACAAATAACCGATGCCGCGGGCTTTTTCGATATATGCATACCGCTGATATGCATGCTGCTTGGTTTTGCCGAAGATTATCAAAAAATTCTCGTCAATGCCAAGCACGAATTAATTCTCTCGCGATCGAAGAGCGATGATAATGCAGTTATTCAAACGACTGTAGAAGATAATGCAGTTAATCGACCGCCTGCGGAAGATTATAAGCTGGTGCTGCGAAAAGTTGAATGACTCATACCATATGTGACAATTTCCGATCAACGGCGAATACAACTTTTAAAGTTTATTGCCAAAGACGCGCCAATCTCCATGAGTTTTCGCACGTGGGAATTGTATGAATATCCAATGCTTCCGGCTACGTCAAAGCACGTGTGGACCGTCAAAACATCGACTTAGCTTGAAAAACCACGTTATGTCATTCTCGCCTTTCGGACAGATCGAAAAAATCGTGTGAAGAAGAACGCGAGCCATTTCGATCATTGTAATATTGCCGACATTAAGCTTTATTTGAATTCGCAATGTTATCCGTACGGAAATTTGAATCTAAATATAGGACAAAACCAGTATGCCATGCTCTACGAAATGTATACAAACTTTCAGAACGCATATTATGGCAAAGAGGCGGAACCGAGGCTCGAAAAGACTGAATTTCTCAATTACGCGCCTCTCGTCGTCATTGATTTTTCGAAACAGAACGATTCACTCAAGTCTGGACCTATCGATGTGCGCCTTGAATTTGAAGCAAAAGCTAGTTTTCCCGCTCAAACATCCGCGTATTATTTGATCATACATGATCGTATAGTCGAGTATAGTCCGCTGAGCGGTGAAGTGAAAAAATTACTATAAAATCATATTCAGAACACAAATGCGGGTTAGTCGTTGCCGAGATGGACTTTATCGTAGATCTACAGGGCTTTAAGAGACCCATCAATGAGTTTGTACTAAAGGAAATATCGCCGTCAATCGCAACGTGAAACCCTTGACTCTTCACATCAAACCCGCGACACCCTGGACATCTCTACCAGCAAGGTACAAGGCGATTAACGCGTGGCTAGAACGAAATTATCATGGACTGAAATGGAATTCAGGCGAAATATCGTACAGTGCAGCTGTGAAAAAGATTCGAGCGAGCTTGGAAGGTGCTCGCATAATTTACGTCAAAGGACTGGAGAAATCAATCTGGCTGTCGAAAGTAATCGATCCCTCGATGAAGATTATCGACATAGAGACCTTGGACTGTCCATCGCTGCAACAATTACCGAAAATTGCACCAAATACGGGCTGCTCGCTGCATTCGTTCGACTCAAAGTACAATTGTGCTAATGCAAACGTAAAATCGCTGAAAAAGTGGTTAAATGTATACAAGGCCTTGTACAAACGAGGAATTTTTTTGAATAAAGAAAAACTTTTATTTCGTCGATAATTCATGTTTTCATTATTTTATTATTATTCGAAGCGTGGAAAAAATCGATACATACAAGTTACCTTAATAGCTAGTTTAACGAAGAATGTAGATTATTTTTTTGAATTTTCTTGTATTTTTTTGAAAAAACTTGAAATCATTTTTTTTTCACACTTTCAAGTCCTTGTTATGTTTTTCACGTATGTTGTTCGAGAATTCACTTTCCACCATAACAATGCAAAAATCGTCGTTTTTTTCTTTCTTTTTAATTATGCGGGCTTCTCTGATGTCGTGATGATGAGATGATTCGGGCCGTCATGGTTGGATAAAGTCGGATGACATGGTGGATCCATAATTTTTCCTTACATTTGTTTGAATTCAATGCTGTTATACTTTCCACCAAAGTAGATTATGTACAATTGACCATTGTGAGTGGCATCCATCATTTTCGTCAATGCGTCGCGATCATTGTCAAAGGCTTTTGCGAGCCTAGCCGGAAGGAAGATGGAAAACTCGTCGCTGACGTTCACGACGATTTTCTTGCCGAATTTAGTCTCCGCGGCTCTGATGTCAGATATTTGATAATCCGATTGTTGAATTAGCTCCGTCAACTTTTTTATCGGCAGAAATTCCCCCATTTTTGCCACTTTGTTGATTTTCGTGAAATCCATGTCGATTGATGTAAGTATTCTTCAACGATGATGTGATAAATTTCAAAACAGATCGCGTTCGAATGGCTTTTTTAACTTGATCGATTTCTTTTATCAGCAACTCTAGGCGCATCTTTATTTCACGACGTTGAGATGACATTTGACCGCTGACTATGATGAAGCTTGATTCGACATGCACATTTTCTCCACCACCAAATTATTCCCCCTCCCACGCAACGGGCGACGAAAAATCGACGCTTTTCTTTGTCCTCGATACTCTCTCTAGTTTCGGCTTCCTCCGTCTTTTCCTCCTCTTCCTCCTCCTCCTCCTTCTCCTCTTTCACCTCCCGACAACATTGAATACAATCTCGTCGTGGGAGTGGGGGGCCATCTATGCAATCTCCCGTTCGTCCAACCGTATACCAATGTTTTTCGCACCGTAGATATGAGATAATTTCCTCATCTTCGCGTAAATGCTCGGGTAAACGATCCCACAGTGAGTTAATATCTTGCGGATATAATACCAAAATGATCTGTTTTGGCATACATTTTAAGTCACTATGTGTCAATTTCCACACCTCTTTTCGAGGATACACTCCTTTGTCGCTCTCTTCAGTTTCCCCCTTCTCCGCCGTTTCTTCTTTCGCCTCCCGACGACAGTCAGCGTAATTTCGTCGTAAGGGTGCCTTAATTGCTTCCGAATGAAACTTATCCCAATGTTTCACGCACGGTAGATATGATATCATTTCCGCATCTTTGCGTAAATGCTCGGGTAAACGATCCCACAGCCAGTAAATCAATCGTGGATACAATATTAGAATCATCTCTTTTGACGCATATTTTAAGTCACTATGTGTCAATTCCCGCGCATTTTTCGGTGGATAATACACTCGGCCACTTGAATCCATTTTAACAGCAAGCGAAACACACACACACACACAATGATGGCAGAAGATTGACTGAAATTTCTTCTCAATAAAAATGACAATTAGCCGATATGATTCTCGATTAAATTCACGTCTCAGCCTGATCACGCTATCACTCCAAATGTTTATTTCAAAATATCGGAAAGCATGCCGACAAAATTCCACGAACTCCCTCTGCAACGGACGACGAAAAACTCAACGCTCCTCCGCCTCTTTGTCCTCTTTAGTTTTCGCTTTCTTCGTCTTTTCCTCTTCCGCCTCCTTCTCTTTCACCTCCCAACAACATTAAACGCAATCTCGTCGTGGTGGTGTGGGGCCATCTATGCGAGTTTCCAGCATATCAAGCGTATTTCAATGTTTTACGCACGGTAGACATGAGATTATTTCTCTATCCTCGCGTAGATGCTGCGGTAAGCGATCCCACAGCCAATAAATATTTCGCGAATAAAACATTGAAATGACCTCTTCCGACATATATTTCAAGTCACTATGTGTGAATTCCCACGCTGCTTTTGTGGGGTAACACACTCGCACGCTCGTGTCCATTTTAACGGTAAGCGGATCAACCATTGCAACGGGCGCTGTTACGTCAAAAATGGGAGTTTTGTGAAACTATTAATAATTTTCGACGTGAGATGTGCTGAATTTGATTGAGACTCTCTAGTCGTGGAAATAAATTTCAAGTACTACTCCTGGAATCAATCTCGAACACATCCGCCCCTGTTTAAGAGTCTAACCTTTCGGAAAATTACTCGGGAAATGGGCATGGAATCATTGTTTATTAATACCTCGGGATTTTTATCAATTGTTCATTAAATTTTCTTTGCTTTCATTTCCTACGTTTTACACTGATGCGGATGTAGGTGAAATGTCTAATGAGGGAATAATTGTTTGAGTTGAAATAATAGTGAGATAAAAAAAAATGAAAGGGGTTGCTAGTATTTATTTTTTTAGATTTTATCCACTTAAAAGATTGTATCAAGTTGGTTTTTTAAAAGAATTGGGTCGTCGAGGTGGTAGGGGAAGTCGAAATTTGGGATTCATTTTAATAAAGTTGGTTTTCTTCAATAAATCACTAAACGAGTTAATTCAATTAATTGATTCCGTACAAATCGATGATATTCACTATGATTAAATCTCGCTACCTATTCTTTGACTTCGAGGAAGGAAATAAATTATTTATTGGACAAATTTCACTTACATGGTGAGATGTTCTCCGTCTGGAAAGAGTGATAACATCGGTAAGCGTAGCGGCGACTCGTACGGAGAGCAGAGAAGGGTCGGCGGTTGATCAAAAGCGTAGCGGGTTGGTGGTGGAGTCAAAGAAGAATATCGGTGCACAGAATTTAATTTTCGAGATCCAAATTTATTTCAAATTATCGAAAGAAAAATTGGTTTACACACAAAAATTAATCTTCAATTCGCGTTTTATTTGACAATGACCGCGATTTGGACATTCTCCAAAAGCTCGTGGATTGCGGTAGTCAAAGTAAAATAAATGAAAATTATTAGACAGAAAATAATAACTAGATAAAGAAAAATGAAATAAAATAAAACGAGATCCACCGTCTCTCCGACATTCAAAGGTCAATTCGAGATTTCGAGAGACAAATAAAAGCGGAATTAATTCGCTTCGGAATTCAAAAAAAAATTGAAATTCCAAACCGAAAGAAACCAACTTTCTTCGAAAAATCGAGCGAAGATTCTAAGTCCAAAGCGAATTGACCTGGGAAAAAAAAATCCAGAATCAAGAACGTCTTTGTCGAAAAGTCTCGCAAATTCAACCCAAGAATTAATTCGGTAAGTACGATGAGTTTCGTAGTTTCCACGTCGGAAAAAAGTCGAAAAGTCGCCTCGAGGGCCTTTTTTCCAGGGTTTGTATACTCAGTGATCCAGGCTCAACGTGTTCGATCGAAGTGGGGATTGAGTGAGCGAGAGCGAGAGGATGAGTTTTCTCATGACATCTATTTTCCTCCTCTTTTTCGTGAGCTCCCCTTGAGATTTGGGGACATAGCGAGGGCGCTAGCGTAGATCACTGAGTGGGCCTTATGCGTGTGGCGGTACCCGGCACGAGTACCCTTACACATGCATACGCTTTTGCCGCATGCTTTTGCGTTCTCCTTCCTACTATAATATGGTTTCCTTATGGATAATAATCTTAATATTATAAATATTTCTACGTTGTTATCATGAGTAAAGTTCCTTTGCTCCTATAATTATCGCATTACGTATTTGTTTAACTTATTGTTCTCGTTTACTAATTATTGTTACGTATAATTTATAATTCCTGAATTATATATTAAATAGTAAATTTTGATTAGTTAATTGTTTTTATGTGATATAATCTGAATCATTATCAATAGTTTTTGCCAGAGTCTTCATAGATTTTCAATGATTAATTGTTTAAACAATTCAAGATTAGGATTTAATTTGAATTTGAAACATCGTTTTCTCCTTCTACCTTGGTTTTTCATTTTGTATGTATCATCTTGGGGGTATAGTCGCATAGGCTACCGTATGAGTTGCAAAGAAAAGAGGGGAGATAGAAGACCCCGGCGCGTGGCTAGGAGACCTTAATTCTTCCTCGCGCACGCTTTGTGGATCGTTGAAGAAGAAGGGGCTTTATGTAAATGAGTCTTGCGTTTAAACTTTCGACTGCTTTCTTCCTTCTAGATTAAAATACAGAAAAATATTTCAAGATTATTTAATAATGTTTTAACTTGTTCTGTGGATTCTGTAAATTCAATGCGCAATTTTATTTTGTAGTTATTGATTTTAATAATTAATTCCTTCGGGATATTATTTAATCTTTGCATTGCGATTTTCCGTTTAGAAGGCAATTTCGCATGAGTGGATTTTTATCTCGAAACCTTCCCCCGTGTATCTTTCTACCCTTACACAGATAGGTGGATAGAACATAGATATATGTACTTGGTTGTATACATGCGCATCCATGCCTCTGTACGATGGTTCTTTGTGGAAGAGAGGGAGAGAGAGAGAGGGAGTGGCTCGAGGCCCGGTGAGTCAGTGCGTCTCGCATTGGACCCTTTCAAGATCTTTCTTGCTTCCCTTCTGTGCACCTGCGGGGTCATTGACATTTCCGGGGCGATGGGTGGTTTTTTCCTGTTATCTTGGTCTTCTCCTTCGTCGATGCTCATTGTTTTTAATCTCCATTTGTTAATAACTAATTCTGATCTCGTTCTCAATTCTAATCTCTATTATTTATTCAACCTCAAAGAGATGTAAATATATTTTCAACCATTAGGTTTTTAATTTAACTTATTATTCAATTTTGTTGTTTATCTAATTTTTATTAATTTTCATTCTTCGTTTTGTTTGTTCTTCAATTTCATTGGGTGTTTCAGCCTAAAAGTTCGTTATCTAATTTTCAATTTTCAATCATTTATTTATAAATTCTGTGTTCAAATGGGATCGGAGAACCCGTTGCCTTCAAAGCTGTTCCGTTCGTTTATGCTTTTTGAGTCTATTATGGATATATGTCTATATATATGTATCTCTACGTTTGCTCATATATTTATGTGTAAGAAAAGGAAATGAGATACGTTCCTCTGTGTATATTTGATTTCCAAGAGAGAGAACCCAACAGCAGAGCGAAAACTGCTTTGCCTTATTCCTCTTTTCCTAATGGTAAAAGCGTTTTTGGATCCAGAGATCTATCTCTAGGATCAATAGGCCGGTGGAGGGTACATCAGTGAGGAAGGCGGCGTTAGTGCGTTGACCCCCTAGATGGTGTCACGAGCCTATGGCTTTTGTGCAGGGATCTTTGTCCCTGCTTTTTCTTCCATGCTACCCATTTTACCGATGGTCATTTTCTTGATATCTCCCGGTCGGTAATGTGACATTCCAGTTTTTATCATTGAACGGAAGAACATTGAAACGGCAGACCCTCTTCTCGCATGATTATTCAAGTTTCGAATTCAATTATCAGTGAATTGCAAGGAGTGATTATTTTACGGACGTTACGTCAGGACGTAACACCTTCCCCCTCAAAACGATTATTGGGGAACCCAATAATCGCAAGAGTGAACTTTCAAGAGAACTCTCAATGTATGTCAAAAAAAAATTTGTCTTCTTTTTTTCCGTTGGAAATGGTTGAGTATATACGTACATGTAATTCTTAATCTTGTTTATGTTTCTCTAGTATAGATTGTTATGATTAAACGCTTTTGCTTTAGATTAATTATTCTTCCATGAATTTTGCGCTTAGGTTTACGTATATTCGTAATTCCGTAACGAGTCGTATTTCTCTCTTTTCCCCTTTTTTTTTATTTAATTAAAAGAACGCTAATGATGAGTTGACCTGAAGTATGTTGCTGTTGTTTCCGTGTTATCATCGACGTATTCTTCTACAAGAGGGTTGTCTCGGGGTATTCCATTTCTTCTGACGTGTGAGCGAGGGTGTTGTCAAGTGTAGTTAACCCAAGTGGTTTATCCGTAGATGCGACTCAATTTTCTATGCGTTGGTATGGGCAACTATTGGATGTTATGAGACCTGCGCCTCCTTTTGGAATACCCTAGACTATTTTCCATGGTATTTATTGGAGTTTGATTCCAAGAAATATGGCACACGAATGGTTCCTTGGTCGTTTTATTCCAACTCCACTGAGTCCTATTTGGAAAGGAGAAAAATGAGTGAAAGCTTGTTTGTATTGAGTTACGAAATCATGTTAAAATTTTCTTTTTATATATGAAGGGAAAACAAAGGCGTTTAGAAGGGGGAATTTCAACGCGTGTGTCTCTTTCCCTTGTTTTTCCTTCTTTCCTCATTATTATTTTTGTGTAGGCAAAAGGAAATTTGGGTTAATGTTAATGTCACGAATTGACCTTAAGTTTAATTAATTTTACTCCCCTTTGTTTTTGTGTTTTCTCTTTTTTTCATGTTTTTATGTTTTTGTAGTTTTTCCGTTTTCTTTTTCTCCCTTTTTTTTGTGAAAGTATAGGATGAAATTGATTGAAACTGATTTCTATAATTCCCCTTTTTCCTTATTTATCCTTCTTGGAACTAATTTTTAGGTTTTTAATGATAAAAGAGAAACTTGATTTTATTGGGATTAATTGGTATCACTCTTTTTTTTGTTTTGTTTTTTTGTTTTTTTTATTGTTTTTTTTTGTTGTGCCGGTTTTTTTTCCAAAGTTTTTTAGCTCTTATTTTCCGCTCCCTTACTTTTTTACTAAAAATTTTTCTTTTACCGTGCTTATTCATACTCCCTTTCCTTCTGCATTTGTGTGGGAGATTTTCCAACTCTTTTTTTTATTCCTGGTCCATTCTTTCTGCTGCGGCGATGTCCTATTTCGAGATTGTTTTCAGACTTCGTACTACTTCTCCCATTTCTTCCGTTGGTTGCGTTGATTCAAATTCCATACTCCATTTCTTGATCACTGCCTCTATCAAGTCTGCCATCTTTAGGTCTAGGCTTGTGGCTATTTCAACGACAGCTTCTTCGATTTTGATATTGCTTTCTTCGTCCTTGGTTACCACGGCGGAAAATGTAGTCTGTTGCTCTCTTGACTGGCTCGATCCGTTGGTTCGGTTTAGCTCAGTGGTATTAACGACATCGTCGCCTTGTTCTATGTTTCCCAGTTCGATTCCTCCTTCCTCTGTTTGACTAGATTTATACTCTCTGTTTTGCAAAGGTTGATTACGGACTAATGAGAGACTTAAAAGCAAATCTGTTTCTTCTTCCAGCGTTGTTGACTCGCCTGTATGGTCCTCTCGCGATATTTCGTTTGGATTTGAAATAAGTGTTTCTTGGAGGTCGAGAGGTTCGACTTGAACGTCCCGGTATCGACCATGTCTCATGAATTCAATCCAATGGGAATATTATTCAACGGGAGCGAAAACACAATCGGTGTGTTATTTGTACCATAGTCCACCAAATCCGATTAATCCGTAGTGATGCGTTGCCAAACGTTCGGCCCATTCTTTTAAGATGATCTCTTCAAGCTTCCGCCATTCTGGTGGGACCCAAGCTGTACGTTGTATGTCGGAATCGGTGGTTTTGGTAATTTTATCGACCAATAACACACCGCCTTTCCTAACCCCATTGGGGCCCGGTGGGATTTCGATTTAGTGCTATTCGTAGATATTCCCCGTTTGATTTCCTTTGTCGAGGAGTGTTCCAATATGGCAATGGTTCTTCTAATTCGGGCTATCCATCCCTCCCGTGTATTGATGGATGTAATATGTCAAACGGTGTCATTTCTCTTCCACAACTGCATTGGGACATGTTGACCTCATCTTGAAGGTTATTATGCGGATATGCCCTAGTTTACCTTGGGGATACAAGAAATCGTTAATTATGCTTTATATTTTATTTATGACTTAACTTATTGGTTATTTTGTAAGTTTTTTCTTATTATTATTTTGCTTAATACTCTTATCTCTACCCCTTTCCCTTTATATTCCACGTATTAAAAATTTATTTTTTTATCTTTGATATTCGTGCGTTTTTTCAAAAGAGAGGAAGAGAATATTTTCCAGCTTCTTATTCCCAATTACTTAAAGATCCTTTTCGTTTGGACTTTCCGTGACTGACCTTTCCGATGTCGTTGCGGGTGTCCTTTCTATTTGACTTGACTCTAGTCTGAAATCTCGTGAAGCTGGTGATTCGTTGTTTTGGGAGCTATGAAAAATTTCCCCGTTCCTCAAGATATTTTTATTGAGTTTTCTCCATGATTTTAACGAATGGGTGGAAATAATTCTAGGAGCGTGTACTTGTTTATTAATGGAGCCATAGGTACGCCATTTTCCATCTGTTCTGAACATCGGGGGGTGTCGTGCATTGCAATAAATTGCCCATGCACTTTCTGTTAAAATGTGTGTACGAGCTTTTAGGAAAAGCTTTTGATTTCTAGCAGTTACGGGAAGTTCATTGTAACATAGGTTCGTATAACGGACTTCTGCTTTTACGGGTTCACATTTTAAAACATGTATTACTTCGCCTGCTGTTATGCCAGTGTGACCTTCACCCATAATTGTGTAGGCAAATTCGTCAGGGTCGTTTCTTGCAATGGTTGGGATGTTTAATAACATTCGCTTTTCTAAATTACATTGTTCCTTTAGGATTTCTGTGTAAACTTTCTTTAGCTGGAATTTCGTTAGTTTGTTTTGGTAAATAAATCGAGAATTCACATGTTAGAATAAGGCTGCTATAGAATTGGGTTCGGTGTTGTTTTTACTGAACCAAAGAGTTTCTGAGCTTTCCATGATGAGAATTTCAGGATGCTCGGTTTGGAAAAACATATATCCGCATTTTTCTACTCGATTTTCCGTAGAGAGCGCGAAAGTCATATCTCCCCTTGTTACCATGTATGCCTGGCGAGATACATCGTCTTCCGTACTGGATATTCTCTCTGCTTCACCTGCGTATAAAATTCCAACAGACCCCTTCTCACATGTGCCCTCAACTCTGGGGGGCCAATAACTATATTCCCCGTTTACGTCTTCGTATTGCCCTGTGGCTAATTCGCGGGTTACTCCTGTCCGTAAAAGTATTTCTTTTGTTTCTATGTTTAGTGGGGAAAGGTATTCTCGTAATGTAATTTTTGCGGTTCCTTGCACTACGGCCTTTTCCCATGATCCGTGAAGATCAGAGTAAGAGGTTCCGTTGCAGGTTCCATCGATTTCAATTGATCTGGCCATGCTTATTGGTTGGTTAATGGTTTCATTTATAATTAACCCGTGGATTTCTGTGTCTCCTATTTTTATTCTTCTATGGGATTGCATGTCGAAACATGCATCCCTTGATATATTTGGTGAAAATTGATATCGTCCATTGGGCGTATCCATAGTGTGGGAGAACATACCGCAAATTTTTATCACGCGCAATATTTCAACGTGACATTGTATTGTATTTTGACGTGAGAAAATTGATTAATTTCGACTACCTGTATGTAAGTTTGTGTGATATTGACCTTTAGTTGAGGCATTTCGTACGTTCCCGCCTCCAAAAGCAATAAGCTCATGACGTTTTCAGCTTTTTGGCAGTCGAATCCGATTAGACCCTTTCCAGCGTGTATATCCAGGATGAACCATAGAACACCATAAGTAGAGCGTTTCGGCGCTTTATTTTCAGGAAATCTGCCATATCGAAACTAAGAAGAGTTTAGTGAGGATGGTGTTTTGAATTTTTTTTTCTTATAATTATTATTTTAATCTTACTAATCGTTATTCTTCTAATGTTCTACTCCTCTTAAAAGGAGTGTACCTATATATATATATGTAGATGTAGATTTATTTATTATTTATTATTACTATTATTATATATATATATATATATATGTATATACATAGATATTTTTGTTTTTTTCTTATTTTTATTATTATTATTATTATTACTATTATTGTTTTTTTTTTAAATATTTTATTTATTATTATTAATTGAAATTATTTTTATCTAATTATTGATATGATTATTGTTAACATTTTAATCGTTATTATTATTATCATTATTTTTCCCATCCACACGTTTTTTCTCCCTCTTTTCAAAATTTTGAATTTCGAGTTCTCTTTAGACTTCGCTTTCGTTCTCATTGGGTTTCGTTTCAAAAGTATAAGTTGTAGATGTTCTTTGATCAGGTCGAGGTACTTCGGTTTTTTTCGTTTTGTTGATCCTGCCTAGAGTCGGTTTTAGAGGTAATGTTTTCTCAATCTTATATTTTTTATCGGCTACGTCAATCATTGACTTTGGGCGAGCTGATGGGACGGAACTTGTTCCATCTATGCGAGTTAGTTTAAAACCGGTCATCTCCATATATATGGGTTGCATTTCCGGTTGCTCGACGCGTTTCGGCATAAAGTGCGGAAAACGGGGGCTTTTATCATATGGTTCGTCTATATTTTTGCGAGGGGTGTTTTCAATCCGAAATATTTGGGGGCCTTGATAAGTTGCCGAAATTTCTCGAATATTCGCGGGTTTAAAGGTTTCAGTGTTTGGTGGTTGAAAGGTTTGTGAGTTCTGTGAGAGTCCTGCCGTACTCTTGAGAAAATTATTCCCTCTTTGGAGTGTTGGGGTAAATTGGTCCGAATTTTCAGTGTTTCTCGGCATGAAATACGGTTGTTGGGGTTCTTGATGATTTTAGGAAACGTTCCGTTGATTTGCGGGAGACTCATGATCATTCTCTAATGGCCCTGTAAAAGTGTATGGGGGAAAAGCTAATTTTTCCCAGTCATCTTGTTGTATTTCTACATAAGTCGGAGGTTTAGGGGATTCTGGTCTGTCGTTTTCATTTGGTTTTTGTTTGGTTTTTTCGTCAGTGCTTAATCCTGGGGATCGTTTGCTTAGATGCAATAAAAGATGAGTTACAGAGTCCCAAATAGCACCGATTAGATATACTGACTAACCATACACAGTGTGCAAAGCGTAACAATGAAATGCGGTATCCATTATCATTTTTATCAATCTGCACACGATTAATATCCCGATAAAACCGGCGCTTATGTGACTAAATTTCATGAAATTTCCCCAAGTTTTATCCCAACTAGATTCTAATAGTTTATCAAAGGCTTCTTCATCGAATAAGTTAGAAATCACTCCGCCTTGCGCAATAGTGGGTGCTCCGGATATTCCTCGGGCTATAGAGTTCAGAATAGCAGATTTCTCGGCAGGGAACATGATGCGATCTCGTAATTCGTTTAACTCTCTCTGTGAATAAATTCCACTGGTTGCTAAAGAATGTATATTTGCATAATTCCAGGTTGCTTTTGTCGTGGGAAAAATTACCGTGGGGGCCAATACGTTGTATGGTCGGGGTCCTAAACTGTACCATTCTCCGTCTACTTTGTACATCGGCGGGGTGAGATGGTTGCATGTTACTTGGGTGCCTGTTTTTATCAATATGTGTGTATGTGGGGTTAAGTGGAAAGAAACATTTCCCCTGGCTACAGGCATCTCGTTGTAGCATTCTTCCGTGTCTCGTATCTTAACATCCACGGGTATGCATTTAACAATATGTACTACTTCTCCGGACATTACTCCCATATAACCGGGTTCTTTCATTAGGTTGTATGCAAATTCATCCGGGGTGTGTCTAGCATGTGCGATGTTATTTAATAACATTTGGCGTTCCAGGCATAGAGTCCCAAAACGTATTCCCGCCGTCGATATCTATGCAGCGGGTTGCTGATAATTCGCATGTTGTCCCTGATCTTAAGTGTATTCTATTTGTTTCAGTGTTGACTTGTGCAATGTAGTCTTGCAGGGTTATTTTCACGGTTCCTTGTACCAAAACATCACTCCATGCGCCGTATGGGTCTGCATATGATGTTCCTGTACACCCCCCCGTTACCGTCTACTGTCCCAGCGACAAGCACTGGGCTGTTCGTTGTTGTATTTCCTACAAGACCATGAATTTCCGTTTTTCCAATTTTAGCGCTTCCCTTGTGCATATCCATACATGCATCACGGGTAACGTCTTGCACATAATCATACTGTCCGTTTGATACCTCGGAAGAATGTGACAACATTCCACACCTTGTTATAAAACGAAAAATTTGGACCTTGCATTGAGTTACTTTAATTGAGGAAAATTGATTTACTTGGATTAATTGAATGTAAAACTTCGTGACATTTAATCCAGCTGAGGCATGTCGCACTCTCCCACTTCCAGCAAGGAAAGAGTGGTGATGTTAGTGGTCACCCCTCCACAGTCAAATCCGATCAATCCCATGCAGATGTTCGATTTCGATAGTAGATACAGGAGGATCAATGAGAATCGATACCCCATACGCCTGTAGATTTACCCGTTTATGATACTTTATAATACTTCTACATGCATACACA
Source organism: Alloplasta piceator (assembly GCA_946863875.1). NCBI lineage: Eukaryota > Metazoa > Arthropoda > Insecta > Hymenoptera > Ichneumonidae > Alloplasta > Alloplasta piceator. The sequence continues at coordinate 24,320,221 of OX333080.1, forward strand.
TACATACATATACATATATATATCCACATGTATATACGTACACATACACACACACTCATAAACGTTTCTAAAAATTTAAAGCGAGAAAAAGAAAAGTGGGATCAGACAGGATATATTGTCTGTGGAACGCAACAAACCTCCACACAACAACAAAAAATCAGCCGTTTATGGCTGTGAGGGTGCGTTCGTATACTATATGCCGGAGCGAACTGGGCGAGCGGTGTGTGTGTGTGCGTGTGCATTCGTGGGTCGTATGACTCCAACGATTCCGAGTTCGGTGAGTTTCCTCCCCCTTTAATTCAATTGTTTTTTCTTTGTCTGTTTTATTTTATTCTCTTTTGGATTTTAATGTGTATTTTTTTTTGGGTTTTTTTTCAGATGAAATGGATTTCTCAGGGATCCATTATCGGAATGTCGAGTGGGCCTCTGAGGATCCACGGATCAAGGAGCCCGTCGGGGGCGATGATTCGCCTGCGGCTGGAGTCAGGGCTCGGAGGATCCTCCGGGCCCGTGACAGGAGGGCAGCTTTCACCTCGTCATAAGGGACGACTGATGAGCGCGCCACCACCCCTACTGCTCCCCCGCCGTCACCTCCGTCCCACGTCAATGAGGCGAGTGCCGACGACGACGGAGATGACGACGAAGATTTCGTCGTTGTTGAGAAAGTCGAGGAGCCCAGCAAGGGCACCCCGTATAGCCGGTCCCCTCACCCTTGGGCAGGCGTCGAATGTTGGGACGACGAGTGTGATTGCATGGAGTAATTTTCAAAATATTTAGTGTATTTTTTTCAAATTCTGTATTAAGGGTCAGAGTTTTGGTGAGGGGAGAGGTCATCCTTTCCCCCGAATAAATGAATTTTGTTCAAAATTCTTCTCTTTTTAGAGATTCACCTTTTTCTCTTTCCTGCTTCGTGCCCATAAGAGAAAAAAGGGAAGGATGGAGCTTTTCCTCAAAAGCTCTCTTCTTCCGTATGTTTTTCCCACGTTTCGTTGTTGTTGTTCTTGATCGTTTCCTTCATCGTTTTCGTTTTTTGGTTTTGTCAATCTTTATCATCTCTTTGTCGAGTTTTCGTCATCGATTTTGCTGCTTTTCCGTACTGTTTCGTTGAATATTGTCATCGGTTTCTGTTGTTTTCTTTCTCCCTTGAAGAGGGGCTGCGGAATGGCAGTGTTGTGGGAGGTAAGAGAGAGAGAGAAAGGGAGGGGTGAAAGAAACTCCTAATTAATATTTGCAGGATTTCCTTCGAAGGGTATAATACCCGACCAAAGGAAAATGTATGTTTTCCTTTTCCTCTCCTTTTTTTTTGTTTAATGAGTTTTTTCCTTAAATTTATTTTTTTTCTTGAAAAAAAAGGTTTAAATGGAATAAAATTCATCTTAATTTCTGGTCCTCAATTTGAATTTTTATCTATTTCTTTATATATATATATATATATATATAAATATATATATATATATATATGTATTTTTTCCTATTTTATTTTATTTTTATTTATTTATTTTTTTATTATATATATATTTTATTTTATTTGATTAATTTTTTTTTTCATTTCTTTCTAAGGAAAAAAAACGATTTAAATGCAATAATATTTTTCCTAATTTCTGGATCGTTTTTCCTCACTTGTATTTTTATTTCTTTACTTGCAAGAAGCATTGGCGGAGAGAGGGGGGGGGGAATTTTCCACCCTGCTTTCACTGTTTAGGTTATATTTTCGCTTTATACTTCGGTTGAATGATTCGATAATTGAGATTGTGTTCCTGCCGATCTTTGCTCTCGAGCGTGGTCCGCATTTTCGAATCCCCATGTCCATTTTATTTCTCCCAATGAGTATGATTCCTCGTCCTTTCCCTCATGGTTTTTTACTCTTGTCATTCCCAAATCGTTGTGAAAGGCATTCATTACTTTATTAACTAGGTCGAGTATTCCAACTAATTCCTCTGTTTGTGGCTGATCGTGTGTTTCATCTAAATTTGTTTCACAATAAGTTTGGTGTGGAGTAGGGGGACGACATGCTTCCTCGTAAATATTTTTCCGGACTTCTTGTGTTTTAACCTTGGTGTGCTTGGTTTTCTTCTGGTCATAATAGATAGGGTTTTTTTCTGTTGGCCTCTTACATGCGAATCTGGTTTTTTTGTCTGCATCCCACGTTTCCTCTTCCTCATTGTTGTTGCAGTCAAAATCTCCGAACCCTTTGGTTTCCTGAAGTCTTACTACTTGACCTATGGGGATGAGATCGTTTCCATTCCAGATGTATTCCACTCTTCCTAGTGTAATGTCCTCTCCTAAATTTTCAGCGATCTTGATGCACCAGTTTTTTAGTGCCCTGGGTGTCAAACGTCTCCACTCGGGAGGCACGTATATTGCTCCTTTGCTTTTTTCCGGGAGCATGATCTTCCAATAGCAATATATGTATTCCATCCCCATCATTATATAGGGAGGGAGGATACGGTTGATTCTGATGGACAAGTCCTCCCCGTTGGAGAATATGATCCTAGGGTTGTTGAAATATGGGACCTCTTCTGAAATGTCGGGTATTCCGTTCCTTCCCGGGATGGGGATTAAATCGTATTTTTGCCTGTATGGTACTATTGCTTCGCGTGTCCAATGATATTTCATCCCTCCTAGTGTTATATCTTCGTATGGGTCGTCGCGCATCCTTCTGGTCCATTCTTCCAGACAGTAATGTTTAAATGCTTTCCACTCAGGCGGGACATATAGTTCAATCCTTGAATTAGAAATCTCCAAGTGCAAAGCTTGTTTTCAAATGGAAGATTAATTCGTGGCATCCTGGTGCAAATTTTGTTGGTAGTACTCTGTTTATTGTGATTGGCAGTATCTCGGGCACGGGGTGTCGGAATTGCCCTTGCCTCTTCTTGGACGATCTTCTTGGACAAGGCTCCGTTTTCATGGCGAGGAATTAAAATAGTGGTTGATAATGCTTGATCATGATTTGGTTGTAGTAAGGTACTCGTATCGTTTAGTTTGCTTAAATATCATTCTGGCAACTTTTTTTGTTTGCTTATGGTTTTTGTTGAATTCTTCTTGTGTTTCTTCGAGTTGAAGATCAGGATGGTAGGAGAGAGAGAAGGTAGAGTTCCTGTAGCTTGGTGTTGGTCCCCTGTTTTCCCTCTCTCTTTCCTTCATTCACGGTGGAACCTTGCGACCAGGGACACAGGGCGAGCGAGGAGGCAGAGAAGGTCGGGACTGAGTCTTTCCCAAGACGTCTTCTGTCTCCTGTTTCCTCACCCTGCCCTTTAATGGTACTCTTGGCTTTTTATGGTTTGAATCGAACCGCTGACGCCCTGTCCGCAGATAGGACAATAACGAGTTTCTTCGCTGGATGTGATACAGGTGATGGAATGTCCACAGGGTAGGAAAGCCCTTTCTGTAATTTTTGTACGGCACAGCTGACACGTGCTGCTGGGTACGATTGCTCGGGGTTTTGTCGGTCCATTAACCGGATTCGGTGAGGGCCGTTCGTGGATACACTTTGTGTATTTGGCTCCTTTTTTCGTCAACGAAAAATGACATTTCGGCGCCCGTTTGGCATGTTGCACCCATGGCTCTTGTCCTTCCTCCCAATCTTCGATTTCTGTACCACAATGGAAGCATGTTACGTGGCTACGTCGCCCGGTGTGAAAAAATCTTGCTTCAGCGAGTTTTTCTTTTTTTATAATTGAATCTTTAGACCATGCCGCGAATGTTACTAACCTTTTACCTAGGCTTTTGAGTTTGGGGTGGCGAGGAATTTCACGAGGGGGTGGCCGGGTTCGCGATTCTTGGCCCATCCCTGGATGTGCTAATGGTCTTAGTATTCGTGCGAGGCTATACTCGAGTTTTTCGAACCCACAGACCTCTTATTTTCCGCTCCCTTACTTTTTTACTAAAAATTTTTCTTTTACCGTGCTTATTCATACTCCCTTTCCTTCTGCATTTGTGTGGGAGATTTTCCAACTCTTTTTTTTATTCCTGGTCCATTCTTTCTGCTGCGGCGATGTCCTATTTCGAGATTGTTTTCAGACTTCGTACTACTTCTCCCATTTCTTCCGTTGGTTGCGTTGATTCAAATTCCATACTCCATTTCTTGATCACTGCCTCTATCAAGTCTGCCATCTTTAGGTCTAGGCTTGTGGCTATTTCAACGACAGCTTCTTCGATTTTGATATTGCTTTCTTCGTCCTTGGTTACCACGGCGGAAAATGTAGTCTGTTGCTCTCTTGACTGGCTCGATCCGTTGGTTCGGTTTAGCTCAGTGGTATTAACGACATCGTCGCCTTGTTCTATGTTTCCCAGTTCGATTCCTCCTTCCTCTGTTTGACTAGATTTATACTCTCTGTTTTGCAAAGGTTGATTACGGACTAATGAGAGACTTAAAAGCAAATCTGTTTCTTCTTCCAGCGTTGTTGACTCGCCTGTATGGTCCTCTCGCGATATTTCGTTTGGATTTGAAATAAGTGTTTCTTGGAGGTCGAGAGGTTCGACTTGAACGTCCCGGTATCGACCATGTCTCATGAATTCAATTCAATGGGAATATTATTCAACGGGAGCGAAAACACAATCGGTGTGTTATTTGTACCATAGTCCACCAAATCCGATTAATCCGTAGTGATGCGTTGCCAAACGTTCGGCCCATTCTTTTAAGATGATCTCTTCAAGCTTCCGCCATTCTGGTGGGACCCAAGCTGTACGTTGTATGTCGGAATCGGTGGTTTTGGTAATTTTATCGACCAATAACACACCGCCTTTCCTAACCCCATTGGGGCCCGGTGGGATTTCGATTTAGTGCTATTCGTAGATATTCCCCGTTTGATTTCCTTTGTCGAGGAGTGTTCCAATATGGCAATGGTTCTTCTAATTCGGGCTATCCATCCCTCCCGTGTATTGATGGATGTAATATGTCAAACGGTGTCATTTCTCTTCCACAACTGCATTGGGACATGTTGACCTCATCTTGAAGGTTATTATGCGGATATGCCCTAGTTTACCTTGGGGATACAAGAAATCGTTAATTATGCTTTATATTTTATTTATGACTTAACTTATTGGTTATTTTGTAAGTTTTTTCTTATTATTATTTTGCTTAATACTCTTATCTCTACCCCTTTCCCTTTATATTCCACGTATTAAAAATTTATTTTTTTATCTTTGATATTCGTGCGTTTTTTCAAAAGAGAGGAAGAGAATATTTTCCAGCTTCTTATTCCCAATTACTTAAAGATCCTTTTCGTTTGGACTTTCCGTGACTGACCTTTCCGATGTCGTTGCGGGTGTCCTTTCTATTTGACTTGACTCTAGTCTGAAATCTCGTGAAGCTGGTGATTCGTTGTTTTGGGAGCTATGAAAAATTTCCCCGTTCCTCAAGATATTTTTATTGAGTTTTCTCCATGATTTTAACGAATGGGTGGAAATAATTCTAGGAGCGTGTACTTGTTTATTAATGGAGCCATAGGTACGCCATTTTCCATCTGTTCTGAACATCGGGGGGTGTCGTGCATTGCAATAAATTGCCCATGCACTTTCTGTTAAAATGTGTGTACGAGCTTTTAGGAAAAGCTTTTGATTTCTAGCAGTTACGGGAAGTTCATTGTAACATAGGTTCGTATAACGGACTTCTGCTTTTACGGGTTCACATTTTAAAACATGTATTACTTCGCCTGCTGTTATGCCAGTGTGACCTTCACCCATAATTGTGTAGGCAAATTCGTCAGGGTCGTTTCTTGCAATGGTTGGGATGTTTAATAACATTCGCTTTTCTAAATTACATTGTTCCTTTAGGATTTCTGTGTAAACTTTCTTTAGCTGGAATTTCGTTAGTTTGTTTTGGTAAATAAATCGAGAATTCACATGTTAGAATAAGGCTGCTATAGAATTGGGTTCGGTGTTGTTTTTACTGAACCAAAGAGTTTCTGAGCTTTCCATGATGAGAATTTCAGGATGCTCGGTTTGGAAAAACATATATCCGCATTTTTCTACTCGATTTTCCGTAGAGAGCGCGAAAGTCATATCTCCCCTTGTTACCATGTATGCCTGGCGAGATACATCGTCTTCCGTACTGGATATTCTCTCTGCTTCACCTGCGTATAAAATTCCAACAGACCCCTTCTCACATGTGCCCTCAACTCTGGGGGGCCAATAACTATATTCCCCGTTTACGTCTTCGTATTGCCCTGTGGCTAATTCGCGGGTTACTCCTGTCCGTAAAAGTATTTCTTTTGTTTCTATGTTTAGTGGGGAAAGGTATTCTCGTAATGTAATTTTTGCGGTTCCTTGCACTACGGCCTTTTCCCATGATCCGTGAAGATCAGAGTAAGAGGTTCCGTTGCAGGTTCCATCGATTTCAATTGATCTGGCCATGCTTATTGGTTGGTTAATGGTTTCATTTATAATTAACCCGTGGATTTCTGTGTCTCCTATTTTTATTCTTCTATGGGATTGCATGTCGAAACATGCATCCCTTGATATATTTGGTGAAAATTGATATCGTCCATTGGGCGTATCCATAGTGTGGGAGAACATACCGCAAATTTTTATCACGCGCAATATTTCAACGTGACATTGTATTGTATTTTGACGTGAGAAAATTGATTAATTTCGACTACCTGTATGTAAGTTTGTGTGATATTGACCTTTAGTTGAGGCATTTCGTACGTTCCCGCCTCCAAAAGCAATAAGCTCATGACGTTTTCAGCTTTTTGGCAGTCGAATCCGATTAGACCCTTTCCAGCGTGTATATCCAGGATGAACCATAGAACACCATAAGTAGAGCGTTTCGGCGCTTTATTTTCAGGAAATCTGCCATATCGAAACTAAGAAGAGTTTAGTGAGGATGGTGTTTTGAATTTTTTTTTCTTATAATTATTATTTTAATCTTACTAATCGTTATTCTTCTAATGTTCTACTCCTCTTAAAAGGAGTGTACCTATATATATATATGTAGATGTAGATTTATTTATTATTTATTATTACTATTATTATATATATATATATATATATATGTATATACATAGATATTTTTGTTTTTTTCTTATTTTTATTATTATTATTATTATTACTATTATTGTTTTTTTTTTAAATATTTTATTTATTATTATTAATTGAAATTATTTTTATCTAATTATTGATATGATTATTGTTAACATTTTAATCGTTATTATTATTATCATTATTTTTCCCATCCACACGTTTTTTCTCCCTCTTTTCAAAATTTTGAATTTCGAGTTCTCTTTAGACTTCGCTTTCGTTCTCATTGGGTTTCGTTTCAAAAGTATAAGTTGTAGATGTTCTTTGATCAGGTCGAGGTACTTCGGTTTTTTTCGTTTTGTTGATCCTGCCTAGAGTCGGTTTTAGAGGTAATGTTTTCTCAATCTTATATTTTTTATCGGCTACGTCAATCATTGACTTTGGGCGAGCTGATGGGACGGAACTTGTTCCATCTATGCGAGTTAGTTTAAAACCGGTCATCTCCATATATATGGGTTGCATTTCCGGTTGCTCGACGCGTTTCGGCATAAAGTGCGGAAAACGGGGGCTTTTATCATATGGTTCGTCTATATTTTTGCGAGGGGTGTTTTCAATCCGAAATATTTGGGGGCCTTGATAAGTTGCCGAAATTTCTCGAATATTCGCGGGTTTAAAGGTTTCAGTGTTTGGTGGTTGAAAGGTTTGTGAGTTCTGTGAGAGTCCTGCCGTACTCTTGAGAAAATTATTCCCTCTTTGGAGTGTTGGGGTAAATTGGTCCGAATTTTCAGTGTTTCTCGGCATGAAATACGGTTGTTGGGGTTCTTGATGATTTTAGGAAACGTTCCGTTGATTTGCGGGAGACTCATGATCATTCTCTAATGGCCCTGTAAAAGTGTATGGGGGAAAAGCTAATTTTTCCCAGTCATCTTGTTGTATTTCTACATAAGTCGGAGGTTTAGGGGATTCTGGTCTGTCGTTTTCATTTGGTTTTTGTTTGGTTTTTTCGTCAGTGCTTAATCCTGGGGATCGTTTGCTTAGATGCAATAAAAGATGAGTTACAGAGTCCCAAATAGCACCGATTAGATATACTGACTAACCATACACAGTGTGCAAAGCGTAACAATGAAATGCGGTATCCATTATCATTTTTATCAATCTGCACACGATTAATATCCCGATAAAACCGGCGCTTATGTGACTAAATTTCATGAAATTTCCCCAAGTTTTATCCCAACTAGATTCTAATAGTTTATCAAAGGCTTCTTCATCGAATAAGTTAGAAATCACTCCGCCTTGCGCAATAGTGGGTGCTCCGGATATTCCTCGGGCTATAGAGTTCAGAATAGCAGATTTCTCGGCAGGGAACATGATGCGATCTCGTAATTCGTTTAACTCTCTCTGTGAATAAATTCCACTGGTTGCTAAAGAATGTATATTTGCATAATTCCAGGTTGCTTTTGTCGTGGGAAAAATTACCGTGGGGGCCAATACGTTGTATGGTCGGGGTCCTAAACTGTACCATTCTCCGTCTACTTTGTACATCGGCGGGGTGAGATGGTTGCATGTTACTTGGGTGCCTGTTTTTATCAATATGTGTGTATGTGGGGTTAAGTGGAAAGAAACATTTCCCCTGGCTACAGGCATCTCGTTGTAGCATTCTTCCGTGTCTCGTATCTTAACATCCACGGGTATGCATTTAACAATATGTACTACTTCTCCGGACATTACTCCCATATAACCGGGTTCTTTCATTAGGTTGTATGCAAATTCATCCGGGGTGTGTCTAGCATGTGCGATGTTATTTAATAACATTTGGCGTTCCAGGCATAGAGTCCCAAAACGTATTCCCGCCGTCGATATCTATGCAGCGGGTTGCTGATAATTCGCATGTTGTCCCTGATCTTAAGTGTATTCTATTTGTTTCAGTGTTGACTTGTGCAATGTAGTCTTGCAGGGTTATTTTCACGGTTCCTTGTACCAAAACATCACTCCATGCGCCGTATGGGTCTGCATATGATGTTCCTGTACACCCCCCCGTTACCGTCTACTGTCCCAGCGACAAGCACTGGGCTGTTCGTTGTTGTATTTCCTACAAGACCATGAATTTCCGTTTTTCCAATTTTAGCGCTTCCCTTGTGCATATCCATACATGCATCACGGGTAACGTCTTGCACATAATCATACTGTCCGTTTGATACCTCGGAAGAATGTGACAACATTCCACACCTTGTTATAAAACGAAAAATTTGGACCTTGCATTGAGTTACTTTAATTGAGGAAAATTGATTTACTTGGATTAATTGAATGTAAAACTTCGTGACATTTAATCCAGCTGAGGCATGTCGCACTCTCCCACTTCCAGCAAGGAAAGAGTGGTGATGTTAGTGGTCACCCCTCCACAGTCAAATCCGATCAATCCCATGCAGATGTTCGATTTCGATAGTAGATACAGGAGGATCAATGAGAATCGATACCCCATACGCCTGTAGATTTACCCGTTTATGATACTTTATAATACTTCTACATGCATACACATACATACATATACATATATATATCCACATGTATATACGTACACATACACACACACTCATAAACGTTTCTAAAAATTTAAAGCGAGAAAAAGAAAAGTGGGATCAGACAGGATATATTGTCTGTGGAACGCAACAAACCTCCACACAACAACAAAAAATCAGCCGTTTATGGCTGTGAGGGTGCGTTCGTATACTATATGCCGGAGCGAACTGGGCGAGCGGTGTGTGTGTGTGCGTGTGCATTCGTGGGTCGTATGACTCCAACGATTCCGAGTTCGGTGAGTTTCCTCCCCCTTTAATTCAATTGTTTTTTTCTTTGTCTGTTTTATTTTATTCTCTTTTGGATTTTAATGTGTATTTTTTTTTGGGTTTTTTTTCAGATGAAATGGATTTCTCAGGGATCCATTATCGGAATGTCGAGTGGGCCTCTGAGGATCCACGGATCAAGGAGCCCGTCGGGGGCGATGATTCGCCTGCGGCTGGAGTCAGGGCTCGGAGGATCCTCCGGGCCCGTGACAGGAGGGCAGCTTTCACCTCGTCATAAGGGACGACTGATGAGCGCGCCACCACCCCTACTGCTCCCCCGCCGTCACCTCCGTCCCACGTCAATGAGGCGAGTGCCGACGACGACGGAGATGACGACGAAGATTTCGTCGTTGTTGAGAAAGTCGAGGAGCCCAGCAAGGGCACCCCGTATAGCCGGTCCCCTCACCCTTGGGCAGGCGTCGAATGTTGGGACGACGAGTGTGATTGCATGGAGTAATTTTCAAAATATTTAGTGTATTTTTTTCAAATTCTGTATTAAGGGTCAGAGTTTTGGTGAGGGGAGAGGTCATCCTTTCCCCCGAATAAATGAATTTTGTTCAAAATTCTTCTCTTTTTAGAGATTCACCTTTTTCTCTTTCCTGCTTCGTGCCCATAAGAGAAAAAAGGGAAGGATGGAGCTTTTCCTCAAAAGCTCTCTTCTTCCGTATGTTTTTCCCACGTTTCGTTGTTGTTGTTCTTGATCGTTTCCTTCATCGTTTTCGTTTTTTGGTTTTGTCAATCTTTATCATCTCTTTGTCGAGTTTTCGTCATCGATTTTGCTGCTTTTCCGTACTGTTTCGTTGAATATTGTCATCGGTTTCTGTTGTTTTCTTTCTCCCTTGAAGAGGGGCTGCAGAATGGCAGTGTTGTGGGAGGTAAGAGAGAGAGAGAAAGGGAGGGGTGAAAGAAACTCCTAATTAATATTTGCAGGATTTCCTTCGAAGGGTATAATACCCGACCAAAGGAAAATGTATGTTTTCCTTTTCCTCTCCTTTTTTTTTGTTTAATGAGTTTTTTCCTTAAATTTATTTTTTTTCTTGAAAAAAAAGGTTTAAATGGAATAAAATTCATCTTAATTTCTGGTCCTCAATTTGAATTTTTATCTATTTCTTTATATATATATATATATATATATAAATATATATATATATATATATGTATTTTTTCCTATTTTATTTTATTTTTATTTATTTATTTTTTTATTATATATATATTTTATTTTATTTGATTAATTTTTTTTTTCATTTCTTTCTAAGGAAAAAAAACGATTTAAATGCAATAATATTTTTCCTAATTTCTGGATCGTTTTTCCTCACTTGTATTTTTATTTCTTTACTTGCAAGAAGCATTGGCGGAGAGAGGGGGGGGGGAATTTTCCACCCTGCTTTCACTGTTTAGGTTATATTTTTGCTTTATACTTCGGTTGAATGATTCGATAATTGAGATTGTGTTCCTGCCGATCTTTGCTCTCGAGCGTGGTCCGCATTTTCGAATCCCCATGTCCATTTTATTTCTCCCAATGAGTATGATTCCTCGTCCTTTCCCTCATGGTTTTTTACTCTTGTCATTCCCAAATCGTTGTGAAAGGCATTCATTACTTTATTAACTAGGTCGAGTATTCCAACTAATTCCTCTGTTTGTGGCTGATCGTGTGTTTCATCTAAATTTGTTTCACAATAAGTTTGGTGTGGAGTAGGGGGACGACATGCTTCCTCGTAAATATTTTTCCGGACTTCTTGTGTTTTAACCTTGGTGTGCTTGGTTTTCTTCTGGTCATAATAGATAGGGTTTTTTTCTGTTGGCCTCTTACATGCGAATCTGGTTTTTTTGTCTGCATCCCACGTTTCCTCTTCCTCATTGTTGTTGCAGTCAAAATCTCCGAACCCTTTGGTTTCCTGAAGTCTTACTACTTGACCTATGGGGATGAGATCGTTTCCATTCCAGATGTATTCCACTCTTCCTAGTGTAATGTCCTCTCCTAAATTTTCAGCGATCTTGATGCACCAGTTTTTTAGTGCCCTGGGTGTCAAACGTCTCCACTCGGGAGGCACGTATATTGCTCCTTTGCTTTTTTCCGGGAGCATGATCTTCCAATAGCAATATATGTATTCCATCCCCATCATTATATAGGGAGGGAGGATACGGTTGATTCTGATGGACAAGTCCTCCCCGTTGGAGAATATGATCCTAGGGTTGTTGAAATATGGGACCTCTTCTGAAATGTCGGGTATTCCGTTCCTTCCCGGGATGGGGATTAAATCGTATTTTTGCCTGTATGGTACTATTGCTTCGCGTGTCCAATGATATTTCATCCCTCCTAGTGTTATATCTTCGTATGGGTCGTCGCGCATCCTTCTGGTCCATTCTTCCAGACAGTAATGTTTAAATGCTTTCCACTCAGGCGGGACATATAGTTCAATCCTTGAATTAGAAATCTCCAAGTGCAAAGCTTGTTTTCAAATGGAAGATTAATTCGTGGCATCCTGGTGCAAATTTTGTTGGTAGTACTCTGTTTATTGTGATTGGCAGTATCTCGGGCACGGGGTGTCGGAATTGCCCTTGCCTCTTCTTGGACGATCTTCTTGGACAAGGCTCCGTTTTCATGGCGAGGAATTAAAATAGTGGTTGATAATGCTTGATCATGATTTGGTTGTAGTAAGGTACTCGTATCGTTTAGTTTGCTTAAATATCATTCTGGCAACTTTTTTTGTTTGCTTATGGTTTTTGTTGAATTCTTCTTGTGTTTCTTCGAGTTGAAGATCAGGATGGTAGGAGAGAGAGAAGGTAGAGTTCCTGTAGCTTGGTGTTGGTCCCCTGTTTTCCCTCTCTCTTTCCTTCATTCACGGTGGAACCTTGCGACCAGGGACACAGGGCGAGCGAGGAGGCAGAGAAGGTCGGGACTGAGTCTTTCCCAAGACGTCTTCTGTCTCCTGTTTCCTCACCCTGCCCTTTAATGGTACTCTTGGCTTTTTATGGTTTGAATCGAACCGCTGACGCCCTGTCCGCAGATAGGACAATAACGAGTTTCTTCGCTGGATGTGATACAGGTGATGGAATGTCCACAGGGTAGGAAAGCCCTTTCTGTAATTTTTGTACGGCACAGCTGACACGTGCTGCTGGGTACGATTGCTCGGGGTTTTGTCGGTCCATTAACCGGATTCGGTGAGGGCCGTTCGTGGATACACTTTGTGTATTTGGCTCCTTTTTTCGTCAACGAAAAATGACATTTCGGCGCCCGTTTGGCATGTTGCACCCATGGCTCTTGTCCTTCCTCCCAATCTTCGATTTCTGTACCACAATGGAAGCATGTTACGTGGCTACGTCGCCCGGTGTGAAAAAATCTTGCTTCAGCGAGTTTTTCTTTTTTTATAATTGAATCTTTAGACCATGCCGCGAATGTTACTAACCTTTTACCTAGGCTTTTGAGTTTGGAGTGGCGAGGAATTTCACGAGGGGGTGGCCGGGTTCGCGATTCTTGGCCCATCCCTGGATGTGCTAATGGTCTTAGTATTCGTGCGAGGCTATACTCGAGTTTTTCGAACCCACAGACCTCTTATTTTCCGCTCCCTTACTTTTTTACTAAAAATTTTTCTTTTACCGTGCTTATTCATACTCCCTTTCCTTCTGCATTTGTGTGGGAGATTTTCCAACTCTTTTTTTTATTCCTGGTCCATTCTTTCTGCTGCGGCGATGTCCTATTTCGAGATTGTTTTCAGACTTCGTACTACTTCTCCCATTTCTTCCGTTGGTTGCGTTGATTCAAATTCCATACTCCATTTCTTGATCACTGCCTCTATCAAGTCTGCCATCTTTAGGTCTAGGCTTGTGGCTATTTCAACGACAGCTTCTTCGATTTTGATATTGCTTTCTTCGTCCTTGGTTACCACGGCGGAAAATGTAGTCTGTTGCTCTCTTGACTGGCTCGATCCGTTGGTTCGGTTTAGCTCAGTGGTATTAACGACATCGTCGCCTTGTTCTATGTTTCCCAGTTCGATTCCTCCTTCCTCTGTTTGACTAGATTTATACTCTCTGTTTTGCAAAGGTTGATTACGGACTAATGAGAGACTTAAAAGCAAATCTGTTTCTTCTTCCAGCGTTGTTGACTCGCCTGTATGGTCCTCTCGCGATATTTCGTTTGGATTTGAAATAAGTGTTTCTTGGAGGTCGAGAGGTTCGACTTGAACGTCCCGGTATCGACCATGTCTCATGAATTCAATTCAATGGGAATATTATTCAACGGGAGCGAAAACACAATCGGTGTGTTATTTGTACCATAGTCCACCAAATCCGATTAATCCGTAGTGATGCGTTGCCAAACGTTCGGCCCATTCTTTTAAGATGATCTCTTCAAGCTTCCGCCATTCTGGTGGGACCCAAGCTGTACGTTGTATGTCGGAATCGGTGGTTTTGGTAATTTTATCGACCAATAACACACCGCCTTTCCTAACCCCATTGGGGCCCGGTGGGATTTCGATTTAGTGCTATTCGTAGATATTCCCCGTTTGATTTCCTTTGTCGAGGAGTGTTCCAATATGGCAATGGTTCTTCTAATTCGGGCTATCCATCCCTCCCGTGTATTGATGGATGTAATATGTCAAACGGTGTCATTTCTCTTCCACAACTGCATTGGGACATGTTGACCTCATCTTGAAGGTTATTATGCGGATATGCCCTAGTTTACCTTGGGGATACAAGAAATCGTTAATTATGCTTTATATTTTATTTATGACTTAACTTATTGGTTATTTTGTAAGTTTTTTCTTATTATTATTTTGCTTAATACTCTTATCTCTACCCCTTTCCCTTTATATTCCACGTATTAAAAATTTATTTTTTTATCTTTGATATTCGTGCGTTTTTTCAAAAGAGAGGAAGAGAATATTTTCCAGCTTCTTATTCCCAATTACTTAAAGATCCTTTTCGTTTGGACTTTCCGTGACTGACCTTTCCGATGTCGTTGCGGGTGTCCTTTCTATTTGACTTGACTCTAGTCTGAAATCTCGTGAAGCTGGTGATTCGTTGTTTTGGGAGCTATGAAAAATTTCCCCGTTCCTCAAGATATTTTTATTGAGTTTTCTCCATGATTTTAACGAATGGGTGGAAATAATTCTAGGAGCGTGTACTTGTTTATTAATGGAGCCATAGGTACGCCATTTTCCATCTGTTCTGAACATCGGGGGGTGTCGTGCATTGCAATAAATTGCCCATGCACTTTCTGTTAAAATGTGTGTACGAGCTTTTAGGAAAAGCTTTTGATTTCTAGCAGTTACGGGAAGTTCATTGTAACATAGGTTCGTATAACGGACTTCTGCTTTTACGGGTTCACATTTTAAAACATGTATTACTTCGCCTGCTGTTATGCCAGTGTGACCTTCACCCATAATTGTGTAGGCAAATTCGTCAGGGTCGTTTCTTGCAATGGTTGGGATGTTTAATAACATTCGCTTTTCTAAATTACATTGTTCCTTTAGGATTTCTGTGTAAACTTTCTTTAGCTGGAATTTCGTTAGTTTGTTTTGGTAAATAAATCGAGAATTCACATGTTAGAATAAGGCTGCTATAGAATTGGGTTGGGTGTTGTTTTTACTGAACCAAAGAGTTTCTGAGCTTTCCATGATGAGAATTTCAGGATGCTCGGTTTGGAAAAACATATATCCGCATTTTTCTACTCGATTTTCCGTAGAGAGCGCGAAAGTCATATCTCCCCTTGTTACCATGTATGCCTGGCGAGATACATCGTCTTCCGTACTGGATATTCTCTCTGCTTCACCTGCGTATAAAATTCCAACAGACCCCTTCTCACATGTGCCCTCAACTCTGGGGGGCCAATAACTATATTCCCCGTTTACGTCTTCGTATTGCCCTGTGGCTAATTCGCGGGTTACTCCTGTCCGTAAAAGTATTTCTTTTGTTTCTATGTTTAGTGGGGAAAGGTATTCTCGTAATGTAATTTTTGCGGTTCCTTGCACTACGGCCTTTTCCCATGATCCGTGAAGATCAGAGTAAGAGGTTCCGTTGCAGGTTCCATCGATTTCAATTGATCTGGCCATGCTTATTGGTTGGTTAATGGTTTCATTTATAATTAACCCGTGGATTTCTGTGTCTCCTATTTTTATTCTTCTATGGGATTGCATGTCGAAACATGCATCCCTTGATATATTTGGTGAAAATTGATATCGTCCATTGGGCGTATCCATAGTGTGGGAGAACATACCGCAAATTTTTATCACGCGCAATATTTCAACGTGACATTGTATTGTATTTTGACGTGAGAAAATTGATTAATTTCGACTACCTGTATGTAAGTTTGTGTGATATTGACCTTTAGTTGAGGCATTTCGTACGTTCCCGCCTCCAAAAGCAATAAGCTCATGACGTTTTCAGCTTTTTGGCAGTCGAATCCGATTAGACCCTTTCCAGCGTGTATATCCAGGATGAACCATAGAACACCATAAGTAGAGCGTTTCGGCGCTTTATTTTCAGGAAATCTGCCATATCGAAACTAAGAAGAGTTTAGTGAGGATGGTGTTTTGAATTTTTTTTTCTTATAATTATTATTTTAATCTTACTAATCGTTATTCTTCTAATGTTCTACTCCTCTTAAAAGGAGTGTACCTATATATATATATGTAGATGTAGATTTATTTATTATTTATTATTACTATTATTATATATATATATATATATATGTATATACATAGATATTTTTGTTTTTTTCTTATTTTTATTATTATTATTATTATTACTATTATTGTTTTTTTTTTAAATATTTTATTTATTATTATTAATTGAAATTATTTTTATCTAATTATTGATATGATTATTGTTAACATTTTAATCGTTATTATTATTATCATTATTTTTCCCATCCACACGTTTTTTCTCCCTCTTTTCAAAATTTTGAATTTCGAGTTCTCTTTAGACTTCGCTTTCGTTCTCATTGGGTTTCGTTTCAAAAGTATAAGTTGTAGATGTTCTTTGATCAGGTCGAGGTACTTCGGTTTTTTTCGTTTTGTTGATCCTGCCTAGAGTCGGTTTTAGAGGTAATGTTTTCTCAATCTTATATTTTTTATCGGCTACGTCAATCATTGACTTTGGGCGAGCTGATGGGACGGAACTTGTTCCATCTATGCGAGTTAGTTTAAAACCGGTCATCTCCATATATATGGGTTGCATTTCCGGTTGCTCGACGCGTTTCGGCATAAAGTGCGGAAAACGGGGGCTTTTATCATATGGTTCGTCTATATTTTTGCGAGGGGTGTTTTCAATCCGAAATATTTGGGGGCCTTGATAAGTTGCCGAAATTTCTCGAATATTCGCGGGTTTAAAGGTTTCAGTGTTTGGTGGTTGAAAGGTTTGTGAGTTCTGTGAGAGTCCTGCCGTACTCTTGAGAAAATTATTCCCTCTTTGGAGTGTTGGGGTAAATTGGTCCGAATTTTCAGTGTTTCTCGGCATGAAATACGGTTGTTGGGGTTCTTGATGATTTTAGGAAACGTTCCGTTGATTTGCGGGAGACTCATGATCATTCTCTAATGGCCCTGTAAAAGTGTATGGGGGAAAAGCTAATTTTTCCCAGTCATCTTGTTGTATTTCTACATAAGTCGGAGGTTTAGGGGATTCTGGTCTGTCGTTTTCATTTGGTTTTTGTTTGGTTTTTTCGTCAGTGCTTAATCCTGGGGATCGTTTGCTTAGATGCAATAAAAGATGAGTTACAGAGTCCCAAATAGCACCGATTAGATATACTGACTAACCATACACAGTGTGCAAAGCGTAACAATGAAATGCGGTATCCATTATCATTTTTATCAATCTGCACACGATTAATATCCCGATAAAACCGGCGCTTATGTGACTAAATTTCATGAAATTTCCCCAAGTTTTATCCCAACTAGATTCTAATAGTTTATCAAAGGCTTCTTCATCGAATAAGTTAGAAATCACTCCGCCTTGCGCAATAGTGGGTGCTCCGGATATTCCTCGGGCTATAGAGTTCAGAATAGCAGATTTCTCGGCAGGGAACATGATGCGATCTCGTAATTCGTTTAACTCTCTCTGTGAATAAATTCCACTGGTTGCTAAAGAATGTATATTTGCATAATTCCAGGTTGCTTTTGTCGTGGGAAAAATTACCGTGGGGGCCAATACGTTGTATGGTCGGGGTCCTAAACTGTACCATTCTCCGTCTACTTTGTACATCGGCGGGGTGAGATGGTTGCATGTTACTTGGGTGCCTGTTTTTATCAATATGTGTGTATGTGGGGTTAAGTGGAAAGAAACATTTCCCCTGGCTACAGGCATCTCGTTGTAGCATTCTTCCGTGTCTCGTATCTTAACATCCACGGGTATGCATTTAACAATATGTACTACTTCTCCGGACATTACTCCCATATAACCGGGTTCTTTCATTAGGTTGTATGCAAATTCATCCGGGGTGTGTCTAGCATGTGCGATGTTATTTAATAACATTTGGCGTTCCAGGCATAGAGTCCCAAAACGTATTCCCGCCGTCGATATCTATGCAGCGGGTTGCTGATAATTCGCATGTTGTCCCTGATCTTAAGTGTATTCTATTTGTTTCAGTGTTGACTTGTGCAATGTAGTCTTGCAGGGTTATTTTCACGGTTCCTTGTACCAAAACATCACTCCATGCGCCGTATGGGTCTGCATATGATGTTCCTGTACACCCCCCCGTTACCGTCTACTGTCCCAGCGACAAGCACTGGGCTGTTCGTTGTTGTATTTCCTACAAGACCATGAATTTCCGTTTTTCCAATTTTAGCGCTTCCCTTGTGCATATCCATACATGCATCACGGGTAACGTCTTGCACATAATCATACTGTCCGTTTGATACCTCGGAAGAATGTGACAACATTCCACACCTTGTTATAAAACGAAAAATTTGGACCTTGCATTGAGTTACTTTAATTGAGGAAAATTGATTTACTTGGATTAATTGAATGTAAAACTTCGTGACATTTAATCCAGCTGAGGCATGTCGCACTCTCCCACTTCCAGCAAGGAAAGAGTGGTGATGTTAGTGGTCACCCCTCCACAGTCAAATCCGATCAATCCCATGCAGATGTTCGATTTCGATAGTAGATACAGGAGGATCAATGAGAATCGATACCCCATACGCCTGTAGATTTACCCGTTTATGATACTTTATAATACTTCTACATGCATACACATACATACATATACATATATATATCCACATGTATATACGTACACATACACACACACTCATAAACGTTTCTAAAAATTTAAAGCGAGAAAAAGAAAAGTGGGATCAGACAGGATATATTGTCTGTGGAACGCAACAAACCTCCACACAACAACAAAAAATCAGCCGTTTATGGCTGTGAGGGTGCGTTCGTATACTATATGCCGGAGCGAACTGGGCGAGCGGTGTGTGTGTGTGCGTGTGCATTCGTGGGTCGTATGACTCCAACGATTCCGAGTTCGGTGAGTTTCCTCCCCCTTTAATTCAATTGTTTTTTCTTTGTCTGTTTTATTTTATTCTCTTTTGGATTTTAATGTGTATTTTTTTTTGGGTTTTTTTCAGATGAAATGGATTTCTCAGGGATCCATTATCGGAATGTCGAGTGGGCCTCTGAGGATCCACGGATCAAGGAGCCCGTCGGGGGCGATGATTCGCCTGCGGCTGGAGTCAGGGCTCGGAGGATCCTCCGGGCCCGTGACAGGAGGGCAGCTTTCACCTCGTCATAAGGGACGACTGATGAGCGCGCCACCACCCCTACTGCTCCCCCGCCGTCACCTCCGTCCCACGTCAATGAGGCGAGTGCCGACGACGACGGAGATGACGACGAAGATTTCGTCGTTGTTGAGAAAGTCGAGGAGCCCAGCAAGGGCACCCCGTATAGCCGGTCCCCTCACCCTTGGGCAGGCGTCGAATGTTGGGACGACGAGTGTGATTGCATGGAGTAATTTTCAAAATATTTAGTGTATTTTTTTCAAATTCTGTATTAAGGGTCAGAGTTTTGGTGAGGGGAGAGGTCATCCTTTCCCCCAAATAAATGAATTTTGTTCAAAATTCTTCTCTTTTTAGAGATTCACCTTTTTCTCTTTCCTGCTTCGTGCCCATAAGAGAAAAAAGGGAAGGATGGAGCTTTTCCTCAAAAGCTCTCTTCTTCCGTATGTTTTTCCCACGTTTCGTTGTTGTTGTTCTTGATCGTTTCCTTCATCGTTTTCGTTTTTTGGTTTTGTCAATCTTTATCATCTCTTTGTCGAGTTTTCGTCATCGATTTTGCTGCTTTTCCGTACTGTTTCGTTGAATATTGTCATCGGTTTCTGTTGTTTTCTTTCTCCCTTGAAGAGGGGCTGCGGAATGGCAGTGTTGTGGGAGGTAAGAGAGAGAGAGAAAGGGAGGGGTGAAAGAAACTCCTAATTAATATTTGCAGGATTTCCTTCGAAGGGTATAATACCCGACCAAAGGAAAATGTATGTTTTCCTTTTCCTCTCCTTTTTTTTTGTTTAATGAGTTTTTTCCTTAAATTTATTTTTTTTCTTGAAAAAAAAGGTTTAAATGGAATAAAATTCATCTTAATTTCTGGTCCTCAATTTGAATTTTTATCTATTTCTTTATATATATATATATATATATAAATATATATATATATATATGTATTTTTTCCTATTTTATTTTATTTTTATTTATTTATTTTTTTATTATATATATATTTTATTTTATTTGATTAATTTTTTTTTTCATTTCTTTCTAAGGAAAAAAAACGATTTAAATGCAATAATATTTTTCCTAATTTCTGGATCGTTTTTCCTCACTTGTATTTTTATTTCTTTACTTGCAAGAAGCATTGGCGGAGAGAGGGGGGGGGGAATTTTCCACCCTGCTTTCACTGTTTAGGTTATATTTTTGCTTTATACTTCGGTTGAATGATTCGATAATTGAGATTATGTTCCTGCCGATCTTTGCTCTCGAGCGTGGTCCGCATTTTCGAATCCCCATGTCCATTTTATTTCTCCCAATGAGTATGATTCCTCGTCCTTTCCCTCATGGTTTTTTACTCTTGTCATTCCCAAATCGTTGTGAAAGGCATTCATTACTTTATTAACTAGGTCGAGTATTCCAACTAATTCCTCTGTTTGTGGCTGATCGTGTGTTTCATCTAAATTTGTTTCACAATAAGTTTGGTGTGGAGTAGGGGGACGACATGCTTCCTCGTAAATATTTTTCCGGACTTCTTGTGTTTTAACCTTGGTGTGCTTGGTTTTCTTCTGGTCATAATAGATAGGGTTTTTTTCTGTTGGCCTCTTACATGCGAATCTGGTTTTTTTGTCTGCATCCCACGTTTCCTCTTCCTCATTGTTGTTGCAGTCAAAATCTCCGAACCCTTTGGTTTCCTGAAGTCTTACTACTTGACCTATGGGGATGAGATCGTTTCCATTCCAGATGTATTCCACTCTTCCTAGTGTAATGTCCTCTCCTAAATTTTCAGCGATCTTGATGCACCAGTTTTTTAGTGCCCTGGGTGTCAAACGTCTCCACTCGGGAGGCACGTATATTGCTCCTTTGCTTTTTTCCGGGAGCATGATCTTCCAATAGCAATATATGTATTCCATCCCCATCATTATATAGGGAGGGAGGATACGGTTGATTCTGATGGACAAGTCCTCCCCGTTGGAGAATATGATCCTAGGGTTGTTGAAATATGGGACCTCTTCTGAAATGTCGGGTATTCCGTTCCTTCCCGGGATGGGGATTAAATCGTATTTTTGCCTGTATGGTACTATTGCTTCGCGTGTCCAATGATATTTCATCCCTCCTAGTGTTATATCTTCGTATGGGTCGTCCCGCATCCTTCTGGTCCATTCTTCCAGACAGTAATGTTTAAATGCTTTCCACTCAGGCGGGACATATAGTTCAATCCTTGAATTAGAAATCTCCAAGTGCAAAGCTTGTTTTCAAATGGAAGATTAATTCGTGGCATCCTGGTGCAAATTTTGTTGGTAGTACTCTGTTTATTGTGATTGGCAGTATCTCGGGCACGGGGTGTCGGAATTGCCCTTGCCTCTTCTTGGACGATCTTCTTGGACAAGGCTCCGTTTTCATGGCGAGGAATTAAAATAGTGGTTGATAATGCTTGATCATGATTTGGTTGTAGTAAAGTACTCGTATCGTTTAGTTTGCTTAAATATCATTCTGGCAACTTTTTTTGTTTGCTTATGGTTTTTGTTGAATTCTTCTTGTGTTTCTTCGAGTTGAAGATCAGGATGGTAGGAGAGAGAGAAGGTAGAGTTCCTGTAGCTTGGTGTTGGTCCCCTGTTTTCCCTCTCTCTTTCCTTCATTCACGGTGGAACCTTGCGACCAGGGACACAGGGCGAGCGAGGAGGCAGAGAAGGTCGGGACTGAGTCTTTCCCAAGACGTCTTCTGTCTCCTGTTTCCTCACCCTGCCCTTTAATGGTACTCTTGGCTTTTTATGGTTTGAATCGAACCGCTGACGCCCTGTCCGCAGATAGGACAATAACGAGTTTCTTCGCTGGATGTGATACAGGTGATGGAATGTCCACAGGGTAGGAAAGCCCTTTCTGTAATTTTTGTACGGCACAGCTGACACGTGCTGCTGGGTACGATTGCTCGGGGTTTTGTCGGTCCATTAACCGGATTCGGTGAGGGCCGTTCGTGGATACACTTTGTGTATTTGGCTCCTTTTTTCGTCAACGAAAAATGACATTTCGGCGCCCGTTTGGCATGTTGCACCCATGGCTCTTGTCCTTCCTCCCAATCTTCGATTTCTGTACCACAATGGAAGCATGTTACGTGGCTACGTCGCCCGGTGTGAAAAAATCTTGCTTCAGCGAGTTTTTCTTTTTTTATAATTGAATCTTTAGACCATGCCGCGAATGTTACTAACCTTTTACCTAGGCTTTTGAGTTTGGGGTGGCGAGGAATTTCACGAGGGGGTGGCTGGGTTCGCGATTCTTGGCCCATCCCTGGATGTGCTAATGGTCTTAGTATTCGTGCGAGGCTATACTCGAGTTTTTCGAACCCACAGACGTCACGCGGTCGAGGTGCTGGAGACGGTATAGAGGTTGGATCAGCCCCTAATGGTATGTTGCCACACGGTTTTTCCGTAAAAAGTGGCATTGGGGTCCCCATCTCTGATGATCGACCATTGGATTATCTCCTTTTATCCATTGGTGTAATTCTAATCCACATTCGAAACAACGAACTAGGTCTCTTGTGCCCGTATAATAAAATCCCGCTTTGGCCATTGCCGCTGAATCCATGAACTCAACTTTCCACTTCGCGAAGCTCGCGCGTCTCATTGCTTCGCTCCGGTAGATGGTATCTCCTTTCATTCTAGTGGGATTTTATTTGTATGAGTTTCTCTTATTTTATTACTATTATTTATTCATTTTGTTTTTGGTTGTTTGTCTCTTTTTATTTGGAGGTAAAAAAAAATTAAAATATATATATAGATATATATATATACATATACATATATACTCTCCCTCTTTGACGTGAAGAATCTAAATATTCTTCCTGCAAGGACAATTTCAATCAGGCCATCATTTGAGGAGGAAGGTAAGCTTATTATGTCGTCAAGGCTCTCCTCTCCCATTCCTCCTCTTTTTCCGAAGAGGGTGTAGGGAGGGAGGAATTTTTCGTGAGTAGTTACATATCGATTTCGTCATAGCCGCAAGAATGGTTCCCTTTATCCTTTGGGATTTGGACGGAGAGCTCGATGGCCTCTTTACATATGGGGCAACGGTAAATGACGTTGGTACAAGAGGCGCAAGTGAGAGAGTGACCACACGGTTGAAAATATCTCTCCACCGGATTAAAACGGCATATTTGGCACACGCCAGTGGGGATTACTTGTTGGGGAATCTGTCTTATGACGTTAGCCTTTTCGAGTTGCAACCAATGAACGTGATATTCTATTATCGTGCTTGGGTCAAGCGTGTCGTATAAGAATTCGCATCTCGGGGACCACAGAATATGTTGGGCGCATGCGTTTTCTCCTTCTTCCCAATTTTCCAGCCCTCCCCCGCACTGATGACATATCATTTCGTCATTCTTACCGTTATAGAAAAACCCTGCCTTAGCCAAATATTCTGACTTTATTATTGGTTCTTTTGGCCAATTTTGTGTTTTAAAAGTTTCACATCTCTTCTTATAATCTTGATACTTGGGGTATTCGGGGATCCAAGCGAATTGCACAGGAATCGATGTTGCCTTTGACACTATCTTTTCGGATGGTGGTATTTTCAATAGATATATTTTCCTGGTATTGCTCGTCTGTATTCAGGCTTGTACATCCCACAGACGTCTCCTTTTTTATTCTCTGGCAACGGTATATCCTTGGGTTCCACACCCAATGGCACGTAACCACAGGGTAAATTTTATATAAAATTACAAGTTCCACTCCATCTCCGGTGTTCATCCAGAGGTCGGTCTCCTTCTTTCCATTTGCCTATGACGATGTCGCATGAGAAACACTTGACCAGATCTTCCTTTTGGAGATAATAGAGTCCTGCGGCAGCCAATTCTCGCGGATTCGCGAAAATGCTTTCCCAGTGCTTAAAGCTTGCTAGTCTCACTTCCTCACTACGCCGGCCTATCTCGTGTTCCGACATCCTGTTCAAAGTCCATCAAGTTTAAATAAAGAAAAGGTTCCCTTTGTCTTGGGATATGTAATTGTAGGTACATTCCGGCGGTTTTTTATTATTTTTATTATTATTGTGTTCTCTTTTTTTTTATATATTGGAAAAAAAAAAGAAATTGAATTTTCAGTTAGTCGACATTATTTATTTTTGCTGGTGATTCTTGAGTTCACCGTATCGAGAGAAATGGAATGGGAAAAGGGAAAGAAAAGGGAAAGGGATAAAAAAAGGGGGGGAATGTAAGAACGTCGAGGGGCGGGTACAGTCGCGCGTTTTTTTTTAATTCTTTTCCTGGAGTTACGGGGATGTGCGATTTTCGTAATCGATTAGGGTGTACAACGTTAGTGTTTTTCTTAATTCTTATTCTGACGTTACCATTGGCTAATATTTCTATTACTCCGTGAGGTCCAGTATAATGATCCGCCGATTTTCCGGGTGTTGGTCCCTTAAGCAAAAATACGGGTTCACCGACTTTGAATTGGACTGGATTAATTTTTTTATCATGGATAAGTTTTGCTTTTTCTTTGGCTTCGATCAAGTTATCGCGGCCATTTTGTTGAATTTCGTGAATTTGGGTGATAAGTGTTATTAAATAACCATCGTACGTGGATATCTTGTCCGTGTCACCGATGGGTAGGTTGGAGGGGGTTCTAGCTATTTTTTCGAACACCATCTCATAAGGGGTGTGTTTGGTTCCCTCGTGCACGTTTGTATTGTAATTGAATATAGCTAATTCAATCCATTCATCCCAATCGTGTTCTTTACAGGTATAGTGTTTCAAATATTCACCAAGGGCGTGATGGGATCTCTCCAATGAACCATTAGATTGCGGATGTAATGCTGTGGTTCTTAATTTGCGAATTTTGAATAATTTTGCGATTTGTCTAAAGAAGTCGCTCAAGAAATGGCTGCCTTGATCAGTCAGAACGGTGTTACGTCCCAACCGGCGAGTTTCCCATCTCGGTCAAGAAGGGGCAAACCCTTCCTTTACACGTTTTTCGGAAGAAACTGCGTTATGTTGGACAGGTGGCCTTTTCGAGCCTAACCTCGCGGAAGTTTGCTCAGGACGGCCCTGAGAGTGTATTTTATTGAGCTCGGTGTCTTAAATAACGGATTGTAACTGAGGCGTTAGAATATTGCGATTTGCAAACTAGGAGATTTGATGCAAATGAAATGGAACAACATAAAGAAAATAACATATAGTCGAAAATTATAAATATCGCGAATGAACGGAGTCACGACTAAACCACTGTCGCAATTCCTTTCGATTGGACAGGGTAATTTATTTCAGCCGGGGAGAATTTAATACGCGAAACGATTTTAATGGGGGTAAATTTTTCCTGATTTTTGAGATAGATTAAACACGTTAATACGACCAGGAGGACCAAACTAAAAATCATAAATAGAGCCGCGATTCGAAGTTCAATTACTGGATGCATAATGGAGAGGTTTTTCTCTTTTTATAACAGAACCATTTTTTTCGGACAAGAATTATCTGTCCGGAAATAATCAAAAACTGATCACCGGCAAAGATTTACCTTTCTCCACACGTCCAAAATTATTGAGAAGAGCCAAAAATATTCATTTAAAATTATTTGAAGTGGAATATATCGTTTAGAATTTACTCGGAGTGGAAAATCATTTTTCTGTTTAAAATTTCTCAGACCGGAAAATTATTTTTCAATTGAAATTTACTTGAACCGGAAAATTACTTTTCACTTGAAATTTACTCGAACCGGAAAATTACTTTTCACTTGAAATTTACTTGAACCGGAAAATTATTTTTCTGCAGCCAGCCAAAACCATCCACAAGTAGAAAATTATCTTCCCGCAGATAATCATCTTTGAGGAAATAAATAAGGGATGTTTAAAGGTGGTTTTTGGATTGAGAGGTGTGAGTGTTGCTCTGAGAGGTTTCACGTCAGCAGCCGTTGGCCGGTATGTTAGCCTGTACCAACAACTGTGCGTTCCGGGTCTCAAAGCTTGTGTGTAATCCTAGGGAATCACCTTCGTGGTTAGTCACTGACTGACAAGGTTGCCTGGGTCAGCCGATCTAACCTGTCAGAACCTTCGGATTTGTTCGTGTGTGGTTCTTGTGTAACTCTAGGGGCCTTTTGATATCAGCTATTGGCCGGTATGTGAGCCTGTACCAACAACTGATTCACCAAGGGGCCTAGCGTTTGTGAATGTATCAGGAATTCTAATGATGGAAGGAAATGGGGTAGAAATTTAGGACTAATCGAGGGTAAAAGTTTCGATATCGGTTGGTTGCGAGGCTCCGGAATACAATAACTTTCCGGAAACGGGATCGTAATGATAATCCGTATCGGAAGCGCAGTCAGTAATGATAATATCTGGACGTTTTACGGGTTTGGTGTCGTCTTTAAACTCGAGGTGACAGCACTCGGAAATTTCCAGATTTAAATTCCTGCGAAGGATATGTTTCCATTGTTTTATCTGATGACGCAACTTTTTCCGGTTCATCTTCGGTCGAACTTGCTTCTCATTCAGTGGATATTTGACCAATTCCATCGGAGTTTAAATGTAAATTGGAATTCAATTTTGTTACTTGTATTGAGAAATGGCAAAGATTGGCAGAGATGGGAAGATTCAATAACAAAAGAAAATGAACCTAAACGAATTTTGATAAAAAATTAGAATTTAAAATTCCGCGAATCCGGAGGGTGGATTGGGCAACCCACCGAAAAGCCGTCCCCGCGGGATGTCTAGAGAATGTTCTCTCGAATAATAAAATAGAAAAGAAAATTCATGCGAGGTGAATGGTCGTTATACTTACTACTTGGTGTTCTCTTTGAGGGGTGAGAAATGGCAGACGAACTGGTACCAGCCTGACCAAGATGACCTGGGCGCGAACAATGATGATCTTCCAGTCAAAGGAAAACAACCCTTAAATAGATGGGATGGCGCTCAGTAATCGGTGATTCAGCGAAGGCTCGACGGAGCGGAATAAAATCGTTGATCGTGAGAGATGAGGTGTTTTCACGGCACGAATAAATTACCACAGATGTTCAACAAGGAATGATTCTATAAGATGTATTTTCCTATATCTCATCTACAGAATACACGTAGTTCACCGAACTTGAATTGCACAATATTCGTATTTGGTTATAACCGCAGCGAAACGAGATAAAGTTAATATAACGGCGCACACAATGGTTGGTTTAAATCGTGGCAAATAATATTAAAGAATTGCAATTGACATGAAAGAATAGAACGTTCAGTGAAACGCAGCTCACAATATTACTCACAATAATTCAATGAATCTCGGCGCACACAATTGTTCACTTAAATCGTGGCGAATAATATTAAACGTAAACACCAAAAAATTGAAATGATATAATTGAAATTAAATTTTAGCACGGCAATCGAAGATGATACAAGGAAAAGTCTTCGCGGGCAACTCGAATAATTGAAAATAATTAATTCGCGGAGAAGAGTGTCGTAGACGATGTAATGTCGCGAGAACTTCCGAAATCAATGCGGTAATTGTGCCTTGCGACACGCGTTATTATATCCTTGACTGCTTAGTTTTGGGGAAGGGGCAAATTGTCCCTTGACTTCTAAGACGTTCACGCCCTGGTAATCCCCTTCACCTCGCTGGTCATCCTAATTCTTACAATAATTAGACATTATTCAAACTTAATTTCATCCTGAATTCCATTCACTTTTCCATACTTTTATAATCTGAATATTTTATATTAATTCGCGACTTTTAAATTCCAGTCTTTGCGTGAATTTCGTATATACGGGGAGTCGAGGGGTCTCTTTCTTGCATGCTCTTTCTCACTTACTCCCGCCCTCGCTTGGGCTTTCGTTGCGCTTTAGGCCCCACCACGGAGGCCTCAACCATCCCTCTCGCTCTCTTCCACTCTCGCATGCCCACTCGGACTCTCTCACTCATCGATACTCCTGGTTGGCTCAATTTTCGGCTATGACTCTCTCTCTCTTTTCTTCCTATGACAAATTCATATTTCTTTCTCCCTCTTTACTCTACTTCTCTGCATTTCTTCTTTTCTTTTCGACTCCACCCATCGCTTGTTTGCAAGAGAGGGAGAGTCTGTTATTTAATAAATTGTTCTTGTCAATGCCGAAATATTTGATAAGTTTTAGAATTTTGCAATGGCAATCTACACATTTATTTCATTGATTTTAAAATATTTCAATAGATTAAAAAAAAATGTTGAAATTCTGTGAGTTTTAGATATTTCAGTTTTTACAATATTTAATCAAGCAATCTATATGAATTTCATCGTTCGTAACAAATGTTGAATTTTGAACAAAAGGTGTTCGATGATTTTTAAGTTTTATACTGAAATATTTAGAGTTTTTAATAAATGAATAATTTCATTTAATTCTTATTATTCAAATTTTCCTTTACTGATAATTTCGCTTTTCCGCTTTACCTTTTCCTGAAATAAATCATTCATTCATGCATACTCTTACTATAATTACTAACAATTTGCACGCATTTTCTGAGGCGGAATTTCTCTTGAGTTTTCTAATTCTTTCTTTCCCTTGTGCCCATATACGGCGTGTGCCCCCTGCAACGACCCATCGTGCGAGGGAGAAAGAAACAACTCAAGGGGGTAGCGGGCCTCGTGTCGTCCGCGGGACGCAAGGAAATTTCCTCGGACCCTTGAACAAAGACTCTTTTCCCTCTCTCATCGCTGTCTCACTTCTTTCTCGGGTGGTCTGATTTTTCTTTTTGGCTTGACAAATTTATTACCCCCGGATGTTTATTATATTTGATATTTCTTCCTTGCTCGAAAATCTCAAGT
Organism: Alloplasta piceator; assembly: GCA_946863875.1. NCBI lineage: Eukaryota > Metazoa > Arthropoda > Insecta > Hymenoptera > Ichneumonidae > Alloplasta > Alloplasta piceator. Next base: position 24,349,471 of record OX333080.1, read on the forward strand.
ATAACGTTAGAAATAAATAGATATCGGGTTGCACTGAATTGCGCCCTATCTTCAAGCAATTTCCTTTCTTTCTCCACGCTGCCTGACTCATTTTTGAAGAGCCACGTGTGTGCTCTTTTCACGATACAGTGGTGCTCTTTTCTTCCGTCATTTTCTTTTCCTACTTGTCCCTTTTTTTCTTTTCTACCCTAATAAATTATTGCAACGGCCGAACCTTGTCAAAATTTCCAAGCATCGACTTTCGACATTCTCAAGAGGAATTTTCCCTCTGTGTTTTTGCGTTCATTTTTTAAAAATAAATCTATTTCTTATTTCGACGGACCTGACCCGGGCCATAATTCCCATTCTCGAATTTAAAATTGACTTTACTTTACTTTACTGTCCTTTGCTACGAATTTTCAGGATCTCAGGCCTAAAGTGCCAATCAAATGAGAGAAAGAACCACTGGTCATACGCTCGGGTACAATTTCTCGGTGCCTCATTTCATATTCGTATCAGTGTGGCTGCACGCTAGTGTGCGTATGGATTTCTATATTACGCCGGGCTAATATGAGTGCCACGCGCTTTCGAAGATTTTAATGCCCACGTCGCTTCGGCCCACAAAGGCTCTATCGATATTTACGCGGGGTCTTATATCTCTGCCGGATGTTCTTCCGAGCCGGTGATAGAAATTGTTTTATTTACCCTGCAATATAATCTCGCTTGAAAGTCTTTTCTGAGATTCGAGTCGGTGGGTGACTGTACAGGCGTTGACGTTATCGCCATGGCTTGTAATTCGACCCTTAGAGAATGGGTGGGAATATGGCCACACCGAATGAATGGCTCCTCACTTTGACTGTGTTCCCTTCTCATGCTCATTTTTCCTCGAGAATTACCCGATATGGGCAAACCCGTGGACGATGAGAGATCCCGAAAATCGTGGGACGTAACAACGGCTTTCGGCGCCCCAAAATTGCAAATAAATCTTTTCACGAATGCTTCTGCAATTGTTACCGCCGTGGAATTTGGTATGGGAATCGCCATAGAAAATTTAGTCAATTGATCTTGTATGGTGAGAATATATTCATTATTTTTCCGAGTTTTCGCCATAGGACCTACGATATCCATGGCGATTTTATCAAAAGCTGTGGCAGGAGTATCTGTAATCATCATTGGTTGTTTGGTTTTTACTCGGACCAATTTTTTTAATTGGCATTGTAAACAACGTTGTATAAATTGTTGTACATCTGATTTCAGGTTTTTCCAGTAATAATTGTGTCTGATTCTATTAAATGTCTTACTCACTCCTATGTCCGGCTATAGGAGAACTGTGCATTTCCTGGATTATTTCATTCTGCAAATCCGAGGGTGGGTGACGCACAAGCCCATTACAAATGGTTATTTTTAAATCATCTGAGGCTAGTATATTTTCTAATTGAAGTAAAATTTCTTCCCACGGGATGTGGCATATGTATTGTGATTTTGCTATATTAATTGTTCCAAAGTTCAATTTTTCGGTCAAGTTTTTACATGATGTCAATGTTTGTTTAATATTCTCAAGTATTATTGTCGGACTTTCTTTATCATCTTCTGAAATGGGTAACGCAATATAAAATTTCGTTCCCTTTTTCATCGTTTGGGCATGATTTAACTTCAATTTTTTATTCTTTACGAGTGTGCAGGAGATCTCGGGACTGCTTGATGTTTGTGCAGGTTGCGGCATCATGCTGTGAGGAGAGGCCCGCAAGTCGAGTCGGGGGACAAGGGCATTCATCGCTCTCTGTATGCACGGATGCATTTTCATCGAGATCGTCTGGGGTATCCGTGTCGCTCTCAAGGGGTTTTATTCGTTTGCGGCAAAGCCTCTTCTTTTTCCCGGGCGTAGAGCTGATTGGGCCCTCTTCATCGGACTCCCACCTTTCGTGGTTAGAACCATTTTTCCCTTGGCTCAACGATGGGGCAATTTGTTCGATTAGGCTTTCCTTGTTACCGTGGGCTCTTTTACGAGCGTCTGGCTCCGATTTTGTACGATTTTTTTGTATGGCCGGACTGTCTATGACCGCATCCGCGGGACTGTCCACTAGATATTTTTTTCCTGAATCTGCATTTTCTATGCTAGGCGTGGGCGAGCTATTATTGTACATTTTACAGGATGAAAAATGCGAGTTCGTAAGATCGCTCGTGTTTAATGACTCTTGATTATTTTTTGTCCCATCAAGATGACCTCCCACGTGTGATTCTGAATGTGCGTCTCGTTTATTGCTTTTTGTATTTATTTTGTCGGTATTATCCATATGGTTGTTGGTAATAATTTCGTTTGACAGATCTTGTAGCGAGTCTTCTGTAATAGGACTTCTAAGATTGACCTGTTCGGGTTCATCCTCTTGAGGTGTGTATACGAGATTAAAATCTGCCGTATCCTCTTCTGGGAAAACTTTTTGTTCCCTTGTGGAACCGATTTCTATATCATCGATGCTACTTGCTTCAATATTTTCCCCATATTCGCGATACCAGCTGTGTTGTTCTGTATTATTGCGTGGTATTAATTCGTCTAATTCGTCCGCTTCCACATCATCTTCTTCGGATTCTTCTTCTAGCACTGCCAAAATATCTGCCTCAGTTAACGTGTATTTGGGTTTTTTTCTTTTTCTGGTTTCTGAGTTCGCTCTTATTACCATTATCTCGTCGGAAATAATGGAATTTTCCACAGGGTTTCTTGATAACGCGTCGGCGTTAACGTTGGTTTTGCCAGCCTTATACACGACTTCGTATTCATACTCGGCGAGCTTCAACCGCCATCTTAAAACTCTCGCGTTACCGTCCGTGGCTCGTTGAAACCACATGAGGGGCTTATGATCGGTTACTATAGTAAAGCGTCACCCGTACAGATAGGGGCGATAGTGCAGAACGCAATATACTATAGCCAAAGCCTTTTTTTCATATGTGTCGTATTTTTCCTCTGCTTTATTCAAGGCTTTTGAGGCATGAGCACAAGGGTGATCGTGATTAATCACTCCCTGGGATAAAATTCCGCCAATCGCGATGCCTGATGCGTCGGTGGTTAAAATAAAAGGTTTTGAAAAGTCGGGGTATTTAAGTACGGGAGCCGTGCATAATTTGTTTTTTAGTATCTCGAACGATTCTTGTTGTTCTATTTGCCAATTAAATTCTGTCTCTTTCCTGAGTAGTAGGGTCAAAGGTTAAGTAATTTTCGCGTAGCCTTCGATAAATCTCCTGTAATATCCCGTAAATCCCAAAAATTGTCGAACATTCTTGAGATTTTTGGGTCTTGGAAATTCTTTAACGGCTTCTAATTTTTTTGGGTCGGGTTTAACTCCGTCCCTTCCTATTATGTGACCAAGATATGCTACTTCCGGTTTAAGAAATTCACATTTATCAGGTTGTAATTTTAAATTTGCAGCTTCCAAACGCTTTATCAATTCTCTATAGATTTTACTGTGGTCTTCGAGGTCTTTGGCATATATTACTATATCGTCGAGATACACAAAAACGCCTTTTCCTAATATAGCGCCAAGCGTCAGATCCATCGCACGTTGGAAAGTGGGAGGAGCATTGCGTAGCCCGAAAGGCATTCTCACGAATTCAAAATGCCCATGTGGGGTGGTAAATGCAGTTTTATGACGGTCTTCTGGACTGACTTCTATCTGATGAAAACCGGATGCTAAATCGAATACTGAAAAGTATTGTGCACCTCCTAATTGGTCTAATATTTCAATAATATTAGGGATGGGATATGCATCTGCTATTGTTTTCTCATTGAGAGAGCGATAGTCAAATACGACACGCCATCGTTTATTTCCTTTAGAATCAGCTTTTTTAGGCACGACCCAGACAGGACAATTATAAGGGGATACGGATAGTATTATTATGCCGTTAGTCGACATTTCCTCCATTTGTCGACTGATTTCGTCTTTCGTTACCTCGGGCCAACGGTATCCCCTGGTATTAATGGGTAAATCGTCGGTGGTGAGTATCCTATGCTGTAAAACAGTCGTACAGCTGAGCGACTCCCCAGGCAAATGATACAATCCTGTACTTTCCTTCAAAAGGGTTTCGATGCTTTCCTTTTTTACGGGATTTAAACTATCTAATCTTAGGACTTCTTTGATCTTAATAGAGCGTTCCTCAATATGTGAATCTTTGATTAAATGACAATAGCTTTGGCGTGGAAAATTTGGTAAATCCCGCGAAATTTTGTGCGTACTGAGACGTTTTACTAAATCATAATTTAATATCTCGAAAGCTTTTTGTTTGTCGGAAATTATTTTAATAATTGTATTTTTCGGGGAATCTTGGGTGCATGTCTCCTCTAATTATTGTAATTCAAAATTTGCATTTTTAACTGGTGAGGGTTCTGACAAGGTCTTTTCCTCTATTTCATCGGATTCGGATCCAATAATTATTTCTGCCTTCAAATTGACATTCCTAATCCCGTTATTTGCAACCGTTAGGTCTGCAGTACCGTGTGATTGCTCTTCGGGTTCCAAGTAATCAATTTCCTTGGTGAAATCTAATTTTTTCGTTTTTGTATTTTCTTTTGTTTTATTTTCTGATATTTCTCTTGTAGAGCAAAAATCAGGGCTAAATGATGTATCATTCGATACTGGGCAATCCTTTGAAAACGACCCGCAAGGATTGTCCGCATGAAGCGTTACGACTGAATTTAAACAAAGATGATCAGTCCCTGTTTTTATTCCTTCCCACACAGCAAAATTAATCCCGGGACCATCCTGAGACAGTCCCATTCGTGTCCTGCCAAGATAGTACGTCTTATGAATGTCTATGGGAGGTACCAGTAAGACATTGTTCTACCCGGGATTAATAAAGGATGTCTTGAGGATATCGTGTCGCAACCATGATTAGACGATCCCAACGGTCCCTCTTATAGACGTCTATGGGAGGTACTAGTAAGACATTGGTCTACTCGAGATTAATATAAGATATCTCGAGGATATCCTGTTGCAACTGTGATTAGACGATCCCAAAGCACTCTCTTATAGACGTCTGTGGGAGGTACAAGTAAGACATTGGTCTGCTCGATATTAATATGGAACGTCTTAGGGATATCCTGTCGCGACCGTGATTAGATGATCCCAACGCACTTTCTCATAGACGTCTGCGGGAGGTACTAGAAAGACATTGGTCTGCTCGATATAATATAGGACGCCTTGAGGATATCCTGTCGCGACCGTGATGAGACGATCCCAAAGCACTCTCTTATAGACGTCTCTGGGAGATCCTAGTAAGACATTGGTCTGCGCGATATTAATATAGGACGTCTTGAGGATATCCTGTCGCGACCGTGATGAGACGATCCCAAAGCACTCTCTTATGGACGTCTCTGGGAGATCCTAGTAAGATATTGGTCTGCTCGATATTAATATAGGACGTCTTGAGAATATCCTGTCGCGACCGTGATTGGACGATCCCAACGCACTCTCTTATAGACGTCTATGGGAGATATTAGTAATACATTGGTCTTCCCGAGATTAATATAGGATGTCCTGAGGATATCCTGTCGTGACCGTGATAAGACGATCCTAACGCACTCTCTTATAGACGTCTGTGGGAGGTACTAGTAAGACATTGGACTGCTCGAGATTAATGTAGGATGTCTTGAGGATATCCCGTGGTAACCATGTTTGGACGATCCCAGCCAACTCTCTTAGGGATGTCTGTAGGTCAGCCATCGCGCAGCATCAGTTCCAACCTTGCCGCGAGATTGCGAACGCTACTCACATGCGGATAATGTGAAGAGCATGCTTATATAGGCGAGCGCGAACACGGATATCAATTCGACACCGACAGAAGTCAGAACTCGAAAGAGGCTATATTACAAATACAAGGAGTCCTTGCTGACTCCCTCTGTACCGTACACATTTTGTTAACATTTAATTAATTAATTGAAATTCATTAAAATTGAATCGAAACAAGAATTATTATCGACTACTGCATTGGCAGTCCAGGAGACGTCCCGAAGATATCCTGAAGACATCCCGGGATGGCCGTGGGACCGTCCCATTCCGGTAAACACAATGGACACTTTAGAGCCCATGGGTATCCCATGGGATCATCCAAAAGACGTACTTGGGACGTATTATTTTGTGACTAATAATTCTGGAATATCTCGGTGACGTCTTATAGGAGTCTCGACAATATCTTACCGATATCTCCAGTCTGCTGTGTTTGCAGTCTCAGAGACGTCCCGAGGATATCCCGGGATGCCAATGGGACCATCCTATTCCGGTAAACACAGCGGACACTTTAGAGCCCATGGGTATCCCATGGGACCATCCCATTACCGTCACGGGACAATTGGTGTGATGTCCAAAAGACGTACTTGAGACGTATTATTGTTGTGTGGGTTTGCATTTATTTTCATTAAATAGATTTTGGTCATTTATAGAATAAATAATTGAGTCGACTCGAAAATTAATCTTTGCCTCATCATCCGGATCTAGTTCCTCCGTAGAGCCTAAATTTGCGGAAGCGTGACAAAGACCGACACCATGCACAGAGCTAGCCCCGCAGGATCTATTTACTCTTATCGTGTTAGGTATCTCTCCAACGGAGCCTTTCCTGTCTCTCGCAGGTACAGACACTCTCGTCGGCCCTACATCAGAATAGTTCTCTGCATTAATAAATCCTGAACAATTTCTCATCTGAGAAGGATTGGAAGATTCATCCTTGCAAATCTTTTCCTGTGCGTTTAAATAAGAATTAACAATAAATTTTCCTTCTTCCGTATTTTTACTTGAAACTTCTTCCTTTTCTTTCTCTTTATCTCTTCCTGTATTTTTACTCAAATTTACTTCATCTTTTTCCGTATTTTTACTCAAATTTACTTCATCTTTTTCCGTATTTTTACTCAAAATTACTTTATCTTTTTCCGTATTTTTACTCAAATTTACTTTATCTTTTTCCGTATTTTTACTCAAATTTACTTTATCTTTTTCCATATTTTTATTCAAATTTACTTTATCTTTTTCCGTATTCTTACTTGAGTTCATTTCATCTTCTTCTGAATTTTTATTTAAATTTACTTTATTTTTACTCGAGTTTACTTCGTCCTTTACCGTATTTTTACTCATTTTTACTTTATCATTTTCCGTATTTTTACTTAAATCTTTCTTATCGTTTTTACCTTCTTTTTCGTATGATTCTTGCACACAACCTGTTTCCTTTATTTCGTCAGATTCTTTGATTAAAACCCCTTTTTTAATTGGGTTCTTGTTTATAATTTGAGAATTTTTCCAGTTTGCAAATTCAATTTCGTTTTTTAATTCCAACACCGGTACATGCACTTGTACGGGGTGAGGATTTACATTTATGATGTATACGTACGCTTTTCCATTGTCATTTTTCAAAAATCCACTTTGTACTATGAGTCCCTCTCCAGCATCTAAAGGTGGTAAATATCCCTCTCTAACTGCCAAATTTTGTATTCGAATGAAACATAATTTAGTTGATTCTTTAGGAATCAAGATGGTTTCTGGCGAAGCAAAAGGAATTTCGATTCCTTGCATTTCCAATTGACGCTTTTCATAATCAATTTTTACACGATTTCCATCTAAACATTCTGAGCCAAGAATTCCGTCCTCTTCGATAGGGAAATCGTCTGTTACTATATGGAATGTTGTGAAACGTCCGAAAACTTCAATTGTAACGTAGCCGATTGTGTATATTGATAAACTAGTGATCCCATTCAACTGTAATATTTCCCCTTGATTTATCAATTCAGGTTTAATTATGCAATTTAATTTTAGCAAATTTGGCCCTGCTCCTGTATCGATCATTTTTTAAATCTTTTGCACTCATCATTACCGTAGGAACAGAACGCTCTCTTTCTAGATGAATTGTGTATATTTTTATTATTCTGAGTGCGGGCTTCTCCTCGCTATAGTTATAGTCCGTATCGGGTGCGCATTCTGTGGGCCCTCCTGCGGTGCACCTTGTGGCGGGAGGCGGCTCGCGTTTCCCTTTATCTCATTGAATCTCTGTTCGTCGTGTAATTTCATCTGGCACTCGCGGATGAAGTGCCCAAGGTTTTTGCAGCAATGACATGTTTTTTCTTGACTTGGTCTACTGTTAGTTGCCTCACTGTATGTTTTCGGGGAAAATGAGGGGTTTGGATTATAGGTTCGGGAGACTTTTCCCTGAATAAGCATCTTTCAGCTCCATGCCCCTCTTTTCTACAGATCTGACATCTCAGTTTCTGTAACGGTGGATATCTGAGTGTTTGAGGTACTTGACCTGCGTTTAATAATTTGGGAATTTGAGCGCTCTTTTGCAGCTGAGGGCAATTTAAAGCTGTGTGGTTCGGCCCTTTGCACAATTGGCATGAAATATTCGAGTTCCCCTCATTCTTGATCAAAGGGGGGAAGTGTTGGAAACAACATTCAGCCGTGTTACCACGTTTATTGCAAAACTGACAAACCGTTATCGTGGGTGCAGGAAAATTTATCGGATTTCCAGCAGCTTGCTGAGCCTGTTTTTTAAAACATTTTTCCACAGTATGTCCGATTTTTTCGCAAAATTGGCACGCAGGAATATTTCTGCGTTCATCGTTCCTTCCGAGATTTCCATCATTACGAATTCTATTCAATTCGCAATTTCCCGCTACATGGCCAATTTTCCCGCAATTCTGACAAACTGTCGTTTCGCTAGTTACAACATTTACTGATCTTTTATTCTCAGTTTTCGGATGAGCCGGCTCTCCCCGGGCTTTACGAAGGGCAGCTTGAGCGATTAATTGTTTTTTGATTCTTATGGCATTTTGTGAGGCTACCTCGAGGTCTCGCAGAAAACCCATCCGTTGCTCAATGCCCGGCTTTAACCCTTGCAAGAAACACGAGAGTACCCCCTCTTCGGTGATGGCTTTAAAATCTTCGTCCGCGGTCATATTTTTCTCAGATTCGTGAGCATCTATTATCTGAATTCCCAAATCGCGAACTCGATTTGCGTAAGTTATTACAGTTTCATCCGGTTTTTGGTAAATTGTCCCTAATTCACCCTACAATTGATGCATATTTCGTGCGGGAGAATAAACCATTTTTTAAAATTCGTACAATTGGTTCATAGTTTCGAACGTTTTGAGGTGCATAGTTCGTCATGGTTCTTCCTTGATTTTTACTCTAACCGCTCTTACGAGGTATTGTTCGCTCTCTGGTTCGAGCATTCCGAGTGCCGCCTCGCAACCCTGGATAAACATGCCTAAGGAGGTTTTGGTGTTATCATACTCTGGTACCACGGTGAGGGCGTCCTTAAGGGAAACTAATTGATTACTGCTTGCCATTTTTAATATTTTTATTTCCTCAGGTTTTTGGATTTTTGCTTTCACAAATTTTGGGGTACTATTTTCGTTGGGTCGGTCCTCGCTATCCTTATCCTTATCGCGATCGTTTCCTTTGTCCCCTGGGGCGTATATTGCCTCCTGATCTTCGGTAAATTCTTCTATGTAATCGGTTTCAATACCGTGGCTTGTTTCCTTTCCAACAGATTCTTTTCCAAAATTATGATTTTGGCTGCGACAAAATTCATACGATTTTGTTATTAAAGGGGTCGATTCCGTTCTTTTCTTGTTTGTCGATCGTGTCGGTGTTTTTTGTTTCCCAAAGATTTCTACTGGCTCGATTCCCTTTTTCCTCGAGAAAAGTTCGAGGGAATTCCACGATTTTCGGGGTACTAACGTTTTTTCGTCTCTAAAAGTATAAAAAGTGAGTGATTGATTGGAGGTTGTATTAAGAGGGGTTTTCCAAGGTCTTTTCGTAACGGAAATATTGCGAAATCGCGGGGTTTTCAGGATTGAAGTTAGACACGGTTTAGGCCTTAAGGATATTTCGCTTATCCCCGACTTTGTAGTGGGGGAATAATCTGACTCGCTAAGTTCGATGATAATCTGTTCCCATGCACTGGGCAAATTTTTCGCGGTATCACCGTGGGCCTCTGTTGGTATCACTGGTAAATCGAGGGTTTCCTCCCCTGAATTAGGGGTTATCGTGACCACGTTGGGCAAAAGGTTGCAATAGCTGTGGTCGTTTATTTCAAGATTTAACAAGACGTCTGTATTAATTCCCTCTGATTCCTCAAATTCCTCAATGTCGTTTTCAAAATGAGGGGCGATGTTGCTAATATCGTCTTCCTCTCGCTCGCGAAAAGATTCGTGAGCTCCAGTTTCTGGAAGTTTTTGTGAGTCTTTCGATGGCTCATGCAATTTTTCCGAGGCTGAAATTTTATCGAGTGACGATTCGCTACTGCTTTTTGACTTTTGTGAATTTGATTTTTGGGACCACGACGAGGTTGATTCTGGAAGACCTTCTATATTGAGTTCGGAAAGAGATTTGGATACTCCTGGGAGGGAGAGTCTCTCCGTTCGATCAACTGTGTTATTGTCGTTTTCAGACGTCTCACGTCTTTTACTGGGATTTTCAATTGGGTCTCCTGCTAATTTTCTTTTCCTCTCTTCTGGATAATTATTGAGCACTGAATCTGTGGTTTTTGTATTTGATCTTGTTGACGGCATTTGTAAAATCCCAAGATAAAACCCGTCAAACATCTACTAGTAATCGTTGTAATATTTTGCTATGACTAAACTTAAGTAAACCTTTATCATCAATTCGGACGGAATCTTATTCGAATATTGACTCAAAATGTATGTTGATAATTAATATAGTTTTATTTTAAGGGCGTAAAATGGGTATTCAAATAGGAGGCTATTGAAATAATTCGTTGGAGGGATAACTCGTTTAATTGGTGGGAAAAATTGGTACTGTCGTGGTCATAACCTCGTTAAAATTCCGTCTCTGGTTTTTTTCCCGTATGTACGTAGACCCTCGTTGACATGTGAATTTTAATGTTGCATTTGATTGGTGGCTATTGCCTCAAATTGTTGTGCTTGAGCTCTTTTTCTACCGTTGCTTTCTCTTCTTTTGGATACCGACTCTGTAAAGGGTTTATTTTTAATTGAGGTTTGTAATACACGTGATTCTTCCAAATTCCGATAATGTTGATAACGGAGGTCAAGATAATTGCTTTGACAATTTACAGGGTAACTCAATGAAACTTTACTAGGGATAAGTTTATACGGCTGTTGAATCTCGAGGGCGGGAAGTTCGTCAATGATTTCAAATACTTCTTACCAAAAAATTTCCAATGATATCTCGAACCTTGATTTTCCGTTTGTTTTTATGTTGGTTTGAGTTTTGGTACTTGTATCCTCTTGTTTATTCACCCGCGCCTTCTTATTTTAAGGAGAGAGTGTTGATTCATCAAAGGGGAAATTTTGAGAAAGAGAGGGGTGAGAAGGAGAGGGGAGGAGAGGAAGGAAAAAAAATTGTTGGGAGGAAAGTACTAACGGAAATGGTAAAGGCAAAAATTCAATGGATAAAAAATTGATTAAGCGTTAATTTAAGACTAAAGATCTTCGCACAGCGCGTCTTGCTGGCATTAAGTACGTCGTTCTTTCTACTATCTTAAAAATAAGAAATCCGTTGCGCGCTGGTCAGGCGAACAACGACCTCTACCCTGATTAAAATGCAAAGGAAGCAAAAAAACTATTGCGTTAAATTAAAAGCAAAGAGCTCCGTACTGCGCGTTCTGCAGCATTAATATGTCGTTCTTTCTACATATCTTAAAAATAAGGAATTCGGTGCGCGCTGGTCAGGCGAACAACGAACCCTACCCTGACTAAAGTGCAAAGGAAGCAACAAAAAAAGTTATTGCGTTAAATTAAAAGCAAAGAACTCCGTACTGCGCGTTCTGCAGCATTAATATGTCGTTCTTTCTAAGTATCTTAAAAATAAGGAGTTCGGTGTGCGCTGGTCGGGCGAACAACGAACCCTACCCTGATTAAAGTGCAAAAGAAGCAAAAAAATTATTGCGTTAAATTAAAAGCAAAGAACTCTGTACTGCACGTTCTGCAGCATTAATATGTCGTTCTTTCTAAGTATCTTAAAATAAGGTTTTCGGTGCGCGCTGGTCAGGCGAACAACGAACCCTACCCTGATTAAAGTGCAAAGAAAGTAAAACAAAAATTATTGCGTTAAATTAAAAGCAAAGAACTCCGTACCGCGCGTTCAGCAGCATTGATATGTCGTTCTTTCTAAGTATCACAAAAATAAGGTTTTCGGTGCGTGCTGGTCAGGCGAACAACGAACCCTACCCTGATTAAAGTGCAAAGAAAGCAAACAAAAATTATTGCGTTAAATTAAACAAATTGGAGAAGTTTACCCAAAAATTTAAGTAGTAAATATGTGTAGAGTAGGAAAGCGTATTGCAAGTGAAGGAAATGTAAATTTTAGATCGCACGAGACGAAAATGATGATAGTGCTAATTCTGATATATTTTGTTGGTTAATTCTTTTTCTCGTAAAAGTTTATTAATATTGACTGTTGCTCTGAGTTTACGTACTTGAACCTTTTTCCCACCTCTAGTTCCTCGCTTCTTTTTGGATACAATTCCCGTTGCGGGCACTATGGTTATTTTTTGAGGTTTTTGCAAATTTTCGGCGTGCTGACTGCAAAACTCGAGGTTGTCGTTTTCGCACTTTGTGAGGGAACTTATCGAATTGTCAATATGGAAATCCTCGTACGGGTAGGTAGAATCAAAAGGGGAAAGTTCTTCACTGATGTCGAATAATTCTCCCAAAAATTCTTCCATTGACATTTTAAAATGAAGAAGAATATTTTAAAATTCTATTTTCACTGTAACGTTAAAAAAAAGGAAATTGACAATGATTCCAAAACGATCCCGGACGAGCCCCCAAAATTTAATACGTCAAAAATAGGAGTTTTATGGAACTATTAATAATTTTCGACGTAAGATGTGCTGAATTTGATGGAGACTCTCTAATCATGGAAATAAATTTCAAGTACTACTCCTGGAATCAATCTTGAACACATCCGCCCCTGTTTTAGAGTCTAACCTTTCGGAAAATTACTCGGGAAATGGGCTTGGAATCATTGTTTATAAATACCTCGGGATTTTTATCAATTGTTCATTAAATTTTCTTTGCTTTCATTTCCTACGTTTTACACTGATTCAGATGTAGGTGAAATGTCTAATAAGGGAATAATGGTTTGAGTTGAAATAATAGTGAGATAAAAAAAAATGAAAGGGGTTGCTAAGATTTATTTTTTTTCGATTTTATCCACTTAAAAGATTGTATCAAGTTGGTTTTTAAAAAGAATCGGGTCGTCGAGATGGTAGGGGAAGTCGAAATTTGGGATTCACTTCAATAAAGTTGGTTCTCTTCAATAAATCACTAAGCGAGTTAATTCAATTAATTGATTCCGTACAAATCGATGAGATTCACTATGATTAAATCTCGCTACCTATTCTTTAACTTCGAGAAGAGAAATAAATTATTTATTGGACAAATTTCACTTACATGGTGAGATGTTCTCCGTCTGGAAAGGGTGATAACATCGGTTGGCGTAGCGGCGACTCGTACGGAGAGCAGAGAAGGGTCGGCGGTTGATCAAAAGCGTAGCGGGTTGGTGGTGGAGTCAAAGAATAATTACGGTGCACAGAATTTAATTTTCGAGATCCAAATTTATTTTAAATTATCAAAAGAAAAATTGGTTCACACACAAAAATTGGTCTTTAATTCGCGGTTTATTTGACAATGACCGCAATTTGGACGTTCTCCAAAAGCTCGTGGATTGCGGTAGTCAAAGTAAAATAAATGAAAATTATTAGACAGAAAATAATAACTAGACAAAGAAAAATGAAATAAAATAAAACGAGATTCACCGTCTCTTCCGACATTCAAAGGTCAATTCCAGATTTCGAGAGACGAATAAAAGCGGAATTAATTCGTTTCGGAATTCAAAAAAAAATTGAAATTCCAAACCGACAGAAACCAACATTCTTCGAAAAATCGAGCGAAGATTCTAAGTCCAAAGCGAATTGACTTGGAAAAAAAAGTCCAGAATCAAGAACGTCTTTGTCGAAAGATCTCGCAAATTCAACCCAAGAATTAATTCGGCGAGTACGATGAGTTTCGTAGTTTCCACGTCGGAAAAAAGTCGAAAAGTCGCCTCGAGGGCCTTTTTTCCAGGGTTTATATACTCAGTGATCCAGACTCAACCCGTTCGATCGAAGTGGGGATTGAGTGAGCGAGAGAGAGAGGATGAGTTTTCTCATGACATCTATTTTCCTCCTCTTTTTCGTGAGTTTCCCTTGAGATTTGGGGTCATAGCGAGGGCGCTAGTGTAGATCACTGAGTGGGCCTTATGCGTGTGGCGATACCCGGCACGTGTACCCTTACACATGCATACGCTTTTGCCGCACGCTTTTGCGTTCTCCTTCCTACTATAATATCGTTTCCTTATGGATAATAATCGTAATATTATAAATATTTCTACGTTGTTATCATGAGTAAAGTTCCTTTGCTCCTATAATTATCGCATTACATATTTGTTTAACTTATTGTTCTCGTTTACTAATTATTGTTACGTATATTTTATAATTCCTGAATTATATATTAAATAGTAAATTTCGATTAGTTAATTGTTTTTATGTGATACAATCTGGATCATTATCAATAGTTTTTGCCAGAGGTCTTCATAGATTTTCAATGATTAATTGTTTGAACAATTCAAGGTTAGGATTTAATTTGAATTTGAAACATCGTTTTCTCCTTCTCTCTTGGTTTTTCATTTTGTATGTATCATCTTGGGGGTATGGTCGCATAGGCTACCGTATGAGTTGCCAAGAAAAGAGGGGAGATAGAAGACCCCGGCGCGTGGCTAGGAGACCTCAATTCTTCCTCGCGCACGCTTTGTGGATCGTTGAAGAAGAAGGGGCTTTATGTAAATGAGTCTTGCGTCTAAACTTTCGACTGCTTTCTTCCTTCTAGATTAAAATACAGAAAAATATTTCAAGATTATTTAATAATGTTTCAACTTGTTCTGTGGATTCTGTAAATTCAATGCGCAATTTTATTTTGTAGTTATTGATTTCACTAATTAATTCCTTCGGGATATTATTTATCCTTTGCATTGCGATTTTCCGTTTAGAAGGAAATTTCGCATGAGTGGATTTTTATCTCGAAACCTTCCCCCGTGTATTTTCCTACCCTTACACAGATAGGTGGATAGAACATAGATATATGTACTTGGTTGTATATATGCGTATCTGTGCCTCTGTACGATGGTTCTTTGTGGAAGAGAGGGAGAGAGAGAGAGAGAGAGAGAGAGAGAGGGAGTGGCTCGAGGCCCGATGAGTCAGTGCGTCTCGCATTGGACCCCTTCAAGATCTTACTTGCTTCCCTTCTGTGCCCCTGCGGGTTCATTGACTTTTCCGGGGCGGTGGGTGGTTTTTTCCTGTTATCTTGGTCTTCTCCTTTGTCGATGCTCATTGTTTTTAATCTCTATTTGTTAATAACTAATTTGGATCTCGTTCTTAATTCTAATCTCTATTATTTATTCAACTTAAAAGAGATGTAAATATATTTTCAACCATTACGTTTTTAATTTAACTTATTATTCAATTTTGTTGTTTATCTAATTTTTATTTATTTTCATTCTTCGTTTTGTTTGTTCTTCAATTTCATTGGGTGTTTCAGCCTGAAAGTTCGTTATCTAATTTCCAATTTTCAATTATTTATATATAAATTCAGTGTTCAAATGGGATCGGAGAACCCGTCGCTTTCAAAGCTGTTTCGTTTGTTTATGCTTTTTGAGTCTATTATGGATATATGTCTATGTATATGTGTCTCTACGTTTGCTTATATATTTATGTGTAAGAAAATGAAAGGAGATACGTTTCTCTGTGTATATTTGATTTTCAAGAGAGAGAACCCAACAGCAGAGCGAAAACTGCTTTGCCTTATTCCTCTTTTTCTAATGGTAAAAGCGTTTTCGGATCCAGAGATCTATCTCTGGGATCGATTGGCCGATGAAGGGTACATCAGTGAGGAAGGCGGCGTTAGTGCGGTGACCCCTCAGATGGTGTCACGAGCCTATGGCTTTTTTTCAGGGATCTTTGTCCCTGCTTTTCCTTCCATACTACCCGATTTTACCGATGGCCATTTTCTTGATATCGCCCGGTCGGTAATGTGACTTTCTAGTTTGCATCATTGAACGGAAGAACATTGAAACGGCAGAACCTCTTCTCGCATGATCATTCAAGTTTCGAATTCTATTATCAGTGAATAGCAAAGAGTGATTATTTTACGGACGTTATGTCAGGACATAACAATATTCTGCTTGTTGGAAGAACTTTGTCCGAAATCGAGTCACTTCAATTCAAGAAATCACTTCGCAAGCGACGTGGCGCTCCATTTCGGGCAAGGAAAATCCCGCAGACTGTGCGTCTCGCGGAATGACGACTCGTCAACTTTTTCGGCATTCTCTCTAGTAGAATGGACCAACTTGGCTCTTGCAGCCTTGCACCAGTTGGCCTACTTTGTCGTTCGAGATCATCACCGACTGCGACCTCGAACAGCGTCCGGGTCTCACCTTCCCTTCAACTTCAGGGCCTCTTCTACCGATTTGGGACCTTCCGGAGCGATATTCTTCCCTAAATCGGCTACTTCAAATCACGGCAATTTGCAAAACGGCTTTTGTCCGCGACAGGCGAGTTCCACATACTTCCATGACCAACCCAATTTTACCGGGAGACCTGGAAGATGCAAAATTTTTCTGGATACGCCTCATCCAACAGTTGAACTTCACTGCTGGGCTACGGATAATTTCAAGCGGAGCGACACTTCATCGGAGCAATGCAATGGCCGCCCTCACACCTTTCATCGACAAACTCGGGATCCTTCGTGTGAGCGGACGCCTCAAGCATTCGATCCTTCACTCCGAGGCAAAACATCCACCTGTTTTACCTCAGAATTCACGGCTAACAACACTGATAATTTCAGACGCCCATCTCCGGACTCTTCACGGCGGCACACAAGCAACACTGGCCTATCTCCGCAGATCGTACTGGATATTGGGTGGTCGAGCGCCAGTAAAATCATATATTCTTCGCTGCACCACTTGCGCACGGTTTCGAGGCCTCAGAGCTCAGCAGTTGATGGGGCAACTTCCCTCGCCACGAGTCACACCTTCACGTGCCTTCCTTCATTCTGGCTTGGATTATGCCAGACCCCTTACGGTTAAGACTTGGCGAGGAAGAGCAGCAAAAACATACAGAGGTTATCTCGCAGTTTTTGTCTGCTTTTCTACTTCAGCGGTGCACCTCAAATTAGTGACTGACTACACTTCAGAAGCCTTCATCGCAGCATATCAGTGGTTTTTTGGTTGACGGGGCATTTGTCACACGCTGTATAGTGACTGTGGAACGAACTTCAGCGGTGCAGATGCCACTCTTCAGGCTCTCTTCAAGGCTGTTTCAATAGAAATGAACCAAACTATCTCCCCATTAACCAGCTTTGGTACAAAGTGGTCCTTCAATCCCCCGGCAGCCCCTTACATAGGTGGAAAATGGGAGACTGCCGTGAAATCGGCAAAATACTATCTTCGGCGGGTCATCGGTGAGACTGCACTTATGTATAAAGAATTTACGACTCTTCTTACGCAAGTCGCGGCAGTGCTCAATTCAAGGCCGCTTTGTGCTCTCTCGGACAACCCGGAGGATTTGTCATCCTTAATTCCGGGTCACTTTATCGTCGGTGAGGCACTTACCACAGTGCCCGAGACATCTCTGACCACAATCTCGGTTGTCTCGGTTGTCTCGGTTGTCTCGGTGGCAACTTCTTCAAGCGCGGCTTCAGCACTTCTGGCAGAGATGGTCAAGAGAGTACCTTCATCAAAGTCTCTCTACTTCAAAATGGCATCATCCTTCTAATGAGATCCGAGCGGGGTCACTCGTTCTCATAACCGACGAAAGACTTCCTCCGACGCGGTGGCCACTCGCGCGGATCCTCGAACTTCACCCTGGTGAAGACGGCTTCACTCGAGTCTTCACACTTCGGTTGGCAACTCCCACCTTCAAGCGGCTGATCGCAAAATTATGCGTTTTGCCGACGGACTCTTCGTCAACGGAGTTTGCCGGAGGCGGGGAGTGTTTTCAGAAAAGCGTGTAGTTGCCAGAGCTCCCGCGAGAGACCCTCAGTGACCGGTCAAGCTTTCGCTGGACTCTGCAATAGCCGTGGCTCGCGTGACTCTATCCCCTCCAAACGGCGACTCTCTCGCGGGCGATCGATCATCGCCTCGTCACTTCGTTCTGGCGAGCCCTTCGATTCTCATCGATTTCGGCCAACTTTCATTTTCTCGGGTTCAAATATTTCTTTCCACGAGCTCTTGGACGATTTACGGCCGGCCAAGAGCGAAAACGTTTTGGCTTCACGTGGTAGCTTCACGGAAAGTATTCACTTCGATTCGGTGCGGTTTTTTTTAAGAATTTGCGCGGATTCATTTTTCACGCGACACGTGGCGTCGTACGCGACGTCCGCCATTTTCCGGCATCTCTTCGAGTGAGCGTGAAAATCGCCACGGCGAAAAGAACGATTTATTTGAACATTATCCTATTTTTTGGAACATTAAACCATTTTTTAATGAAGAGCGAGATATTGTGTGCGCGCAAGTGAGTTTTTTCTTTGTTTCTAACGAACTTCCGGTCACTTCGATCCCTTCGCCTTCCCACCTTTTTCGCCCAATTTCCCAAGGAGTCAATTCAGGCATTTTTCCGAACAAAGACAGTGACCAAGACTGATTCTGCAATATTCTGGAAAAAAATATCTTTTAGATATTTAATTTCTTTTTCATTATTTATTTATTACAATCTGTTTTTTATGTACTTTATATATATGGGCCAGAACGCCGATTATGGACGTCGGATCGGGCCTAACCCCCTCAGATCTTTTCGCAATTTTTTCAGCCGAAAGTCTTTGTCGAAAAACAGAATTCCAAATTTTTTCAGATGTTTTCTCCTTTAACTTTCGCAGTTTTCCGTCCAGTCTTACGATTCTTGTTTTATTCATTCTGATTTGCCATCTTCCACCACAATAAACAAAATTTCAAAAAAAAGGTTTTTCGTGTGAAAAACTCGCAGCTTTTCGAAAAAAAATATTGTTTCATCGTTCATGCACTTGGAAAGCTCTTAAAATGGAGCTTAAAACCTAAAAAGCTGTTTTTTGCCCGTTGCTCAAATTTTGAAAAAAATTTCAATATTTTTTTCGAAAAACTAAGACAATTTTACATGGAATACGTATTTTTCAAGATGGAATCCTTATAAACATACGAGAAATCAATGAATGAACATACGAGAAATCAATGAATGATTTTATTTATTCCTTTTTTTGTGCCATCTTCACGGAGAGAAATATTTTTTTTATGACAGCACACCGCACGCTATCGCAGCAAATTTCCTATGTTAACATAGTGGCAGTTGGAGGGAAAAAATCTCGAAAAACTTAATATTCTGTTTTTCGATGAAGACTTTCAGCTAAAAAAATTGCGATCCGATCTAAGGAAGTGAGGCCGTATCCGACGTCTATAATTGGCGCTTTAGCCCATATATATATACTGTATATAATAAAATTGAACTAAGATTTGTTTGAAAGTTCAGATTTTTTCAGAAAAAAAAATGTTCTTGTCTTTCTTCGATTCGATAATTTTTGGTTACTGCTTCTCTGGTCTCAAGTCTATCAATATATACAAATAATCAAGTCTTATAATAAAGTGTTATTCCTGAAAATATTTGTTAAAATTACTATAAAATTGGTTATTGATATTTGCCTGATTTAATTTTTGACTGTGGCAAAAAAATGTTGTTATTTTAAATATGAAATATTATTTTTAATCAATACAAATCGTGTAAACATGCGTTAAAATACAAGAAGTAAACCTTGAAACATATGAATCAATTTATTATTCAAATTGATAAATCATGTACAGAATCGATATTTGAAAAAAAAATCGAGTCAAAAATCGATACAATTTTTTTAAAAAACATCGATACATCGATAAATCGGCAAAAAAAATTAATTCAATTGTTTTTCACTGTAAAATATTCTCTTTCGTTTTTGATAAGCCGTTTATTAGCAAGAAATACGGTTTACTGGAAATACGGTAAAACCTCAGATAACTTAATTCGACGGGACCGGGAAGCTCGTATAATTTACATTCCCCCTTTATTCTCCTACTCACGTCTCTAAGCGCATGTGTACTGTCATGTTGACAATACGCATACCATTTTTTTTGCAGTGGAACTTCTTTAGGCGCGGTAGGGCTGTATTCAGACTGCGTCATCAAAATGAGTGACCCGGCGAGGGGAAGCTCTCCCCTCTTAGCAGGCAGCTGAGAGGGGAGAGTGCGACGCTACTCTCTCTCTCTCTCGCCAGGTAGCTAGAGGGGAGAATGGGAGCGTCGCTTCTATACTCTCTCTCAAGTCTCGACAGAAGCGATTCTCCCAATGCAGCATACATACTCTATGCACATGCGCAGTGTGTAGTGTGTGTATACGTGCCAGATATCGGCAGTAATATTTTCATACGCATTTCCGGAAAATATTATCAATTTTTTGAAAATGAATAATTTCGAAATCTAAATTTTCAGTTACCCGACAATGGTTAATGGAAAAAATTAAATTTCCAAGTATCCAAATAATTGGTAATTGGTCGGAGGATAATATCAATTACTCAGAAAAAGGGTAATTAGTTTGAAAATATTTCCAATTATCCGAACAATCGGTTATTGGTATGAACATTTTTCAGTTATCTGATCAATCAGTAATTGATATGCAAATTTTACGGTTAGTCAAATCATCGGTAATTGGTCTCAAAATAATATCAATTATTTCGAAAACTGCGTAATTGGTCTGAAAATATTTTCAATTATTCGCAATAATCGGAAAATGGCCGAAAAATAATATCAATTTTTCAGAAAAATCGGTAATTGGTCTAAAAATATTCTCAATCATCTGAATAATCGGTAATTGGTCTCAAAATAATACCAATTTTTCAGAAAAAAGTTGATAACTGATTGAAAATCGGAGGGATAACAGATTTGTAGAGATACACTGAAATCCCGGTTTAGTGCCACCCGATTCAGTGCCACTTTTATCTGATCAACGACCTCGCGCTCTGAGCCATGCAGGGCCGTGACCATCGACTCCGGTACCTTCAGAGATGAGGCATAGTAAATGGTCTATTCAGCCGCGTATACACTTCCCCACGCCGAGACAAAACATTTTCATCTTTCGGGACTACGCATCCGCACGTCGAGACAAAACATCTCCATTTCCATTTTGGGGCCCGTCTCCCAAATTGTTACAGCACTATGTTTACCAGCGCTCGAGTTTCGTCTTATATCAATGCGATCGATAACCCTTCGTCTAGTGCCAGCTCCCCCGAGTTATATCTCTAATCACTCCTTTTTTTTAAAAAACACATTTTCAATAAATTATCCTAAAAAAAATAATCGACAATAAATACAACAAGCAATGCATAAAATGTACTTCATCTCTAAACCTAAGAAGTTTTACTTATAACGCGTGCTGTTCCACGCACCAATTTTTTCCGTTGAATAAGTGGATATTTTATTTAAAAAAACATTAAAATAAGGATATCTGATTGGAATAATTGCAATTTACTTCCAGCCCAAAGGGCATAGCCGAAATCTGCCCCCAGCGATTTTTAAAATTTCACATAGCTGATCGATTTCTAATTGAAAAAAAACATTTTCCTGAAAATTTTAAATTTTTAATCCAAAAAGTGACGACATAATTTTAAAAAACGTGTTTTTCAGGATTGATTTTATTGTAACTATTCTACTGAATATTTTTCGACAAAATTTTTTTTGCTAATAATTATCAATAAGAGACATTCAAAAGTATTTTTTTAATAAGTTTTTAATGATTACGTTTAAAAAAAAAAAAAAAGTTTTTGTCGCTATATTTAAATATGTTCCTCTCGGGTGTCAATCACGAATTTTTCACAGAAAACTCCTTTCTTGCTCTTCTTAATACAGTACAATTTTCAGCCTAATCCATTCGGTGCAACATAGTCAAAAACAAATTTCACATTCTCTTCGAATATTATTTACTATTTACTTGTGATTTTTTTTTTCATGTAAAAATATATGAAATATCTGACATTATTTCTCCATACTATTAGGGTTAATTATTCGGTAATATAAAAAAAACAAAATTTTTAATTTCATAATTTATGCTATCATATTTATATTGCTCGACAAAAGTTTTTATCAATTATTTATATTGAAGAAAATAATTTCATATAAAGATATCGATTTTTCTTTCATGCAAGTACGCTTACGATTAGCACAATCACAACGATATCGTTTAATGCCAGAGATTTTATTCGTACTTGGCTGATAATCAATGAAACAACGGTATGTTTTTGAGCTAATGTACCGAGATTTTACTTGTAGTTTTATAATATTCAGTGTGATTCTTACATACTGTAGAGTGAAGACAGTACACTCAGAAAAGAAGATCTAGTACATTTAATTAAATTTTAAACGAGCCAAATAAATTTTTTTCGTTGTAGGCCGGCTTAATACGACTCTATACATTTCGACGATTTTTTTTTAATATACCTATTAGGAAATATCTTGCGATTTAATCAATTTTTATTTAATATGAATAATCATTTTTGAAACTGTGCAAATATGTATTTGAATGAAACAATTTTTTTTAACAATGCAACTATTTCTTTCTAACGCACGATATTGGGCTACAATACATAATAAGATCTGCCAAGATATTGACTCGTTTATTTACAGATAAAAAAGTCAATGCTATAGTGAATGAAAAATAGTGACGTGAAAATAGTGACGAAGGTTAACTGATGTTTTTTAAAATAATTTTTACAAAAAATTTCTCATATTGTACCCTAGTAGCCATCTCGACCAAGTCTTGCGCCAAATCTAATCAAGACAGGTATTTATATTTATTTACACGGTCTTGGACTCATCTTGACAAAGACTGCTTATAGTTATAGGGTAACTAGGTAATTTCATTTCATTACTTGTTTAAAAAAAAATTGATATCTCTATACGAAATTATTTTATTAAATATAAATAATTGATAAAAACTTTTGTTGAGCAATATTAATATGATAACATAATTTATAAAATTAAAAATTTTGTTTTCATTATATTAATGAATAATTTCCCCAATAGTATGGAGAAATGATATTATATTTTTTATATATTTTGAAATTTAAAAAAATTTTTACAAGTAAATACTAAATAATATTCGAAGGAAATGTAAAAAAAAAATCGATTTTATTTTTTTTAACTATGTTGCACCAAATGAATCAAGTTGAAAATTTTACTGTATTAAGAAAAGCAAAGAAGGAGTTTCCTATGAAAAATTCGTGATTGACACCCGAGAGGAACATATTTAAATATAGCGACGAAAACTTTTTAATTTTTTTTTTCGAAAAGCAATGATTGAAAACTTATGATAAAATTACTTTTTAACGTCTCTTATTCGAAATTTTTAGCAAAAAAATTTTCGTAAAAAAATATACGGTAGAATAGTTACAATAAAATAAATACTGAAAAACACATTTTTTTGAATCGCGTCGTCACTTTTTGGGATGAAAATATGAAATTTTTAGGAAAATGTTTTTTCCAATTGGAAATCAATCAGCCGTGTGGAATTTTGGAAATCGCTGGGGGCAGATTTCACATGCTTATCCGGCTATACCCTTTAAACGGGGCGGCTAATATCCACCATTTTTTCATTCGTTCACTTACCAAGCAAAATAAAAATAAAATTACCGATTTTTGGCGACAAAAATCGAACATCGATTAATAGAACAGAAAAAACATCAACCGGAAAAATCGGTTTATCGGACAAAAAAATCGGCGTGTTCGATTAATCGAGAAACATCGCCCATCCCTACAAAATTGTATCATGGTTGAAAAAATAAAATTAAAAGAAGAACAATTTTTTTTTTCAAGGATCTTATAAAACCGTATAGCTCTTAATTTTTTTTCTTAGAGCTATGATCAGCTTCCAAAACATATACAAAATTTAGATCAATCGGTTCAGTCAATCCTCAGAAGAAACAAAATTTGCTGTTTTTTTTTTTTACATGTTTCACTTGTTCTCAATAACCAATTGAGTTAGGGATTTAAAACTTTCAGGATCCTATTATTTTATTAGTACCTACTTATGCTCTAAGTATCATTTAAAAATCTTTCGAGGGCAGACTCACCATCCTTATACCCCTAGGGCCTTTATTGTATAACTATCGGAAAATTACCATTGAATAGTGAAAAAATACAGGTTGAGAATCTCTGTTAGACATAAAGGCACTATATAGTACAAGGTATGGTATTATAAATATATACCCTCATCTGTTATTTGACGTTGACAAAGCAAATATGTTATATCAAGAGACGTGGCAGCGTCTTGACGGCAAGTATTTAAAAAAAAACTAAGAGAATCCCAGACGAGATCGCCGCGCACTCTTATATACGCGAATATGCCGCCCGCCGAACCCGATTTGAATTTCAATCCGATATTACTAAAAAACACGACTATCTTTTGAAGATCTACGAGTTATAGTGATCTAGAAATAATTGTATCTTTCATTTGAATCCATTGTTTTTTACCGCCCACGTGATACTATGATATCGTGATATTGGGCGAATTAATCCCAAAATGTATCATCGGAAAAATGTTCCAACAGTCGGCCTGACACGCTTGTAATTCGATTTTATAGAGCAGGGCTTGTATGTGGTAGTGAAAAAATATGAGTGTGTTTTTTCATTTTTTTTTATAAACTAGTATACTATGCAAGGAGTATTTCCACCAATTTTTCGAAAAACCTGGATTTCAGCAAGTTCGAAAACGTTCTTGTCACGTCCCGATTTCCGCTCAAATTTTATCAATTTATTAACGGTAATGAATTTTAAATCCATTATCGTTATTGCTTCACGCGAGAACGGACGTGGACTCACGGTCCCACGCTAAAGGGCTCTCGTCAGCGGATTCCAGGGATTCGCGCGTCGTGATCACCCCATGTGTCGCAAATTGTAATTAGCAACTTTTCGGTCGGTGGCACCTTTCGGTCACCTTGGACGGGCGCGTGCATTGCCACCAAGGACATGCACGCGCTGTTTCTGAAAAGCCGAATTGCAAAATTCCTCGCTCGACTCGCCAACGTTCTGAGGAACGTTGCCAAGTCGAGTTAGTTCCTCGCTGGCCACCGTCAGGTGAATCGAGGAATAATACTCCAGCCTTTAGCTAGTCGCTGCGGCGTAATTCCCGCGTGCCAATACAAGATGCATAACCCCACTTGTGTGTCATCTTGGCACGTTATATTGGGGTGCTCGCGCTGACACAAGTCTCGGGTCGATATAATCGTTTGTCCGTCCAGAAAAGATCATGCCTACGACTCTATAGTCGTAGTAGAATAAGTAATAGTTTATAATGTAATGAATCACCTTTTGCGGCCATAATCTCGTGATCATGGTCGATCATTAAATCAATAAAACATCATATATAAAAATCCCCAGATATCGAGGGGAACCACAACAACGATAAATATCAAACAACCAGAATTGTACCAACCAACAATGGTTATAATAACAACAAATATCTGTACCATCCAGTGGGAGTTCACATGAAACATCACGTGTGGACAATCGGCGATCGACACGTAAATCGGATGTAAGAACTATCCGTCGGTTGCCACGAAAGACAGTACGCGCGGTCATCAGTGCCGCGGAACGCTGTTATTAATGATACCGGCTGATCGGTTCGCGAGTGCGCGGATATATAAATATGCGTGTATATATTCCCCATTGACCTCGTGACGTATCATGGACCACGCATTTTTCGGCCATTACAGTGAGTGCGCGGAATATACTTCTTCGCCCTCACGGTATAGGGACTCTAGTGCGCGTATAGACTGTTAAGTGTATTGACAGTTAAGTGTATGGACGTTTAAGTGTAGTATATTAAGAACGACTTCCAGAGCACGGCTCGAGATCCTCGCTCTGTCTGTACGACACTCACACACCCACACACACACAGATAGCGTGCGATAGTCTGGGGCTCCAGCGAACCGTAAGTCAGCTGTTATATTCGAGAGACGCCGCGAATATTGTGAGCGCCGTCTCTCTCTTTCTTATGTATGTTCACAGTGCGCGTGGGTCCCCGCTCGCCCTCTTCGCATATTTTGAGATATCATGTGAGCCGTGGTGACACGGTATCATGAACCTCATTTATATGAGTTAATCTGAATTAAGCCATGTAAAATTTATTGACGAGGCCCTCCACTCTTGGCAGTGGTCGGGCCCGTATGGGACGATGTGGAGGCGCCCAATACCTTTTTATAATTATTTCAGGATATCCTCAATGGAATTGAATCCTTTTTTTATTCTTGAAACGCGCCTTTCGGCACGTAACAAGTTTTGGTGGCAGCGGCGGGATTTCTGCCTTTACCACGCACTCTTGAGTAGATCGGTGGTCTCGTCAATATTAAATAGGCCCTTTAAAATTATCCCGTAAAAATAAAAATATTTTTGGCCATTTTTTCAGGCACATACAGCATTCGATTGGGCATTAATAACTTGTACTAAATGAAATCCGGAAAGATGAAGCGAGGAAAATAAAATAAAATAAATTAAAATGAAAAAATTTTATAAGAATTTATTCAAATTTAATTTTGAAATTCATATAGATAATTTTTCAAATCTGGCTCAATTCAATTAGGTCTGGTCTTATTTTATTAATGCGATTCAACCGATCTGACACTATCAAGTCTGATTGATTTAATTTCGTTTCGATTATTTTATTTGATTAAATCCAAGAGAAAGAGGGAATTCCAAAATATTTCGATTTTCAGTCATATCTCACGTATGTGTTTCTCAAGTCTAAAATCGTTTGACCTCGATCGAAATTGTTTTAAAAAACGTTAAACATATATATTTTCGGCATTGTTGGCATGATGGAAAATTTTATGATTTTTAAATGGATCCTGGAAAATATGATTGTTTGATTTCCGACATATATACGTTTCACAGATGTGTGTTTTATTGTTATTATGTACATCATATTTGACACATAGATCTTTCCGTTATTTTGGCTCGAATCGAGAAACGGAAAAAGAAGGATCGAGGTCCGTTTGGAGAGTTACGACTGTATCCTCTAATCTGACTCTGGGTTTCTCTGCTTCCTCCCTGCGCCGTGCGGTATATCTTCTCCCTATGTTGGGATCAAGTGGCACAAAGTGGGTACTTGTGTCGGGAGAAGCCCGCGGGGGAAAGGAAAATTTTTCACTTCCCCTGATGCAGACAAAATTATCCAGTGCTCAGTCCTCGATCCCTGGTTCACTCGAATCAATAATACACGTTCATCTATCAAGAAAACGAAATATTAAAAACAAGCGCCTTCGAATTATATTTATCTCGAAAAAAATTAATAATAATAATAATGATAATAATAGTAATAAAAGGAAATATTTAATGCTCCGAAGTGCTATTATGAAATAAAGGGTATTTATTACCAAGGTGATTTCCCTAAATTGATGGATTAAAACAGGTACCCCTTTGGAAATATATCGCCTCGGGAAAATGAAGTTGAAAATCAAAATTCTCTCAAATTTAAACTCAAGAGGAGGCTAAATACTATTTCTATTCAATCCCTTCATTATCGACATATCATCGTCGTCCAGTCTTTCTCCGACAACCGTGGATGGAATCTAATTACATTTTGACAATTAAGAGGGGGATAAATTAATTAACAATTAATTGTCAATTGACAGGCTAAAATGCGTTACAGCTATTGCCAATGAACTCATTCGAGCCCCCTAAATATTATAGGTTACTTGTCAGAATCCATGGTGCTGCCTTCACTCGCACGTCTGTGAATTACATTTCGCCATTTTATTTTTCAATAAAACTACGATTTATCGATATTTATCCCTTCCCTAGCGGAACTTACAATGCGTTGTTAAGTGAAAAAAACGCAGAAAGCAACGGCAAAAGCAACGTTGCTTATCAGCTTTTAAAATAGGTCAAAACAACGGCTAAGCAACACCAAATTCTGTTCATATTTTGGTATCACTATCTTTCAACGGGTGGCGCGGCGATCTTGTTCGATGATAATTTCTCTTTTTCCTCTTCTGCTTTACCGGTAAATAACGCCACCCTCGCATCTTTTTTACCACCGTCGGTCAAATAGGGAGCGGTGAAAGGTGTTTTTCACCAAATTTCACGTTGCTTTCACCGTTGTTTTACCGATTTTAAAAGTTGAAAAGCAACATGTTGCTTTGGCGTTGTTTGGACCGTTGCAACTTCCGCTAGGGTTGATGCGCCATCGAAACTTACGGCTTGTCATTTTGATAAAATAATGTCGAAAACGTCTCGATATTTGTATGATGTTGTAAAAACTTTATTCATTTCTATCCATTTGTATAAGAGCAAGTTTGGATCGCAATTTCGAGGTGTTAGTGTCGGTATTTAGCCTCCTCTTAAGCATCGCCATTTTGACGTGACCTTGAAGTCATCCCCACCACGCTATGTACAGCCTGCAGTCAGCAAATTTTTCTGCATATAGGGTGCTTTCCAACCATGCAGCGACCACCCACCCATCGCAATGACGTATTGGAACTAATAGGCTAAATACCGACATTATTTTTGAAGCCCTATATCATCGACTCAAAATCGGTGTCTAAACTTTCTCCGATAACCGTGGATGAATATCAATGAAATTTATAAATAAATGATGAATGGATTGCAAAATATTAATGCGAGACATGAATTAACGTTTTCGTTCATGGCCACTCACAGCTCAGACAATTTGGATGGAATTCTGATGAGAAAATAATATTTGTTTTATAAAAATTCCTTAGTGCTGCCCTCTTTCGCATTTCTGTGAACTTGATTTCGCCATTTCGTTTTTCGATGAAACACTAAATTTATCAACATTTATCTCCTGATTTTGATTCCAAACTTACGTTGCGGTTTTTTCATAAAATAATGTCCAAGATGTATCGATATTCATACTTTTTATGTTCTTCATGAAGCCTCATTCTTGGTTTTAACCGAAATGCAGTACAAACATTATAATTTAATATTTTCAATTGCAGATTCCTGATGATAATCGGGTCTGTAATTTTTTTCTTTGTTTTTCAAAAAACTTTTAGTGAGGCTCCATTAGTGCCATAATTCTAATGATATCGTCAACATTTTATTGATTTCCATCCATTGGTGCCAGAGCAAGTTTGGAATCCATTTTCGAGGTGCCAATGTCGGTATTCAGCCTCCTATTAAAGGTGTCCGACCGTGCAAAAAAAATTCATTTCCGTTTTTTTTAACAGAAAATAGTCTTCGAAACACGAATAGAAATAAAACATATTGCATTCAATAGTTGATGGAAAAACAACTTTTTTGTAGGAATGTTTTTTTCGTACGTCCTCTCCGTTTTAAGCTATATGAATTCGAAAAAATATATACTGCCGGCCAAAAGCATACACCTGTCAATATTTCTTGCCGCACTAAAAGTTGCATAATTCCGTCAAAAAAAATGATAATCGAAATTTTAGAAAAGCGTTTTGACAAGAAGGACTTCAACTTTGTTTTCCTTATTTTGATTTTTTTTTACGATTTTTTTTCGACCTGGTATGCATTTTTGAAAGTGACCGTTTATCGGTATTTTTCGACCATCGCAAATCGGGCGCATAACTTAAGGACATTTTTTAAAACTTTTTTCTCTACAATGCATTTAAAAGGGTTGGAAGCCGCTCCATTTTCATTCTTCAAAGATTTTCGTACGATTTTTTCTCGCAAAGTTATTTCATTTTTGGCTGAAAAAGACAAATTTTGAAAGATGCAACGAAACTCAAAGACTATAGAGTTTAAAAGAAAATGTCAAGTGTGAAAAAAGTAGCGTAGGTATACATGGAATCGCCTGGAATAGTTTCAGAATTTTCGCGTGAAATTTTTTTTTTCAACATTTTTGCTCCAGCGAAAAATTTCATCTGTTCGAAATTTCCATACTTCGTGATAAAATAAAAATCTGAAAGAATTCAGCAATATTTGGCATGCTATAAACAACAATGATCGATAATAATTATTGATCATTGTTCATCATTGTTTATTAAATTGCTTAAACAATTGCTTAAACATTTTTTAAATGACTTTTGCGCAATATTATTATTGATAATTATTGCTTATTGCATGCCAAACGTTGCTGAATTTCTTCAGATTTTTATTCTATCACGAAGTACGGAAATTTCAAACGGATAAAACTTTTCGCTGTAGCGAAAATAGTAGAAAAAAAAATGTCATGGAAGAATTCTAAAATAATTCCGAGCAATTCCGTGTATATTTACGCTACTTTTTTCGTATCTGACATTTTCTTTTAAACTCTATAGTCTTTGAGTTACGTTGCATCTTTCAAAATTTGCCTTTTTTAGTCAAAGGTAAAATAACTTTGGGAGAAAAAATCGCACGAAAATCTTTAAAGAATAAAAATGGAGCGGCTTCTAACCCTTTTAAACGTACTGTAGAGAAAAAAGTAAAAAAAAAATGTCCTTAAATTATGCGCCCGATTTGCGATGGTCAAAAAAATGCCGAAAAACGGTCACTTTCAAAAATGCATACCAGGCCGGAAAAAAATCGTACAAAAAACTAAAAATAGGCGAAACAAAGCTGAATTCCTTACCGTCAAAACGCATTTTTGAAAATTCGATTATCATTTTTTTTTGACGGAGTTATGCAACTATTAGTGCGGCAAGAAATATGGACAGGTGTATCCATACTTTTGACCGGCAGTGTATGCTCCTTTATTGTTAAAGGAAAGAATCGGCTGCGATTCGGCCAGTGGGTCCAAATAAAAATGAACAATTTTTCGTATAACGTTTCGATCCTCATTCGGATCCTCTTTAGATTTATTATTTCTAAAAATACATTCGTTTTTTGTCTTATTTTGTATAATAGTTTGATATGTTTTACATTATGAACTTGAGTGTTATGTCATGACTGACCTGAATTTGTATGGGTAATTTTCGATCATTTGATGAATCTCGGACAATATACATTATGAATTTATTGTATCAAGACAGGTCGTTTTTTTGTGATCCTTGAAGTATGCGAGAGAGAGGGTTTTGATATTTTAATGTTTAGTTAATGATTTTTGTGAGACAATGTGTACGTGTTATTTACCTATGATTTTCATATTTGATATTTTCCAAGCTTCATCTCTGATCAAATTTAACAATGTTCATTACATAATGTAATTAAACGGTCAAGATGTTTCGAGAGCTAAGTAGCGACTGAGTTTTGGGGATGAGAGAGGAGCTATTCATGTTGTTGGGGTGATGCGATTGAGTATTGAATAGTGGGGGATGATTTTTACGGTTGGGGAAGTTGCCGTTAATTATTTTCGTGTCCCGGTTTCGTCATGGTGTCGGTTTTAAACCGGTTTTTAATTTGTAACTGTTGGTTTGGTAATGAGTTTTAAACTGATGGTTGTTAATTTAAAGTTTTTCCGTTATTATTCAGAGTTTCGCTAAATTATTGAATTATATATGTTGCTTAGTTTGTCAATGTCGGTTCTGAAATTTAACGCTTTGGAGTGTGCTTTTATCTGTATCATTGCAAGAATTAATCGTTTTTTTAGCCATTGTTTATTATTTAAAATTTTTAGATCATCGATTTTAAAATTGTGTTTTAATTCAATTCCGTGTTTAGCTAACGCTGTATTCTGTGTGTTAGTGTGTTTTAGACTATTTTTGTGTTCATTGATTCTTGTTTTTAGATATCGTTTTGTTTGTCCTATGTACAATGCATCACAATCGTTACAATCGATTTGGTGAACTACGTTTGATTTGTTCATTTTGTCTATTTTGTCTTTGGTGGAACCGATGATAGAGTGAATATTGTGTTGGTTGTTGGTAACTAATGTTATATTGAATTGTCGAGAGAGACGGATTAGTTGGTGGTGAATATTTTCAGTATATGGAAAATTCATCAATCTAGAGGAGTCGAATGTGTTGCTCGTATTTGATTGTGCATTAATTATTGTCAGTCTTTGTCTTATTATCTTTTCTGTGAAGGAAATTGGATAGCAGTTTTGTGTCATTGTGTTTTCGATTAGGTCAATGTTTTTTTGATGGAAGGAAACATCCGATAGTTTTATTGCTGTATCCACCAACGTCATTATAATTCCTTTTTTTTAAATAATTTTTATTTTGGTGTGAATTTGAAGACCAACATGGATCGTCGACGAGAAGGTGAGTTATTTTATCGTTTCGGGAAAAAAAGATTATATATAATCATTAATCATTTATAATTTTATAGAATTGTGTATAATTCTATATAATTGCATGTAATTATACAGAATAATATATAATCGTTTTGGCGATTTATATATAATTGTATCAAATTATATACAATTATAAAAAATTATGTATGATTTATATAGTATAATCGTGTATAATGATATATTATTACATATAATTGTATATAATTACATACAATTATATCTAATTACACGTAATTGTATACAATTATATATGATCATATTTGGGGCATTCCATCCAAAATCGGACAGTTTGAAAAACTTTTTTTTTTCATTTCCTCGATTTTTTTATATTCTTGAGTACCCATCAAAAGACCCTTCCTGTTAAATTTTTAGATTTTTTTGACCGACATTGACAAACTAAGCAACATATATAATTCAATAATTTAGCAAAATCTGAATAATAACGGAAAACCTTTAAATTAACAACCATCAGTTTAAAACTCATCACCGAACCAACAGTTACAAATTTAAAACCGGTTTAAAACCGACACCATGACGAAATCGGTACACGAAAATAATTAACGGCAACTTCTCCAACCGTAAAAATCATCCCCCACTATTCAATACTCAATCGCATCACCCCAACAACATAAATAGCTCCTCCCTCATCCTCAATACTCAGTCGCTACTTAGCTCTCGAAACATCTTGACCGTTTAATTACATTATGTAATGAACATTGTTAAATTCGATCAGAGATGAATCTTGGAAAATATCAAATATGAAAATCATAGGTAAATAACACGTACACATTGTCTCACAAAAATCATTAACTGAACATTCAAATATCAAAACCCTCTCTCTCGCAGACATCAAGGATCACAAAAAACGACCCGTTTGACACAATAAATTCATAATGTATATTGTCCAAGATTCATCAAATGATCGAAAATTACCCATACAAATTCAGGTCAGTCATGACACAACACTCAAATTCATAATGTAAAACATATCAAACTATTATACAAAATAAGACAAAAAACGAATGTATTTTTAGAAATAATAAATCTAAAGAGGATCCGAATAAGGATCGAAACGTTATACGAAAAATTGTCCATTTTTATTTGGACCCACTGGCCGAACCGCAGCCGATTCCTTCCTTTAACATTTCTCTACACGGCCGCATATCAAAACCAACAATATGCTCTTTTATTCCTTAAAATATAACTCCTCAATTCACCGCTTAAAAAATCTGATAAAAATCGCAGAGACTACTTTTAAGTGGGACTAAACTGTAACAAGTTATAGGACGGATCTGAGAGGGTTGAAAAAAAAGTGCCGAATTGAGGGAGAATGCCTCATATATTTATGGCCCATCATTTGTTTATGTTTCAAAGTCATATTTCTATTGTAAGCGAGTCATTGACGTTTGAGTGAAATTTCACGTTTATTGACCACAGGCGTCTACAAAAGTCGTGAATTTCGGCATTCGTCGAACAGCGTTTGATCGTGTATGACTTGAAAGTTGAAAGCTCTGAAAATTGTGAAAATTTTGGTGTGAATTTGAAGACCAACATGGATCGTCGACGAGAAGGTGAGTTATTTTATCGTTCCGGGAAAAAAAGATTATATATAATCATTAATCATTTATAATTATATAGAATTGTGCATAATTCTATATAATTGTATGTAATTATACAGAATAATATATAATCGTTTTGGCGATTTATAAATAATTGTATAAAATTATATAAAATTATAAAAAATTATGTATGATTTATATAGTATAATCGTGTATAATGATATATAATTACATATAATTGTATATAATTACATACCATTATATCTAATTATACATAATTGTATACAATTATATATGATCATATTTGGGGCATTCCATCCCAAAACTGACAGTTTGAAAAAAAATTTTTTTTATTTCCTCAATTTTTTTATATTCTTGAGTACCCATCAAAAGACCCTTTCTGTTGAATTTTTGAATTTTTTTGATTACCCGCTCAAAAGATATTAGATTAACAAAAAAAACGCTCTTTTTTTGGTATTTTGGTCATAACTTCTTTAATAATGAGTCAAATTAAAAGTTTTTTGTTCAAAATTTTTGTTTTTTCATAGCCTTTTCAGAAAAAAATACAACAAAAATATTCGACGAGTTTTTGAATGAGTTTTTTGAGTTTTAAACGTTAAATCGCGTTTTCAATAGTGAATGTCATTTTTGATTTTTTTTTTTTAATTTTTTGTTTTCAACATCTATCTATTCAACAATTTTTAAGACTAGTCTGATCGTGGGATCTGAAGAGCTACTATTTTTTTTTAGATTTTTAAGAATACATTTTTTTTTTCAATAAATTGTTATAAATACCAATTTTTGTTACCGTATAGTATTTTTTTCAATATTTAGCATTTATTTTGACCCAATTTTTGTTACTGTATGGTATTATTTTCAATATTTAGAATTTATTTTGACACTATTTTATT
The DNA here is from genome assembly GCA_946863875.1 of Alloplasta piceator. Classification (NCBI taxonomy): domain Eukaryota; kingdom Metazoa; phylum Arthropoda; class Insecta; order Hymenoptera; family Ichneumonidae; genus Alloplasta; species Alloplasta piceator. The sequence continues at coordinate 24,384,149 of OX333080.1, forward strand.
GTTACCAGGTTCTTAAAATTAATAATTAATCGTCAAGTCTGTTTATGAACAATAATAACAACAGTTTTCATTTGTTCATGTATTTTTTTGAAAACCTTACATATACGATTATTCCCTGAATTAGAATATTCCTTTGCCAATACGTTTCCGTTGCTCATTGGAATAATTGAATTAAATTTTTGTGTCCCCCTGTGATTGACTTCGCAGCATTTTATCGCAAATAAAATCTTTCTTTTGCATCTGAATAATGTTTCTTATGTGAAAATTTGACAGCAATATTCGGTAGACTATTTAGATTCAATGCCCACTCATACAATTCTTGAACTGTTGTTATTTGCTCATCGATTAATTATTAATTTTAAAAATCTGTTAATAATGAAAAAGTGTCCAAATTAATTTAAAATGATTAAAAAAATACTATACAGAAACAAAAATTGGTATTCATAATACTTTATTGGAAAAATTTTTTTTTTCATTTTCGAAAATCGAAAAAAATAGTAGTTATTGAGATCCAACGATCGGACTAGTCTTAAAAATTATTGAATAGATAGATGTTTGAAACAAAAATTCAAGAAAAAAAATCAAAAATGACATTCACTTTTAAAAACGCGATTCAACGTTTGACACTTAAAAAACTCATTCAAAAACACGTCGAATATTTTTGTTGTATTTTTTTCTGTAAAGGCCATGAAAAAACGAAAGTTTTGAAAAAAAAACTTTTAATTTGTACCATTATTAAAGAAGTTATGACCAAAATACCAAAAAAAGAGCGGTTTTTTTTCGTTAATTTAATATTTTTTGAACGGGTAATCAAAAAATCTCAAAATTCAACAGGAAGGGTCTTTTGATGGGTACTCAAGAATATAAAAAAATTAAGGAAATAAAAAAAAAAGTTTTTCAATCTGTCTGATTTGGGATGGAATGCCCCATATAATTTCATATAATTATATATGGGGGGGAACGCGTGTCCTTTTCATCACGTGAACCTGATTATTTTCGATTTGGCCGAAACTTCGCTTATTTCATCGTATGATCCCAAAAACAACTCTCAAATTTTATTAGATTTTTTGGAGCCACTATGGCGGAATACAAGACCATCGAATATTATCGACTTGTGAAAACATTTAATTTTCAATCGACGATATCTTTGTAGCGGTTAATCGTATCGAAAACTACATGGGGAGGTTCTTTTTTCATCTTGAGTCCATCTTTAAATAAAAAAAATTGTCCAATTTTTTTAAAGCAAAATTGAGCAGTCAAAATAATTTTCAAAAATAAAAATCACGATACCCAAAAACCCTCCCGCTTCGAATTTTAAACAAAAATTCTCAAAAATACTAGGATTCATTACCAACATTAAGAAAAAAAATCAGGATGGGATTTCCAGCAGTTCGCGAGATATTGATTTTTTAGTATTCAATTGGGTGGGGTACAAAAATTCGACGGACAAATATTTCGAAGGTCCGAAAGTTCGAATTTCACGATTACGAACGTTCGAATAGCGAAGGGCCGAAAGTTCGAACGCAACAAAAGCGAAAGGCGAGAGAGCCGCTCACGCGGGCCCCATGCGTAAGAGAGAGAGCGATGCGCCTCCTCTCTCTCTTACGCATGGGGCCCGCGTGAGCGGCTCTCTCGCCTTTCGCTTTTGTTGCGTTCGAACTTTCGGCCCTTCACTATTCGAACGTTCGTAATCGTGAAATTCGAACTTTCGGACCTTCGAAATATTTGTCCGTCGAATTTTCGTACCCCACCCATTTAATTTACTTGTTGTTCGTTAATTTCTGCCTATCTATTAATTAATTTAAGCTTTAAATAGTGTTTAAAAAAATAGTAAAAAGGAATCATATAAATCAGTAATTGGTTCACATGCTTTGGTAGAATATTTACGGCGTATTTTCAAATTTATACTTGTGTTCTTTTATACTCGTATTTGATTCTTGTTTTTTTTGGATATTTAATGTTTAAATTATGTTATGTATCTTGTTTTCGGCGAAATTCGACCATCTTTTAGCTACACTTTGCCATTGTGAAGCAGAATTATGCAGTCATACTTCTGAGTATTTTTTATTAATTGGGTTAATCGTCTATGTATTAAAAATTCCTTCGATTGTTTCTAATGAGTCTTTTCATAGTGAACAATTTCAATCGACGGTATATTTTTTCCATTCGTAGAGGTCTCGGTATGACGGTATAAGATTTTTGACAAATTTTTGACGAGGTCCTTCACGGAGTAGTTTATCACTTTAGAATGTTCGTAAACAGCAAGGGCATCATTACTACTATTTTCTTACACTATTGAAAGCTTAAATTAATTAATAGATAGGCGGAAATTTACGAACAACGAGTAAATTAAATACTAAAAAATCAATATCTCGCGAACCGCTGGAAATCCCATCCTGATTTTTTTTCTTAATGTTGGTAATGAATCCTAGTATTTTTGAGAATTTTCGTTTAAAATTCGAAGGGGGAGGGTTTTTGGGTATCGTGATTTTAATTTTTAAAAATTATTTTGACCGCTTAAGATTGCTTTAAAAAAATTCGACCATTTTTTTATTTAAAGATGGACTCAAGATGAAAAAAAAACCTCCTTATGTAGTTTTCGATACGATTAACCGCTACATAGATATCGTCGATTGAAAATTATATATTTTCAAAAGTCTATGATATTCGATGGTCTTGTATTCCGCCATAGTGGCTCCAAAAAATCTAATAAAATTTGAGAGTTGTTTTTGGGATCATACGATGAAATAAGCGAAGTTTCGAACAAATAAAAAATGGTCAGGTTCACGTGATGGAAAAGACACGCGTTTTCCCCCATATATAATTTAACAGAAATTACTTGGAATATTAGGTTCTTAACTAGTGAAATTAATATTTATCAAAACTATATATACATATGGGGCATTCCATGTCAAATCGACCACTTTTGAACCCGACCCCTTTCGATTTGGCTGAAAATGTTTGTCTTTTTTCTACCCCATTAAAAACATTTTTCAGAAAATTTTCAAATTTTTTTACCCAAATCAAAAAAGTTATGAATTATTTAAAAAAAAAGGCTTTTGTTTTTTCAAATAGCTATAACTTCTTCAAAAATTGACTAATTGCGACGTTTTTTTTCGAAAATTTTCGTCTTTAAATGTACTTTTCGAAAAAAAATACAAAAAAAATTTGAGATATTAAAGTCTATGAAATTTTTCACTTTTTCGAGAAAAATCATCGTTTTCTCGGAAGCGCATTTTTTATTTTATTTTTTATTTTTTTAAAAAAAATTTCGTTCAATTCCGGAAAGAATGCCGCCCAAACTAGAGTGGGTGGAATTTTCCTTCTATTTTTTTTTATTGATTAGATTTTTTTTTTTGCAACTGGGCTTGTTTCACAGCACTCACCACTTTGTAAATTTTTGAGGATTCATTAAGGGTACCCAGTCAGCGTCAAAACGCCGATTTTCGAACATAAATATAAATGTTCGTAGGATTAGTGTAAGCTTCATCAATGATCTATCATTTGACGTATCAATTGTAGAAATTTTTAACCCTAATTAGAACCCTTAAGGTGCAGCGGTTCTCTCATAAATAATTTTTTGAGTTTCACACGCTGCGCGCAATCCTGACCAAACCGCTTGATGGATCTCATCCTGCGACGTCTCATTTTCTTTGTAACACTTTTCCGCACCGCTTGTATGTGACACATTTTTTTAAGGTTCTCATTATAGAGTTACAGGCCACTTTTTAAATTTTTGAACCATTTTTGGTTTTTAGAGCATCGCACACAATACAATTTTGATTTTAATGAAAATGTGTCGCATACAAGCGGTCCGGAAAAGTCTTACAAAGAAAATGAGACGTCCCAGGATACAATCTATCAAGCGGTTCAGCCAGGACTGCGCGCAGCGTGTTCGAAGATCCAGGTTTTGGGAAACAGCCTCCGAAGTGAAATGTGTGGCAAAAAGCTTCCGCAGTCCTTCACTCCACTGATTCATGTATCTGCATAACAAACAATATTTTCCAAGGTTATTACAAGAAAAAAAAACCCATTTTTTACGTGCTTGTCACGGTTTTTTATTTTTTATGTTTTTTATTATTCTTAATAAAAAAAAATTTTACCAAAAAATTGCTAAAAATTGAAAAATAACTAAAAACTCTTCTGTTGACAGTTTAGAGGTTATATATAGAGGTTATCTGTATACAAGGTACAAAATTAAATTCACTGCAGGGGAGGGGTCGAGTCATGGGTCCCTTGCGTGTTGGAGGGTCTGCAGCAGAGGGGTGGGTGTTATGCTGGGAGAGTTAAGAAGTGAGGGTGTGTGCGCGCGTGAGTGTGGTGTGTGGGTGTGTGTGAGAGAGAGAGAGAGAGAGAGAGAGCGAGGGAGCGAGAGATAGATAAATAGATGGATAGATATATAGAATGTGGATGTGGGAGAGAGAGGGCTAGATGGAGAGGAATATATGTAATAGTAGCAATAATAATAAATTCAATTATTTATTTCTCATCAATCATCTGGTCTAGAATGTAAGTTGGAGGGGATAGATTAGGATTGCGAAAAGAGGTGGGGGGGGGAGGGTCAAATTATTTCAGAGAAAAAATGGAAAATATATTTCACAAGTTCGACTCGAGATGGAACGATGTGCAAGTATGTATGCAATCCACCCATCGAAAAAACCCTGGCAGTTATTGAAAAATGAACTGGAATCAGTTCCGAAGGCTTTGCTTATGAAATATTATAGTGGATTTATTACTCCGTTGTGGGATCGTTTACCTGAACTTTTGCGGCGTGATAGTGAAATACAGTCATATCACGATTGTAACGATCATTTTAATCCGCCGTGGGAGCGGACTCATGTCGATCGCTGTGGACCAATTTGCCGAGATTGTGAAAAGTGTTTTATAATGGAAAAACTCGTGTATTTATATGCCACTCAACGTGCAAAGAATCCTCGAGAAATGATGACAGAAGAGCTGCGAATTATATCACCGACTGTGTTTAAAAAATATTTCATTGAATTCACAGATATTTTGTGGGATCGTTTTCCGGAATATTACAAATTGGATAATGAGATTAAATCATACAGGCGCTGCAATGAGCATTGGAATACAAAATCAATGGGAGATCATGTAGATGGTTCAACACCTCGATGTCGAAATTGCCGACAGTGTTTTTTGGAAAGTGCGCCGAAAGTATTTGAGTCTTTTTATGGATGCAGGTGCACTTCCACAGCGGTTGGAGAAGGCGTCGAACGTGTTTGAGCGAGTTTAGGGATGCAGGGGTTCACGGCGGTGGTAAAGTCAAAGGGTTTACATGTCTAAGCCTGCTTAGGCTGAGATTTTTTGAGGGGGAGGCTGCATCGGATATGACCAACAAGATCGATGTAGTTTCGTATGTGGAAAATACATGGAGAGGGGATGTCTGAGGAGTAGTGGGATGGATGGAAAATCTAGAAATAGTCGTACAATAAAGAGAAGAATATCAATTCACAGTTTCACGAGCTCCCGACAAGACGTGTGCGATCTTTGGAAAAATTTCTCAAAAAAAAACCATATCTTACGAAATGGCTTTCTCTGGAATCAACGAAATCTGCAAGATATCCGAGTTTCTGCCAACGAAGAAATTAAAAGATCTTGAAGTCGAGGAGAAATATCCAATCTCCAACATTCGACCTGTCGGAACAAAGTATGGCAAGAGATATGTCGCTGAAGTCGCGAGAGAATTCACCGTCTTTCTGCCCACACGAGTCGTCAAAGCATTCGAACAAGATGCTGAAGTGTTTGGAAAATTACTCGAAGCTGCACAGGCTTGACAGATCAGTATGAAGTACATCGGTGGACATTGGAACGGTATCGAGTTTCATGAAATCTCCATTTAAATCATCATTCTCGACGTAAAAAAAATGTATATCTTCAAGACATCGGTGAATTGTAATATTGTAAAGGAGTAGAAGGAGGAAAAAAAATGTTTGCATTAATAAAACACATATATTGAAAATTTTTGTTTGTTTTTTAAAAAATCCCGCGTTTACATAATGCATGGTATACGTATAGCCAGCTTTTCAAAGATTTTACATTCATCGTTGCACAATTGAATCTCGAATCTTTCGTATGATAGGAACAATTCCACGGTGTTTTCGGCAACTTCTTCAGCGATGGACAGTCCAGAGTCTCCAAATCGATAATCTCCGTTGCCAAGTCCAGGTTCGCAAGCCATAAAGACTTTTCACAGCCTTTCACGAATATGCGTCGGACGCCTTGTAAAATAGCTCGAAGAAGTACTCTTTATGCATCGTATGGTATGCTGCCATGTTCCCACGGTATTCCATGAAAGTTGCGTTCCAACCATTTGTTCGTAATTTTATATTTCGTTGGTAGAGCGCCCCATGAATATGGTGGTTCGAAGAGAAGCGTCAGAGGTTCAGCATTTTTCGCATCCACTCGAACGATTGAAATTTCTTTGAGGATGAATTCGCTGCTGGGTCTCTTGAAACCCTGTAGATCGATGATAAACTCCATCTCGACTGATGCCTGGCGTGGTCACTTCTATGAATTTATACCAATTTTTGTACCCCACCACTTATGGGGTTACACTCCACAATACGATCACGTAGAATGAGGCAGTAGGCACATGTTTGTGCTGGTATATTCGATTTTGTCTCGAATTCGAGACGTACATCCACAGGTCCAGACTTGAGAGACTCATTTTGCTTTGAACAATCAATCACCACGAGGGGTGCATATTTCAGAAATTCAGTTTTGTTCAACCATGGCTCTGTTTCCTTATTATAATATGTAGACTGGAAGTTTGTGTAGATATCATAGAGTAGTGCAAACTGGTTTTGTTGTATATTCAAATTCATGTTGCCATAGGGATAACATTGTGAATTCAAGTAAAGTTTCACGTCAGTTACATTGCAATGATCGAAACCACTCGCATTCTTTAATGCAGCATTTTTTCGCCCCGTTTGAAACGCGAGAATTACATAGCGCGGCTTTTCCAGCTGTGTTGAAGTTTTGATGGACCACACATGTTTAGAGGTGGCCGGCAGCAACGGGTATTCATACAATTCCCACGTACGGAAACTCATGGAAATCGGTGTGTCTTTCGCAATAAACTTTGAAAGTTGAATTTTTTGTTGATCCGCCACGGTGACATATGGTACAAGCCATTCGATTTTACACAATTCAAGCTTGTATTTTTCAGCAGCTGTTTGGATTATTGCATTGACATCACTCCGTGATCTGGTCAGAATTAGTTCATGCTTTGCATTCACAACCATTTTTCGATAATCTTCAGCGAAGCCCAACAGCATACGCAGTGGTACGCATACATCAAAGTTACCCGCTGCATCCACGATTTGTTTGGTCTCTTCTACATCAAACGAACCCGTATTTTCAAGCATCGCGCTCTTGCTCGGTGTAAATGATGTATATCCCTTAATGAGAGACGTAATATCCACATTCTTATTACGATCGATTTCCATTGCGTTAAGTTCATAGCGCACTTCTTCGAATAAATGACATATAGCATTGTTGACAAGACTTGTTGCAGTTGTTGGTGCGCCATCATTTTTCGTTAGTTTTCCATAAATGTGTAGAGAACTTTTGCACGGTAGAATTGATAAATCTTGATGCTGGATTGAAATACGTATTTCATCACTATTGTTGTATGGTGACGATGCGTATGGTTGATGAGCATGAACCTCATAATGTGCGATGGATTCGTCGAAGATGACGGGTGTCTGAATGTTTGCGATTTCTTCCTCCATTGCACGCAGCAGATGCACAACGCACAGAGCAAATAATTCCTCACACGCGAACTCCACGAACTTTGAGACCCAAATTCTTCAAGAGTTGCAGGTTTTGTGGTGTTAGCGCTTTGAGCGTTGATCGACGACTGCTTTCTCGATCCCATGTCGGTTTATTAATATTCGATACTCTATTGTAGACTATACCCATACAGTGATAACTCCGCCACGAAAATTCACCAAATCTCCGTTCTGATCAACAATACGAAGTTTTATATTGTCAATTATTCGAGTCGTGATTGGTAGATAAATGACGTTCGATGGCACTTCGATGATTTTATAGCCAGGCGGCACAGATGGGAAAAATTTGTGAATTGTGTGAACTTTCTGCCCATTAATGTATGCAACGGTGGTTATATTACACTCTACTCTTATAGCGTTCACTTTAAGAATGGACACTGGCAGATCAGATTCATGTCTTTTATTGGCTTCCAATATCCTTGGTGCAAAGCCCAACAGAGGACCAATCGAATCTTTAGGTGAGAAGAGGAGAGGTTGATCACACTCGATTTCACTGCGTAGTGTATTATTATTCGGCTTAAGTTGGATTTTCACGTTTGTACGTGATGATTCCGCCTGTAAATACTTTTCAATATCCACAATTTCGTAACTGCCTGTTGATATGGTCACCGTGCGTGTTCCAAAATAAAGTTTGTTGCATCCAGCGTCGATGTTGGGTATTGAGTTGAATGTGAGCAATTCGATGAGCCCAAGAGCATAAGTCTTGTGTAGCGACAGTTCGATAGGCGGAAAAAATTGCGTTTCAAGAACTGAGGCTGATCCCGATATCGTCAACGTTATACTATCATCCATGATGCTCGCAAATTATACACTGAACCCAAAGCTCTACAATACACGTTTATATTGTGTATATCTGTCTCGACGATTCAGTTGCCCACATAGAAATGTAAGACACAAATGTCCGCATTCAATCGTATCATATTTTTGATATTTTTTATAATTATAATTAACGCTACCAACATCAAAATAGCTCATGAGTTCGGATGGAGGTGTGAGATTGCCGAAACTGTCAAAGTAGATGATTTTTTGCCCAGTTTTTTTGTATGTAACCCAATCGGTGCCAGGACCCGCATTTTCATCCAAATTCACAATTGCCGATTCATGCTTGAGGGGTCCTCTTTCGGGTAATGTATCACGCATATGAATCCCCCGGAAATATGGAATTTTCATGATTTTCGCATATCACAGCAGATCGATGTCAGTGAGAGGCCGATATGGTAGCGTTATTATCCGTTTTTTGGCTTGATGTGAAGCCCCAGCCCCTGCTTGTATGGTTTCAAGTGTAAACCTTTTCCCAAAGCAATGCTCTCGACCCTTTCGTTATGTCGCTTTTTTTCGTTCAATTCTTTTTTAGCAGCTTCAGCAGCATTAACGGCGTTGGCTATTGCGGCAGCCCCACCAGACAATGCGCCAGCGGCGCTGAGACCCGCGAAGAGGGGTATGAGAAAAGGTAAAACACCACCAATTTTCTGCGGAACAGGTAGAACTCGCGGCGTGCGTACTTTATTGCCTTGCGCACTAGCACGCGCGCCTTTCAATGCCGCCATGACGACTTTACGAGAATCATCGTTTCGAGTCATTGCTTTCCGCGCGGCATTAATGACCTTTTTTAAGCAAATACTCTTCTGCTGTTTCATCGGTTTCCCCTTCACAGACTTCATTCCGACACTAAATTTCGTTTTTGCCTTCATAATGTTTGTCACAGCTCAAGCACTTGCTCTCTCGCCAATACTAGCGTCTTTTGCCGTTACACGTTGCCAGGCTTGCTCGGCCAACACTTTATCAGCTAAATGTCTAGCTTCTAAATTTGTGCGATTTTTCGAATATGCAATATCGTGCACTTTGCACGCAGCGTCTAATGGATTTATACCTGGATCACCACGAGCAAGACGCTTGACCAACTTTGTACCAGGCCCACAATATTGATAGCCCGGCAGATGTAACTCCACCGGAAGTTTATTAATTATATCATTGATTACACCCTTGCCGGATTTCTTCTTTTTCTTCTCATGAACAATCATCACCGATCAAATGCCAATCCTCAACTGATTATTACTCGCATTAGAAAGGCCATTTATATGGTTTTTCAATTAGTTGTATGTGAGATGACGTCGAAGAAACAAGTTTCTGGTGGGCAACTAGCCATAATAAATTTTGACAAACTTGTGGAAGGGGGTGGGGAGAAGAAGCATAGACGTCATGGAAATATACTACCCGATAGCATTCGTGCGGTGTTTTGTGGTCCGTCAAATTGTGGAAAAACTAATGCATTACTGACGCTGCTAATACATCCCAATGGCTTGAGATTTGAGAACATTTATCTCTATTCTAAATCATTAAAGCAGCCAAAGTACAAGTTGCTTGAACAATTACTTGAACCGGTGAATGGTGTTCAATATTATCCATTTAATGAGCATGAACAAGTTGTGTCACCGAGTGACGCTCATCCAAACTCAATATTCATCTTTGATGATATAGCATGTGAAAAACAGGATAATGTCAGAGCATTTTTTTCCATGGGAAGACACGAGATTGTCGACAGTTTTTATCTCTGTCAGACATATACTCGTATCCCGAAACATCTTGTGAGAGATAATGCAAATTTTGTGGTGCTATTTAAACAGGATGATATGAATCTCAAACATGTGTATAACGATCACGTGAATACTGATATGACTTATGCGTGCTTCAAAAATATGTGTGTTGGATGTTGGAAATCGGATAAATATGGGTTTATTACGATTGATAAAGATAGTGAAATTAATGCTGGTAGATATAGGAGAGGTTTTGATTCCTTCCTTACTGTCGATAATAAATAATCGCTCATTCTGAGCAGAGAGACAGTCTGAAATCTGACTTACCGGTGTCAACATAAAAACCAAGATCTTTTGATGGAAAATAACATATTGTGTAAGCTTGCCAAGGCAAGTGATGCAATACGGCGAAAACATCAAATGTTAAAAAGTGGCCGCGATAGTACACAACAAAAAATGCAAGATGTGTTTAAGCCAATCGTCGGGCCATTGGGGAAGCTGGTTTCATATAAAAAGAACATAAAGCAAGAATTTAAGGATGAAAAAGTGAATATTAAGAAAGAGGCGAAGATGGCGGAGGAGGGGGGAGAGGAGGAAAAGGAGTATCATGATATCGAGGGAATGCGAAATAGCACGTTCCAGGACAGTTCGTTTGACGGGCCTCTTGATGAAACGGTTATAGCTGCAAATAATAGTGTTGATGGCGACGGTGATGATGTTGATGATGATGGTGATATATCGGATGATGCTGATGTTGAATTGACTGGAGATGTCGATCAATTAATACGTGAATATTTCGGGCTGTTGCGTACGAATAAAAAGACAACCTTAGACGTCTCATATGGAGTGCGAAACCTGGTGGATGGTAAATTAATGGTTGGTGATTCGCAAATTGATTTCAAACCCGATCATATTTATGTTGGACGCCGAAAGTATCCGAAAAGTATTGGATTAGTTGAGCTACTGTTCAAAAAAGTACCAATGTTTAATTCTTTTAAACCTAACGATTTGACCAACTATGAGAAAATTGTTATGGCCACGAATGCACATAGAAAAAATTATAAGCCCAATGGCGCTATTCGTGAAAATACAAGTTATAAATTCCGAAAATTCATTTCTCCAATAATGGAAGAACATGGTGTGCACAAAGGTGGAAATGTCTCAAAGTATAAGGTCGCGCGAAAAAATATGTCATATGAATATGTTCACTGGGATGATCCGAATGAGCTTGTGGACCGTCTTCGTCTTCTGGTTGCATCGCAAGCAGCTGGGAACTCTTCGCACTCCAACGAGATCATTTTCATTATTGAGGAACTACACGAAGCTGAAATCATTTATTAACCCGTACACGATGAATTTTCATGCATTCCTAACATGACTATCGATGTGTTTGGACGAAAGTTGAATATGAGTGGTAGTGTGGGTCCGCCAGGTAAATCGGGTGTGGGATTCAAGACTACAGCAGACGGTCATTATAATTTGGAGCAAAAACGCCTGGTTAACGTTGGTGATGCAAAAGCATTAGAAGATGCTGTCTCTCTTGGGATGTTAATGACCCACACGAATGCTCTCTCTGATAAAATAACCAATTCAATGAACCAGAGTTACGAATTAATGGCAAATTCTCTTGAAAGTGGAGTGAGAGCTAAGATCAGCGAACTTCACGTACAAGTAGAGAGCATGAAAACTACGATCAATCAGCTGAATGCCACAGTGAAAACTTTGAAAGATGCAATAACTATTGCGGAGCCCGAAATTGCAGGCCAATTGTTGAAAGCGTTGTGGTGAGAAAAAAAACATGAGTGAAAAGAAGCGTGCTTTGGTTGAGGAGTTACATAAGCCAGCTTGGCGAAACTATCGTCGCTGACACGTGGATATACGCGGACTCGATGAAACATGGCAGGCTGATCTCGTTGATATGTCGTCATTTGCACGCGAAAACTCCAATCATAAATTTCTCCTCACCGTCATCGATATATTCTCCAAATTCGCATGGGCCAAACCGTTGAAGAGCAAGAGTGGAAAAGATGTCACCGCTGCAATGAAATCAATACTCGCCAAAGGACGCACACCGAAAAATCTTCATGTCGATCGTGGAAAAGAATTTTATAATTCTGAATTTAAGACGCTAATGAAAAAGTTTGACATTCACATGTATTCTACGTAGAGCAATTTAAAAGCCTCAATTTGTGAACGCTTCAACCGTACGCTCAAGAATAAAATGTGGATTCAATTCAGTCTTCGCGGAAACTGGAAATGGATTGATATTCTTGATATGCTCATTATTGAGTATAATGACACTGTGCATCACACTATTAAAATTAAGCCGAAAAATGTTAATGTTCGGAATGAAGAAGAAATACTAAATGATATTTATAACAGAACTGAAGTGAGAAAACGGGCGAAATTCAAAATTGGCGATCAAGTGCGCATTAGTAAATTTAAAATGTATTTGAGAAAGGTTACACGCCAAACTGGACAACGGAAATATTTACAATGTATCAAGTGAGAAAAACTAACCCCGTAACATAGAATATAAAAGATCACCAAAATGAGCCCATTGCGGGCGGATTCTATGAACAAGAGCTGCATCGTATGCAATACCCTGATATATATCTCATTGAAAAAGTGTTAAAAAAACGTGGCAGTCAGCTATTTGTGAAATGGTTGGGTTTCGACAATGCGCATAATAGTTGGATAAGCAAAGACGATTTGTAATTAATGATGAAAGAATAATAATAATATGTGAAAATGTCTCGTCGATTTTTTATTATTTTTATAATCCCTATCCCCACAACCGTAGCCAACGTTTGACGACCAAGCTGAGCAGGTCAACGCCGTCTCTGTCTCGCTCCAACTCTCTTCCTCGGTCTCCACTACACGCATGACCATGCAGATCTTCAAAGCTGTTTGGGGAGAAAAAAGGTCCAACACAGGAGTTTCAAAAACTTTTTCCTTTATTTTCACACCAATGCATATTGATACAAAATTTCCATTTTGCGTATCCTTTTCAATATTCACTTGGGAATTCGATAGTGACCCCATGGTAATGTTTCAACTGTTCCCGGTATAATATAGCGCTTATCGTCGTGTGGGCTGAGAACAACATTCGTCTCGGAAATAGTATACACATTATGCAATGTCGACCGAAATGAAAATTGGTTTTGCTTCATGTCGTCAACATTATAATTGGTTAAGCATTTCGTATAATCGTCGAAGGTGATTGTTCGAGCAACGACATTCCTTTTAATCCCCTTCACTTTTTTCACATCTAGTTCCCGTCCGGCAACTCGCGTCGCATACATTTTTGACCTGAGCCCCACGAATTAGGTCATGATGGATCCCTTGCTCTCATCTTCCATAAGACCCGGAATCTTTTTGTTGGCAAGCGGCATGCCATATACATTATCGACGGGGTAGTCACTCGTATCGAATTTATGTATATGTGCTTTTATATCCGCATATACATCGTCGGATTCGATCTTGTATATAAGACTGTCTGTGTGTACTTTACAATTATTCTGATACATCGGTTTCATAAAGTCATGGTGAAACTCGTATAAACATATTTTTGATATGTCTAGAACAGTCATACCCACATATATTGATCTATTCATTTTCACCTTGAGATTTCTCAATTCAACGGCGATTAAATTTTCCGCAAAGATACTGCAACTATGAAAATTCGGTTTCGAGATCATCGCCTCTGCGCAATATCGCCCGGCCCACTTGGTCAACAATTTAACTTCTACGTGATTTCGAACATTCTCCATGGTTTTGCCAAAAACTGCATTATTCATTAATTTGAATAGCGTTTTTTCAAATTCACTAGTGGCGTGTATTCGAAACTGTGTATTCAAGTCAATATATGTTTGAAGCCAGGTGGATTGTTTGAATTTCAAAATTCTATGCACTTTGCTGACTTTTAAACCATGACGTAAGCATTGCTGTAAAGCGCGATAGTGTATGACATAGCGCTTTTTATCTGTGACTGTTGCGAGCAGCTTCTCCTGCCGCTTGCCAGGAGGTTTACCGTGCGTTGGACAAAATGGCAAGCCACCAGGTTTATCATGCAAGTGTTGTGGATATTCCAAATCTACCTCGAGGAGATAGCCAATCGGTGAATCTAGCGCAATTGAGTTTACGTTGAAGGTGAATATATCTTTAACCCATTGGAAGTCCGCGTATGGCAATGGCTGACTCATTACCCACCCATACAAATTATTGACATCGAAATACATCAAGAATGTGGATGTTTTTGATTTATCGTGAGACTCCATATATTTATTATTCGCACGCGCATGTTGATATGAACATTGACTCAGGCCACCGCGAGAACCTCTCTCCACGAATAACACCATATCAATGTCCGTAAGCAATTCCAATTTGATTTTCGTATACTTGAACATCGCATCCCAGGTGTATCCAGGAAGAGTGTAGTAATGCGCGGGATGAAGACCATAAATTTTTACACAAGTGTCGCGAAAGTTCTCGAATATGTCGGCTAGCAATAATACATCCGTCTTCAAGTATAAATCACTATATTCACCCAACGTTCCAATGGCAAATCGCTCCCACACATTTTCGGCGTGTGCATACTCCTCCTCGGATATTGACGAAGCGGTTAACGAGCTATAAAATGCATTCCGCGGTGGAAGCGCAGTTTCGTTCAATTTGTCAACGCTATCAATATATTCATATGGAAACACGCCCTTCCGCGTCAATAAACGAAATTTTTCGTGTTCGGAAATTGTGATTCCAACGTTCGGAGTTTGTCGATCGATAAGAGTGATGCTAATTTAGCAAGACTTTCGTTGAGAAATTTGAAAGAGTCGATAAAGCGTAACTTGATATTTTTTCTCGAGTCCGTGGATGTTATGACAGTTTTCGAAAATGAGATGTACTTTTCCTTTGTCATGGGGAGTAAATCGATTCTCCCCTCGAACGCTGTGGCTAATTCCTTAACGATGAAATGCGCTTCATAACCGGATAAATTGTGGAAAACTACCGGAATGAAAAAGGGATTTTGATAATGCGAATTACAATTTGAATGGGCTGGACCTCTGAATTTTCCTGTAAGATGACAATGATCTTGAACACGTTCTTCGCATGCTCCTAATTTTTTTCGCAAATATGGCAGTTTTTTTCTTCGCGAAAATTTTGCCACTCTTGTGGGGATAATTTTTTCATTGCTATATTATCCAACAAAATTTTATCAACTCGCAATGCCAATTCATGGAGTTCTTGGATGAGCCATTTTATACAGTTTTCACTCCGGTGTGACTTGTATCCTGATAGCGACGTGTCATTTGAGCAACTCACATAATATCCAGCGCAGAAAACTCGATGACGTTGATGTTTATCTTTTTCCCTCTCCTCCGCACTCGTTTTCTCCAAAATACATTCGAGGTCCGCATAAACGATGAATGGCACATGTTCCTTCCGATTGAAGTTGCCGAATTCCAACCATTTGTTGGTGTCTGCTGGTAATCGAACTGCACAATTGTTAACAGCTTGACAATCCACATCATGTGATTGCAGCTTAATAGAAGAGTGAAAGTAGTGCAAACAGCTGTAAAAAATAATAATTTTATAATTATTAAACATATTTGATAATATATATAAATATATGTATATGGGGGGGGGGGGCACGAATTTACTCACCAATTGCAAATGAACTTCTTTCTCTCCGTCTTGTTGAGTTGCGAGCTGACAAGGCGGGATAGACTACTAATCTGCGCGAAATGTCCAATTTTCGTCCCAGCAGGACCTTCTATGTACAGCAAATTGATGTCTTTCTCCTTTTCTTCCATCGTAATGCGGATTGGAAGAATTTTGCCGCCCTTCTCAATGTACACATTTATCGACAGTTTGTTCAACCGCTCGAATACTATAATCTGATCCAATTTCATGGGGAATTTGATACCGCGAAGATTGAGGATCCTCGAATAATGCGGATACGACGATAGACGATTGCAGTGAAGTTTCACTGGATATAACGAGGCGACGACTGCCCATGCAAAACACGCTTGGTCTTTCGAATGAATATTCACTACGGCTTTTCGCTTATGGACTATAACCGATATTTCGTAATTGCACCCTGCACGCATTGCATTATATTTGTTAATGTTGAGCGTTAAATTCAATATGGATACTAACGACCAACCACTATCACGTTCTTGAAACTCATCAAGTGTTGCCAGCGTCGGTCCAACCACTCGTTCATCATACCACTCGCGCAAATTTGACGTTTCAAAGAGTTCAACGTTCGCCGTATTGATGCTTTTACTTGCACGTTCTTCCCCTGCAGCAAACTCGCCATGAAATTCGGTGTTCACCTTTACACTGTTGTGCCTAGCAATACTGTTGGCTACTTGCGTATTCACTAATTCAAACGAGTCCAATAGAAATTTACGCGGGCCAATGTAATTGCAATTAATCACGGCACCAGTTGTCAAACGATTTGTAAACGCACTATCAATTTCACGCCATATCAATTCGTGATCGGTCAATCCTTCACCCACGTGCACAAAACGTCGGCGTATTGAACCCTTTAAGCCTTCCAAACGCAGGATTCGTGAATTCAACGAATGATGGTATCCAATTGTCAGTCGTATGCGCTTGGCTCGCACCCGCTGCACTAACGATTCTATAAGCGTATCACACTCTTCTTCCCATTGAACATATTCTTCCGTCAATTGAATTAATGCTCCTCGTTCACACAAAGATTGCTCCGCAATCCTGTCGTTGGCAATCGACGACATGATGCTGTACGAAATATGCACCTCGATGTTAGCTCAAAGGCGACTTTACTCAAAATGTGGCGATTGAAGAGCTCGTCTCAACGAGATCAGCATCAGCCCTTGGGATTTTTTTTCATATACAAAATATACTTCTTCATAGGAGGGGAGGGGGGGGGGCATGCGCGTGTATGAGAGAGAAAAAGATCATTATATTCACATGAAAGTCTATCGGGCGAGATTTTTTTATTTTTCTCATATGGAAGAAGTGAAAAAACGGGGTGATGTTTTAGATTTACCCCAAATTAGGGGCAAAGTGGTGGGGGCGAGCGGGCGACCTTTGATGAAAATTCGATGGATGCACCTTTGTTTTTTTTCCTTCAATAAAATGGCATGACGTCTCAGATTTATCCGAGATTGAGGGTGGGGAAAAGAATGTGCGCGGGCAGGCGGGCAATCCCTTGATGAAAATTCGGCGAATGCATCCACATTCTTTTTTCTTTAATTAAATAGCGTGATGTTTTAAATTTCACCCCTAAGCGCGTTAAGGCATTATGAAAAATTGGAAAATCAGTTTCCCTAAAAGTGCTAGATTTTTATTTTCAAGGTGTGAATCTCGCGCATCCTCGGTGCTTGAGAGAAACTATACACGCTACGAGGAGGGTTCTTTCTCTTTGAATGACACCGACTCGACTATCACAGTAGCATTTATCGGCTAAGGGACTACTTAACGGCTAAGTGGCTACTCAACGGCCATAGCACACACCTTTGCACTCGTATATAGTCTTGTATTGCATACAACGTAAAATCCACCTGTAGGATGTCGGTGCCTCCAAGGATTTTTTTAGGTAGGTCACATCAAGTACTTGGAGAGGGTGGGAGGAATGAAATGCGAAAAAGTGTGTGAAAATGCAGCCTCTACTCCCACCATCGGGAAAAATGGTTCAAATTTCTGCCAAATTTTCTTCTTTTTCTTCATTCTGCTTTGTGCGATCGTCAAGTTCGTTTTGTGCGGAGAAATTTGAAAAATAATAATAATGGCTCCAATTCGCGATCTGATTGAGGATGTGCGTGACGGTGGTGTCGAAGCACAAAACGTGAATCGTGGTGACGAGGGTGACGAGGAACCAGAGTTGTTAAACCTCGTCGACGGGGATGAGTACGAGGGAATGGAACTTGATGACGAAGGATTGGACAGGGCCATTCAATATTACGGCCCACATGTCAAATATAAAGACATCGAGGGTGAGGAAGCGATGACAGACGATGAAGGTCATGAATTGAACAATGAGTTCTCCCAAATACATCGACATCGTGTTGTTCCGCGGCCAGGAGTGATCGGAATTAAAAAAACGACGCGAGTGTGTCTAATAGTGTCATGCTATGTCAACCGACGTGGCAAGAAAATATGTTTCCCCTGCCTTGGCGAAGATCCGCTAGTGTACGAACAAGTGAAGAGCCATTGGGTGCACCAAAGGGATGATTACGAGCAGCTTCGGAGCCACGCGTGCAGCAACTGTAAAGTAGCTGTGTCGATATACGTCCCACCTGACATCTGTGGAGTATGCACCAGTGGTCAGTCCTATTTCAATTTTTCATGTTCATATCACATTTGAAACGCTGGTAAAAAAAAATTAGTAACTAGGAAAACTTACTAGAAAATTTTCGAGGCACTTTCTGATCACTTTCAACAATTTTTTTGATTGGCCCATAGAATTGTATGAGCCAATCACGTCTTTTGAGCGTTTTAATTGGTCCATACATGTATCATTTGAAAATTTTTAATATTTTGCATATTTTTCAAAATAAATGAGAATACTTTTTTTTCGATAAAAGATTTTTCTCATTTACTTTAGAGAATATGCAAAATATCAAAATTTTTCAAGACAAGTTTTATTTTTGTTTTATTTTTTCACTTCTATAAGAAATGCTATAAATTATTATTATTTTTTTTAATTTAAGAAACTCAAAGAAAAAAAAATTCTAAAAAAGAAAGGAGGCAGCCGCATCCCCCTTTCTAATCATGATATATATTATTTATTCATGACCCAGAATCTGTGAACAAAAATGAGCAGAATTTGAAGAATCGATTTCGAAATTTTTGAAATTCTACTTTTACAAATTCGTCTGTAACTTTACCATTTTTCAAAATTGAGGTCTATGGCTTGGTAAAAAGGTACAAAAGAGTTCGTAAAACGTGAAAAAAAAATTAAAAAAATTAACGATTTTTTTCCGATTTCACGCTGACTCGGTCCCCTTAAGGACCTCAGAGTTTGAAAAATTGAGAAGAAAAAATAATCGAAAGTGGTAATCCGTGAAAAAATTTTGATTTTTTTCAAAAAGGTTAAAGAAGAAATTGAAGACACCTATTTATAATTTTTTTGTATTTTTTTCAAAAACTACATTCAAAAACACAAAGAATGAAAAAAATTACCATCCGGGCCCATTTTTGACCAAGCTTTTGAAAAAAATATCCAACGCTTACCATTTTGAATCCGCCATTTTTTTATTTTGGCCCGTCTTTGCTTTTTATATTTCTTCTTTGATTGAAAAAAAATTCTCATCATTTATTCTATGTTTTTTACGTTTTCTGATGATTTTTAAAAAATTCTAAATTAAATCCAAGTAAATGTTTTAACGGTTTTCACGACGAAACTTATAACCTAGCTTAATGATTTCTAATAAGGACTTGTCACGTTCCTCTCTTGCGACATTTATTTTACTTCGCGGAGGAACGGACGTTGACTCGCGCTCTAGCGCTGACGCTCTCGTCAGCGCATTCCCGAGGCTCGTGTGTCGAGCTCACCTCATGTGTCGCAACCATCCCAGCCAATAACCCCACGTGTCTAGAACCTTCTCGATCATCTGGAACAGGCCCGTGCATGACTACCAAGGACGTGCACGCGTCACTGCCAAAATGCCGATTTGACAAAACTTGCAATTTCATGCGCTCGACTTGCCAGCGCTCTAAAGACCGCTGTCAAGTCGAGTTAGTACCTTGCTAACCACCGTCAGATGAATCAAGGAAACATACTCCGGCCTTCAGCCAGTCGTTGCGGCTTATTCCCGCGCAGCCAGAAAAGATTAATACGCCCGCTCGTATTAAATCTTGGTGCGTTACACAGGGGTGCTCGCGTAGACACATAAGTCTCGGGTCGTTATTTTTGTTTGTTCGTCCAACATTATTGTTTGCGCCTATAACTCTTTGGAGTTATAGTAAAACATAAAGATCATAATAACATCCAATAATCGGTATCAAGATCAATAACCACGGCTTAAAGACTCTAAGTGAAATTACAAACTTTAAGTGTAACGATAAGTTCGCCGTTCAAAGCAGGAAACGAAATATACACCGCCGCTATACGACACGCACACTCATACTATTGTAGCGCGCGCGATACCCGGAGCTCCGGCCGTCAATCCATGTAAGTCCTTTGTTTGTATTCGGAAGACGCTGTATCTATTGTAAGCGCCGTCTTTCTCTTTATTCTGGTTTTACGCATTTTTATAATAATAAATTCTATGTTGTATTAGTTCTCCGTATAAAACTTGTATCATTGTCGAGACCCTCATCCCTTCCAGGAGTGGCCGGGCCCGTATGGGACGGTGTAGAGGCAACCATATCTACTAATCAGATGCCAGCTCTCCATTTCTTAAAAGCACTCTGATTTATAACAATTATATTTATTCTTGAAACGTGCCTCTCGGTACGTAACAAGTTTTGGTGGCAGCGGTGGGATTCTCTGCCTCTACCACGCACTCCTGAAAGAATTGCTGGTCTCGTCAATACCAATTGTGCCCTTTCTAAATTATTCCGAAAAAAAAAATAAAAATCTTTTTGGTAATTTCTCTGGCACATCTAATATTCAATTCGATATTTATAACCGGTACAATGCGGAAATTAGAAAATTGAAGTTAGGAAACTAAAATAAACAACTCGAAATTCGAGTTAATTAATATATTTTATAAAATATAATATATGTAAAATATATAATATATAAAATATAATATATGTAAAATATATAATATATAAAATTATATATGTTTTATAATAAGATTTATCCAAATTCAATGGAGGAAATTTCGAATTGATATAGTTTTCAATAATACGGTTCCACCGATCTCGCATTATAAATTTAATATCATTATTAATTTAATTTTGTTTCAACTATTCTGTTTAATTTTTACCTTTTTATTTTTATTTTATTTGAAAGGAAAAATAAAACCCAATAATTTCGATTACTCTAATTTTGCAATTTTGCAATAAATGATACGATCAAGAATCCCAAAAATTGAAATAAAATTTAAAACGCTAATTAATAAGATAACATTTTCTTAATTGTTAGAATTAAGAAAACATTTGCTGACATATGTCAAGGTGTTACAACGAAATAGGGGATACATATTGCAAAAATATTTTCTCAAAT
The DNA here is from genome assembly GCA_946863875.1 of Alloplasta piceator. Classification (NCBI taxonomy): domain Eukaryota; kingdom Metazoa; phylum Arthropoda; class Insecta; order Hymenoptera; family Ichneumonidae; genus Alloplasta; species Alloplasta piceator. The sequence goes on from OX333080.1 coordinate 24,405,664, forward strand.
TCGGTAGAATAGACTTGATACTCGATTACTATTCGTACTTTATATTCTATTTTTAAATTTATCAATTTTCTATTTTATTATAAAATTTAGCGATTTGTAAAAATACTAGTTTTAATAATATTACTAATGCTATAAACTATTATTATGTTATAAATATTATCGATATTATTGCTATTATTATAAGTATTACTGCTACTAATTTAAGAATCTTTAATTTAAAGAAATTTAAGAAGAGGAAATTAAAATAAACAAGTAAAAATTTAAGAATTTTATAACAATTTATTCAAATTTAATTTTGAAATTCAAATGGATGAAATTTCGAATTGGTATAATTTTTATGGAAATTCTAATATATTAATATTCCAAATTTCAAGGTGGAAAATTCCAACATCTACATCGATTGAATTCAATTGATTTAATTTAAAAATAAGAAAGAAATTTTATAACAAAAATATAATATTTTGATTGTTGGTATATATATTTCGGAGAATGACCCGTCAGATTCATTCTCGCGAATAAACAAAAATTTCGACTAAATTATAAACAATAAGAATAAATGAATAAGTAAAACGATAAAGATTATATTCAGTTATGATTATATTCATGCTGAAGTAATTCACATGAAATTATTTAGTTATTTAAATCAATTTGTGAAAATATTTCACTTGGCTAAATTATTGGTAAATATTTTCTTTTATTCAATATGGTAAATTAAATTGATATCAAATTGATTTGGTCCGAAAATTCATTTAATTAAAAAAAAAAAAATAAAAAAATAAATAAATAAAAATAAAATAAAAATCACGAGAAGTCAATTAGAAACTATAATATTAGACAATCAAATAGGATTTCCATGAAAAATCATAATTAAATAAACAATTAAATAGATAAAATATTCTTATTCAAATTATTTATATATTTATAGTCATATATATTATTTACGCTAAATATCAATATATTAATATTATATCTTAATATTCATTATTTATCCATCTAACTAGTTAATTTAATTAATATTGATAGAATCTAGAAATATTGGCCCAAAATTCTATCCCATTTTTTTTGACTCCGATAATTAATCACTAAATACTTGAAAGAAAATAGATGAATAAATAAATAAGTTATTTCAGCTAAATATTATGCAAAATATCAAGTTGATTTAAGTTAGGCAATTTCGGAAAGAAATATATATATATAAAACAGAAGAAAAAAGGGAGGGAGAAAATTCAAATTAAAGTATATATCTATACATGCATAAGTAATTAGAGAATTTAACATTTTAATGAATTAACAGATTAATAAAATTAAGTAAATAAACGTCAATTTAATTTAATTTATTAATTCATTTATTGAAATATTCTTTGAGTGGTAAACTCTGCGTTCCCTACATTTTCTGAAAGGTAGATAGTAACTATAATATATATATACATATCAAACCTTATATTAAATTTAAACATTCAAATTTAACCATTTATACTAACCAAATTTATGTTCTAGTTATTGGTTATTTTTATATTCCATATTATTATGTTTCTATATTGCGTTAGTGTTAATGGTTATTAATTATTCATCAATATTATTTCCGTCCATTGCCAACATTTTTGAGACTTGACCCATTTTCGACTCGCGACCGTTTATTATATATTGGCCGATCGCGAAACGTTTCCAATTTAATTAATCAACTTTCAATTATCAAGATACGAAGATAAATAATATTATTGATCGTACACATTATTGACTGTCGGAATATCCGCGCTTTCCCGGGTTCTCCACGTTATAATCTCAAGCGTAATCATGGCCGACCAGGATATCTCCGGGATGCTTGCCACCTCGATGGCAAACATCTCGACGATGATGGGCACCATGAACTTAACCAGCCAGCTCTCGAGTATTCGGGAATTTGATGGTACAAATATCCCCCTCAGGGACTATTTGCAAGATATACAAAATTCAGCTGCCCTGTTACCCCCAGACACCGAATCCCAGTTTGTCGCGGTCGCGATAAGCCGACTGCGGGGTGAAGCGCGCGCGTGCGTACAAGGCGACGCCATTACTACGGTAGACCAGCTAGTTTCGTCTCTTAAGGAGGGGCTGGCCACCTCACGAAAATTTGATGATTGCATGGCCGATTTCATGCGGCTTCGTATGAAACAGGGTGAAACCGTTCGAACCCTGTTTAACCGCGTTAGAATCTTAGCCAGCGTAGCGCGCACCGCGTGGAAAACGGACACCGGGACCGAGGTTCCCGCCGCTTTAATCCGCGTCCTTGATTCAACTGCTCTTAAAGCGTACTGTCGGGCATTACCGACACGTCTGGCAGAATTATTAACTGTCGCGGCCCCAACCTCGTTAAAAACCGCGGTCGAACTCGCAGAACGGGTATCAGAATGTAGCGCTGAACCCGAGGCAACTGAAACAAAGAAATCGCCCCTTAAAGACGCTCGGGCGTTGGTCGCAAAGGAGGAGCCACGGAGGTTGGCATCGCGCTCCCCTTCGCCGGCACCTCCTTTCAATAAGTATCGAGGTTCCAGCCCTTACCCGACAGAAAAACCTGGCCTGCCCGGAATACTCAAATCCCGCGAAAAAGAAATTTCTCGATCACCTAGTCCCCACGGTGAGCGAACCGAGGGAGGGTGTAACCGTCGGTATTGTTGCATCCGAGGTACGGGATGCTCTTGCTGCCCGTGGAACAAATGGACCCCACGCTCGGCATGTAGGGGTGGCGGCTGTGACCTACGTTACTGCTGTGCGCGTAACGGGGGTTGTGCTTGCTGTCCCTGGACCGAATGTGGGCTCCGCGCTGCGAGAAACTCGCGCGACTCCCGGGAGCCCTCTCCCGGGAACCGTCAAGACATTCCGCACGCAAAAGAAGCCGAGTCTTTAAACTTCCAAGGGGCTCGTCGCCGCGACGCGACGAGCCATCCGAGCGCTCAGAAACCATCCGTGAGTTTCCAGGCCCCAAGGAAATAAATTCCCCAAAAGGGAAGCAACCCGACGAGATGGTTCCACTCTCTTCGTCGGAATCCGATGAAGAAATGGAATCTCCGGTGGTTAAATTATCGGCTCTTGAGCTCGTTCACGGAATCGATAACTTTTATTGCGATTCAGGGTCGGATTTGAATTTTATTAAACTACATGACCTCCGCGAAGACGTACAATACGACCCTGCAAAACGCAAAGCATACAAAGGGCCCTCTGGGGAGGAAGCTAACTCGCTGGGTACGGTGACGTTGACGATTAACGAGGTCCCACACCAATTTCATGTTGTTAAAGAATTCGCGACGACAAGTAACGGGTTGATCGGGAAGCCGTATATGCGAAAAGAACGCGCGGAATTATCCTTTCATCACAACGCTCTCTTGATAGCGAGTGATCCGATTCGCCCGCGCATGTTTCTCACCTCCGATCGGGCAGTTTCAAACCTCCTCCCGGCTGGAAAAAAGATTTTCACGATAAAAGCCCGCACACGGTGTCCGTTACCGATCGAAGTAATCAACGCCGAAATCCGTGAGGGTTACCTGCCAAGGATCGCTACAGCGGACGGGCTGTATATTGGAGACGCCCTTGTCTCCCAAAAGCGTGGCGTCTGTCACGTGCTCGCGGTCAATACCCTCGATCGTGATGTAAGTGTCGAGGTGACTCCACAAGAAATCATCCCGTTCGAAATTTTCGACCCCGATTTCGATTTACAGATTGAACGCCATGACTCGACTGACGAAGAAACACCAGTCCCACTGGATCGAACAGAAGCAGTAATGCATGCCCTTCGTCTTGGCGATCTTAACGAGATCGAACGTGAACACGTTCGCCGTATAGTCGAAGAAGATCCGTGGCGATTTTTCCTATCGGGTGATAAACTTCCCTGCACTGACCGCGTCACACATAGAATTCCGACCACGGACGAATTACCAATAAACGCCCGTCAATATCGCTTCCCGTCAATTTATCGGGACGAAATCGATGTTCAAATAAAGAAAACTCTTGATAGCGGAATAATTACACCCTCGCAATCGCCGTATAATTCACCAGTGTGGATCGTGCCTAAGAAACCCGATTCTCAGGGCCGGCCGCGAATGCGAGTTGTTATAGACTATCGTAAGCTGAACGAAAAAACTATTTCGGACGCTTACCCCTTGCCCAATATACTTGATATATTGGACCAACTGGGGGAGGCACAATATTTTTCGACGTTCGATTTAGCCAGTGGATTCCATCAAATCCCCATGGATCCAAGGGACGGCGCGAAAACAGCATTTTCTGCTCCCAACGGGCATTACTAATATACCCGCATGCCAATGGGACTAAGAAATGCCCCTGCGACCTTTCAACGATTGATGGATAATGTATTACGAGGTCTTCAAGGTACGGAATTATTCGTATACCTGGATGACATCGTCATTTTCGCTCGATCGTTGGAAGAACACGAGAAAAAGATAAGGCGCCTTATGCAACGCCTGCGTGACGCGAATCTTACCCTACAGCCCGACAAATGTGAATTCCTAAGAAAGGAGGTCGCTTATCTCGGCCACATCATCGAACGAGATGGGCTGCGCCCCGACCCGCGTAAACTCGAGGCGGTGAAGCGTTTCCCCACCCCTCGGACAGCGAAAAATATTCGCCAATTTTTAGGCCTTGCCGGGTATTACCGACGTTTTATTGAAAACTTTTCGGGTCGTGCGAAGCCCCTCTCCGACCTCACAAAGAAAGGGAAACCATTCACGTGGGGTGAGGAGCAGCGTCGCAGCTTCCGAGACCTACGCAGGGCCCTATGTAGGGAACCCGTCCTTGCGTACCCCGACTTTAATTGCCCATTCACCCTCACGACCGACGCATCTGATTTTGCGCTTGGAGCCGTGCTTGGACAAGAAATAGACGGAGCCGATCGACCCATTGCTTATTACTCTCACATTCTTTCAAGAGCAGAGGTGAATTATGGTACGACCGAAAAGGAATGTTTCGCAGTAATACGTGCCCTTGAACATTTTCAACCGTATCTTTACGGCCGGAAATTCAAACTAATCTCGGATCACGAACCCCTCAAATGGATCGGAACTATGAACGATCCAGGTAAGAGGTTAATTCGTTGGAGATTGAGCTTACAGAATTACGACTATGAATTTGTGTATAAACCGGGCCGATTGAATGTGAATGCAGACGCGTTATCCCGTAACCCAGTAAATCCACTAAGTTCAGACTCTAGCGACGCTGAGGGTGAACCGACGCCGGCAAGAGTGTTGCCGGTAAAGGAGGGTCCGCGGGGCCGAGGCCGACCAAGAGTGCATTCGGACTCTCAGTTATTGCAACCAGCACGGCCAAAGAATCCAAGGGCGCCGACGCCCTTGGACGCGAGCGCAATTGCTACACGCACCAGAGCCCGGCAAAACCCCGAAGTCCTTCGACGCGCTTCCCCGCGATACGCCGAGACCTCGGAAACGAGTTCGGCCGAGGAATCGCGCCCGATACAACGACTTCACCGAAGCATGCTGCCTGCCCCTCTCCTACCACCAAAACGCCCCTCCAAGCCTAAGCCTATGGGCGGCGTGCTCCCTTCAGAGCAGTCAAACCCTTCCTCTGCCTGTGAATCACAAGCGGGCAATGCCGAAGAGGGCCAGAGCACACTAGTGAACATGAGCCCTCCCGTAAGTGACACAGAAGGGAGCACGCCAGTAGAGGAAATGGTGGATGAGCATGAGAAAACCATAATTCCATCCCTCGAGAAATCATTTCAAAAATTCGATAAATCTCTACGACAACTCGAAGAGAAATATCAGGGCGGAAACGCTACCCAATCTGAGGGTCAAGAAACCATTCTGCTCGATCACCTATCTGATGGGGACGAAGTCGACGTGGACACTCAAAATGCCCTTCTCGAACTCGACCCGTTTGACGATATGAACGGGGATACAGAATTGGAACGTCGCATAAACCAATTGTTCGAGCGCACATTGGCAGTCACGGAAGCGGAGTTGCTGCGGCGCACAAGCCTCGTAGGCGACCGACGGTCGCACAGCCACGAGCTAGACAGAAAAACGGATAGCGGGAGTCAGCTGACCGACCGCCCCGCCGCTGCCTCTACTATGCTACACGATGTGACGTATGAGGCCTCTTCTAGCATGCGGCCTTGCTCTCCTCCGCGTGCCCCGGCTCCCGGAAGCCCCGTGACTGTTGGTAGCGAGAGAAACTCTGACGTCCGAGCCTCTCAATCCCGCTCCTTAACCCCCTCGTGTCTCTCCCCGGTACGAGAAGAAAATTCTCCCCGCTGGAATTCTCCGAGCGAACAGCCACCAGGAAAAGACACTGTCGCTGGCACGCCTGACCCCGTGTCAGGTGATGCGAGGAAGGCGAACGAAGCAGAACGACCGGGAACATACTACACCAACTATGGTTTAAGTCTCCTTCCCCTTCCTCTTAGCTACGGAACGGAAAAAGGAGATTTCGATGAGGAAGATTCACACGACCTAACCGCTCCGGGAAAATCCCTAATAAGTGGATCCCGTGAATGCCTGACTTATCGGCGCGATAATTATGTTCACTTCATTTCCGCGGACGGAGAATTCACAACGCCAGTCGGAAAAATACTATCCGATCTGAATGTTGTGGATTCCCTGTCCCTCAAAAATAGAAATATGAGTATCGGACAAGTTGCCTCGACGCGTTACGGAACCTATCGCGTGTACAGCGTGGTGATAAAACACAGATACTACAATGACACGTGCGCGAAGAATATCGAACTCGGCCTAACAAATTTGAAAGAACATTTACAACGTTTAGGCATCACAACAATAAGAATAGCCCGCTCTGGCGACTTTTCCGACGACTTACCCCCTGGCGCACTCCTCCAGATATTAAAGAAAGTTTTCCAGAATTCGGGAATCTCGGTAACAATTTGTTATGGAAAAGTAATACTACCCCCGCCTGAAAACCGAATGGAAATCCTGCAGGAATTCCACTCGAGTCTTATAGGCGGCCATAAAGGGGTAACAAAAACTTATCATAGAATTCGAGAAAGATTTTACTGGCCTACGCTCCGCAACGACGTACAGAATTTCATACGACGCTGCAAGGGCTGCCAAGAGAATAAATTAGTAAGAGCCAAGACCCGTGAGCCGAAGCTCATCACAGACACCCCCGCGGATACCTTCGACAAAGTCTCGTTAGACACTGTCGGGCCTCTGCCGACTACTCCTCACGGCAACAAACACATCCTGACGATGCAAGACCATTTATCAAAATACTGCCTGGCGGAGCCCATACCCGACCTAAAGGCGACTACCATTGCCGAGGCAGTTGTGAGGCGGTTATTTAACCAATTCGGCGCCCCTCGAGCGATTCTGACGGACCGAGGAACGGCCTTTATAAACGGGTACTTCCGGGAGATCTCGCGAATTTACAAGGTCAAACACCTAACCACATCGGGATACCGGCCACAAACGAATGGCGCCCTAGAGCGGAGTCATATCGTTCTGGCCGAGTATATAAAACACTACGCAAACGACTACGATGATTGGGACCGATTGTTGCCCTTTGCCGAGTTCTCATACAACACGAGCGTACATGAGTCCACCAATTTTACCCCGCACGAAATCGTGTACGGCAAACTGGCTCGTCAACCCAGCTCCTTCCCCGTGGCGGAGAAACTCCCGACCACGAATTCCTTCCTTACGGAACTTATTAAACGACAATCCGAAATCCGGGAGCTGGCTGGAGATAACTTAAATAAATCAAAAGAACGCTCTAAACCATATTACGATAGAAATTGTCGTGCTTTTGAAGGGAAGGTGGGAGACCAGGTTTACGTGCTAAAAAAACCGCGAATTGGGAAATTCGACAGTCAATATCACGGTCCATACACTATAAAAATGATCTCAGATAAGAGCAATGTGATCCTGGAAACCGAAAATGGGCGGAGGTTTCGCAAACATGTCGATAAATGTAAATTAGCATACGATTAGAGATTAGAAATAGATATAACACATGCGAAGCGAACAATCTGCACCCATCAGTGAAGAAATGAACCATCTTACAGATCCCCAATGAAGATCGCCAAAGAAGAGAGACCGGCCGTCATGAAGACCCTGTTGCTCGTCCTGATAATAGAGAGTCTGTCGCGTCGAGCCGAGCCCACGAATGACTCGTATCGTGTGACATCGATCAAGGACTGCCCGGGAGTCTACTATGAGCGACTACCTCCTCTGCAACATCAAATGGCTGATTGGAGGGTAACCATATTCATGGATGTCGGGAAACTGCAATCGACCTTCCCCGTGGACATGGAAAATATACGCGTCTACATGAGCGCGTGCTCGGCCCACTACTCGTATTCGGTATGCGACAGCCTTCTGCAGGGAGAATATATTTACCATCTTATTTCACGAGCACTGACGCTGCGTTACGAGGTAGTGGGTCTCGCGCAACGCTCCCGTATACGAGGGGACCATGTCCGAAGGCCCTCCACGATAAGGAGAAGATCGGTTCCTTTCGGAATAGTTGGGACACTGAGCAAGTCACTTTTCGGCACGCTCACAGAAGACGACGCTGCACACCTGACGAGCCAAATCGATAGATTGTTTGCCGATCAAGCTGAAATTACGCACCTGGTCGGAGAACAAATGCACATTACGTCATCCAAACTGCAATCATTACACCAAGAGCACCTCGAAGAGGCCGAGCGAGTAAAAGACTTACGGAAGTACGTGGAGGAACTACACGAGAACTTGGAGACGGCGGCTGAACGCATAACGCTCGCTCAATACAATTCTACGTTGATGGCATACTCACAACGCGTGGTGACGAAAGTGGAAAAATATATGGAAACGTGCCGTGCATATATGCACGTTATCATCGCCGCACGACAAGGGCGACTCGAACCTGAGGCCGTAGAAACAAAGCAGCTGATAGCCGTCGCCAAGGAAGCTCAGCTGCAGGCCACGGGTTTCGAGTTTCCCCTCCCTTTGGAGCACCTACGGCCGGAAAATCTCGCCCCTCTCGCGCACACCGATCTGGTTTATCACGAGGAAAAGGTGGTCATCGTAATTCATATTCCCCTGTTACAACATGGATATTATGATTTTTACCGGGTGCACTCCTGGCCAGTGCCCCAGCAATTCAACAACGGCACCGGCACCGCTTTTATAGTGCCTGCGGCACCATACCTCACCGTATCCACGGACCATCGATCTTTCTTTCCGGCGGACGCGGCATATTACGACTCCTGTAAATTCTCCGAGAACCGCTTCGTCTGCACTGCCGCTACACCCATCTTCGACGTCGCTGCAGCAGATTCATGCGAGCTCCTAATGCTAATCAGACCCTCGGAGGAAACCCTGCGGCGCTGCGACGTGAGGATACGACATGCATTGGACCCATCTGGCCACTCAGGGAGGATGGCTGTATTCTTTGTCCCAAACCGATACTATGCGCGTTTTGTGTCCCAATGGGGTAAATTCTGAAGTGCGATAGCAGGGAGTCGGCATCCTCTACCTAGCCCCTAACTGCATGGGAACGACACATCGCATGACGTTAACCAGCCTTCGCACCTACAGCAGCCACACGACATTCCAATACCAGCCAGGCATCGCACTGAACGTTTCGATCATCGCTCCAGTATTCGAGGACTTCGTCACCCGAAAAGGCGTGAGGGGTTTATTTAACCACGAAGGCGATGAGACCGCCCCAATGCATTCGAACTGGGCCTCGACCACCGCGGGAGAATCCCTGTACGAGATCGAACGAAGGGTGCGCGCCATCGGGACACATAAGCGACAGCGAGACGGACAACGTTTCACCGCCCTGGGAAGCTTCGTGAGTCAAGGAATCATACTGCTCGGCATAATATGTTATCTCGCTCGCACCCAATTAGCCTGCGCTCTCTCTCTCATATGGGGAGTCCTGTCATGCAGAAGGAAAGAACGTGCAGCAACAGGGCACATCATTGAGGCGATAAATTCAGAAGTAATAGACTCAGCGCCCAAGTTGAGCTCTCAAACTCGAAATGAGGAAAATACGACATCTTTGATCGTGGACCCAAGAGCCCGTGCGCCACCGGCTCCCCGTTCGCTTCCTCGTCAGGAGCCTATGGTGCCATAAACGCCTGAATAGAACGAAGAAACGATAACAACATCTCACCCGATAACGACCAGGAGCGAAAATATCAGATCTAGAGATATATTAATAAAAAAAAGGGGGGAAATTATTTTTCGGACTACGATCTTTATACGGTCTTCGTCCGCTGGGTTTATTATATATTTATGTTACGTAATTTGTTAACTTCTTGAATGTCAGGTATACAGCTAAGCGTAGTCGATGACGGGGGCGTCATCGCATTCGTAGGGGGGGTGGATGTCACGTTCCTCTCTTGCGACATTTATTTTACTTCGCGGAGGAACGGACGTTGACTCGCGCTCTCGCGCTGACGCTCTCGTCAGCGCATTCCCGAGGCTCGTGTGTCGAGCTCACCTCATGTGTCGCAACCATCCCAGCCAATAACCCCACATGTCTATAACCTTCTCGATCATCTGGAACAGGCCCGTGCATGACTACCAAGGACGTGCACGCGTCACTGCCAAAATGCCGATTTGACAAAACTTGCAATTTCATGCGCTCGACTTGCCAGCGCTCTAAAGACCGCTGTCAAGTCGAGTTAGTACCTTGCTAACCACCGTCAGGTGAATCAAGGAAACATACTCCGGCCTTCAGCCAGTCGTTGCGGCTTAATTCCCGCGCAGCCAGAAAAGATTAATACGCCCGCTCGTATTAAATCTTGGTGCGTTACACAGGGGTGCTCGCGTAGACACATAAGTCTCGGGTCGTTATTTTTGTTTGTTCGTCCAACATTATTGTTTGCGCCTATAACTCTTTGGAGTTATAGTAAAACATAAAGATCATAATAACATCCAATAATCGGTATCAAGATCAATAACCACGGCTTAAAGACTCTAAGTGAAATTACAAACTTTAAGTGTAACGATAAGTTCGCCGTTCAAAGCAGGAAACGAAATATACACCGCCGCTATACGACACGCACACTCATACTATTGTAGCGCGCGCGATACCCGGAGCTCCGGCCGTCAATCCATGTAAGTCCTTTGTTTGTATTCGGAAGACGCTGTATCTATTGTAAGCGCCGTCTTTCTCTTTATTCTGGTTTTACGCATTTTTATAATAATAAATTCTATGTTGTATTAGTTCTCCGTATAAAACTTGTATCATTGTCGAGACCCTCATCCCTTCCAGGAGTGGCCGGGCCCGTATGGGACGGTGTAGAGGCGCCCATATCTACTAATCAGATGCCAGCTCTCCATTTCTTAAAAGCACTCTGATTTATAACAATTATATTTATTCTTGAAACGTGCCTCTCGGTACGTAACAGACTTCCTGGTTATGTGATACGATTAGTAAACATTTATTTAATACTAATTCAAAAACTATTTTATTTTTCTTTGGTGTTTAAATATTTTACATGTTTTATATTCGTCAGAATTCAATTTAATACTTGAATTCTCTATATTTCAAAAACCTGCGGCTTGGTCAAAAAAGGGTCTATATGGCAATTTTTTTTCATTCTTCTTGTTTTTGGATGTAGTTTAAAAAAAAAATACAAAAAAACTATATCTAGGTGTCTTCTATTTCTTTTTTAACCTTTTCGAAAAAAATCAAAAAATTTTCGCGGATTACCACTTTCACTGTGTTTTGTGAAGTAAGCCCAGTTGCGAAAAAGAAAATTTCCAATCGATAAAAAAAAATAGAAGGAAAATTCCACCCACTCCAGTTTTGGCGGCATTCTTTCCGGAATTGAACGAAGTTTTTTTTTAGTAAAAAAAAAAATAAACAATGCGCTTCCGAGAAAACGAAGATTTTTCTCGACAAAGTGAAAAATTTCATAGACTTTAATATCTTAAATTTTTGTTGTATTTTTTTTCGAAAAGTACATTTGAAGATGAAAATTTTCGAAAAAAAACGTCGCGATTACTCAATTTTTGAAGAAGTTATAGCTATTTGAAAAAACAAAAGCCTTTTTTTAAAATAATTCATAACTTTCTTTGGGTTGGGTAAAAAAATTTGAAAATTTCCTGAAAAATGTTTTTAATGGGGTAGAAAAAAGACAATAATTTTCAGCCAAATCGAAAGGAGTCGGGTTCAAAAGTGGTCGATGTAACATGGAATTACCCATATACACTCCCGCTCAAAAGTTTGGATACACCTGTCGATACTTCTTGCCGCACTAAAAGTTGCATAACTCCATCAAAAAAATGATAATCGAATTTTTTTAGAAGCGTTTTGACGGGAAGGAATTCAGCTTTATTTCCCCTATTTTTAATTTTTTTCATGATTTTTTTTCGACCTGGTATGCTTTTTTGAAATGGACCGTTTTTCGGCATTTTTTCGACCATCGCAAATCGGGCCCATAACTTGAGGACATTTTTGTTGTCTTTTATATCTATGGTACATGTGAAAGGGTCAGAAGCCGCTCCATTTTCATTCTCTAAAGATTTCCGTACGATTTTTTCTCGCAAAGTTATTTTACTTTTGGCTAAAAAAGACAACTTTTGAAAGATGCAGCGTAACTCAAAGACTATGAAGTTTAAGAGAAAATGTCAAATATGAAAAAAGTAGCGTAGGTATACACGGAATCGTCTGGAATTATTTCAGAATTTTCCCATAACGATTTTTTACTATTTTCGCTCTAGTCAAAAATTTCATCTGTTTGAAATTTCCGTACTGCATGATGAAATAAAAATCTGAAAAAATTCAGCATTATTTGGCATGCTATAAACAACAATGATCAATAATAGTTATTGATCATTGTTCATCATTGTTTGATAAATTGTTTAAACAATTGTTTAAACATTTCGTTAATGACTTTTGGACAATATTATTATTGATAATTGTTGCTTAGAGCATGCTGAATGTTGCTGAATTTTTTCAGATTTTTATTTTATCACGAAGTTCGGAAATTTCATAAAGATTAAATTTTGCACTGGAGCGAAAACAGTTTAAAAAAAAATGTTATGGGGAAATTCTGAAATAATTCCAGGTGATTCCGTGTATACCTACGCTACTTTTTTCATACTTGACATTTTCACTTGAACTTTGTCTTTGAGTTACGTGGCATCTTTCAAAATTTGCCTTTTTTAGCCAAAAGTAAGATAACTTTGCGAGAAAAAATCGTACAAAAAACTTTAGAGAATGAAAATGGAGCGGCTGCCTACCCTTTCATATGTACCGTAGATAAAAAAGTTCATAAAAAATTTCCTCAAGTTATGCGCCGGGATTGCAATGGTCAAAAAAATGCCGAAAAACGATCACTTTCAAAAATGCATACCAGGTCGAAAAAAAAACATTAAAAAAATTAAAAATAAGGGAAACTGTAGTGTATTATAATCCTCATGTTATTATCACGCGGTTTGGGAAGCGCGCGAGCACAGGAGAGCGCGATCCCATTCAGTTTGCTCCCGACGCACCGAGAGAGCGGTTCGATATTGTATTGAGAAAAGTGGCAATAAACGTGTAAGATATCGAAGCGATACGATGTTATTAATAACTCAGTAATGGTAGTAGGCCGGTTCTGACTCAAGATCCCTACCCCGACATTTACCGACCTTTTTCAAGCGAGACTCGAGCCACTTAGCCGAGACTCGAACCACTTAGCCGAGACACGAACCGCGTCATGAGTCATGGGCGGCTTGCGGACGGTGGGTGGCTCGCGGGCGGTGGGTGGCAGGTGGGTGGTGGGTGGCAGGTGGGCGGCGGGTGGCGGGGGGGGGGATATCGAAATTTTTCGTCAGCGTGTCTTGCTCGTGTATGCGTCCACGTGCGTGTGCGGCTGTGTTTCGGAGGGGGGCGGGGGAATCTCAGGATTTTTTGAAGAAAGCGTTGGATGACGGCGTCGTCGATGGTGTTGACCCGCACGCGCTCTCTCTCTCTCTCTCTCTCTCTCTCTCTCTCTCTCTCTCTCTCTCTCTCTCTCTCTCTCTCTCTCGCTCTCGCTCGCTCGCGCTCTCACGTGCAGAGTGTCGAGTGTCAAATTTACGATGTATACAAATGTATACAAACATGGTCCAACTTTTTTCGTCGCAACGCATATTATCGACACATAGCTGCATAGACGATCATCGCAATTCACAATTAAAAATATTTTAGTCGATCCGCCGCCCGTTGCAATGGTTGATCCGCTTACCGGTAAAATGGACACGAGCGTGCGAGTGTGTTACCCCGCAAAAGCAGCGTGGGAATTGACCCATAGTGACTTGAAATATATGTCAAAAGAGGTCATTTTAATGTTTTATTCGCGAAATATTTATTGGCTGTGGGATCGCTTACCGCAGCATCTACGCGAGGATAGAGAAATAATCTCATGTCTACCGTGCGTAAAACATTGGAATACGCTTGATATGCTCGAAACTCGCATAGATGGTCCCACACCACCACGACGAGATTGCGTTAAATGTTGTTGGGAGGCGAAAGAGAAGGAGGAGGAGGAAAAGGCGAAGAAAGCGAAAACTGAAGAGGACAAAGAGGAGCGTTGAGTTTTTCGTCGTCCGTTGCAGAGGGAGTTCGTGGAATTTCTGTCGGCATGCCTTTTGATATTTTGAGATAAACAATTGGGGTGACAGAGTGATCAGGCTGAGACGTGAATTTCATCGAGAATCATATCGGCTAATTCTCATTTTTATTGAGAAGAAATTTCAGTCAATCCTCTGCCGTCATTGTGTATGTGTGTGTGTCGCTTGCTGTTAAAATGGATTCAAGTGGGCGAGTGTATTATCCTCCGAAAGATGCGCGGGAATTGACACATAGTGACTTAAAATATGCGTCAAAAGAGATGATTTTAATATTGTATCCACGATTGATTTACTGGCTGTGGGATCGTTTACCCGAGCATTTACGCGAAGATGAGGAAATGATGTCATATCTACCGTGCGTAAAACATTGGGATGAGTTTCATTCAGAACAAATTAAGGCGCCCTTACGACGAAATTGCGCGGGCTGTCGTCGGAAGGCGAAAGACGAAACGGCGGAGAAGGGGGAAACTGAAGAGAGCGACAAGAGAGTGTATCCTCGAAAAAAGCTGTGGGAATTGACACCTAGTGACTTAAAATATATGTCAAAACAGATTATTTTGGTATTGTATCCGCAAGATATTAATTCGCTGTGGGATCGTTTACCCGAGCATCTACGCGAAGATGAGGCAATTATCTCATATTCACGGTGCGAAAAACATTGGTATACGGTTGGACCAACGGGAGATTGCATAGATGGCCCCCCACCCCTACGACGAGATTGCATTCAATGTTGTCGGGAGGCGAAAGAGAAGGAGGAGGAGGAAAAGACGGAGAAAGCCGAAACTAGAGAGAGTATCGAGGACAAAGAAAAGCGTTGATTTTTCGTCGCCCGTTGCGTGGGAGGGGGGGGGATAATTTGGTGGTGGACGAAATGTGCATGTCGAATCAAGCTTCATCATAGTCAGCGGTCAAATGTCATCTCAACGTCGTGAACTCAAGACGCGCCTAGAGTTGCTGATAAAAGAAATTGATCAAGTTAAAAAAGTCATTCGGACGCGATCTGATTTGAAATTTATCACATCATCGTTGCGGAATACTTACATCAATCGACATGGATTTCACGAAAATCAACAAAGTGGCAAAAATGGGAGAATTTCTGCCGATAGAAAAGTTGACGGAGTTAATTCAACAATCAGATTATCAAATATCTGACATCAGAGTCGCAGAGACTAAATTCGGCAAGAGAATCGTCGTGGATGTCAGCGACGAGTTTTCCGTCTTCCTTCCGGCTAGGCTCGCGAAAGCCTTTGACGATGATCGCGACGCATTGACGAAAATGATGGATGCCGCTCACAATGGCCAATTGTACATGAACTACTTTGGTGGAAAGTACAACAGCATTGAATTCAAACAAATGTGAGGAATAATTATGGATCCACCATGTCATGCGACTTTATCCAACGGAATCATCTCATCATCATCATCATACATTTGAGAATATCGCTGCTGGACCATCATCATCATCATCATCACGACATCAGAGAAGCCCGCATTATCTGAAAGAAAAAAAACGACGATTTTCGCGTTGTTATGGGGGGAAAGTGAATTCTCGAACAATATACGTGAAAAACATAACAAGAACTTGAAAGTGTAAAAAAAAATAATTTTGAGTTAAAAAAAAATAATAATAATAATAATAATAATCTACATTCTTCGTTAGAGCTAGCTATTAAGGAAAATTGTATGTATCGATTTTTTCCACGCTTCGAATAATAATAAAACAAAGAGGACATGATTTATCGACGAAATAAAAGTTTTTCTTTATTTAAAAAATTCCTCGTTCGTACAAGGCCTCGTATACATTTAACCATTTTTTCAGCGATTTCACATTTGCATTAGCACAATTGTACTTTGAGTCGAACGAGTGCAGCGAGCAGCTCGTATTTGGTGGAATTTTTGGTAATTGTTGCAGCGATGGACAGTCCAAGGTCTCCATGTCGATAATCTTCATCGAGGGATCGATCACTTTCGACAGCCAGATTGATTTCTCCAGTCCTTTGACGTAAATTATGCGAGCACCTTCCAAGCTCGCTCGAATCTTTTTCACAGCTGCACTGTACGATATTTCGCCTGAATTCCATTTCAGCCCATGATAATTTCGTTCTAGCCATGCGTTAATCGCCTTGTACTTTGCCAGTAGAGATGTCCACGGTGTCGCGGGTTTGATGTGGAGAGTCAAGGGCTCCACGTTGCGATTGACGGCGATTATTGATATTTCCTTCAGTACAAACTCATTGATGGGTCTTTTGAAGCCTTGTAGATCTACGATAAAGTCTATCTCGGTAACGACGAACCCGCGTTCGTGCTCTGAATATGATTTTATAGTAATTTTTTCACGCCACCGCTCAGCAGACTATACTCGACTATACGATCATGTATGATCAAACAATATGCTGATGTTTGCGGGGGAAAATTAGCTCTTGCTTCAAATTCAAGGCGCACATCGACAGGTCCGGACTTGAGTGAATCGTTCTGTTTCGAACAATCAATGACGATGAGAGGCGCGTAATTGAGAAATTCAGTCTTTTCGAGCCATGGTTCCGCCTCTTTGCCATAATATGCGTTCTGAAAGTTTGCATACATTTCGTAGAGCATGGCATACTGGTTTTGTCCTATATTTAGATTCAAATTTCCGTACGGATAACATTGCGAATTCAAATAAAGCTTAATGTCGGCAATATTACAATGATCGAAATGGCTTGCATTCTTCTTCACACGATTTTTTCGATCGGTCTGAAAGGCGAGAATGACATAACGAGGTTTTTCAAGCTGAGTGTATGTTTTGACGGTCCACACGTGCTTCGACGTAGCCGGAAGCATTGGATATTCATACCATTCCCACGTGCGAAAACTCATGGAGATTGGCGCGTCTTTGGCAATAAACTTTAAAAGTTGTATTCGCCGTTGATCGGAAATTGTCACGTATGGTATGAGCCATTCAACTTTTTGCAACACCAGCTTATAATCTTCCGCAGGCGGTCGATTAACTGCATTATCTTCCACATCCGTTTGAATAACTGCATTATCATCGCTCTTGGATCGCGAGAGAATTAATTCGTGCTTGGCATTGACGAGAATTTTTTGATAATCTTCGGCAAAACCGAGCAGCATGCTCAGCGGTATGCATATATCGAAAAAGCCCGCGGCATCGGTTATTTGTTTCGTTTCATCCACGTCGAGCTAGCCCGTATTTTCAAGCATGGAAATTTTACCAGCGCCCAACGACGCGTAACCCTTCATCAGAGTCGTGAGCCCAACATTTTTATTTCGATCGATTTCTATGGCATTGAGTTCATAACGTATCTCCTCAAACAAATGGCAAATTGCATTATCGACGAGTTTAGTGGTGACGCATGGAGCGCCATTGGGTTTACTCAATTTCCCGCATATATGAAGAGAACTTTTGCTCGGTAGTAGACAGAGATCTTGATGCTGAACGGCAATACGTATTTCATCGCTGTTGTTGAACGTCGATGAGGCGTATGGCTGGTGCGCGTGAATCTCCGAGTGTACGATAGATTCGTCAAAGATAATTGGTGTGTGAATATTCACTATTGCTTCCGCCATCTTGCACAACAAATGCAAAGCACACAGAAAAAGTAATGTTTTACAGTCCTTTGCCACGAACGTGAAGGCCGAGGCTCTTCAACAGTTGCACGTTTTGAGGTGTTAGTCCTCTAAATGTAGTTCGACGACTGATTGCCTTTACCCATGGTACCCTATTATTATTCACAGTTGACGTTGTTGTTGTTGTTGTTCTATCAAAGACTATACCCATTATCCGGATTTGATGTGCAATCGTATGGTTATAACCTCACCACGAAAATTGACTAAATCACCGTCTCGATCTACTATTCGAAGCTGAATATGATCTATTGTCTTGCTCATTATTGGCAGATAAATGACGTGCGACGGAACTTCAATGATTTTATAGCCCGGTGGTGCGAGTGGAAATAATTCGTGAATTGTGTGGACTTTTTGCTCGTTTATATATGCACCTGCTGTGATGCTACATTCGACACGCAAGGCGTTCACTTTCAGAATGGCCACCGGAAGATCAGATTTGTGGTTTTTATTGGCTTCGAGGATGCGTCGGGTGAATCCCAATAGAGATCCAATTGAATCATCGGATGAAAAAATTACATCGCGATTACACACAATTTCACTTCGCAGCGTATTGTTATTGGGTTTAATTGTAATGTTGATGTTCTTATTGGTCAACTCTGACTGCAAGTATGCCTCAATATCTTCAATTTCGTAGCTGCCGGTGGGTATCGTTACTATCTCATCGCCCACGTAAAATTTATCATTGCCCGCGTCTATGTTGGGAATAGAATTGAAGGTTAACAGCTCAACGAGTCCGAGAGTATAATTTTTGTGCGCGTCAAGTTCAATTGGGGGAAAATATTGCGCCTCGAGGATAGAAGATGTCCCCGATATTGTCAGGGTGAAACTATCATCCATGCTGATCGCGCGATACTGATACTGATTTCATCACAATGCACGTCTTTTCGATTAAGCTGTTTGCAGAGAAATTTAAGGCATAAATGTCCGCACTCTATCGTGTCGTAGTTCTGATATCGTATATAATTGTAATTAACGCTACGCACACCGAGATATCGCATGAGTTCGGATGGTGGTTGAAGATCACCGAAACTGTCAAAGTATACGACTTTGCGTCCAATCTTCGTGTATGCGACCCAGTGTGTGCCTGGTCCACTACGCTCATCGAGATTAATAATCGCAGACTCACGTTTCCATGGTCCACCCTCGGGCAAGCCATTTCGCATGAAAACACCACGAAAATGGGGAATTTTCATAGATTTTGCGGACTTGAGAATATCGACGTCGGTGAGTGCTTGGCGTGGTAGCGTTATTTTACGTTTTTTGACCCAATATGGAGACCGAGACCCTTCTTGTATGGCTTGAGATGCAAACCCCTACCCAATGCAATGGATTCCATCGTTTTATTATGTCGTTTACTCTCGTCCAATTCACGTTTTGCGGCTTGAGCAGCATTTACAGCTTTTGCTATACTCGCTGCACCACCCGTCAGTGCTCCAGCAGCACTAAGACCGGCAAATATTGGCACGAGGAATGGCAAGAAACTGTCAATTTTCCCCGGCACCGGAAGAATCCGCGGTGTACGCAATTTTTGTTTACCCCCTATCCTCTTTACAGCAGCACGTGCACCCTTCAAAGCTGACGTAATTATAACCTTCGGGTCACTGCTATGACTCATTGTCTTCCTCGCAGCACCGATAATCCGTTTAAGGTTACAAATCTTCTTTTTCTTCGGCGTCCCCGCACCCATTCCGAATTTTCTCTTGCCCTTCATGATAGTCGCTACACCCCAAGCACTTGCTTTTTCCGCGATACTCGCGTCTTTCGCGAAAACTCGTTTCCAAGCTCTCTCAGCCAATACTCTATCGGCCTCGCTTCTCGCCTCGAGATTTTCACGATTTTTTGAATAGGCAATATCGTGCTGTTTGCAGGCTGCGTCTAGTGGGTTAATGCCCGGATCACCTCGAGCAAGACGTTTTGCTAATTTTGTGCCGGGGCCGCAGTACTGATAACCGGGCAAATGCAACTCAACGGGAAGATTATTGATGATACTGTTTACCAGACCGCTGCCACACTTTTCTTTGCCCTCTCCACGAGTATGCACGATCATGTCCATACAGGAGTAACTACCCGACTGACTAATGACATCTATAAAAACCTTATTTATACTTATTGTCGAGTTAGTCGTGATGAAGATGGCGTCCAAGCAACAGGGATTACCTATAATGAATTTTGATGCTTTGACGCGGGGCGAGAAGGAGGAGGAGAAACGTCATGGACATTTATTACCGAATAGCATTCGCGCGGTTTTCTGCGGGCCGTCGAATTGCGGCAAAACTAATGCATTGTTGAGTCTGATTACTCATCCGAATGGTGTGAGACTTAAAAATGTTTATGTATACTCAAAGTCGTTGAAGCAGCCAAAGTACAAGTTGCTCGAACGTTTGCTCAAGCCAGTGCATGATGTCGAATATTTTCCCTTCAACGAGCACGAACAGGTGATTACACCGCGCGATGCACGTCCCAACTCAATTTTCATCTTTGACGATGTAGCGTGCGAAAAACAGGACAATATTCGTGCATTTTTCGCCATGGGCAGGCATCAAAATGTCGATTGTTTTTATCTTTGTCAAACATACGCACGCATACCCAAACACCTAATACGCGATAATACGAATTTCGTTGTGCTATTCAAGCAGGATGAGATGAATCTCCGGCATGTGTACAACGATCACGTGAATACTGACATGACATATGAGAAATTAAAAAATTTGTGCTCGGAATGTTGGTGAGCGGGCAAGTATGCATTTATCATGATTGACAAGGATAGTGAAATGAACGAGGGCCGATATAGGCGAGGTTTTGACAATTTTCTCAGCACTGATAAATAATACATCATATGGAGATAGCAGCACAGTATCATCGTTGACCCTGCGCCGACAACATGAAAGTGCTAGAGTAAAAAGACGTTTTGCGTGAGATTGTACGAGCGAGCGACGCTATACGGCGAAAGCATGGTATGATAAAGCTGGGCAGAGACAATGCGGAGCGTGCGATGCAAGATGTTTTCCAGCCGATAGTGCAGCCATTGGAGAAGTTGGTGAATGTATCGCGCAAAAGATCCTCCATCAAGCGAGAAATTAAACAAGAAAATAATGTGAAACGTGAAAAGAAGGAGGAGAAAGAGGAGGAGGAGAAGGACGAGGAGGATGAGGAAGAGGAGGAGGAGGAGGAGGAGGAGGAAGACGACGATGAAGACGAGGAGGAGAAGGTGGCGGTGGAAGAGAGAGAAAACAGGAATGAAAATGTTGCGTATGACCGGAGCATGAAAGATCAGTCGTTGGATGAATCCTTTCTTTCGGCAGAGGGAGAAACAATGTCCAGCAGCGCCGATGAATTGATAAGCGAGTATCTTTCGTTGTTACGCTCAAACAGAAAAACAAGCCTCGATGTCGCGTACGGTGTGAGAAATCTCGCAAATGACAAATTAATGATTGGCGATTCACCGATAGATTTTTCATCCTCAACCGTTCGTGTGGGAGAAAAAAATTATGCAAAAACCATTGGATTAGTCGAGCTTTTATTCAAAAAACAGCCTGCTGATTTTACAACGGATGATTGCGAGCGTATGAAAAAATTATTCGTGAGACGAATGCTAATAGGAAATATTACAAAGCCTCGGGCGCTATACGTGCGGATAAAAGCACCAAATTCAAAAATTACATATCCAAGATATCTGACCACTCACACAGCGGCGAAGGCATGCCGAAATACAAGATTGCGCGAAAAAAACCAACAAAATTCGATTATGTTTATTGGGATGATCCTAATGAGCTTGTTGATCGTCTACGTTTGCTCTTATCATCTCAGGCTGCCGGAAATCTATCGCATTCGAATGAAATTATATCGATAATCAAGGAGTTGCGTGAGGCCAAAATCATTTATTAATCCGTTGTGTGTTAATGTTGTGCACATTTGCAACATGAGCGTTGACGTGTTTGGACGACAGTTGAATAAGAGTGTGCTCGGAAACAGTCGAGGTCCCCCCGGCAGACCGGGTATTGGATTTAAGACTACCGCCAGCGGTGATTACGATTTAGAGGGAAAACGACTGTGCAACGTTGCCGATCCTGAAGAGTCAAGCGATGTCGCCACGTTAAATGCGCTGCATAAAAAATCACACAGCAACATAAAATTTCTGCGTAAAGAGATAAATCAGAGTAATTCATTGTTGGTGCAAGGACTCGAAGCTAGCATACAAAACATTGCGCAAACTCTCAACGCAAAAGTGCAGGCAGTACAAGATTTGACCGTTCGCATCTCACATCTAATCTCTCAACTCGATACTCGATTAACGGCTCTGGAGACAAAGAGAGAGGGAGGCAAAAATGAGTGAGATTGAGCGAGAAGCGCTGGTGGGGGAACTACACAAACCCGCCCGACGAAATTATCCACGTCGCCGCGTGGATATACGTGGCTTGGATGAAACCTGGCAAGCTGATTTGGTGGATATGTCAACGTACGCGAACGAAAACTCTGGACACAAGTTCCTCCTCACCTGCATCGATATATTCTCCAAATATGCATGGGCCGTTCCGATGAAAAGCAAGAATGGCAAGGATACGATGAGAGCTATGAAATCTATTCTCAGCGTGGGACGCGTGCCAATGAAACTTCACGTTGATCGTGGCAAAGAATTTTATAATTCAGATTTTGAATCTCTTATGCGGAAATATAATATTCACATGTACTCGACATACAGCAACTTGAAGGCATCCATCTGCGAACGATTTAATCGCACATTGAAAAATAAAATGTGGATGCAATTTAGCCTACGTGGAAAGTACAAATGGATCGATATTCTCGATAATTTACTCGCTGATTACAATAATTCCACGCATCGCACTATTCGTATGAAACCGCGAAATGTTAATGCTGGAAATGAAAAACAACTACTTCAGCGTGTATTCAAGAAGAAGAATTGTGAACCAACGAAAAAGAAAAAATTCAAAATTGGCGACAAAGTGCGAATAAGTAAATTTAAAAATGTTTTTGCGAAGGGTCCCAATTGGACGACGGAAATATTTACCATCAGCCAAGTGAACAATACCAATCCTGTGACGTATAATATCGATGATTATCAGAACGAGCCCATCGCCGGTGGATTTTACGAACAAGAACTGTTGAAAGTCAAATATCCAGATATTTATCTGATTGAAAAAGTTCTACGAAAGCGCGGTGATAAAATTTTTGTAAAATGGCTGGGATTCGATGACACCCACAACACTTGGATCAATAAAGCAGATTTATGAAATTTATGGATGATTTTTTTTCCCCGAGGAACGCTTTTCTCGCGATAGGAAGGATTTCGAAATGATTTTCATCGATGATTCGTTTATATTTCGTTTTTATTGAAAAAATACGAGGTAAATCTTTTTAAACGCATGGTTGAAGATCAAACAGGAGAATACATTTGTTTTCAAATTCGTAGATTTATAAATATTTTTTCAAAATACGCCGTATCAAATATAATTGTTTATACATTCTTAGTCTAATTCTTAAACATTTGTAGTTTTTTCAACTGTTTATTAGGTTTTTTTCCCTAAATTCATAGATTTTTATACATTTTTTCCAAAAACTCACGCATAAAAAATAATTGTTAATACATTCTTAGGATAATTCTTAAACACTATTAAATTTCGTAGATTTATATATATTTTTCATAATACGTCGTATCAAATACAATTGTTAATACATATTATTATATTTTCAACATAATTCTTAAACATTATTACATTTACAGTTTTTTTCTCAACTTTTTTAAATGTTTTTTCGAGTTTTTTTTTTTTCTCTTTCCCGAATTCGTAGATTTTCATATATATATATATATATATATATATATATATATATATATTTTCAAAATCAGACGCATGAAAAATAATTCTTAAACATTATTACAATAACACTTCTTTTTTACATCCATTTTCATTGTTTTCGAGTTTCGTTTTTTTCACATCATTCATCCATACGTTCGATAGCGTCATAACCCCATGGTAGAGTATGAGTGGAATTCTGAAGCAAAATTCTTTTATTGTCATTCCAGCTGAGAGCTAATTTAGTCTGCGCAACAGTTTCGACGACATGTTTCCGACTACGAATTAAGTGCTGAGTTTTGCTTACGTTTGCATGGTGGAATAGACACTCTTTATAGTCGTTAAATGTAATCGATCTCAACGTTGCCGCTCGAATGCCTTTGGCTTTTTTCTTCTCTATTTATTTTTCATCATCTGGGACTTTGAAGGCGTATAATTTGGCCCGCAACCCCACAAATTCCTCCATTATTTTTCCCTTGTTCTCATCCTTTATCAGTCCCAATACTTTTTTATTAGCTAATAATATACCGTAGGGATTGTCTGGCACATAATCGGATGTATCGAATTTGTCAAAATCCTTCTTCATGTCGCTGTATATATCGGGAGTTGTGATTTGATAAATGAGACTATCTGTATCGGTGTAAAGTAGTTTGAGCTGATCGAAATTTTTCTTTTTCATGTAATTATAATGAAAGTCATAAATGAGGATTTTCGACATGTCGAGAATTGAAAATCCTACATATATTGGTTTGTCAAATTTTACTTTAGCTCGATTCAATTCAATGATGACCATGTCATGATCGAAAACCGTGCAGCTCTCAAATGTCGCCCTTGCGATTAAAGCCCTTGCACCAAAAGGTCCACCCCATTTTGTCACAAGCTCAACATCCCGATATCGCCTAACGTTTTCCATTGTCTTACCGAAAACTGCATTATTCATGAGTTCGAAAAAGTTTTTTTCAAATTCATTTTTTGCTTTTTTACGCAGTTCGGTGTTTATATCGATATACTTTTTAAGCCATGCTTTTTGCCGGAATTTTAAAGTTCTATGAATTTTCGTTATACGAAGACCGAGGGTTAGAGCTTGTTTCAAATTTCGAAAATGTATGACGTATCTCTGTTTTGGTAATAATGTTGTCATAAGTTTTGATTGCTTAAATCCCGGAGGTGTGTAATGTTCGGGACATAATGGAAGATCTTTGTGCTGATCGTGAATGTCTCGGGGATAATCCAAGTTGACCTCGAATATGTATCCGATTGCATCGTCATTGGGAAGCGATTGAATCGTATGCGTATCGAAATTCTCTACCCACTCGAAAGAACTATAGGGCAACGGATTGCTCATTGCAGCACCGTATAAATTGTTTACATCAAAATACATCAAATAGGTCTCATCGTCGTCCTGGTTGAAATCGGAATTCATGTACCGATTATTGGCCTTCGCGTATCGATTTGAGCATTGAGCCACACCACCCCGAATACCCCGCTCGATAAATAACAACATATCAATGTCTGTGAGGAGTTGAAGTTCAATACCAGTGCACTTGAGCATAGCATCGAACGCAAGACCTGGCGCTGTGTAATAGTGCAGTGGATCGAGATTGTATGCCGTCAAGCAGTTGGATCGAAAGTTTTGAAAAATATCAGCAAGAAGCAATATATCAGTCTCGAGGTACAAGTCCGAATATTCACCCAAGGTTTTTATTTTGATTGTAGTCCAAATGTCACGTGCATGTGCATAATCCTCGTCCGTAATGTCCTCGTTGTAGAGTTTAGAGTGGAATTTATCTTTACTCGGTAATTCAGTCTCGTCGAGTCTCGTCCAATCATCGAGATAATCATAGGGGAAAACGCCCTTTCTCGCCAATAATTCCCGCTCCACTGCACTTTTATAACGCTCACGCATAATCAATTTACAATCATTTGTGAGGTAAGAGGCCAATTTTTTCAGACTACTCGGCATGAAACGATATGAGTCGATGAATCGATAGTGTATACATGTACCCTTGACGACTTTTGTAAAAGAGATATATTGTTCTTTATTCACGGGCAAGAGGTCTACCCTTCCCTCGAATGCTGTGGCCAATGCTTGAATCAAAAAATGCGAATCATAACCGGAGAGATTGTGGAAGACGATGGGAACTACGTGAGATTTTGTGTAATTTAAATTACAATCTTGATGAGCTGCACCACGAAATTTCCCCGAAAAATGACAATGGTCGCGAACTTTCACGCATCCAGCAACAAAGGGTTTTTCACATATATGACAAATTTTCGCTGATTGGAATTTACAAACATTCTCGGCGTTTAATTGTTCCATCGGTACGACAGTTTTTATTCGCGCATCGAGGATGCTTGACAATTTTACTAATTCTTCCATAAACCACTTGATACAATCTTTACCACGAAAGCTCTTATATTCGGCCATTGAAGCATCAAACGAACAATTTAAATAATACCCGATACTGTGAGGCGAGTGTTTTTGATAACTGATAGTGCGAGGTGTGCGTTTTTGATTATTCTGTTGCCCAATAATCGGCTCAAGGAGACATTCAAGATCAGCATAAATGACAAATGGCACCCTCTCTTTATGACGAAAATTTATAAATTTGAAAATTGCTTGTTCCGGTCTGGGTAATATGACACGACATGTTTTATTTATATTGGCACAGTCGACGCGATGTTTGTTGAGGGTAAGTTCCGTTTTGAAGTGGCACAGACACCTGTCACATATCCACGTACGATGGTCATCTCTTGAAATTTGAGCACTGATCAGACGAGAGAGATTTCTAATCCAAGCGAAGTGATGTACCGGTGAGCGCAGTTGAAATTTATCATCGCCAGCGTTGTTGTCGTCGTCGTCGTCGTCCTCACATTCCACAACTAGCAAATGAATTGTCGGTGTTTGCGATTCATTTGCACTCAAATATACCGGCACTATTACACTTTCACCCTTATCTCCTTTTTCTACGCCATAGATGTTGATGGCTAGATGATTCAATTCCTCAAATTTTTTCACATTTCCAATGCTCATGGGATAATCAAATCCCTCCCAATTTAGCACTTCACGAAAATGCGGATAAGAGCTTGTTCGGTCCCTATTTCTTGAAGGTAGTGGTGAGATAGCAGCAGTTACTGACCATAAAAAACAATATTGATCATTGTTCTCAATATTCACCACTGCGTGTTTTTCCTGCACAAATTTTGGCATACTTGTGTACGTTGATATACCCCCTCGCAATGGTATGTAGCGATTTACATTTATGCGAAGGTGCACAATTTCATGGAGCGTCCAACCAGATTCGTTCTCTTCAAAATCTTCAACTTTTGTCGGCAAGATACTTTTCACATTATCGTCTAGCCACTCAACGATATTTGTCGTTGCTAATATTACAGCGTTCGCGGTCTGAAACGCTTTTTCCTCCTCAATAATATCGGCACTTTCCACGATGCGAAATATGCAAATTAGCGTCACATTAACTTTTAAATTGCCATGAATTCGCAATGACTCAGTTAGGCGCTCGACGATTAGTTTTGCCGCATCATTCAAAAAATGTCCGAGATCTTTGTGTGATATATTAATCACAAGCCCTGTGGTTATTCTGGATTTAAATGCCGATTCCATTTCCACCCATTCCACTTTAGGCACTGACACTCCCGAACCACGCTTTTTTAATTTTTCCGCGAGTGATATTAAGGCGGCGATTTTTGCCTGAATACGCAATTTCGCACCAACATTTAGATCACACGCTTGCAAAGTTTTATGCAATAGAGCCACATTACGATCACTGAACGCGATAAACCTCCGCACTTTGACATTTGAAGGAGGTTTATCCTTGTGCGCGGAATATCCCTTTTTCATAGTCGCCAAAATTCTTTTACACTTTTCCGCGTCCATTTTTTTTATCGTAACGTTGAAGACGAAAAAAAATGTATGAAGGATAGAACAGAGAAGTCAACGGAATGCGTGATCAACTCGGAATGAAAAAAATCAAGAACGTCAATAGATCCCAATCTCTCGCCCTCACAATCTCATAGTTTCAAACATAGGGATGCATAAGATCTAGAGCGCAAATGAGAGAGAGAGAGAGAGAGAGAGAGAGAGAAACAGACAGAGTGAAAGAGCGTGAGGGTGAGATGGACCATATATTTAATACTTGGAGAATAAACTCCGTCACTTCACAAAAATATATATATTTTGAAAATTGTGAACCAATGATCGTCTATGCAGCTATGGGCTGATAATATCCGCATGCATCGCAACGAAAAAAGTTGAACCATGTTTGTATATATTTGTATACATCATAAATTTGACACTCGACACTCTGCGCGTGAGAGCACGAGTGAGCGAGAGAGAGAGAGAGAGAGAGAGAGAGAGAGAGAGAGAGCGCGTGCGGGTCAACACCATCGACGACGCCGTCATCGAACGCTTTCTTCAAAAAATCCTGAGATCCCCCCCCCCCTCCGAAACACAGCCGCACACGCACGTGCACGCATACACGAGCAAGACACGCTGACGAAAAATTTCGATATCCCCCCCCCGCCACCCGCCGCCCACCTGCCACCCACCACCCACCTGCCACCCACCACCCGCAAGCCACCCACCGCCCGCGAGCCACCCACCGTCCGCAAGCCGCCCATGACTCATGACGCGGTTCGTGTCTCGGCTAAGTGGTTCGAGTCTCGGCTAAGTGGCTCGAGTCTCGCTTGAAAAAGGTCGGTAAATGTCGGGGTAGGGATCTTGAGTCAGAACCGGCCTACTACCGTTACTTAACTCGATTACCTCCCAAAACACGACAAGTTTGTCGTGTCGTCAAAGCTAGAGTTTGTATTAGGAAAAGATGACTGGGAAACATACACGGAACGGCTAGAGTTGTATTTCATAGCAAACGACGTGAAGAAGGAAAAACACGCAGCAGTTTTGCTGACGAAAATAAATCCGGAAAAATACAGTTTGGCAAGGAATTTATGCGCACCTGCCAAACCAAGCACAAAACGTATGACGAATTAGTTGCGCTCATCAAAGGGCATTTAAACCCCAAACCTTCTGAGGCTATGGAGAGATGCAAATTTCACCAGGCACAACAAGCAACAACGGAATCCGTGGCAGAGTTCGCTGCAAGATTTAAGCGACTTTTATTACACTGTAACTTTACGGATGTAAGTAACGCGGTGCGAGATCAAATTGTGTGTGGCCTCAGAGATCATGCGACGAAGAAAGCGCTGTTCCAAGAAGAAAACCTAACATACGAGAAGGCGTATAAAATCGCTCCACAATTGGAAACGGTGGAGAAGGACGCAACGACGACGGATAAATTGAAGGAATCAGGAATGCCGAGTACGAGCACGGTGAATTCAGTACAATGGACGCAACAGTCACAGCAACAACGGCCTTACAAAAATGTACGGGGACCGTTTAGAGGCAGCAGGCAGTACTCGAGAGGAGCGTCGAGGAAAAAACCCACAGACGACGCTAACAATCAAAACTCGGATAAACGGAAAATCACCTGTTACTGCTGTGGGAAAGACAATAACCTGGCAAGAGATTGTTTTCAACGGTATCAGACATGCAAAACATGTCACAAGAGAGGACACCTGACAACAATGTGCAGAACGAAGAAATCCGACGTCCAACACCTCGAAGCAACGTCAGAACAAGAAACGGAGCAGAGGGGAAGAGAGTCGTCAGAGGAATCGTCAGAAGACTTCTTCTGACTAGAAAAAGAGGACATCAGTATCAACTAAATAAGAGTCGGTAACGTAAATGAGGAAAAAAATTGTACGAACGCAAAACCAATGTATATCGATGTTATTGTAAACGGAATTGTAGTAAAGATGGAAATAGATACAGGAACTTACGTAACGATAATGTCGGAAAAAAACAAATATTTTCCTAGTACACGAATAGAAACGTTAAATACGCCTCTAACAGCATACGGTAAAGTGCCACTGGAACATGTAGGCATTATGACAGGACTAGAGGTCGAGTTAGGAAAAAAGAGGGCAACGTTAAAAATGATAATAATGAAGGATGCGGGACCAACGTTAATTGGTAGACAATGGCTACAGGCGTTGGCCATTACCCTTGAACGAATCAACAAGCGATACGCTGAGCTACTATAAAATCGATTTAAGCGGTGTTATTAAAGAATTTCCGAGCAAGTTTCCAAAGTTATTCGGTCCGGGAACAGGGTTATATAATAGAGGTGCCTTAAAACTAACATTACGAGAGAACGCACAACCGAGAGCGCTCAAAGCAAGACACCTGCCCTTCGCACTGACAGAAAAAGTCGAAAACGAAATAAAAAGATTAGAAGCATTAGGTCATTTGAAGAAAGTTGACGTTAGTGATTGGGCGACTCCAATTGTACCGGTAATTAAGTCGAACGGAACTGTAAGAATTTGTGGAAATTTCAAGCTCACGGTAAACCCTTGCTTAGTAATGGACCGGCACCCATTGCCATTGATAGCAATTTTTTTAGCACTACAAAACGGTGAGAAATTTTCACAAATAGACCTACAGCACGCGTGTATGCAGATCCCGGTGGACACGAAAAGTCAAGACTATCTCACAATAATTACGCATAAAGGATTGTACAAGTGTACGAAAATGACAGAAGGGATCGCATCAGGGCCGGGAGACTTTCAGCGAAAAATAGAGCAATGTTTAGTGGGCATCAAGGGGGCGATACCATACCTTGACAACATATTTTGCACCGGTATTAACGATGAACGACACTTACAAGTCCTCAACGCGGTATTTACACGATTAGAATAGTCCGGTTTTAAAGTAAACATCAATAAATGTGATTTCTTCAAAGATCAATTAGATATTTTGGGCTTCGTAATCGATAAAAATGGACTTCACAAGTCGGAAGCGAAATTCAAGGCAATGGTTAACGCACCGATACCGAAAGATAAAAAACAATTAGAGTCATTTATCGGATTAATAACGTACTATGAAAGATTCTTACCGAATAGGGCCGAAAAGCTAAAGCCTTTGTACGAATGTGCTAAGCAAAGTGAATTTAAATGGAATGCCGAATGCGCATTGGCATTTGAATGGGTGAAAACAGAGTTAGCATCGCCGAGGGTTCTAGCTCACTTTGATCCCAACGAGGAATTATTCTTGGCGTGCGATGCATCAGCATACGGAATAGCAGCGATATTATCACATCGATACAAAGATAAATCTGAGAGACCAATAGCATTCGCATCAAAAATAATTCCAGAATACGAACTAAACAGAGCCGTAATCGATAAGGAAGCCAGTGCGTTCGTATTCGGATTCAAAAAAATTTCATAATTACATCTTCGGTAAACAAATAATTTTACGAACTGATCATAAACCTCTGACTCATATTTTTGGCCCAAAACAAGAAATCCTACTCACGGTAGCTAGTCGGCTGCAACGATGGGCATATTTCTTATCGAGATTTTCATATACGATCGAATATATCAAATCAGAAAAAAAACACTAATTGCGACGCACTATCGAGGCTCCCTATCGATGACGTGACTCCAGTTTTTGACAAAGAATTCACTGCGATAAACTACATAGAGGAAAGCGATATGCTGAATTCAAGAGAGATTGCGAAAGAGAGCAAAAGCGATAAATTGTTAAATAGGGTTATTCGATGCGTAAAAACAGGGTGGCCAAAGGTAGACGAACTGAGTGAGGAGAAGAGAAAATTGTACATGAAGCGAGATGAATTGTCAGTGGATAAAGGGTGTCTGTTGTGAGGGTATAGAGTGGTGGTTCCAGAAAGACTAAAACAAAGTGTCCTCCGAGAACTTCACGCATCACACTCCGAAATAGTGAAAATAAAAATGATGGCAAGGTCATACGTGTAGTGGCCGAACATCGACAGTGAAATCGAGAATATGGTTGCGGCGTGTACGGTATGTGCGCGAGAGAGAAAAGCACCTGCGAGTGTACCTCTGACCCCTTGGCCTCACCCTGATAGGTTTTGAAGTAGAATTCATTCAGACTTCTTAGGCCCATTCCATGGACATATGTTCATGATAATCATAGATGCATATTCAAAATGGCCGGAAGTAGTTGACATGCACAAATGCACGGAAGCGTCGAAAGTGATTGAAAAATTTAAAAAAATAATCGTGAGGCATGGTCTACCGAGACATCTCGTTACCGATAACGGAACTCAATATACGAGCAATGAGTTCCGGGACTTTGTAAATAAAAATGGCATTAAACACAGTTTCACCGCACCCTACCACCCTGCAACGAACGGGGCAGCGGAAAATTTTGTAGAAACGTTTAAGGACAAAGTAGATAAAATTGTAAAGAGCGGCAAATCATTACAACAGGCGGTGAGCTTATTTTTATTTGATTATAGAACGACCGAACACTGTACGACGGGGAGAACGCCGGCGTATATGGTATATAAACGGGAATTAAGAACTCGTTTCGATTTGCTTAGGCCAGACGTCGGAGGAAATGTTGTTGATAAGCAACTAACTCAAATTAAAGACAAAAATGGTAAGCGAAATGTCGAATTACAAATCGGCGAGAGAGTGTCGGTCGATGATTTCAGCACGCGTAATGATAAGCGAGCCGAAGGAAAAATCATACAGAAATTGTCTCCTGTAACGTATAGAATTGGAACTGTATCCGGAAAAATCTGGAAGCGACATATCGATCAAATCGTTAGGTACCCGAAAGCGAATGTCAGCGCTGTGAGCGATACCAGATCGGTCAACGATAATGCACCGATTGGATTGCGACGTTCTGAACGATTAAAAAAGTAAGGCAATAAATTAAGATGGAAGAGTTGTAGTGTATTGTAATCCTCATGTTATAATCACGCGGTTTGGGAAGCGCGCGAGCACAGGAGAGCGCGATCCCATTCAGTTTGCTCCCGATGCACCGAGAGAGCGGTTCGATATTGTATTGAGAAAAGTGGCAATAAACGTGTAAGATATCGAAGCGATACGGTGTTATTAATAACTCGATTCAATCGAAACAAAGCCGAATTCCTTCCCGACGAAACGCTTTTTTAAAAATTCGATTGACTTTTTTTCGACGGAATTATGCAACTTTTAGTGCGGCAAGAAAGATCGACAGGTGTATCCAAACTTTTGAGCAGGGGTGTATATATTATATATGTATTCATTAGGGTGGTCCTTATTTAGGCTATGTTGTTTTTTTCTGAGGATAGTGCTAAATCGGTTTCCAATAAATAAATAGAAACTCATACCAAATTTCAGCTCGATATCTCAATTTTAACCTTGCCCCCACGGCAGTCAAAGTTTTTAAGGGGAAATACGTGTATTTTATACGGTCAATGATCTGAACATATTTTCAACTGAGTAAATATTGGTATACAAATTTGGAACTTGCCACATATATTACTCATAGTATAAGGTGTAATTGTAGTATTTCGTCGAATTTTTCATTCACGATTTTGGATATACGCTCCCGCTTTAAAGTTTGGATACATTTGTCGATACTTCTTGCTGCACTAGAAGTTGCATAACTCCGTCAAAAAAAGAGACGGTCGAACTTCTTAAAAAGCGTTTTGACAGAAAAGAATTCAGCTTCGTTTTCCATTAAAAAAAAAAATTTATGATTTTTTTTCGATCCGGTATGCACTTTTCAATGTGACCGTTTTTTGGCCTTTTTTCGTCCATCGAGAATTGGGTGCATAACTTGAGGACATTTTTTTCGCCTTTTTTATCTACGGTACATTCGAAAGGGTTAGCGGACGCTTCAATTTTGTCTTTCAAAAATGTTCGTACGATTTTTTCTCGCAAGGTTATTTCACTTTTGGCTAAAAAAGACAAAGGGTATAGCCGGATAAGCATGTGAAATCTGCCCCTAGCGATTTCCAGAATTCCACATATATCTGATCGATTTCTAATTGGAAAAAAACATTTTTCTGAAAATTTCAGATTTTTAGACCAAAAAGTGACGACATAATTCAAAGAAACGTGTTTTTCAGGATTAATTTTATTGTAACTATTCTGCCGAACATTTTTTTACGCAATTTTTTTTGCTAACAATTACAGATAAGAGACGTTAAAAAGTAATTTTGTAATAAGTTTTCAATCATTGCTTTTTGAAAAAAAATAAGTTTTTGTTGCTATATTTAAATATGTTTCTTTCGGGTGTCAATCACGAATTTTTCATAGAAAACTCATTTTTTGCTCTTCTCAATACTGTAAAATTTTCAACTCGATCCAGTTGGTGCAACATAGTCAAAAAAAATCAAATCGATTTTTTTCACATTTTCTTCGAATATTATTTACTATTTACTTGCAAAATATTTTTCTTCATTTCAAAAAAATATAATATCAGTTCACCATACTAGTAGGAAAATTATTCATCGATATAATAAAAACAACATAGTCAATTATATAAATTGTGTTATAGTATAGAAATTGCGCAACAAAAGTTCGGATCAATTATTTATATTGAATGAAATAATTTGGTAGAGAGATATAAATATTTCAGTAATACAAGAAATGAAATAAATTTACGTAGTTACGGTATAACTACAAGCAGTCGTTGTAAAGATGAGTCCAAGAACGTGAAAATAAATATAAATACCAGTCGTGATTAGATTTGACGCAAGACTTGGTCGTGATAGCTACTAGGGTACAATGTGAGAAATTATTTGTAAAAATTGTTTTAAAGAACGTCAGTTAACCTTCGTCACTATTTTCATTCACTATAGCATTGACTTTTTCATCTGTAAATAAACGACTTAGTATCGTGGGCGGATGTTATAGTGTATATTAGACCAATATCGTGCGAGAGAAAGAAATAGTTGCAATGTTGAAAGAAATTGTTTCATTCGAAAACATATTTGCACAGTTTCGAAAAATATTTATTCATATTAAATACAAATTTATTAGGTCGCAACATATTTCCTAATGGGTGGATTAACAAAAAAATCGTTGAAATGCATAGAGTCGTATAGGGCGGCCTACAACTAAAAAAATTTATTCGTCTCGTTTAATATTTAATTAAATGTACTGGATCTTTTTTTCTTGGTGTACCGTCTTTACTCTTCAGTATGTAAAAATCACACTAAATATTATAAAACTACAAGTAAAATCTATAAAGCTGAATCTAGCAGACAAAGCTAGCAGACGCGGCAGCCCGGTGCGCCACAAGTTTTGGGCATGATTGTACAGGCCTCGCTGCCCCAAGAAAGCGCTCCTCACCAGGTATACGCGCCGCTGCAGCGTAGCATGTTTAGTTACGTGCGTACCCGCAAATAGCAAGGAAACGAAATTTTTTGGGTAATTTTTTTTCATATTTAGAAAGCCGTCAACAAAATGAGACACAGGTCAATCGATTCGTCAGATTGTCAAGGACAATTGTGTAAATTTTCAAGTCTCCACTGGCGTGCCCATGGAAGCTGCAGGATTGTTTATAAAGATTTGCGCCAAGCGCGAAGTAAATTTCCGCGAAGGAATCAATCAAGAAAAATTATAAACAATGCCGTCAACAAAATAAGACGTAGGTCAATCGACTCGTCAGATTGTCAAAAATAATTGTATAAATTTTGGAGTCTCCCCTGGCGTGCCCATGGAAGCTGCAGGATTGTTTATAAAGATTTGTGCCGCGCGCGTAGTGAATTCCCGTGAAGGAAAAAATCAAGAAAAATTATAAACAATGCCGTCAACAAAAAAAGACATAGGTCAATCGACTCGTCAGATTGTCAAGAATAATTGTATAAATTTTCAAGTCTCCCCTGACGTGCCCATGAAAGCTGCAGGATTGTTTATAAAGATTTGCGCCACGCGAGAAGTGAATTTTCGTGATGAAAGAAATTAAATAAAAATATAAACAATGCCGTTAACAGAATAAGACATAGATCAATCGACTTGTCAAATTGTCAAGAATAATTGTTTAAATTTTCAAGTCTCCACTGGCGTGCCCATGGAAGCTACAGGAATGTTTATAAAGGTTTGCGCCGCGCGCGAAAAAAATTCCCGTTAAAAAAAATAACAAAAAATTAGGAACAATGCCGTCAACAAAATAAGACATAGGTAAATCGACTCGTTAAATTTTCAAGAATAATTGTTCAAATTTTCAAGTCTCCCCTGGCGTGCCCATGGAAGCTGCGGAATTGTTTATGAAGATTTGCACCAAACGCGCAGAAAACATGTGAAGGAAAAAATCAAGAAAAACTATAAACAATGCTGTCAATAAAATAAGACATAGGTCAATCGACTCGGTAAATTGTCAAGAATAATTGTTTAAATTTTCAAGTCGCCACTATCGTGCCCGTGGAAGTTACAAGATTGTTTATAAACTATTTGAAAGTAGCAGACGGACTCTCGAATGAGCCGCGCGCGAAGTGAATTCTCGTTCAGGAAAAAATAAACAAAAATTATAAACAAGGCCGTCAACAAAATAAGACATGGATCAATCGATTCGTCAGATTATCAAGAATAATTGAATAAATTTTCAAGTGTCCACTGGCGTGCCCATAGAAGCTGCGGGATTGTTTATGAAAATTTGCACCGCGCGCGAAATAAATTCTTATGGAGAAAAAAATCAACAAAAATTATAAACAATGCCGTCGACGAAATAAGACATAGGTCAATCGAGTGATCATATTATCAAGAATGATTGTATAAATTTTCAAGTCTCCCCTAGCGTGCCCATGGAAGCTGCGGAATTGTTTATAAATATCCGCGCCGCGCGCGAAATAAAATCTCGTTAAGAAAAAAATGAAGAAAAATTATGAACAATGCTGTCAACAAAATATGACATGAGTCAATCAACCCGTCAGATTGTCAAAAATGATTGTTTCAATTTTCAAGTCTCCACTAGCGTGCCCATGGAAGCTGCAGGATTATTTATAAAGATTTGCGCCACGCGCGGAGTAAACTTCCGCGAAGAAATAAATTGAAAAAAATTACAAACAATGCCGTCAACAAAATAAGACATAGATCAATTGACTCGTCAGATTGTCGAGAATACTTGTATTAATTTTCAAGTCTCCCCTGGCGTGCCCATGGAAGCTGCAGGATTGTTTATAAAGATTTGCGCCACGCGAGAAGTGAATTTTCGTGATGTAAGAAATTAAAAGAAAAATATAAACAATGCTGTCAACGGAATAAGACATAGATCAATCGACTCGTTAGCTTGTCAAGAACAATTGTGTACATTTTCAAGTCTCCACTGGCGTGCCCATGGAAGCTGCAGGATTGTTTTTAAAGATTTGCGCCACGCGCGAAATAAATTTCCGCGAAGAAATAAATCAAGAAAAATTATAAACAATGCCGCCAACAAAATAAGACATAGGTCAATCGACTCCTTAGATTGTCAAGAATAATTGTATACATTTTCAAGTCTCCCCTAGCGTGCCCATGGAAACTGCAGGATCGTTTATAAAAGTTTGGGCCGCGCGCGTAGTAAATTCCCGTGAAGAAAAAAATCAAGAAAAATTATGAACAATGCCGTCAACAAAAAAAGACATAGGTCAATCGAGTCGTCAATTTGTCAGGAATAATTGTATAAATTTTCAAGTCTCCCCTGGCGTGCTCATGGAAGCTGCAGGATTGTTTATGAAGATTTGCGCTACGCAAGAAGTGAATTTTAATGATGGGAGAAAAAAACAATACAAACAATGCCGTCAACAGAATAAGACATAAATCAATCGACTCGTCAGATTGTCAAGAATAATTGTTCGTGCAAATTTTCAAGTCTCTACTGGCGTGCTCGTGGAATCAGCTTGATCGTTTATCAACAGTTCAAAGCTTTCGACAGACTTTTCAATGTGCGAGGCACGAGGAAAATCCTCGATAAGAAAAAATGAAAATAATGTTATAAACAAAGCTTTCAACGGGATAAGACGTAGGTGAATCAATTCATGAAATTATCAAGAAAAATCATGTAAATTGTCAAGTCTCCATAGGTGCGCCTGTAGAAGTAGCATGATTTTTCATAAACTATTTGGAATTAGGTGACGTATATTTTGAAATAGGCTACGCGCGGGAAGTCCTTGCTAAGCGATAAATTAAAAAATAATTATTTACCAAGTGGTCAATGCGGTTTTTCGATGAAACACGTTTTTGACTCGCATGTAAGTTTCGTTGTACGTATGCAACGCACGTTATAATGTATTCTTCATAGCGTTGAATATGTTTTCTGAACTAAATGAATTCGTTTTCCATACATAAAATAATCCACCGTCGTTATAATCCAGTCGATAAACAAATTTTCCTCTTATTTTCCTGATAATTTGACGATTAATTTCAACTGCTTGCGTCTCGATTGATTCTTGAATTTCACAGACTTTAACGTAGGTTGAGGGTTTTCCCCTTTTTTCAATTTTGCATGATAATGGAGATCGTAGGC
The DNA here is from genome assembly GCA_946863875.1 of Alloplasta piceator. NCBI lineage: Eukaryota > Metazoa > Arthropoda > Insecta > Hymenoptera > Ichneumonidae > Alloplasta > Alloplasta piceator. Next base: position 24,444,006 of record OX333080.1, read on the forward strand.
TTCTTCGCACTCCCGATACGAACCGATCGCTTTTTTCTTTTGCCTCTTCTTCTCTCCCTCTCTCTTCCTCTGCCTTTCTCCGCATACTTTTAAGTACATCCGGAGAAGGATTAAGGCATTGTTATGGCGGGACGACTGGCGCCTTAGAGACCAGCAGCAAACCGCCAAAAAAAGTATGGTGTATAGAAAGAGTTGAGACAGTCGTACGTACAGAGCAGGTAAGCCGACGATCTAATAAAAAGGTTGGGGTAGGCTCTCCTTTCCCTGCAACCCCGTTGCCTTGGAGCATTGCGGAACTCACCAGCACCGAGGGTCAGGGGAGTGTCCATATACATAAAGTTACCCTTTGCACTACCCCCACCCTCTTTCGAAGTCCAGTAAGATATTTGGCTGGGCATCATCATCAGTCCCAATCGCCACTCGGCAGACGTAACAACATCGCGGGCTGACAATTTTTGGCAATTTTTGAAGTGCGAACTAAGTGTACAGGCGGTGTAATGAAAACTAAAAACAGTAAGTACGATAAAATAGTAACAACTTTGTCTGTACATTGATTCAATATCACCAATATGTAAATGGAGAAGTTTTTAAATCTGTTTTTGATAATTATCGCTTCTGTGTCCTTACACTTTTTGCAAAATATTTGTGCATGTATTGTTATTTTTACCTTTAAAAAATTGTTTTTAATGGTCTTTATAAACATTTCATCTTTCAGATTCTCCTGTACTTCGAAAGAAGTTTACAGCACTTCGACGAATTCTCGCTTACGAACACCGTGGTATCGCTTAGTTATGAGGAACATGGTTATTCGCCCTTCAGCAAATGATCGAGGTAAATTTGATTTTAAAATGGACAGAATGTTTTGACCCCTACTACACACATATTATCGCGGTCAAACATGATTGGTGGAGGAACATTCCAATGCTCTAAATTCAAGAATCCAAAAATCGTATATTTCGGAGTTTTTTTGCTTTATTTTTTATCACTTCCCACACGGAAATTTATATATTTAAAATATATGCAAAATTGCGTACGAAATATATTCAAAATATAATTACCGTATATAAATGAAGGTATTTAAAATATATTTTTTATAGATGTGTAATATATTTATTTGGATAGATTTTGCCGCTTTTCGCAAATGTACGTATATCTCAAATGTGTTCAAAATATATTTTAGATATATGTAAAATGTACGACACATACATAGAATATATATTTTATATATATGATGCATACATCTGAAATATAGATTAAATATATGTTGCATGTATTCCAAATATAGTTGAAAAATGGGCTGCATACATCCCGAATATGCGTTGAATATGCGATACCCGTGTAGAAATTTCCGAAAATCGGAAATTCTCTAAGAGAATCAAATACAAAAGTACGAGTTCATGAGAAGCCGGCAAGAACTCCTTATATGGCTTCATTTACGCCGGACTTCTGTTAATATTCCGTTCTTGCGCCTGCCCTTATAAGCATACTCGTCGCATGGTCCGTATGGTGGTTCAGCGGTTGCCGCTCTGTGACATCTCGCGGCGAGTCTAGAAACTATCGCAACGTTGCCTATACGTTACGAACATGTGGCAGGCGCCCGATCGCTAGTTCTCGCGGGATAAACATTATAATGTAATTCATAATGAAAAGTGTGAATACAATAAACTTAAATAGTTAAATAAATAGTTAAATGTTAGTTAGTTAGTTATGCTATCATATATGTTGCATATATGGTAGCATATATTAAGAATATATATAGAATATATGAGAGATATATGTGAATCACACCTATCTCTCTATGTTGTATATATATGTGTGGATTAAAAATATATGTACATATATTCGAAATATACCCACATATATTTTGCGTATATTAAAAATATATAAATTTCCGTGGGGGTTTTTATTTCTTTAGCGTTACGATTCGAATCCTTTCATTTATTTTCGTTAACTTTCTTCAATTTCGTAGAATCGTCGGCCGCACGTTCCTGTATTTCACTGAGAATCCACGATGATTCGTTAAAAAATGCAGAAACCATCAGAAACGAGGTGACCCACTTCTCCAAAAAAAAGGTGATTGTTGTTTTCAGAGGGGCACGAAATTTTCAAACGTTCGTAAAAAATATTTAAAAAAATTTGTTCTATAACTATATTTTTCCAATTTTGTACAGTCTTCCTTTGAATTTTTTGTGGCTTACTCAACTTTTTCGGTGTTTTGAAAGGAGCTATTATTATCATCTTTTATTGACTGTTTTCTTATCTGTTTTCGCAAACTCTAGATCATGTGCCCTCATTTCGGAAGAATGAACAATGTTTCACGTGATGACAACATGCTACTTTCATGAGATCTTCACAAACCAAGTGACTCCCACTTGGTCGAACAGGGATGATTTTCAATTAAAGAAAGAAGACGTTATGCTCTAAACACGTCTAGTCAATATTTCGGTAGATATGTTACTTTCTTGAAATTTATATTTATTTTCATTCGTAAAAATCTATATATAATCAATATGAACGTTGGGTAGTTAAAGTTTATTTCTGTTACATTTCTCAACTTCATTATTTTAGACTTATTAAGCACAATTCATTTCCTTTATTTCATGATATGAAATATTGCTTCTTTTTATAGTTAGGTATTTGGTTTAAGTATAAAAAACTAAGAAGTTAAAAACCCTCGTGCACGGAGTTCTGAACGTTCAAATGAACGAAAAATTTACAATTTCATACTTTGTTAGAATAAAAAAAAATCAGTATTTTTTTGAAATTCTTTTCAATCAAAATAATAATAAATAACAATAATAATAAAAGAAATTTTGGAAAATAATTTTCCAATTATTGAGGGCAACGTTTGCTACCTTCATGAGATCTTAACAAACCAAGTGACTCCCACTTGGTCGAACAGAGATGATTTTCAATTAATGAAAAAAGACGTTATGCTTTAAATACGTCTAGTCAATAAATCGGTCGATATGTTACTTTCTTGAAATATATATTTATTTTTATTCATCAAAATCTATATATAAACAAGTTGAACGTTGGGTAGTTAAAGTTTATTTCAGTTGCATTTCTCAACTTTATTATTTTAGATTTATTAGGCACAACCCTCATTTCGCGATATAAAATATTTATTCTTTGTTTCGTTACTTATTTGGTTTACGTATAGAAAACTAAGTAAAAAAGCCTCGTGCACGGAGTTCCGAACGGTTCAACTGAACAAAAAATTGACAAATTCATTACTTTGTTAAAATAAAAATAAAAAGTCAGCATTTCTTCGAAATTTTTTAAAATCAGAATAATAAAAAAATAACAATAATAATAAACGAAATTTTGGAGAATAATTTCCCAATTTTTGAGGGCAACGTTTAACTTTTGGTTGAAAAATATATCCGTCAATTATTAATTCAGCCGTACGTTCGGAACTTCAAGCGCACAAAAAAGTACATTAAAAAAATAGGTTACAATGACGTACTGAAAAGAGAATCTGTGATTGTACAGTTCAAATTCAGAAAAAATGACAAATGATTTTAATGATGCATGACTGGTCTCACAGATGTTATATATTGCCTGTGATTGTAGCGTAATACTTTTAGTCTTAATTATGTATGAGCAGAAATGGCGTGTGATCCCATGAAAATTGCTACTGCACTGATCAAACTATTTCCGAATGAAGACTGTTATAGTTTGTTAAATGATCTTAGATTTTCATCAATTCACCCTCAGACGAGTATATGGTCAAAAATCGTTTCCGAAATTGCACCATGCAAACACAAAAAAACATTTAAAAAAAATATACGGCAATGTTACGATACAATTCAGAATAAATTTTCGGAAATTGAGACCGCACTTTCACATTTAAAGAACGAAATTCATAATGTCAAATGTACCCCCCAAAAAAGTCAGTTTAGTCTCGAATATTTTCGCGACGACGCCCGGGATTACGATTGGCATTGGTCGTAGAAGATTGTAGCATTTGTAGCGAACCACTCTCATACGGGTCACCCAAAGAAATCGGATCCGAAAAATGTTCTATAAAACAAGAACTGCCCGAGGAAAAAAAAATGCAGGAATTGAAACCGGGTATAAAAAATTCTTTGAGCCTGTTAATTCCGATTCCGAATTTTCGATTGAAGGTTATCAAGAAATTGGCAACCCATTTGCCGATGTCAAAATTAGCGTATCGCGAGATAAAGCTATAGAACATAACGGGCAGGAAACTCACAGACGATTTGTTCGCGGGGAGGAAAAAAACAGTACGGATTTGACTTGAAAATAAATAAACCAAGCGTCGTAAGGACATTACAAATACAACAGGTCCCTCTTGAAGTGTTAGATTCTGGTAGCCGCGATGATGCGCCAAGTTTGACAGTGCTGCAAAAAATTTCATCCGAAAACGGATCGAAAAAGGATTTAAGCCGAAATCATAAAGACCATTTACAGAAGCTCACCAAACTATACAAGAAAGATGTGAAGTGGAAAGGAAAGATCACGAACGGTTACATTCAAGATTATTTCTCAGTTATAGCTTTCACCGAAAAACGAATTTTGTACCTGTTATCACTGTGCCGTAAAAATGGACCTTTTTGTTATTTTGATGCCACCGGAACGGTCGTCGCGAATCTTCCCGGATCGAGTAGACGTATATTTTATTACGCTTTGGTTCTCCCGGGCAGTAAAGAATATGGACCGTTGCCAGTCGCCGAATTTTTATCCGATACCCATACACATCTACAAATAACATATTTCCTTTCCACTGTACACCATGCCATGAAACAGCAAACCACACGAAAAGTAATAATTAAAAAAATCGAAACGGATTTCAGCTTGGCTCTAATTGCTTCGGCTTTGAAGACTTTTAACGACATGTCCATAGCCCATTACTTAAAAACGACAAACGCTTTTTTAACAACAAACAACAGTGAGCTTCCAGACATAACAATGGTTCACATTTGCTCTTCACACACCCTCAAAACAGTCATTCGAAAAAGTAAAACACTACTCACAGACAAACGCCGTCGTAAACTCGCAGCTTTGGTCACTTCAAAATTAATTCACGCGGAAACAATGGACGCCGCAGCAGAAGCCTTTAAAATGCTCATAGTAATATTTGCTTCAAAGTATTATCTGCGAATTGTAGGGTCATATGTGTCAAATGCAAAAAAAAGCAAACCCAGAGATCGGCACTATTTTGAATGAAGTCGACGACGATAATGCTAATGAAAACACAGAGGATATTATAACAAAAGACGATGTAGAACGTTTAGATGAAGAGGTTAGTGGTCGAAAGGGATCACCGTTTTTTAAACTCTTTCAATCTCAATATCAATCGATCAAGAGCAAGATTTTGGACGAAGAACCGCGAGAGCTTCAAAACAACTCAAAATTATTACAAAATCCATGCCGATCTTACAAATTTATAAAGTATCTCATGACATATATACTGCCTTACTACCCCCTCTGGTAGGCAGTCATTCTATGCAACCTCCAATTATTACGGAACAGTAATGCCACCGTTGAAAATTATTTCAAAATAATCTCTTCTCAATATATTCTCAATACAATTCAATATCAATACAATTCTCTCGTCTCAATACATTTTCTTCTCAATTTCTTCATGTAATTCTTCACACATATTTGAAATACCGGTCAGCTGGCTCTCACATATATTAACGCTCGATAATCCTCATATATATACCTGTGATACTCGATAACTAGCAATTCGAATGGAATGAGTCAGTCGTCCGTGAACAATCACTCTTATCGAAGCAAAGATTATACAGTTATTCATCGCCCGCTCTTTTGTAAAACACAAACTATAATATTAATAAAATTGACATTCTCGTTTATATTAAAGTGAACACACAAAACGGCGTGATTTAATTTCCACCGATATTCCCAACATTTCCACTGTTTCACGGGAGTTTTAAGTAGCCGGGCGCAATCGCACAAACATTCTTTGGTCCTTCGAGCCGGATCTCGTGAACAGTGCGCGAGGAAACAATTATCGCGCTATCGCGTGTGTGACATTTGAACGACATAATTATTAAAATTTCGGTTTCGCGCTATCAAATTCCGTTTCGATTTGCAAATCTTACAAAGTATCGCGCGAAATTCTCGAAAATTCTGCGGATTAACGGTCCTCGAAACGTGTTCACGGTCGTAATTGTGCGCGTGTTTCCATTGTGTTCCTCACTCTAATCGATCAGAATGGCTGAAAAGGTAGAAGCGCTCATTTCCAAACAAGAGGAGCTGTTCGGGTTTATAAGTCGAGCTCGCTTAAACCTTGAAAAACTCGAAATTCGCAAACGAACACCTCTACACGGGCAAACACGTGTAGAAGCTCTCGAGACAAACTGGAAGAAATTTCAAACAATTCACGATCATCTGAGCTCGGTGGGAAGTGGAGACAAAAAACAATTGCCTTATTTTCAAGACGAAATTTATTCTCTTTGCGAAGAGACTTATTGTGATAATAAGGCAGAGATGCTCGAGCTCATCGAAAAATGGAACCCTAAAGAAACCCAAAGGGAAACTGGAAACAACACGACTGGAAACAATTCCATTCAACCCGTGCCACAATCTCGACAATTGCCGCGCATTAATTTGCCAAAATTCTCCGGATCGCCAAACGAATGGTCAGAGTTTTGCGATTTATTTAAAACAATGATCGAGTCCAACTCGGACTTATCGGCTGTAGAAAAAATGCAGTATCTCAAAATGAGTCTTACGGGCGAAGCTGCGCTTCTACTAAAAAATATAACGGTAACGGAGAATAATTTCGTGAGAGCATGGGAAACGCTTGTCACGCGATATCAGAACAAACGTGTATTGATCGATTCCCACCTTGCTTCGCTACTCTCAGCTCGTCGAGTCACAAATGAATCTGCGACTGACCTCAAAGCGCTTCTCAACGAAACAAACGACTCTCTCGAAGCACTTAAGACTCTTGGAAGCCCTGTAGGATCATGGGACCACATCGTTGTTTATCTTACAGTGCGGAAACTTGATTCAGAATCTTTGAAGGCCTGGGAACTTACAATTGGCGCAGAAACAGAACCGGCCCCGTTCGAAAAACTTGAGAAGTTTTTACTTAGTCGCGTGCGCGCGCTCGAAGCCGTCGAGCGCCATGCGAATCCGCAAAAATCAAAACAAACTTCGTCGAGTGCGGGGTCGTCGAAAGCGAAAGTTCATCAGGCAAACATTGGAAATTCAAATACGAATACCACAAATAAAGGGAAAAACACGACAACATGTGCTATTTGTCAAACCGCACATTACATCTCAGCGTGCCCCGAATATCGAAATAAATCAGCTGAAAAGCGCCGAGAAATTCTCGTTTAAAAGAGACTGTGCTTTAATTGCTTGGGGCCTCATCAATTTCGAAATTGCAAGTCGGAAAAAAGATGTCAAGTGTGCGCTGGTCCGCACCACACAACGATTCATCATCAAGAAACGAGCTCAAGCCTAAAGGGAAGCGTGGGAACGAGTGTGCCTTCGACGACAAATTCTTCGTCGGCATCGAGTGCACCGACAAGCAGTGAGGAAAATGTGCGCGAAGTGTTGGCCTCGAGTAACGTCGCTCTTTCACGCCCTCTGAAGAGAACAACAATTCTTCTCGCGACAGTGCTCGTGCGCGTTATGACTCGACATGACTTTGAGTGTGAAGCTCTCCTTGATCAAGGATCGGAAGTTTCTTTCGTATCCGAATCTCTCGCGCATAAATTAAATTCTTCTCGGCAACGTACGTTTCTTCCGATTAGCGGGATCGGCGGAAAACAAGCAAGCGTGTGTCGTCAATTCGCGACGCTAAATCTTAAATCACGCGTCAATGCTGCGTTTTCTCTCACGGTGGACGCGTTTATTCTCAGAAAATTAACGACATATACTCCTTCTGTTCGAGCTCTCCCCTCAACATGGTCGCACCTCGAAGGGCTCGAGCTCGCGGACCCTGCGTTCGCAACATCGGAATCAATCGATTTAGTTCTCGGTGCGGGAGTATACGCCGCGATTATCGAAGAAGGGCTGATAAAAGGGGACTCCGATAGTCCCATTGTGCGAAAGACTGCCTTCGGATGGGTTTTGTTCGGATCAGTAGCCCATCAAGTTGAGTCAACTTCTCAATTGACTCATGCTTATGGTTTGCAATGCTCAGTAGATCATGAGCTCAAGGATCTCCTCCAGCGCTTTTGGCTTCAGGAAGAAACCCAAAAGCCTCGAAAAATTGCGCTCTCGGACGAGGACGCTCAGTGCGAGCAAAATTTCGTCGAGACTCACTCGCGAGCCTCAGACGGTCCGTAAGTTGTTCGACTTCCGCTTAAGCAACTCCCCCGCGATCTCGGCGACTCGCGTCAACCCGCCTTTTTCGCGCTTTCTCGGCAAGAAAGTCGATTTTTAAATAATCCGGACCTAAAAAAAGCGTACTCAGAATTCTTATCGGAGTACGAATCACTCGGGCACATGGAACGCGTCGCGTAATCCGAGCAAGAGCCGCGTCGCGTATTTTATTTGCCTCACCACGCAGTTATTCGCGAAAATAGTTCGACAACGAGAGTTCGTGTTGTCTTTAACGGATCTCACAAAACAAATCTCAGGCTCTCAATTAATGATTTGCAATTCGCCGGACCGAAACTTCAGTTGGATCTCGCGGACGTGATCTCTCGGTGGCGCATGTACGCGTTCGTATTCGGAGCGGATATACAAAAAATGTACCGGCAAATTCGCGTACATCCCGATGATTGGGATTTACAACGTATTTTGTGGAGAATGGATCCAAGCGAACCCCTCTTATCGTTTCGCCTTTGTACCGTTACGTACGGTCTCACGAGCGCTCCTTATCTCGCACTTCGCGCTCTTCGATAACTCGCGCACGACGAACGCGAGCAATACCCTCGTGCCTCGGATATTATTGAACGTGAAATTTACGTGGACGATGTGCTCTCAGGGGCTGATGACGTGTCAGACGCTAAAGAAAAAATTAAGCAATTACGGGACTGCCTCAAGGCGGGCGGCTCCGCGTTACAAAAATGGGCCTCAAATTATGAGGAGCTTCTCTCGACTCTTCCCTCAGAGGAAAAGGAAAAGGGACGAACAGTCTCAATCGAAGACGATTCACCCCTTCGTGCCCTCGGAATTCTTTGGCAACCCCGAGCAGACTTATTTCTATTCTCGCCACCGCAATTTAAGAAAACCTCAAACCTTACGAAACGCAACATTCTCGCGAAAGTTGCGCAGTTATTCGATCCTCTCGGGTGGATCGCGCCGGTCGTCATACGGGGAAAAGTGTTCTTACAAAAAATTTGGACTCTCGGGCTTGACTGGGACGACTCAGTTCCGGACAATATCGCGCGGCAGTGGACGGACTTTGAAAACGAGCTCGAAGATCTGTCGCTCGTATCGGTACCGCGATGGCTCGGAGTAAGCGCAAACGAATCCGCTCTCGAATTGCACGGATTCTCCGAAGCCTCGCAAATCGCGCTCGGTACGGTTGTTTATATTCGCGCTTTTTTAGACTTTGACAACATCTGCGTCACGCTCGTATCATCAAAAACAAAGGTAGCGCCTCTGAAAAAAGTAACGATTCCGAGACTTGAGTTATCGGCCGCACTTTTACTCTCACGTCAAATCGCTCACGTGAGAGAAGCGCTCAATCTTTTGAATGTGCGCGCTTATTTGTGGACCGACTCCACAGTCACTCTCGCTTATCTCCAAGGAGATGCCCATCGATGGGCAAAGTTTGTTCAAAATCGAGTTACAGAAATTAATGAACTCGAAAATACACGGTGGCATCACGTGCCAGGAAAAGAAAACCCTGCGGATCTCGCCTCACAAGGCGTGTCAGCCGCCCAGCTTGCAGCATCTGAGCTGTGGTGGAAAGGTCCAAAGTGGCTCTCGAAATCTTCGACTTTTTGGCCATCGTCAACGCCACTATTACAATCTGGCACAATTTTCGAAATTCGCAAAAAACATGCGAACCTCGCAGCAGGAGACGCTTCTCCGAAAATCTGGGATCTCGTCGGTCAATTCTCCAGTTTAACCACGCTGTTACGTAAGTAGTAGGTGTACCACTCTGGCGAAAAAGTGGTGGGGGTAATCCCCCCCACCACTTTCGTCAGAGCGGCATTATTTCCCCCTCCACTTTTCGCTGGAGATATTATTATTATTATTATTATTATTATTATTATTATTATTATTATCCAAATAATTTGAATTATTTGGCTAATAATATATATTTTTTCCTTTTATTTTTTCAAAGAATGAAAAATAGAATTAACAATGTTTAATCCGATAGAAACATTTCACGAAAAAGTAGTAGTTCACTCGTATTAGAGAAAGCCTCCAAAATTCTGCCCTTTTTCGCATGTCAATAGGATCAATCCTTTCCGAGCTGTTATACTGACGACAGAGAAAATAACCACCCCCCACTACTTTTTCGCCAGAGTGGTTATCCCCCCACCGCTTCGCACGCCGGAGCGGTATTATTATTATTATTATTATTATTATTATTGTTACCTACTCACCATTTAGGCTTTTTTGTCGCACCTGCCCTCCTCCTCCTCCTCCTCCTCCTGCCAAGGTTTTGCACTATTTATTATTCTTAATTCCACTTTATTATTATTATTATTGACGCTATTATTTCGCGCAGTTTCACGCACAATCACTTTTTTTTAATTCATTATTTTTATGATTCTTTTCTATTTTTACATTTTTCGCGTAAGGTTTTTCTTTTTACATTATTATTATTTACACTATTTATTTACACTATTGATTTTTCAATGTTTTTCGCGATTTTTCACGCGCACACAGTTTTTCATTATTTACGCGTTTTTTATTTTTTCACACTTTTTCACTTTTCACTCCCAATACTCCACTTCTCGTGGAGCGTGCCCGAGAACATACCCTCCGAAAATGTTCCCGACGATTTGCCCGTCACACAAAAGATCGTTGCATGAGCGGTAGGGCCTCATAGGCGTGTCAAAACATTTATTATCTGAAACGCCCGATCCCATATCATCGATATGCAGGTAATCCAGCATACCGGTGACAGACCCCCGCTCTTCGTACATAACGTCTCTATACAAATCCTCGACGAACAATTTTTTATCTTTGAGAGCCTCCTCTTCGTCGCTCGGCGGCCTGACGCTTTTTAAATAAATTACCCACTTCGCGTGGCCTTCATCGGTATGAAGGCCAAACTGAGTGGCGAATCTTTTGCGTGATTCAAGCTCGCAGTCGATGATATTCCGCACGCACTCATTTTCGGCATCTTGATTAAATTTTTGTCTGTAAAACGAAGTATAAAAATCACGGTAGCCCCAAAAATGATAGGCTTTACAAGCACTCTTCAAAAGTGCTTCGTGATGGTCGCAATATTTGTGGTGAGTTAGCCTTTCGCAAGGACGCGTGTAAACTTTCGCTGCACACTTGTTCACTTGCCGGCACTTGAATTTATCGATGAAAACGTTATACTTTTCGGCGAGCCACAGGGACCATTGATTTTCCATAATACCGCGGGGAATGAAATCAGAATGAAATGCGTCGTGTACATCGGCTAACAAAAGATCAACGAGAAGGATGATGGCAGCATAGAGATGCTGCATCTTGGCGAATTACGCACCCCCCGCACTTCACCCTGCATATCGTATTTAATAAACGCCCGATAAGCTCAAGCCAGGAGGCACACGCGCGCTGATACCGATATGCTGATGAATGAAATAGATACGCCTTGCGTAGCGTCTGGATGAAACTAATAAGGCCCCTGGAATGGGTGATTATAAGCCCGCATGATGTTTAACAAGAAAATAGCATCGATCAGCGGCACGTGGCAGCGCCTGAGGTGCAGAAGGGCGTAACGGAACCGTGAAGGTGTATATTCCATCTTCTTGAAAAATATGGCGCCCTGTGTTATGTCTAGAAGAATATACAGCGAGTAAAGGAACTAGTGGACCAACGTGAACAGGGTTATAGAGCGTCGCAAGCCGAGTGAAACGCTTTTTTTAATTTTTTTCTCCGATCAAAATTGACGAAGATATCGTTGGTCAAAGTTTAGCTGATTCGACAATACGGTAAGTACCGATTAAACGATGGATGTACTGTGCATTGTTTCGCCACATCGACGGATGACAAGCGAACGGATGACAAGCGTCTTCGGTTCGAAGCTAGCTGCGATCGAGAGAGCGGGATACAGCAATCCTTGCTGTACGAAATCTTTGGATCACCTCAAAATGACATCTGTGCTGACAGATTGTTTTTATGTGAGCGCGCTTTCAATGTCATATTCGTACACCGGACATAACCGCGTGACGTGTAAATGAATTATTCGATTATCAAACAGATGGATGCTTAATGTTTTTCAGGATCATTTCAATTTTTAGGTGCTTCGTGATAATTGAATGGCATTATGAGATGCCTCTGCTGTTGTGAACAAATACGAAAACCATTCGTAACTTCAAAAAATAAAAATTAAAAAGAAAGGTATCGGACTTTTACAAGATGAACCAAAAGTCAACTTTTTGTCGACTTTGGGTCAACCTTAGACCGACATTTTGTTCAACTTGTCGGGAAAACGAGGATTTTTTATTTCAATATTTGCACTAGTCAACTTCAAGTCGACTTTCGAAAAACTTTTTATTTTTATTTTTCTAAAGTTGATCAATAGTCAACTCGATGTGGACCATCGATGCAAATAACGAAAGAAAATTCCTCGTTTTCCTCATGTGTAAAGAATTTCGAACGGCATTCCTGACTAAAGAGATATAAAATAATAAATTAACTCTTTGACCTTGACAAGTTGAACTTAAATTCGACCTCAAGTTGACCAGAAGGTGGACTTTCGGCGATTTTGGGGTCAACTTTCAGTCAACTTCTGGTTCAACTCGTCAAGGTCAAATAGTTATTTTTTTGTTTTATTTTCTTCTTCAGACAGAAATGCTGTTCGACATTGCTTACTCGACGAAAAACGAAGATTTTTTATTTTAATCTTTGCACTGGTCAACTTCAAGTCGACCTTCTGCTTGATTTTTTGTCAACTTCAAACCAACTTTCGGTTCAACTTGTCCAGTGAATGTAAATAAAAAGTTGACCAAATTTCGACTCCATGTTGATCAGTGCAGAGGACGGAAAAAAGTCTCGTTTTCTTTATGTGCAAGCCATTTCGAAAGGACTACAAAATAGAAAATAAAAAAATTTTCCATTAGACCTTGACAAGTTGAACTGAAAGTCGACCGAAAGTTGACCTCGAGTTGACCCAAAGTCGACCAGAAGGTAGACTTTCGGTAAACTTCAGGTCAACTTTCAGTCGACTTTTGGTTGAACGTGTCAGGGTCCACTAGTTAATATTTTATTCTATTTTCTGGTTCAGACAGGAATGCTCATCGACATTCCTGACTTCTCGTGGAACCGAGGAGTTTTTGTTTCAATCTTTGCGAGAGAGAGAGAGAGAAAGAAAGAGAGAGAAAGAGAGATTGCATCTAGTCAACTTCAAGTTGACTTTTGGACAACTTTTTATTAATAATCATTTGACAAGTTGAACCAAACATCGATCTAAAGTGGACCAAAAGTCGACTTGAAGTTGACCAGTGCAAAGATCGAAATAAAAATTCCTTGCTTTCCCGAGGGGTAAGGAATGTCAAAGAGCATTTCTGACGGAAGAAGAAAATAAAATAAAAAATTAACTATTTGACCTTGACAAGTTGAACCAGAAGTGCACTCAAAGCTGACCTAGAGTTCGCCAAAAGTCGACATTTTGGTCAACTTTATGTTAACTTGAAGTCGACTTTTAGTTTAACTTGTCAAGGTCGAAAAGTTAATTTTTCATCTTCCATTTCTTCAGTCAAGAATGCTCTTCGACATTTCTTACTCCACTGGGAAACAAGGAATTTTTATTTCAATCTTTGCACTGATCAACTTTAAGTTGACTTTTTGTCCACTTTATACCGGCTTTAAGTGCAACTTGTCAAATGAATATTAATAGAAATTTGATCAAAAGTCGACTTCATGTTGAATGCAGTGCAGGGAATGAAAAAAAAAATCCATCGTTTTCCTGATGGATAAAAAATTTCGAAAGCCATTTTTGACTGAAGAAATAGAAAATAAAAGACCTTGACAAGTTGACTTGAAGTTGACCAGAAGGTCGACTTTCGTCGAATTCTAGGTCAACTTTTGGTCGACTTTCAATTCAACTTGTCAAGGTCCAAGAGTTAATTTTTAATTTTCGATTTCATCAGTCAGGCATGCCTTTCGAAGTCCTTTAGACATCAGGAAAAAGAGGCATTTTTTCGTTCTCTGTACTGGTCAACATCGAGTCAACTTTTGGTCAACTTTTTATTAATATTGACTTCACAAGTTGAAACGAAAGTCGGTCTAAAGTTGACCAAAAATCAAACAGAAGGTAGACTATTGGTCAACTTCAGAAAAATAGGAATACAAAAATGACGAAAAGTCAACCTGAAGTTGACTAGTGTAAAAATTGAAATAAAAATCCCTCGTTTCCCCCTGGAGTAAGCAATGTTGAAGAGCATTCCTATCTGAAGAAAAAAATAAAATTAAAAATCAACTATTCGACCCAGAATTCGTCGTTCAACTATTCGACCCAGAATTCGAAGTTGGTTTGAAGTTGACAAAAAATCAAGCAGAAGGTCGACTTGAAGTTGACCAGTGCAAAGATTAAAATAAAAAATCTTCGTTTTTCGTCGAGTAAGCAATGTCGAACAGCATTTCTGTCTGAAGAAGAAAATAAAATAAAAAAATAACTATTTGACCTTGACGAGTTGAACCAGAAGTCGACTGAAAGTTGACCCCAAAATCGCCGAAAGTCCACCTTCTGGTCAACTTGAGGTCGAATTTAAGTTCAACTTGTCAAGGTTAAAGAGTTAATTTATTATTTTATATCTCTTTAGTCAGGAATGCCGTTCGAAATTCTTTACACATGAGGAAAACGAGGAATTTTCTTTCGTTATTTGCACCGATGGTCAACATCGAGTTGACTTTAGAAAAATAAAAATAAAAAGTTTATCGAAAGTTGACTTGAAGTTGACTAGTGCAAATATTGAAATAAAAAATCCTCTTTTTTCCGACAAGTTGAACAAAATGTCGGTCTAAGGTTGACCCAAAGTTGACCAAAAGTTGACTTTTGGTTCATCTTGTAAAAGTCCAATACCTTTTTTTTAATTTTTATTTTTTGAAGTTACGAATGGTTTTCGTATTTGTTCACAACAGCAGAGGCATCTCATAATGCCATTCAATTATCACGAAACACCTAAAAATTAAAATGATCCTGAAAAACATTAAACATCCATCTGTTTGATGATCGAATAATTCATTCATACGTCACGCGGTTATGTCCGATGTACGAATATGACATTGGGAGCGCGCTCACATAAAAACAATCTGTCACTACGGATGTCATTTTGAGGTGATCCAAAGCTTTCGTACAGCAAGGATTGCTGTATCCCGCTCTCTCGATCGCAGCTAGCTTCAAACCGAAGACGCTTGTCATCCGTTCGCTTGTCATCCGTCGATGTGGCGAAACAATGCACAGTACATCCATCGTTTAATCGGTACTCACCGTATTGTCGAATCAGCTAAACTTTGACCAACGATATCTTCGTCAATTTTGATCGGAAAAAAAAAATTTAAAAATCGTTTTACTCGGCTTGTGACACTCTATAACCCTGTTCACGTTGGTCCACTAGTTCCTTTACTCGCTGTATACGGGTAATTCCTTCTCGAGATACCCCTCTTTTCAAAAAGTTTTGCTTCTCGAGTTCTCGAGATATCGCCATTTTTATTTTATTCGTGAAAAGGACGTAAGTGTGTATACCTTCTATATGGGCGATACGCTCTTTTTATTAAAAAAAAATTAAAACTTACATTATGGCACAATCATAATATATATTCATATACGGGTAATTCCTTCTCGAGATGACACCCTTTTCTTCATACACGGGTAATTCCGTCTCGAAATGTCACCCTTTTTTCTATTTAAATGAAAGTAGTAAGGTACCAGGATAGGGAGACCGGGTCCTTCCCCCACCCCTCTCCTTCTGGCCCCACCCCCCCTCCCTCCCTGTCCCCACCCCCCACCACTTTAGGCCTCATGGTCCCCTTCGATTGGCCCCCCACCCCTTAGCCACGCCCCCTACCCCACCATCTGGAAATTTCCCGAGCGCTGATTGGTCCCTATACTGGTCACCCACCCCCACCAGAGTGGCGCAGATGGATTGAGGGTGGTACCCCACCAAAATTTCCCGAGCGCTGATTGGTCCCTATACTGGTCACCCCGCCCCCTTAAAATTTCCCGAGCGCTGATTGGTCCCTATACTGGTCAACCCGCCCCCTCAAAATTTTCCGAGCGCTGATTGGTCCCTATACCGGTCACCCCGCCCTCTTAAAATTTCACGAGCGCTGATTGGACCCCGTACTGGTTGCCTCACCCCCTGAGAATTTCCCGAGCGGTCATTGGTTCCCGTACTGGTCGCCTCACCCCCCTCAGAATTTCCCAAGTGACCACGTGTCTCAGCATCGACGTGACTAGAGCGGCCTGTATATCTTACGGTCGATAAAACAGTTCTCCTCCTCGATGTCGGTTGGAATAAACGAATTCGACGGGTGTAAAGGTTTTAAAATTAGCAACACAAAGCAGTGTAATTTTTATGCTCGTTTATTCATAGTTATAAAATAATAACGATCTTATAACTACGACACGTTGTTTATTTAATTAATTGTTTGAATGCAATTAATTTGAAGCGTTTTTCCCGGCGTTTTTTTCACTTAGACACTTATGACAGTGTCTTATTTGAGGTGGAGGTCCGTCAATATGATGTCTCATTGTCGGGAGGTTATAATGTTGCCAACACGGCATATGCTCGGCAACCTCCGCGTCTGCCCTTATATGGTGCGGTAGCTTGTGCCATAATTTTGCGATGTCCTTTCCCCAGTGTGTGAGCAATAGGACCTTTGGAATATATTCCAACTTGGCACTAGTGAGCTCGTGAGCGGCCTTCACAGCGCCGAAGAAAAATATCTTGTCGAGACCGTTGATTTTCAAGTAAGAGAAAAACGATGTGAAAGCTTCAAAATTCTGTTACAGACTAATTCGCTTCGTGCGTTTCACGGTTTTATATATCTAAGAAGAGAAGTGATAGTGTGGAGAGGGAGAAAAATAAAAAAATATACATCAAATTTCTTATTTATTACAAATAGCAGTCAACGCGTGATGTACATGATTGTATACATTGTGAGGAGACGCCGAATCCACCTCCTTTTATATGGTAATTTTTGTTATTATAGCGAGGATGTTTTACATTTTTATTCTTACGTCTAGAATTTTTCAATCTCTTGTAATAGCTTGCGACCATTTTATCGTTTCGAACCATATTCTCTGAGAATTTCCGATAAGAAGAAGCCAGAGTACGGCCACGAGACATATGATTAAGAAACATAATACAACATTCACCGCAAACCCTAGACTTGAGTGACTGCAATCCTCTAGTGTTCCACTCATAGGTATTGGAATTTCCACGCAGCCTGTTATGGTGTTGGGGGATAAGTGGGGGGTTTCCATAACTGTCGAAAAAGACACCGTGGCCATCGCTGCCTACGTATAGCGCAACCCAATGCGTCCCGGCTTTCGTATGATCGTCCGTATTGGCTACAATAGCTGCAGGTCTAAACCAGCGACTCGGTATTCGATCTGCGGCAAAAACGCCTTTCGTCTGCGCCTGGACGTATCGCAATACGTCCCACACCTGCAGGCTGTTCATCCCCGGTTTGTAGAGGGTAAAAGTGATGCCCGTAACTGGCAGTGTACTCAGAGTGTGGGCGATCACGCTGGCGATTCTTTCGTGGTGGGGGCGTTGGAGGTTGTACCTGTGATAGTTTAGGCGATATCTCAAGTTTAGAGCGGAAAAGCCCGACCAGCTCGTCGTCTACGCGTGTCGAACCATCTGAGAAGTCCAGGTCATGACTAACCGATTCACTCGCGACATCGTCATATATACGCTCTTTGGCTATACCTTTTTTGTTGTCTTTATTATTGACGTCTGTCCTCGTTGGTTTTGTTGGTGGCTCCACACTGGTTGATTCGTCCTTTTGGATTACCACTTGTGCAGCTGGTTCCGTATAGACCGGGCTCCGAGAATCCAATACTCCAAACCGAAGCCAGTTTTTTATGCGACAAACATTGTTCAATGCACACCTTGTCGATTCATTATCCTTACAAATTCCATGCTGAATGCAAAATATTTCACTCCTAGGCATCTTCTTGAAGCTTGGCCCCTCGTAATCTTCGAGATTAAAAATTTCTCGACCAAGAATATCGCGTAGTATTTGTGCTTTTTGTTGACCACGTGTATATACACGTAAAGCAAAACGATACATTCCGCGCAAATTTTTGTACACTTTTTCCATCGTTGTGTCCCCGTCTACCCATTCGAGTCCGTGATTGAAGCATGTTAAATGGTTGTTACTAGAGCGCACTTGTTTTGGCAATTCCCCAAATTCACACGGTGGTTCGACGATCCAATGACCAAAACATTCCTCTTAAAAAGTGGTAACCGCCACCTCTTTTGGTAAAAATTCTCCGCGTTTTCCGTACAGTGCTTGAATATCAACGATCACGTCCATGGCGAAAGAGGTTCAAAAAATTACTGTAGTCTTCGAGGGTAAGAGCGCTCATTTTTATACATCTCATGGAATTTCGTCCAAATGGTCAGTGGTAGGGGAAAGGATCAAGAGAGGGGTGGAATTAAACGCTGCTCATGCGCTAAAGTCCGTTATAACCTGGCGAGATTAGTCGATTTCAATTACATTGTCACATTCAGCATAAACAACGCAATTTATTGTGGCAGCCAATGCTTTTGCGAAGTGCACTTCGATTCTCACGCTACCGTATTTCACCAGATTCCAGTGAGTAAAACAGTTGGCCGATAAATCGGGTGGTAAATCAAAGGCTTTTGCGTAAGAATCGCGCGAAATATCCATTCCATCGTTTTGAAAGTGAATACCCGTACCGGAGGAGAGTGTATGATAGCTCTGAACCCACTTTTCATTTCCTTCAAACTCCGGTTGTAGCGGCTTGCTTGGTATCTGGTGGCCATCCACATACAAAGAGAGATGATTAATCGAATGATGATGAAAATTAAACGGGTTCAATGTTTTATCGCCGTTGAATGCTTTGTTGTTCACAAATCCCACGATGATTCGTTTCGGCAGTTGACCAAGTACCACGTTGTCCAATGAATCGCCCATGATACCGCTATGCATAGTGAACGCTTTAACTTCAACACGGGTGATGGGATATTTTGCTGTCGTCTTCGCAAGCGTTTTAGCGTGGGCGATAAGTACCCCTGGATTTATTTTGGTCCGACGAACCATTAGTGTCGCCTCTGTAATTTGCACTTTGTGCGAGACATTTGCGACCGGTGTTTCCATGAGACAAAAAGCATCCTTCGAGCGCACCATACGTAGACGCACTTCGACGCCGTTGAGCAAAAACTTATCTTGATTGAAAACATCGCAGTGTAAGTGACCAGGCATATCTACAGTCTTGCCACATTCGAAAAATTTTGCACGACTCGTGAGGCCTGTATTGGTTGCCAGACCTGGTGAAGCGGGGAGTACATCAAAACCGCCAGGTTCATCGGCATACCACAATGATGTTGTTAGATGAGACGTCTTCGCGGCTTGTCCATAATTTAACAAGGATTCGATGTATGCTCTATATGGATAGGCGTTATTCGGCGGTGCAACGAGTTTTTGATTAAGAAACACAGCCACCTGATTGAAGAGACTATGCAGAAAATTATTAACTGGCCCGGCTTTGTAATCGACCCCATCAGTAGACACGATTTTCACACTCAAGTTGATCATGGTGTGTGCGAGATCCAAGTATTCCTCGCCGTGGCCTGGTATGACGAATTCAAGCGGACCATCGTCGGTCAACTATGAAACAGGGCTGTAGTGTATCCATTGTGATGATTCTATTGCTGTTTGGGTTGGTGGGATGGTGAATAAGTCCAGTTCAGACTTCATACACTCACACGAGTGTGAATGTAAGAAAGACATAATTAAGCAGGACCAAAAATATCAGCAAGGTTTGCTCTTCTCCGTCTCGGGGCTGTACTTTTCTTCTTTTTCGAAACCCTTCCTTTTCGCACAGGTTTCTTCTTCTTTTTTGTCCTTGTCGTCGTCTTCTTCTTTTTCGCCTGAATTCGCTTTTTTTCGTGGCAGTTGAGCGTGCACTCACTCCTCGTCGACCTCTCGTGCGTATCGGCGCGCAGCCCGTCAGCGAATGGAGTATTCTCGTGGTGACAGCGCGATTATACCCCGAGCCGTTCATGAGAAGTTCGATTTTCTCATTGGCTTTTCGTTGTAAATTTCCGCCTGATTCGGCAACACGGCGCCGAAGTGATTCCTTAAACGGTATGTGTTTACCACTCACATCCTCGATAACATGCATACCGGTACGCAGCGCCTCTTTTCCGATAGCTTTAGCGCCGCGCGTCAGCAAGGGTAATACGCTTCTAAAAAGTCCACCGAGAAAACTGCCGATTCCGTGACCGCGCTGGTATGGTGAACCAACATATACGTTATTTATTCTGCCACCACCACCGATCTGATTCTCGTAATACGCTGTATAATGAACCGTCATTTTTTGTCTAGCACAGACGTTTGAAATGAAGTGCCAACGTCAACGTCCCGTACTTAAATGCGATTGGCTCTCCTAGATGATCTCTTATATCAATCTCTATTGTGCGAAATGTATTGTTCAACAATGGTAGATAATTTGGCGGTGGAAAATGTTTCACTTTTGTCGTTCCATACGAATATTGCGAAGTATCCATGTTGATTATTCTCAAGAGAGCCGCCTGTGTGTCGCCTACCGTATACGGTACACAAATATCGGTATATACATAGAGCTGATCAGGAAATGCGCGATTTATACACGCGGGCATTACAGCATCACGGGTTTTACCTCGCGCGACATGTAGATAAAGTCCGGTCAGCGAAGGCCAGTCGTCGGATCCGTGGTCGAATCCAAATATTCGATGTATTTTGTGCGGTAGTTTCAAAATACTTCTAGTCACATTGGGATATTGATGTTGTCGATCTTCAGACGCAATCCCTATGTACCCATTAGCATTTTTAGAATGAACAAGCTGTAGTCCTTCTTCTTTGAAACGCTTTATATTGTTTATGGCCGTCATAAGTTCCTCGTACATTTTATATAGCCCGAATGGTATTGTATCGTGAATATATTCGATACCTTCGTATGTCCCCCACTTTATTTTCGTATCATCTTTTTGCAGATGAACAATCGTGGATGGTATGTGAATTTCCGATAAGGCCACGGCCCATTGACCATTTAGAGATATTTCGCGGGGTAATTGCGTTGTAAAACACGTTGTCGTGTTATTTGGGAAATATGACATGCTACTGTTACTCGGCAACACAAGCGAAAAATCGCCATCATACTACATTTTGATTCTCTCTCTTACGTACTCTCGCGCAGCGTAGCGCCGTCAAGTCAAATTTCGCGCGTTAGAAGCTGGTATCCAGCAATTAAATTTCGCTGGATATCCAACCCAACTGACAAACAGCTGTTTTTTCGAGCCGTGTCCTTTAGTGCGTAGGACAGTGTCAATTTTATACTCCTCTTGCTCGCTCATACGATTTTTATTCACAATGGTGATTTCCTCGGGACAAAAAAACCCCTTGATTGATTCTCCTTCGAGATCACAGAGCTCATAAACGTATAATCCTTGACGCTTGAGAACTTTATTCACACGAAAGATTTCCTCACTCCAGTTTTTCTCATATCCTTTCTCGAACGTGCCTTTCGTTCTACTAATTCGTACGTAATCGTCGCGGTTATATTTATACGCGTTACAGCGTCTTCTTTCACGCTGTTTCAAGGAAGCACTCTTCATATTTTTCGCCGCAATATCTGCATTGTATAACGTTACGGCTGAGGGCTCCATTTTTATCGATGCGTGTTGAGCATGATTATACGCATAAACAAGCTCTTGCAATATATCGATATAACGTCGCGTGTTGCGATGCGTAAAGTATCTCCATATACGCTCTTTCAGCGTTCTGTTGAACCGTTCAACAATGGCAGCCTTTATGTCGGGATTGCACGCGACCCGGAAAATTATATTATTTTCTTTTAAATATTTTTGAAGCTCACTCCCGAGAAATTCTTTTCCACAATCGGTCTGCAAGCATTCCGGAACGCGCTGTGCACTACGAGCCAAGATTCGCTTGAAACCTATCGTAACCGCGTGCATGGTTTTGTCGTGCAAGGGCTCCACCCACGCGTACTTGCTTAATACGTCAATGACCATTAGCAGATAGCAAACACCATTGTTGTATTCCTTTAGTGATCGTAAATCCACCAAGTCAGCCTCCCAAACGCCATCAATGTTGGACACGTTGTAGCGCAGGCGTGGAAACAAGCGCCGCACATGCTTGTGAATGGTGTAAGCATCCTGCTGTGTGAGCCACTCATAGACAGGTAATATTTTTCTCCCGATGATGAGACGTCGCGCTCCCGCGTATCCTGCGGGATGCGACGCGTCGTAATAAATTTTTTCAAACGACATCCCTATTATTTTTCACCTCTCCTCGTATCTAGATGCTTAACCAATTGATGTAAGGATTTGCGCTGTTGGGACGGCGACGTTTGGGGTTTTGTGTACTTAATTCGTCGTCCTTTTCGTCGTTTTCCACACGGTTAGCAGGAACTGAATTTTCATCGGCCGGCTGTCTTGGGCGTTTATCACTCTGTATTGATTGGGCCAAAATCCACAAATTTTCATTACCGATCAATTCATGCGGTATACCAGCACCGCGAAGGATCTCCATAAATTGAGCTCGGCCTTTTGCTTTAAATGTCTTTCTCGAGCGTACAGCGTCATTAACGAGATCGATAATATTAGCGCCCTGTATAAAAACACCGCCAATCGTCACCCGGCCTTGTTTATCCCATTTAATACGCTGCGACGTCTCCTCAGATTGCTGTATGTAATTCACGAGCGAAGTTGCTATGCGTGTATATTTCGATGGAACTGTTGTATCGCCAAAATTCAGTTAGCTACTCTGAATGGCGAGAGTTTGAGAGTACTCGTTGTTTGGTCGGGATCTTACCAGATTAAGGGTTAGAACCCAAATGAGTCGAACCGAAGGTAGTCGTATAAAAGAATAATTTATTATCGTAGAAATAGAAAATACAAGTGGTAGTAATTAATAGTATTAATAGAGACGCGTTGCGCTCGTCTCGATGGACCAATCGTTACAGGTTGGCTTTCAAATTGAACTGCCTTGTATTAGCTCTCTGCTCCGTTATATACAGGAGCGAGAGCGGTCGCATCAGCATTTCTTTTGTTATCTTATTTATTATTTATCGATTATTTCTTAAAAGAAGATGTATAGTATTTTTACTCGTAATTCGGTTAGGATAATAAGAATTACGAGATTCGCTCAATTTTGTAAATATGCTGACTCGACAGTACCCGGCTGAGGCCGGCGATGGCTCGCTTGCATAATTGTTATTCAGCATAATTGCACCTGCTCGAGTTCGAACGCGTGTGCCACATGATGTAATGACAACAGTTGCCGTATCTGGGGCACACGCGCCGTGATTTGGAATATTCGTAATATTCCGAAATCGAGGTATCTGGGATACAACATCCCTCCCCCCTTAAAAAGAAGAAAGCGTAATTTCTTCTTACTCGTCTCCGGCGAGTCAAAGTTTAAAAAAAAAAAAATTTCATTTCCCATTGATATGATATTTGTAGCCCTGAAAATTATTTTCTTAGGCCGCTCCTTGTATAGTTGTGTTGGCGCAGTTTTTTCTTGCCCATTTGTAGAAAAAATATCCCGCAATTATTAATAATGCTATAGTACCGATCGAGTATTGGCCGATCGTGTGGAAGAGGTGTTTTCTCGTGTCCACGTGGTCCAAGTTATCGTCGATATCCCTTATCCTTGTTCCCAGGTGGTTTAATTCTTCTGCGTTGCCCACGACGTGTTCCATTGTCGTCCCTTCGTGGATGTTGACCGCCTGTGGTGCTTTATTTGTTTCTTCTAGTGTCAAGGTGAGGTTATAGGCCGGGATGTAACTATTGTCTTTTATACTTTGCATCAGTCTGTGTGCTGTTTCTATCTTGAAGTTTTTTCCGATGACGATGCATTTTTCGCCGAGTGTCAATGAACCTGTTCCGCTGAGAGTTTCCTGCTTCGTCGGCATTGTGGCGCACGTTACGCTTACTCTTTCTCCTTTTCGTGCTACGTACAGCCATTTACCTTGCTGTTTTAAACTGAGGACGAGTGTGTGTGATAATTTCATCACTCGCTTTAAACACTGTGCTTTCTTTGTGTTTGTGCCTTCGATGAGCATAAGCACGCCGCATGGCGCGTTTTCGCTTACGCTCATGATCGGATGTCGCGGGTTGCAAAAGTACCGATCCCCGTGTACTTTGCATTCCTCCAGATCACTTCTTGTCATCCGTAAATAATTTCTGTTATCACGGTCTATTACTACGAGTTCGTCGGACGTTTCCAGGTAGTAATATGTATCGTTAACGCCCTTTTTTGGTAGCGGATATGCGTAGTTCACGCTATACTCTCCTGGTCCTACCAAGGGTATTTCCAATAATAGGACGAATTTTTCTCCCTTGCGATACGCCCGTACTGTTGTCAATCGTAGTAGGCCGGCTGCGTTACTTCGCGTTATGGGTAGGGGAAAATTGTGTCCCCGTGGTAGGTGTGGTAACGCATCCGTCCGGTATTCAGTGAGCTTTTCCGGCGTGACAATTGCTGGGCTCACTGTTCCTGAAGTCACACTAGCGAATAGTTCTACCATGTCTTGCACGGTCCTTAGAAAGGTTTCGACATATGTGTCCATTAGGCCTAGACTTTCATCGAACTACTGTCTGTCAGCTAGTATGTTGGTGCGGTTTGCGAAATACTTGTCTGTTGCTCGCACCATATTGTGCAATGCATTAAAATTTCTTTCTGCTGCGTGCGACGTTCGATTAAACATGTCGAGTGTCGATTTCGCAACTTGTAATTGCTTCATCATGCCCTGTTTTAGGGACTCTTGATTTTTTCGAATAGCCGAAATTTCGGCGTCGATACGCTCGCCGTCTGCTGCATCTAGGTTACCAGTAATTGACTTCACGACTGTTCCCAATCCGTTGATAAGTCCTCTGCGTTTTCGTTGATGCTCGGCACCCACGAGATCGTGAATTACTCCGACGCTTTCTTCAACCTTTTTTGTCAAACGTGCGATATTATCCAACATCTCTGCGCAGTGCCCTGACGGTCCCCCTCTTTCCTCGCATTTTTCTCTATATCGGCCCAAATGCGTCGTTATGTGCCCTTCGAGGTGGGCTAGAAGGGTCAGGTCCATTTCGATGGCCAAAGTCCAGATGTCCGAGCATACGTTCAAGGTCCCAATTTTTTCGTAGTAAATTCCCGGGGAGTTATTGAACTTCCGTATTTCGTACGCCGTTCGTGCTGACGCTAGCTGGCTCAGCATTATTATCCTGTAACAGCGTAAATATTTTTTTTTTTTTTTTTTTTTTTTTTTTTTTTTTTTGTGTTGTTCAGTGTGATTTCTCAAAACGAATACGCGGAAGGGGAAGTAACTCGTTGTGGAGTCTTCCTATATAATGACGAGTTTGCTTTGTTTTTTATTCACTTCAAATTATCATCTTATTGTCTTCTTACGTCGAAAATTCGTTTAACGATGTCTTCTGCCAAGGTAAGTTTGGTCTTTTTCCATATATATATTTTTTGAATATGTAATTTCTTTTACTATTATCATTATTATTCTTATTTTCTTTCTCTTTTTTTTTTTTCTTTCAGAGAATGTGTTTTTCGTCTCCTGTGCCGGAGATAATTATTGTCGGGTCTGTTTTCCCGCGGATCACTGTCCTCACTCCCGAGGAACTGAATATGCGGTTTTCCGTTCGTCAACGTCGGGAGGAGGATTTTCGGCTGCAATCTGCCGAGATTCGTCTTCGGCGAATCGAACTCGCAGCCGACCTTGATGATTTGTGGGACGTCGCATATTGTCCCGACGACGTGGATTTTTTTGGACTTCGGCGTCTTTACCGGAAGTTCTTGTCGCCCTGGTCTACGCCTGCTTGTGAAGAGCAAGAGACGAGGCGCTATTTGTAGATGCCAAAAAAAATTTTTTTTTTTTGTAGATGGCGAAAAATGTTATCGCCGCGTTTTTGTTTTCCTCGTCACGTCGAAATATATATATACATTTTTTGTTTTTTGTTTTTTTTTCGTTTTAATGTTCAATAAAATTTTTGAGACGATTTGCGTGCACCTTAATGCTCTTCCGCCCCTTCCTGATAGAGTAATTGTGTGGAGAGTTAGCCTGTTCGATGACGTATGGCCCGATCCACTTGGGGGTGAGCTTTGCAGAACTTCCTCTTCGAACAGTTTCGTCGTAAAGGAGAACCTTATCACCTATTTGGAATTTTTGGTCCCTCGATGTTTTATCGTATTGTTGTTTCGCTTTTTCTTTAGCGGCGGCTAAATTTGCTCTTGCCATGGTCCATGTTGCTCGTAGTCGCTCTCTGAGTTCCTGTGCGTAATCCTCGAATGAGTAAGTTGCTCGAGGTGGCTTTTGTATCGTTGTTGGTAGGTCTGCCTCGTTTCCGTATATTAAGCTGTGCGGGGTGTATCCTGTCGACGTATGCGGTGTAGTATTATACGTGAACATCGCATATGGTAACCATTCGTCCCAATTTTTCTGATCTTCGTTGGCATAGCTTTTTAAATATTCCGCTAGTGTACGGTGTGACCGTTCTAGCGCTCCATTCGACTCGGGATGATATGCGCTCGTTTGTATTTTTTCTATGTGAAATAATTTGCATACTCCCTTAAACGTGGCGCTCAAAAAATTAGTGCCTTGATCGCTCAGTATGGCCTCCGGCATGCCGTGTCGGCAGACTATTTCCTCGGCAAATGCTTTTGCTACTTCGTTTGCCTGTTGATTTGGAAGCGGTATTGCAGCGCTGTACTTCGTCAATAAATCTTGAAAGGTAAGAATGTATTTATTCCCCTTTTCAGTTTCCGTCAACGGTCCTACGATGTCCATGGCGCATTTTTGAAATGCTTTTTCAGGTGTATCTGTTATGGCCATCGGGATTTTTGTTTTTTGACAGATTTTATTTCGTTGGCATTTGTTGCATCGTGAAACGTATCCTTCGATATCTTTTTTCATTCCGGGCCACGTATAACTTAATTGTATCCGTTTTAGCATACGTGTTGTCCCTTGATGTCCTCCTAGAGGAGCATCGTGATACTCGTGCAGTATTTGTTGTTTTTGTTTCTCATCGACGGGTTCAACGTTCTCGCAAGTTTTTTCCTCTTGCTCTTTTTTCGAGTATTTATGCTCATCGTTGGCTTGTTCGAATGTCTCGGTTGTTGGCGGAGTTACAACGTCGTTGCTCCCCTGGTTCCCCTGGCTGACGGTGCTCTTTTTTGCTCGTGCTCGAGTTATTGCACATATCCTACTCAGTGCGTCTGCGTTTGTATTGCGTTTACCGGCCTTGTATTGGACATCGAACTCGTATTCGGCCAGTTTAATTTTCCAGCGCATGAGTCTTGACCCTGGGTCCTTTACGCTAAAAAGCCAGGTTAAGGGCTTGTGATCCGTTACGACGGTGAAGCGCGTACCGTAAATGTAAGGACGGAACTGTGATATTCCCCATACGATAGCGAGGAGTTCCTTTTCCGTAGTTGTATAGTTTTGCTCTGCTTTATTCAACGTTCTGCTTGCGTAGCAAATTGGTAGATCTTCCCCCACGGAACCTTGGGAGAGTATAGCCCCTATTGCTTTATCCGAGGCGTCTGTCGTAACGACGAAAGGCTTTTCAAAATCCGGATATTGCAGTATAGGTGCCGTTGTCAGGATCGTTTTTAGATCCTCAAAAGCTTGTTCGTGCTTTGGTGTCCATTCGAAGGAGACGTCTTTTTTGGTTAGCTCTGTCAAGGGCTTTGCAATCTTCGAAAAATCTTTAATGAATTTTCGGTAGTAGCCGGCTAATCCTAGAAAGGATTGGATCCCTTTCACGTTCCTTGGTGTTGGGAATTCCTTTACTGCGATGATTTTTGTTGGATCAGGGCTGATGCCCTTTTCCGATATTATGTGCCCTAAGTATTGCGTTTCCTTTCGCAAGAATCGGCATTTTCCTGGTTGCAGAGACAGTCTTGCTTCCCGGAGGCGTTGAAAAACCTCTCTGAGTCTTTTATTGTGCTCTGCTAGGGTGGATCCAAAAATGACTATGTCGTCTAAATAAACGTAGCATTTTGGTCCTTGCAGCCCTGCTAGCACGGAATTCATAAGCCTTTGGAAAGTCGGCGGTGCATTCCGCAACCCGAAGGGCATACGAGTATATTCGAAATGTCCTTGCGGTGTTGAAAAAGCTGTTTTTTCTTGGTCAATTTTTGCCATTGGAATTTGATGGAATCCTGATGCGAGGTCGAGCGTTGTGAAATAATGAGCTCGCCCTAGTTGATCTAATATTTCCGTAATATTGGGCAATGGATATGAGTCACCGACGGTGGCTTCATTCAGTTTTCTGAAATCCACGACGACTCGCATTTTTATTTTTCCTGCTGAATCAGGCTTCTTCGCTACTACGAGTAGCGGTGCATTCCATTGACTGCGGCTTGGCTGTATTATCCCGTTTTTTAGCATTTCCTCTGTTTGTTTTTCGACTTCTTTTTTATGGGATTCAGGAAGGCGATATGGGTGGATTTTTACCGGCAATACATTGTCCTTTAAAGGGATTGTATGCTCTACCATTTGCGTACATTTTATTGAATCGCCTTCGAGGAAAAAAATATCTTCGTAATCCTCACATATTTCTTTAATGGTTCGTGTTTCCTCTTCGTTGAGGTGTGAGAAATCCACCTCTTGGTGCAGGCGTTCAAGGCGCGTGCCACGATTTGTTGTGCTGGCTGTGTTTATTTCGTATGGCTTATTTGACAGCATTTTTCCAAGAGGCAGCATTTTTTCGAGAGTCACTGTGGGACGGTCGATCTCGACTTCTTTTACAGTGCTGTTTAAAATACTGACCACACAGCTATTTCCTCGAGGGGCGGTTATACATGCACCGAGAATTACTCCTTCTTCGAGGGTGATTTTTTCGACGATCCCTACGAATTTGCTCGTAGTGGCCACATGCGTGTATTTTTCGCTACGCGGGGGTAGCTTCATTTTTAAGGTGCCGTTTATTAGAGGCATCCTTTGTCCGAAGATTTTTATTTCCCGTCCCCCGAGAATGTCGACATCGTATTCCTTGATGAAATCCAGTCCTAGGAATCCGTGTACTCCCAGATATACGTCGTCAGGAACGACATAGAATGTGTGGGTAATGGAAACTGGTTGAGTCACGAGTTTGAGGATGAGTTTGATCTCAGTTTTTTGTGATATCTTAAGGTCTCGTCCTCCGAGCCCTTTCATCGTCATATCCACTGATTCAAATTTTGCCTCAGTTGTTAGTGCATCTCGGCTAATAATGCTCACTTGTGCCCCAGTATCGGCTTTCAACGTCAGCATTTTTGTTTTGCTGGTCGGGGATTGTATGTGGAAATCATTCCCTGTGTTGTCGATCGGCGTTATTTCTATGTTGTAGATTTCATTTGCTTCCTCTTGAATTTCCGTGATTGTGAGCGCATTTATTTCTATTGCTCCTACGGCAATTTTGTTGTTGCCTGAATTTTCGCCCTTTTGATTTTTTCCTTGAGCCTTCTCTTTATTTTGACGTAATCGTGAACGACAAAATTCCCATTTATGTCCCGATTTTTTGCAGTGGCTGCAAACGGTGTCTACCGCGTTAATCTCTTTATTTTGTCGCGGCTTAGGGAGATTGACTTGCCCTTTTTTTTGGCAATCACGTGCGACGTGTCCGGTTTTTCCGCACGAAAAGCATCCTTTGCTCTTCGAACTGGACTGCGGTCGTCGATAATTTTTGTTGTAGCCTTGGTTGCTCGTGCTCGTACAGGTCATCTTTTCGACCTCGATGGCCCCTACTACGGAATCGTGTAGGTTTGGGTAATTTCTAGCCCGTACGATAGCCTGGATATCTTTATGAAGTCCGTTTTCGAAGTTCATTTGTGCGCTCCGTCGTGTAGCTTGCTCTATGTAACGAGCGCCTCCTGCGTCGGTTTGTTCGCATAATTTTGCGGTTACTTCTGCCGTCAATTTTTCGACTCGTGTTGCGTATGTCGAAACATTTTCTTTTGCACCTTGTTTCAGCAGACAAAAATCGTACTGCAGGGCGGCAAGTGATTTTTTCTTACCGTAAAGGGCTTCCAATTCGACTCGAAGGTCCTTTAAGGTCTTGATAATTTTGTGTTTCGTTTCTCTCGTGGCTCTGTCTTCCAGCTTGCTGCTTAGTATCAACTCGAGCAAGGTTGCTCGTTGTCGGGGCCGGACTAATTTCCAAACGGTTTCACACGAAACTATGAATCCTTCGAGTTTATCCGGACTATTCCCATCGAAGCTCTTTACATTTTTTAAAGCATTCCCGATGTCGAGATAATCGGATTCTTCGCCTAGGTTTCGTCTAGGTTCTTCTTCTGTCCATCTGCGGCTTAGATGGTTTTGACGCGATGGTCTCGACGGTTGTGCGTCGAAACCTTCCCTCTGATTTTGCTGGTTTATTGCGTCGAGCGTTCTTTCCAAGGACCTTTCTATTGCGCTCATTCGTGCGTCCATTTCGGCGCCGGACGCCCGTAAATGCTCGAGCTCTTCGTCTTCTCGTACAGTCCGAAGATTGGAGAAGGGAATCGGTCCTGCTCCCGCCTGTGGAAGCGAGATCCTTGGCATCCCGTTCAGTATGCTATAGTTTCCAAATGCGTTTGTTGTATTCACATGGTCGGTGTACCAACTGCTGATGTTTGGTCTTCGGGAAGCGTTAAGATCGTATAATTGCGACCTCATATTCTCTATTTCGTTGTCGATTGCTTGAGGGTCTACATTTCTCCCTGGTGCTGTGTTTCCCGGTTCGTTAGTTGCCATCTCTGCCCTAGGCTCGAAAACGTTGTCGTCGAGTTCTTCGAGGTCGTCTCCGGGCTGAAAAGCACTGCCTCTTCGAGTGTTTACTCGAAATAAAGGATTTGGAGAATTTGATTCAGTACTTGTATTAGGAGAGATTTCAGTGAGCGCTCGTCTTGCTCGATAAGCGATTTCTGCGAGAGCTGGTGTGAATTCTCCTAGGGCCTCTGGTAAGTCACCTAGAGAATGGCTTCGGCGTTGTGTACCCTCTGCCTTAGGGGTTTTCAGGGGAGTGCCCATATGTCACTCCACGCGTTTGGCAATGATTTAATTCTCAAGATATGATAAATTCGTTTCGTTATTTGCCTTTGATTATGACCTTTTTTGTTTCTATGAAACCTTTTTATAAAGTTTTAGTCTTTACAAAGCGTATGGTGAATGAATGTGGTGCCACTTACAGTGTGCTGATTTTCCACATCTCTGACGGTCCTTCAACTCTGTTAGACGTTTCTCTTGTTTGGCGACGTCCTTCGAGGATGCTGCAGCTTATCCTCGGTGATTTCGATTGGTCCTACGTCCGATTTCCTTATCTATCGGCACGTTCTCTATGATTCTCTGATCGTGCGTAGAACCTTGACGTAACTTGTCCTTGGTTCCTTTGGGCTCTTTTCACCTTTAAGGGCCTCTTCTTCACCTGGTTCTAAACGTGCAGGTGGCGTCCGTAATCGAGAATTCTTCGAGTACAGGTTTGACTTCACTTGGTGTTTTTCTACTCAGCGATGACAATTCTTTTAACGAGGTTCGTTTTTACTCACTCCGGTATCCCACCGCTGCCACCAATGTTGTATCGCCAAAATTCAGTTAGCTACTCTGAATGGCGAGAGTTTGAGAGTACTCGTTGTTTGGTCGGGATCTTACCAGATTAAGGGTTAGAACCCAAATGAGTCGAACCGAAGGTAGTCGTATAAAAGAATAATTTATTATCGTAGAAATAGAAAATACAAGTGGTAGTAATTAATAGTATTAATAGAGACGCGTTGCGCTCGTCTCGATGGACCAATCGTTACAGGTTGGCTTTCAAATTGAACTGCCTTGTATTAGCTCTCTGCTCCGTTATATACAGGAGCGAGAGCGGTCGCATCAGCATTTCTTTTGTTATCTTATTTATTATTTATCGATTATTTCTTAAAAGAAGATGTTTAGTATTTTTACTCGTAATTCGGTTAGGATAATAAGAATTACGAGATTCGCTCAATTTTGTAAATATGCTGACTCGACAGTACCCGGCTGAGGCCGGCGATGGCTCGCTTGCATAATTGTTATTCAGCATAATTGCACCTGCTCGAGTTCGAACGCGTGTGCCACATGATGTAATGACAACAGTTGCCGTATCTGGGGCACACGCGCCGTGATTTGGAATATTCGTAATATTCCGAAATCGAGGTATCTGGGATACAACAGAACACTTCTCACAATAATATCGTTACTCAACTGCTGCATTGGCTCTAACGCCGAGACTGTAGCGGGCTCGAGAGGAGTATTTTTTGGTCCGACAAGAAATAAATACCGCTGCAGTACCTGTAGATAATGTTTCCATTTATCGCCGTCGTTAACGTATTTATTTGAACGCAAAATGTTAGCGAGCTCAGCATCAAGACGCGACGTCGGATCGACAGGTGTCTGTACAGTTTTTGCTCGATTATTTTTCAACGTCTCACCAGCGCCAATCATCGACTCATTGCCAGCCGTAGCGATATCTTGCTGATGCTGTTGATTCTGCGGCTGCTCCACCGAATCAAATGGTACTAAGATCATTTTCTTCGCGTACTCCATTTTTGTTTATCGTTGAAATAATTTTTACCTATTTCTCGCCGCCGCCGCCAAACAGCCTACTGACTAAACCCCCTATAATAGGTGCCAATAATAACGGTAAAAACGCTCCACAACCTTTCTGCAGTATAACCTTTTTTTTTGCTCTCCAGCTGTATTTTTTTTGTCTCACTGATGACCCTACTCGCCCCGCGCCTTTTTGTCCGCCTATGCAACACGATGCCAACTGTCGCAGAACGTTTTTATACTTTTTTAGGCGACTTTTCACACCTGGAGAAAGCTTAATCACACCCTGAAGAACATTAAGAGAACACTCGCAGATACACTTCACAAGTGTTTCATCAGCAGTACGCGATAAATCTTTTTGTTGTCCTCAAAAAGCGTTACAGCCCTTCGAAAAAATTTGTGAATAGATGAGAAGTGTCCTCAAAAAGCGTTACGGCCCTTCGAAAAAATTTGTGAATAGATGAAAAATGTCCTCAAAAAGCGTTACGGCCCTTCGAAAAAATTTGTGAATAGATGGAAAATGTCCTCAAAAAGCGTTACGGCCCTTCGAAAAAATTTGTGAATAGATGAAAAATGTCCTCAAAAAGCGTTACGGTGACGCCGCCACTGCCGCCGCCACCGCCACCGCCGCCACCACCGCCGCCTCTCCAGTGTCTCCAGTGTCTTTGAGTGTCCTCAAAAAGCGTTACGGTTTGGGTTTGGGTTTGAGTTGGTTTAGGTTCGTCTGCGTTACGGTTTGGGTTTGAATTGGTTTAGGTTCTTCTGCGTTACTGTTTGGGTTTGGGTTTGAGTTGGTTTAGGTCCGTCCGATTTGGGATAGAATGCTCCATATATATATGAATATTGACAGATGTCTCGAATAGCGTGCGTTCTCAAACGCAGTTCTTGATCGTTCTGTCTCTGTCAAACATATTAAAATAAAAATAGACACGATGATAAAAACAGAGAAAAAACTGTATTAAAGAACGCACTCATACTGACAGATTAAACAAGAATTTCGGTCTTCTAATAAATTTCGCCTGCTAAGGCATTTACTTCTTGAAGTTCCTCATCCGCAGCCGCCTTCACTTCCTGCCTTTCACCGTGTTGTTCTTCTGCGATGATTTCAACGTCATTGCTGAAGACTTCTGCCTGTATCTCGGGTTCGTGAGGAATTTTCTCTGATTGTAGGCGTCCACCTGTCTGAATCTGGCAATTGGGCCTCTTAAGTTTCCCTGGGATGAGTTCCTCGGTGCTTGTTTCTTAGGAGTTGCTTTTTCAGATGACTTCAAGGTCGCGGCAGCCTTGACGATGGCCTTTGCATCCTTAACTTGCTCATTTAATTTTTGACCATAAAGCCATTCGTCAGAGATACTAGCTTCCAATGTTGGCTTTATGTTCTTGTCAAGCGCAGGAGTAATGAAAGATTTCCTGTCTACTGACTGCTGGTGGAAAACATCGCATAGAATCTTCCCGGTGTCCCAAAGATTTTTCAACAGGCTAATTTGATCAAGAGCCTCTGGTGACGTGTCTGATAAAATTGAAACAACCGAACTTAGCGATAATATTGCTGCCCCCATACAGCTTTGCGTCTCGGCAAAGTGATCATCACGTTTCTTGGCCTTGTCAGTCAAGTTACGCTGCACCTCCAGATTGACCTTAGGGGCTTCCGTTCTGAATTCCTCATTTCTAGGGTTTTTTTTGAGAAGTGTTTTTCTAACCTCCTCAGATAAACCTTCTGACATCCAGCTTCCCCACCATTTTTTTAATTTGTCATTAATTTTAACTTGTACAGTCGAAACAGGAATTTCTCCCCCCAGCACTTCACGAAGTTCATAATCGAGATCATAATCCTCTTTAATAAATCCTCCATCCTCTACGGGGCTGATCGTTGTATCCTCAGTTTCCTCGACTACCGCTGTGGACATCGATGTTCCTGAAGCCTTATTGGCTGGTAGATTTTCTTTATCTGCGACCTCATTATTATCTATAATAATTAAATCATGGGAAATACAGGATATACTGGTGATTCAATGTCAAGAATTATTTATTCTTTCATGACAAGCATTTATTTCGTGTGGAAATAATGCTCCCAGTATAACATGAATATGTTCATACAGAACTAGGTTATATTTGCGTGGAAATAACCCGTACGATACTTCGTATGGAAGATACACACTTTTCGTCCACTTTCGGCACTCACCTTTAGTTAATTCAATAGGTTTACCAGCTGTACCCTGTAATGCCTGTTGAGCTCCTACCAATCCTTGCACGCTTTTTGCGAGAGCTTCGATTTGGTTTTGTAATTGTCTTTTTGACACCTTAGGGGATCTACGACGTTCTCTCGAACGCGAATGCGAACGTGACCGTTTCTTAGATTTTCCCATGTCAAAATAAATTGGTCTAACTTATCTTTAAAAGTAATTTTTATTACGAGATTTTTTCTCACGTCAGTCGTCGTTGACACAACAAAACAGTATGAGATCGCAGTGGCGCGATTTAAAAAATTGAAAATGACAGTCACCGTTAAAATTCAAGACAACTCGGAACAAAATTTTGACAGAAAAATAGGAAAATTCACGCGTACCATCAAGATTTCGAAATTATGACTCGTAAGTCAGAGCAGGATTTTTCGCATTGTGAGTAATTTTTGTTTGTGAATAATATTATTCATTATAAATTAGTCCTCTCAAACGACTAATAATTTTTTGTTGTTTTTTCCTTTGGTTTTTTCCAAGTGCTCGATGACGAGTGGGAGGAGAAAATTTTGAGATCCGTTGAAAAATTAGAATGTAATAGGGAAGCGTACGCTGAAGGAGTTTTGAAAGGAGAGATGGAAAATAAAGAGAGGGAAATCAAAAAGAAAAAATCAACTGAAAGGTAAATTGGATTCGGTATATTTGCATTAAATAATCATATTGCATAATTTCGTTAAATATAAAACTGTAAGTGTGCACTCAAATTTTTTTTCATTCAGATTCGCTCGTGTCATCGTTCAAAAAATTTCAAATGGAATTTATTTGGAGAAAAAAAAGGCTCGCAAAAATATAGAAGACAAATCTCGACCAAAAAAGAAGAAAAGAAAATTAAGATAGTGCAGTGCAACTCCAAAGAAGAGCGCAAGAGCCTTCAAGAGGAATAGTTTCTTTACGACTATCTCTCTCTCTCTCTCTCTTTCTCTCTCTCTCTCTCTCTCTCTCTCTCTTTCTCTTTTTTTTTCTCTCTTTTCGGCATGCGATCATTTTGATAATAATGCTCGAACAAGAATCAACGTCTTTAAGTTATCGATGTAAACAATGTCTCGATTACATGTGTAAATAAATTGTTGTTGATGGAATCTATTTTTTTTTATTTTAAACTTAGCACCATTTAGCTTTTGTATCTCCTATTATTTTCAAAGTTTTTCATATTTCAGTATTGGTTAAAAGAGGCCTCAATGATTTTTTTCAATTTTTTTTGTCGGGCCGTTTTCAAGATATCGATTTTTCAAAAATTAGGCTACTTTTTTTTCTCAAACGTCCACAACTTCACGAAAAATTGGCCAAATAGGACGATTTTTTTTCAAAATTTTTATTTTTAAACGTACTTTTGATAAATAATATTGAAAAAAAATCAAACCGTATTTCTATGAGATTTCCAAGTTTTAAAAATAAATTGTTGATTTACTAAAACTCGTACTGATCGATTTTCTTAATAATTTTTTGGAAAAAACTGTCATCCATTCCACAACTTTTAAGCCTAACGAGACAATGGGCCAAAGATGAAATCTATTTTTTTTCGATTTTAAATTTAGCACCGTTTAGCTTTTGTATCTCCGATTTTTTTCAAAATTTTTCATATTTTAGTATTGGTTGAAAGAGGCCTCCATGATTTTTTTCAATTTTTTTTGTCGAGCCGCTTTCAAGATATCGATTTTTCAAAAATTAGGCTACTTTTTTTTCAAACATCCATAACTTCGCGAAAAATAGGTCAAATAGGAGGATTTTTTTTCAAAATTTTTGTTTTTGAACGTACTTTTCATAGAGAATATTTTTAAAAAATTTTAAACAGTATTTCCATAAGATTTTTACGTTTAAAAATTAAAATTAAAATTAACAATAAATAATAATAAATATGAAATATAATATATATAATAATTTTATATAATATATAAAATAATAAATGTAATAAATAATAATAAATATAAAGAAATTGAGGAAATAAAAGAAGAGTGTTTCAATCTATCCGATTTGCGATGGAACGCTCAATATATAAGAATATTGACAGATGTCTCGAATACTGACAGATTAAACAAAAATTGACAGTCATTTTTCGAATTTCGTAATCATAGTATCTCGCGAATAAGGGTTGTTGGCGATCAACAGCTTTTCGGTCTTTTAATAAATTTAGACGTATAATCGGTCCCGCGAAATAATCCCATTTTTATCTAAATACAATTTAAAATTAAAGAGTTATTATCATGGGCAGGACTAATGCCGAACGACAGAAGGCGTATCGGCAGCGAAGAAACGCGAGTAAGCAGAAGAAGGTGCGAAAGACTGCAGCTGAACTTAAGCGACTACAGAGAGCGAGAAAACGCGTGCTTTTAGCTGATCTCGCTTCACCAGTTGCTTCTACGAGTGAACAGACTACTGACCCAAGTCCATATGACGATTATATGGAGCATTTGCAGGCCCATTCTGAACTTGAGAAGAGGTTCCTAAGCAATGAGTTTGGGTCGGTTTGTTCAGTATGCGATCGATTGTGGTATAGTAGGGATTTGAAGAAACCCCCCGCCTGTTCTGTATGTCTTTTTCAGGATGAATTTCCGGGTTTGAACTTCGATGAGGCTATGGTTTGCGCTTCGTGTTACACTTCTCTGAGGAATTCTACGATACCGGCTCTATCGAAAACTAATGGCTTTGCTTACCCGTCATTTCCGAAGAACCTTCCTCCGCTTGATCTCGTGTCTGAACGATTGGTTTCTCCACGCCTGCCATTTATGCAGATTCGGCGTTTACGCCACGCTTCAGGACAATATGGCATATTTGGACAAATCATCAACGTTCCAATTTCAGTGAATAATATGATCAAGTGTCTGCCTCGTGAGCTCGATGACGATTACTGCATAAATGTGCACATAAAACGTAAAAAGATTCACAAGTCCAGTTTTCTTATGGGATTTGTCACGAAACGTACTATCAAGGCATGGTTGAACTATTTGGTCGAGACTCCTTTGTACAAGCTCTACGATATTCGAGTGCGGGATGATTTTCTCCAAGGCAACGAGCCGAGCACTTCAGCGCACATTGACATTGATGACTTGAGCGAGAGCATCCCCATTAACGAAAGCCTCATCGCTCAGCAACAGACTCTATTGTGGAATGAAGAGAATTATCTTCGGATCGCTCCAGGAGAACACAATGTTCCGCAAAGCATTCTGTTTGACGAGCATGCCGAGGAGTTGTCTTTTCCATCAATATACCTTGGGCAGCTACGGACATTTTAAGAAAAGTTACATGTTACACCCTTCATGATGGCAACCAGCGAGCTACGCCGTGCTGACCGTCGAGGCGTTAAGCCGTACCACTTACTGTACATGGCTATGAAGATTATGCGTATCCGAACGCGGGACTCTTTAACAGTAGCTTTCAAGTTTATAAGCAAAGACTCGAAGCTTACTCGTAATCAAGTCGAATCAAAAGATCTTATCAGTGGTTGCATTGAAAACAACTTAGCGTTCCTACGTTCTATACCGAACTCCACCTACTACTGGTCCCAACGGAAGCGTGATCTTTTTGCAATGATTCGACAACTGGGTAAGCCGACGTTGTTTTTAACATTGAGCGCAAATGAAGTAGGCTGGCCCA
Organism: Alloplasta piceator; assembly: GCA_946863875.1. Taxonomy (NCBI): domain Eukaryota; kingdom Metazoa; phylum Arthropoda; class Insecta; order Hymenoptera; family Ichneumonidae; genus Alloplasta; species Alloplasta piceator. The sequence goes on from OX333080.1 coordinate 24,482,694, forward strand.
AGCTGATGCGTCTGTTATACACGCTTCAGTATGGGGAAACCGCTTTGAGTGGGACAAATATCGAAGACCTTGGCTACAATCTAAAGGCAACACTTGTCAATGATGACCCTGTAACGTGCTGCATCTACTTCAATAAATTGGTGGAAACTATAATGATGTTGTTACAATCTAGTAGATACAGCCCGTTCGGCAATAACTTCGTGCAGCAGTATTTCAAGCGGATTGAGTTTCAGCATAGAGGTAGCCCTCATGCTCATATATTGCTTTGGTTAAATGAGGCTCCTACTGACGTGCTAAATGGTGACAAAGAGCGTGCAATTACTTTGATAGATCGACTTATATCTGTCTCTGAGAAAAACGCGTCTGGTCACATCAAGTTGCAATGGCACAAACATACTTTCACTTGCTATAAGAATATAGGAAACGAAGAAAAGCAGCGGTGTCGTTTTGAAGCCCCTTTCATGCCTAGTCGACAAACAATTATACTCGTGCCGATGCCAAAGTCAGATCCCCGACGAAGCCAGTACAGGCAGTACTATACGCGCATTTGGCAGGCTCTGGAAGAAACCGACTACCAAGACATCGATGATTTTTTTAGAGCAAATAATATAAACAGCGAGGAGTTCTACTTTGATATTCTACGTGCAAGTATATCGAGACCAAAGGTGTTTTTGAAACGAAAACCATCAGAAAAATGGATCAATCCCTTCAACCCATTCGTGTTGAATGTGCTCGGCTCAAACATGGATATGCAATTCATAACTGAAGAGTACTCTTGTGCCGCGTACGTGGTGGAGTATGTAAACAAGACCAACCGTGGTATTAGCAATCTACAACGTAAAATTATAAACACGATGAATGAGCATCCAGAATTTGACATAGTAGAAATAACACGGAAGCTCAGCATAGATATGCTTAGCTCAGTTGAAATCACAAGCCAGGAAGCTGCTTGGTATTTACTCCGCCAGCCTATGTCAGAAAGTTCGGTAGTAGTATTGTACCTTCCTACAGTCTGGCCGACAGAAAGACAGCGTTTAAAGAAGAGCAAAAAACAAATGGATGCCGATGAGATTCAAGCGGATTCGTGCGATGTTTGGAAAGAGAATTGGTTTGAAAAATATCAGAGGAGACCTAATGATTTAGAGCATCTCACCTTCGCTCAAGCTGCTTCGCATTATACTGTAACGAAGATTTGGAAACGACGTTCGTGTCCACGGATCATACGCTACCGAAACTACAGTATATCGCATGATTATATCGAATACAAACGAGAGATGGTTACTCTTCACATACCGTTTCGAGACGAGGAGGCCGAAATATTAGCCGAGATGAAGTTTCTTCAGTTGTACGATGCCAACGAAGCACTTATTATGGAAAGACGAAAGGAGTTTGAGTCTGACTTGGATATACACAAGACCATAGAGATTTGTCGAAGCATGTGCACGGAGGATGATATCGACGCTACTACGATCGATGATTTTAGTAATTTGATGAATTTGCGTCTGCCTGATGCTGATCCATTTGCTGAATATTATTCAAATCCTCAAGCCCATATGAATTTGATTATTATAATGGCTACACTAAATAAGCTTGGAGCGGTTGTCAAAAAGAGAGAGAATCTTATGCCCAAGGAAGAGTTTAATGCACTTATGCGCAAAGCCAACTATAGGCAGAAAAATTTTCTCATCCATGTTATCTACACCCTATTGGATGTAAACAACAAGGAGCCCATGCAGGTGTTCTTGACGGGACCGGCAGGTTGCGGGAAAACCTTCGTCATCAAACTATTAATGGAAATTTATAATCGCTTCTGCAACACCGATGGCTATTGTAATGCGTTTATCATGTGTGCCTCGACAGGGAAAGCTGCAGTAGCCATCGGTGGCACAACGGTTCACACTGCATTTAAAATATGTATATCGAAAAAAATGCCACTGTCGAACGAAGTTGCGCAACAGTATCGTAGTCTTTTCAAGTTTGTTCGTGCCATCATCATAGATGAGGTTAGCATGATCGGCGCGGAGCTTCTGCATCAGGTGGACGCCAGGCTCCGACAAATTACTGGATGCATCGATTCCAACTTTGGAGGGAAGGACATATTTATGATTGGTGATCTACGTCAGTTGCCACCAGTTTGCGCAACTCCAATATACAAGCAGATCAGAGAGCGCATTGCCGGACCGACCCTCTGGCGAGGACTCAAATATTATGAGTTCGACGAAGTTATGCGACAATCAAACACAGATTTCTCTCGTATTCTCACAAAAATTGGGGGTGGCGTTATGCTCGAGGAGTCGGAGAATCTTCTCATAGAGTCGCGATTCGTAACTGCGAGCGACGCCAAAAAACTGTGCCCAAACGCCATACGCCTGTTTCTTCGAAATGTTTCGGTATATGAGTACAATAACATAGCATTGAACTCCTCTCCTGATTTAATTATTTCACGTTCGGTGGACATAATTACAGGCTGTAAAAATACCGAAGAAACCGCGTTTGCTCGCCAAAAACTACATAAGATGTCTGTGCTAGATACTGGCGGTTTACCATATGAACTCTCATTGGTGGTTGGCCGGCCATATTTGATCACGGTTAACGTTAATGTTGCCGACGGCTTGGCTAACGGTGCAATGGGATATTTAGTTATGGTGGAGCGAGACGATGATGATAGTATTAAACGGGTGTGGATGAATTTTCCTAATAGCCCACAAGTTGGCTTGCAAATGAGGAGGAAGGTAATGGCGTATGCAACAACTCACGGAATCGCGGCTGATTGGGTTCCTATTATTCGTGGAACTGCGTCGATCTCACTAAACCGTAACAGGACTATGGTGGTGAAACGAAACCATTTTCCTATTATACCGGCTTGTGCCATCACGATACACAAGTCACAAGGTGGGACTTTTGACTCAGTTGTGTACGAATACGAATGGAGCCACGAGCAGCAGCTGGTCTATGTCGCCATGTCTCGTGTTACTTCGATCGAAGGACTCTATATCGTTTCACCATCAGACGACCCTGTATTTCACCATGGTCGTCGAAATGCTCTTTCTTCGACTCCTTTGCAGAGTGAACTTTTGCGCTTATCAACAAATCGGCTCTGCACGGTGCAGGATCGTGTTCTTAAGTTAATTCGGAATGAAAAAGATCTTTCACTCTTTATCTTCAATTGTCAAAGCCTCAGCGCACACAACCTTGATCTAACGGACGATGTTACTCAAGAATGTGCTCTACTTATGCTATCAGAGACATGGCTTGAAAATCATGAGTGTATAGAGATTCCGAATTTCAATTGCATCGTCCAATTTAAGAGGACACAAAAACGTGCAGCCGGCGTCGCAATTTATCAAAGGAAAGGAGGAGTGCATGTTGCAACGCCACAGTCAGAAATAATCTCAAGACAAACAAGCATGTTAGGGGCAGCTATTGGTGATATATGCTCTGTCGAGTTGTCTCTCCGGAATGGTCAAGTTGCCCTCTTTATCGCCGTGTATATGTCTTCAAATGAGGGTATCAAGAATATAACTGAATTTCTAGAATTTGTCCTACTATCATACACTAAAGAAGGTTCAACTCTGTGTGGCAAGAAATATTGTTTGATGCCCATGATCATCGGTGGCGACTTCAATATTAATTTCGCAACTGAAGAGGGCAGAAAAATTGAGATGTTTCTTAAGGATAAATTTGGTTTAACTATAAATACCAACCGCTCTATCGCAACAACCCAACATGGAACTATAATAGATGCCGTATTTCAGCGAGGATTTGATCATTTAGAATCTGAAATTAACATATCATACTTCAGTTATCACAAACCTATTATCGCGTGTCTAAATTATACTGCATGTCTCGCTCTCGATGATACAAAAATGTAGTCATGCTTGTCATACTTATTTCACAACGTTTAGCGCCTTTAAAAAAACAGAAGGTAGATGTCATTACTGGCGTGTGACCGACCGAACCCCATATTGAAAGGAAAGGAAAGGAAGATGAAAGATTAAAAACATTAGAAAACCAGGTGTTAGATGTATAACCTAACAAAGGTTATACACACACTGACACGTTTTACAGACGAACAACGTGCAGACGATAAAATCACGAGCAACAATCAAGAGATTGTTATCAGTGCAGCCAGATCGGGTGTAAAATCGACCACCTACTCTGTGACCCACGCACGTATAATCTTATGTGCACGGGTCACAGAGTTATGATCGATTTTACACCCGATTTGGCAGCACTGGTTGTTATCAATAGTAAGTAAAGACTCCATACGAGTTAAATCACTCTCCAGAAACTACCAGTCGCAAAGAATCTCATTTTTCCACACGAGAAATGAGAGTCAGATTCCACACGAATCTGACGGGCGATTTCGTGAATCAGTTCAACGAGAACTTATGATCTCATAAAAACACAACAAGTGTGCCTTCTCCATCCTTATCTTCTCTTATGTCCTTATTTCCATTTATCGAAATTATATATTATATTCAAATTATATACTAAATATATATTATTTCGAAAATAAAATTTGTGTGTTATATTTTGGATACCACTCATTGAAATTCTATATTAATATATTAAATATTAAATCCTTTTACGCTAAAGATGTTTTCACGTAAATTTTTACTTCATGAGTACTCGTAGTGTACTTATTGGATTTTTTTTTAAATTTAAATGATTTTTTCCCTCGGTGCTCTCCGTTGTCAATGAAAACGGAAAAATTCATCGGGGAACATTAAAAATTATTTTTCAGTTCATACGTCGATTGAAATGTAATAATAATAAATAATAAAAACATTTTTCATCAAGAAATTATTTACGACTTATTTACAAGCGATCCTAAATAAATAATTTAAAATGGAATTCAAATGTAAACCTCTTTATGAATTAAATTATTTCTTTGAAATAATTTAAATTTAAATTTGAATTTAAATATTTTTACGAAAAATATTTTTACGAAAAATATTCATTTGTGACAACAAATCAAACCAAATATTTAACAATATTTTATAAATTATTGTTATTCGATTTTTCAGCACTTGAATCCAGTGTCAGAAACATGCCAGCGACAAAAAATTATTAACACCCTATTATATAGTATTCGATTTTTTTAAATTTAATATCAACAGTAAATAGTACATGCAACATTTTTCATATTGCATATTGCACGTCCATACCTCATGATTCAAACAATCTTGATGTACAAGAAAATAACATGTAATTGTAAGCATTGAAAGAGCGGCGTGGATGGTGTGCTCGCTCACACTCTCGAGGGTGCGGGTTCGATCCCATCGCCTGCAATTTTTTTTTTTTAAATACACTTTTGGAATTTTTTTTTTAAATATGGTGAACTGTTTATTTCCGGAACAACCACCATAGATGGAACATTTTTTTTTTAATTTAAATTTAAATTTCTCAACTCTTGATGAAAATAAATATTTTACTGTAGGTTACAACGGAACGAGATTACTTAATTGATTTTAAGCATTTTGTTCGATTAATGGTGCATGTTCCGCAAATGGACAGTTTCCCCTATTCCAATCAAAGTGACCACAAATTTTATAATCTTCTACAAATGTTTTGTACTCCTTTCCACGTCACCCAAGAGGTAAAGTACATTGGTACGCACTTTTTTTAACGTGGTATCCCCGGTAGGTCTAATCCACGAAGAAAAACTAATCAAAAGAAACCTTGAAGTCTATGACTATGTTGCCATCGAGTCTGGTTAAGTCGGGGTTAGCCTGAGTGCGAGAGAGACATCCGAGCGGACCTCTCTCTCGCACTCACGCTGAACCCCGACTTAACCAGACTCGATGGAAACACATAGTCTATGAATATTTTTCTTTTCAATAATAAATTTATGTCAAAACTGTCCTCTGTCATTTAATGATCATCAAAGTCATTAAAATAAAAAATAAAATAAAATAAATAAAAAAACTTCAAGGGTATTGCACAAAAATTACTATTTATTTTATTAAGCAACTATTTTTAAGAAAAACTTTGATGCTAACAATAGAAAAATTTTGAGAAAACTTGAAAAAAAACTTTTTAAGAAAAAACTACTCCGTGAAGTCGTACACGTCCCAGTCATCGTCATCGTCGTAAGCTCGGACGCGAATTTTCTCTTTGGCTTTCGTTCCGGCGTTACGATACAAATTTTCCGAGTTCATTAAAGACAAATGATCTCGCGTTACTGTCATGGTGGTCGCACTGTCCCCCCAAGCCCTCAAAGCCGACTTCGCCACACAAAGGGAATTGAGCGTACTCGAACCCAGGCCATTCCTTTTTTTCGTTTTTGTGTCTGGGATGAGAGAAAACGCTCTTTCAGCCGCAGCATTCGAATGCGGCGGTGTCCTCACCATGCCCAGCAACAAATTCAAAACTTCGTACCGGAGGATACCGTCAGAATTGGTTAGAGTGCAAATTGCCACCCACATCTCGTCGAATGACAATTTACACCATTCTTCCTTCTGATGGCTACTTTCTCCGTACAAGGAATGCCATTCCTCGCGAATTTTTTCTTCGTCGGAAGCTCGAAATCGACGGCAAACCTCAAGTACGTGCGCGACAGTCGACTCGCGATCGGGATCTAATAGCGCGGAGTCTTTTTCGAAAAACATCAGATTTTTCAAAAACTCGTCGTCGAATGGGAGTCTGTTGCGAATTTGAACGGAAGCCGTTACGTAAAACTGAAGGCAGTTTTGAAGGAACGTTTCAATTTCGGCTTGTGGAGTTCCTCTGCCTTATATTTCCTTCAAATAATCTCGGCAATCATCCCCAATATCAATTTCAATTAGTGCTCGTTGATTCGTGCATTTTTCGAAATCAATATTTCGAACGTAAGCATCCACTATTTCTGGTTTCAACAGAGCGGGTTTGAGAAACCTCTGGAGGAGCTCAACAAGCATTCTTTTCGAAGAAGGTTGCAGACGGTGAATCAAGGTCCGATCGTTTTGAAAATGTGCGTTCATTTTGTTGAACGCCTCGAGTGAAAATTCCAAGAAAAGAAGATACGCCTTGGTGAGTGGAGTCGTTGAAATTTCGAGCAGTTGTTCTGCTTGTCTTACCTTCTCCGAAGACTGATCCGTCAAAAAAGCCATCAGCGTTGACCAATTTTCGATGATTTTAACGATGGTGGAATGACGCGAGAGCCATCTCGTTTCAGCGTATCGCGTAATTTTGGTCGGACGATCTTGGAAGCTGTGTTGAAAATCGCGAAAAACCGCTGTTCGTTTCGGGCTACCGTTCAAAAAAGACGCGATACCTTTAATGAAACGATCGATTTCGTTCGGAATCGCGGCGTACGCGGCCCTCGCAGATAATGCGAGAGAATGGCAAATGCACGGCTGCGTAACGACATTAGGACTATTTTCCGCCAAACATGTATGAAACGATGAATTTTTGCCGATCATCACGGATGCGTTATCGCATGCGAGACCAAGTATGTTGTACAACGGAATTTGTTTAGCAACAAGTGCATTCTTGAACGCTTTGAAAACTTCAATGGCCGAACAGTTGGTAGCGTTCAAATGAACCAATTGCAACAATTCGACCTTGATCTTCAGCGTACTTGGCTCCAGGTAACGAACCATTATCGACATCCATTTATCGTTTGGACAATCCGATGTTTCGTCAACGTGAACGGAGAATTTATTTTCGCGCAATATTCGCGTTATTCGGTCGGCTTCTACTATGCTAACAACCCTATCGACTAGCTTCGCTGCCTTAGTTTTTCCGACCGTCATTGCCTGGAGCACAGCAGGCTCTTTACCGATGCATTTAAAAAGCTCGAGCATGTCGGGCGCGACCGCCATCGCAATATTATGCTCGGCCAAGAAAGTCGCCAAACGAATTTCAGCAACTTGTACTCGTTCACTGAAGTCAAATTCATCATCAGCGTGAAGTGAAAAAGACTCCTGAGTACAAGTTGCCTCTTGAACCGACGCAGAAGGCGTCGTTTCGTCGATAGTACGCGCTGATTTTAATACCTGCATGTTTTGTACATGCACTTTTGAATTCGAGTGCCTCTCTATTTGACAGTGGCTACATGACAGCTTTGTTTTGCACGCAAGGCAATAAAATTTCTCACTTTCAGATGGGATATCCTGAACCCATTAGCGCCACTCTGGATGCTTATCGTACCATTGGTGTACAAATTTTTTAGCCGATTTCGGCTTTTTTTTCACTGGCTCATCCATCGAAGAAGAAACAATAAATAAATCAAATGTCAACGACAGAAAAAAGAAAAAATAATTTAAAAAAACACCAATGTTACGATGCCACACACAGAGAGATAGAGAGAGAAAGACAGAGAATCACGAATTACGAGCCGCGCGTTATCATAAAAATCTCGAAACGCGTGTCACAAAAATCCCAAATCTCGTATCACGGAAAATTACGAATGACGTATCACGAAAGTCACGAATTGCCAATTATGAATTACAAAAAACGAGCATTTAAAATTGCTAATTTCGCGATCGCTATCTATTGACACGGACGATACAGCACGGTTGCTCTCGAGTCGCGAAATGACAAAACAGCTCGCATTTCCACGCGAAGCTTTATTTATATAAATGTAAAAAAAAAGGCGATCGACGTTCCTTGGAAAAACTGTTAGAGACTGAGAATTTCCTTCTTTCTGCAACATTGTAAGCTGTGTATCCAAAAAATACGAAGAGTGAACAGATGAGCCACACGAAATATTTGCAATGAATTTATTGTTTATTGATTATATTACATATGATAATATCATCCGAGAAGATATTCAATATAAAATATATATGTCGATAAATTGAAAATCTCAAAAAATATATGGGTCATTCGTTATCAAATCGAACAAGAGTTGAAATCGACCACTTCCAATTTCGATGAAATTTGGTCAGAAGTTTTCGTTTTTAACAAAACGACGTTGTACCAAAGGAAAAAAATAAAAAAAAAAAATTTCGAAAGTTCAAAATTTTACAATTTGTCAAATGTTTCAAGTTTATTTTTGAAATAACTTGGAAACTATTATAGTTATAATAAATCGTTCTAAATTCGTCTCAAAGAGTATATTTGGAATTATGAAAAAAAAATATTCCGGAAAAAAATTTTGAAAAATGATGAATTAGGAGAATTTTAAATTTTCAAAAATCGAGAAAATCCTAGCTGGACATTAAATTTTTGGTCCAATTTTTTAAATAAAATACCTTGCACTGATCTTAAAAGATCCTGAAATTTCCCGAGGTTTTTTTTATTTTTTTAAAAAATGAATTCCAGAATTTTTACAAATCGTGCAAATCCACGATTAACATTACATTTTTCATTAATTTTTTTTTATATAATATCTTTTATTAATCGTAAAAGATCCTGAGATTTTTAGAATAGTATTGTTTCGTTTTAACCTACAGTAAAATATTTATTTTCATCAAGAGTTGAGAAATTAAAATTTAAATTAAAAAAAAAATGTTCCATCTATGGTGGTTGTTCCGGAAATAAACAGTTCACCATATTTAAAAAAAAAATTCCAAAAGTGTATTTAAAAAAAAAAAATTGCAGGCGATGGGATCGAACCCGCACCCTCGAGAGTGTGAGCGAGCACACCATCCACGCCGCTCTTTCAATGCTTACAATTACATGTTATTTTCTTGTACATCAAGATTGTTTGAATCATGAGGTATGGACGTGCAATATGCAATATGAAAAATGTTGCATGTACTATTTACTGTTGATATTAAATTTAAAAAAATCGAATACTATATAATAGGGTGTTAATAATTTTTTGTCGCTGGCATGTTTCTGACACTGGATTCAAGTGCTGAAAAATCGAATAACAATAATTTATAAAATATTGTTAAATATTTGGTTTGATTTTTTGTCACAAATGAATATTTTTCGTAAAAATATTTAAATTCAAATTTAAATTTAAATTATTTCAAAGAAATAATTTAATTCATAAAGAGGTTTACATTTTCATTCCATTTTAAATTATTTATTTAGGATCGCTTGTAAATAAGTCGTAAATAATTTCTTGACGAAAAATGTTTTTATTATTTATTATTATTACATTTCAATCGACGTATGAACTGAAAAATAATTTTTAATGTTCCCCGATAAATTTTTCCGTTTTCATTGATAACGGAGAGCACCGAGGGAAAAAATCATTTAAATTTTAAAAAACCCGCTCGTGATCCCGGGTGACGTCACGCCTCGAGTCTCACCGCGTTTTTCCGCGGAGCCCGGGCCCTCGGCAGCTTCGGCTTCGGCTTATATTGTAGTCGCACACGGACGTGCGACTTCTACGTGTGTTCGTATATCTGACGCCATGGGGTGGGAGAACAACAGCGCGCGAGGGGTCGACGCTTCGGCCGCGCTCGGCTCTCCCGAAGCGACACGAACGTCGTTCGCTCACAGACACGGGCGGCCATCATTGTGTGGCACCGTGCAAAGCCGCAGAGTGGGGGTCGATTTTACGCTCGATCTGGCTGCACTGATGTCTCATAACATTTATGTCACAGTGTGACATATTTGCTACGTAGCCTATACTACGAGATTATAATATCACCAATGTTCTATAATTGTTACAGCATCGACTCGTAACAGTTTGACAAGTTTACAGTACATGTAAATATCTCGTATAAGAGTGACGAGATCTTGACGTATCAATGTTACGTATTTGTGATGTCTATAGTTTTTCGTAATTCCTACATCTTTCATTGACATCCTTACTACATATCGTCAGGACGTATTATATACATCTCGTTTACGTGCGTTATGAAAAAGTTACGAATTTGTGATGAACATTATATGACGTAGTTATTACATTTCAATTATACGTAAATGTTTCGTAAATCATCCAAGTGTGTTTGCTGGGTATACTCTTTTCATATGTTTCGTATACCGTGTCAAAGCAATCTTTTTTATTTCTCATCGGGCTCATCCTGAAAAGATTGTTTCTATCATTAAATGAAGCCCCGTGTACGTGGGGCGCTAAGGCTGAAACCAAAGTGGTCGATCACACGAGTGTTATGTTCGAAAATGGATTAACACATACAAAATCATTAACGATGAGATATATTTGTTTCCAGTTAATCACAAAAAGTGTTAGTGTCTAAACAATAGCGATACGATATTCAAAGAAAGTGGAAAATGATAACAATGTATTGTAATTTATTTGCAAATTTTAATATTAGTATAAACACGTAACATATGTTGAACCTAATTTCTATACAGATTCAACAGCAATGTTTGTTACTTTTTAACAACAACAAATAAATAATTTGTTCCAATGTATGACAATTTTTCTCGTCTTATCATTAAATTCACAAACTTCTTTCAATGCAGATTTTCTTAACTATGTCGGCACCTTTTTTGTATTCTAATCGTCGAAAGAGTTGTTATTTTTTTTCAATTGCGCAAATTGATATCTAAAATTTTGTTTAATTCTTTCTGTAACAAGTTTGAAAATTAAGTTACTTTAATAGAATATTCCAGAGAACAACCGAAATATTTTTCTTACCTGTTATGTCCATCTACTCGTACATAACAAATATTATACAGTAAATAACATTGGTTATGTACAAGTAGATGGAGATGACACGTAAAAAAGTATCAAGGTTGTCTTTGGAATGTTCGATTACAATAACTTAATTTTCAGTTATAATACCCTGAAATTATCGGGTATTTCCCGTTAGCTTCGTTGCCTAGTAACATGCGTTGTAACGGTAGCAATTATCGTTATTATTAATTTATGTGGTAGTGCGCTGACGGACTGGCAGGATTCGGAGCTCGATTCGGGAATAAAGCACGATAGGCCGAGTTTAAGGTGAAATTCCCAATTTTCTTTATTTTCAGGCTCCAAATGATTTGTGATTGTCGTTGATTTGTATGGTAACCATTGCGAAGCTGAACGTTTATTTAATAATAATAATAATAATAATAGTATTTTAAAATAACAATTTGGTGGCGGGTTCGTGGCTCGCTGCTGTGGTTGGCATGCTGCCGCCCACTGGCGCCATCTCTTGTTCGTGTCAAGCGCGCCGCGCTCTCGGTTGCGTTTGGCCACCCGGTGGGGGGAGAGCTCTCGTTGTCGTCTCGTCTTGTCGTTCACTTCTTCGTCTCGCCGCTCCGTGATCGTGGTGCTGGTTGGTTCGTCTCGGCTCCGATTGTACATGACTTCAGCGAGTTATTGATCTTGATCGATCGTATGCTCGATGCGTGGCAAGATGGCGGTTGCCTGTGGCGCGGTGACGGCGTGTCCTCTCGTGTCGTCGCCGTTTCGTGTGTTTCTGCGTTGTTTCATAAGTGTTTTTTGTGTACTCGTCGTGTGTAATCGTTTTCCGTGTTTCGTGGGGTTAGTCTGTGATCGTGCGCTTGCTCGATGGTGCGGCGCCTCCGCTTGTCGTCGTGCCTTGTTCTCAGTGCCGTCACGTGGCATCGACTAACGTGTGTGTATCCAGTGACGTGTCGTCTACCTCCTTCTTCCTCTCTCTCTCTCTCCTCGTTTTCCTGTGCGCCTGAGCTGCCACCCGTCGTCTGCACGCGTTGCTCGGGCCGCTTTCTTTTTCCGTTCTCTTTACGGCTCAACTGTTGGCTTTACCTTCTTACTTTTAGCCAGAAGGTATCGCTCTCAGTCGTGCTCGTTCTCAAGTGCCTTACCTCGGTTTTGGCCGCCTTTTTATATCCGGTTTCTCCGGTGATGTCCGCTCCTGATTGGTTGTTCCGTCTTCTTCGTTGTGTCTGTTTTTCGTGTGTATTTCATCGTTTCTACTCATTTTGATTTGCCAATTTCAGGTCACCTGATGTTTCGGCGTCTTCATTGGCCGTTCGTGGCATCATCTCCCAGATTTGTCGCTGGTTGGCCGTTGATGTCGTCGGCGTCGTGGGTTTTTTTGACGTCACGCAGGGGCGTTGTGTGTTTTCTTGGGGCCCTGGGCCATCCTGTCGGATCGCGTGCTTTTCGCACATCCTAGAGGGCCGTAGTTTGTGCTTTGGGGGCCCTGGCTTGCCAGGGTCGTCCCAGCGTGTGCAGATCGAAATCCCGAACGCGTCGCGCTCTTGATCTTGATCTGCAAAACTTCATACGCATGTTACTGGACAACGAAGCTAACGGGAAATACCCGATTAATTTCGAAGCACAAGGTATATTCGGCGGATTACTTTTTTCACCGGAATTTCAACCTATAGTATTCATCACATGGTACTCATTTCCAAATCGTTCTTTCATCGCTCATATCGATGAATTTGGCATTTCTGACATGTACGTGGGTTACAAGCAATTAAAAAACCGAGCAACCCAGCCAGGAAATTTTCGAAAAATTATCGATATATCTTCGTCTTGCTTGTGACCAAGTGATGTTAAATACCAAGCGCCTGTTGGTTGAAATTCAGGTGAAAAAAGAATCAAACTTATTGTACGAAGGATAAAATTTTTTGTTAAAGATTATTTTTCGTCCTTGAAAAAAATTAGTACGTTATTGATTATTATTGAAATACAAAAAAGATACCAACATTGTTAAAAAAAATTGATATTGAAATAAATTTGTGAAATTAATATATCCGAGTATAATTGGTAATAAATTTCGAAAAATAATTTTATTATTGTTATGTTACAACTTTACAAACATTATTCTCAACATGTTTAAAAGAAATTATCGAACTAGTTGTAAGTAAGTTTATGTCATTTTCGGCTTTCTTGGAAAATCTAATAACTATTTTTCACCGACTATAATTTATGTTGATCGATTGAAAACAAATATATTTAATCGCTAATGATTTTGTATGTGTTAATCCATTTTCGAATATAACATTCGTGTGATCAATCACTTAGGTTTAAGTTCCCGTGCCCCACTTTTACAGGACTTCATTTGATGTTGGAAAGACCGTCCAAAGCTTCAAAAAGTTTTGTTTGTACACATTCTAATATGTATATGGGTCAAAATTTCGAAAGAAAGCATGCATTTGGGCCTCATCGTCGACAGTTGTGCTATAACTTTAGGAACACATCCCCTACAGCACACAATATTCCTGCAATGTTGCTGAAATGTTGCATGACAACATCGTAATATTGCTAAAAACATTGCTGCAATGTTGCTATGTCCGACGTTTAAAATATTGCTGCAATGTTCAGCAATATTCCAGAAAGATAGCATCCAATCCATCCATATTCCATCCATCCATCCATATTCCAGCAATATAACTCGGGTTACATATTCAATATTTCAGAAATATTACCTACAATGGAAACTTTATCATTTGAATTATTGCACAAAATAAAAATATGTAGTTTTAAGTCCATAGGACTGCGCGACCACAGAACGTGGGTAAATATTCCAACAATTGATTGTTAATTGAGGACCCTGATGCTGATAATACACCGGACCTTTATTGGTGCTCGGTGGCTCTCTCGCAAGCGCGAGAGCACCCACTGACCGCTGCCACCTAACAAATCTCAGGCGAAGGGCCGAGATCGTGGCAGGCACCAGGTCGTCCCGTTACAGTATATAGTCATTTTTTACGAATAAGAATCATTCAGAAACAAAATATATTTTGGTTTTATAGCATTTTTGATATTAAACATTTTTTCAATACGAATATCACAATGTCTTAATATTATTAATAATATCACATGTCTTATTAATGTCAAAAGGACAACAAAATTTTGAAAATAAATATAAAAAAAAAAGAAAAAGACAATGACACGAAATCAATCGTTATTGATATTTTATGAGGAATAAATGAATAGATCTTTTTCATATTTATTACGTTCGTGCAGTTGTAAAATTTGAAGTTTGATCTCACCAATATTGCTGCAATTTACTCGCAACGTTTCAACAACATATTGCGGGTGTGTTGCTTAGGAACAAGTAGTATTGGTACCCGTATGGCGCCCCCCCACTCCCATCCCCACTCCTACCCCCACCATGCGGCTTCCCCCACCATAATAATTTTCCCCCGCCACAGGTAGAGAAATATTATCGTGATGTTGAGAACGATAGTGAGGGAAGAAGTGGGGGCAGGCGGGGACGCCAGACGGATACCAATGCTTTTTTTCTGCTGAAAATGCAAAAATTGTCATAAAAGGAATATAGGAACAGTCTGAAATAACTACACGGATTTTTCAGTATAATTATAATATTTTATTTACCCAATTTCCCATAATAGCTATATAATGCAACCCATTTTTTATCGACGCATACAACACCCCTGCGTACAAGAAAATCCTCGCTCGATAAAACCACCGTTTCCGATGAATGATTTATTACCATTGTTTTTATCAGTTCGTTTCGTCGTTGAAAAAGCGTTGTAATATTCGCGCACTAATTTGTCATTTTCTCGTGTATTATCGCTGAAGAGATTGTTAAATCGAGCCATACTAATACCAGAAGACAGGAGATGCAAAAAAATAATACAAAACTGTCCACACACATCCGATGTATCACTCTGGAGCTGCTTGTTGTTGCAGCAAAAGAACTTGCAATTTCTCCGGAGTCCTGCGATGTGCTGCGGTATGATTGGTGGTAATCCGTAGCTGTCAAAGTACCAGCCTCTGCCATCTCGATCGACGTACATGGCGACCCAGTGCTCCCCTGGTTTGGTGTGCTCATCTGTATTGACTATTATTCCCGCAGGTCTAGTCCATACACGTGGAATCTCGTCAGCCGGAAATACTCCTGTAGTTGCGACGGGTAAAACTCGGAGAGCTTCTCGTATTTCAGCTGAGTTCATACTCAGCGGCGAAACGACCTCTAAATGATAATGTATTCTTCATACGCGCGTATAAATATGATTTTATTGCCTATCTCTTCTTCAGGCTGTTACGCTTGATCCATTTTTTCATCGCCGATGCGTATATTAACGCACATTCGAACGCGTCCGGTGTGTTTCAATGCGAGAACTAAACATTTTTCAGGCGCCGTTTTTACCAATTTTTCAAACGTTTGCGAAAACAATTTATTTTTGAGGCATATAATATTTTTTTTCCGGTGATCTCTTGGAGAAATACTGTAGTTTCCAATTCCCATGTATATATATGCCTCGAATCGTTCACAATTTTACGCAAATGATCAGACATTTCAATACTTATTATGTCTCCGTCGTCCCACTCAAGGCCATGCCAGAACATCGAGCGGGAATTATTTAGGAGTCTAGTCATAGCTCCCAATTTTCCGTAAGGGTATGGTGGTTGTACAATCGAATGCATTGTGACGTGTTTATCAAGAGCAACAACAGCCACTTCTTTTGGAATTATATTGAACGAGTCATCTATCATGCCTCGAATATCCACGACAATATCCATACTGCAACCGTTCGAGTTAACAACTGCTGACAGACTGATTCACTCACATATCCCCAGCGTGAAAGCGAGCGTGGTAAAAATTATGAGCCTCACACATACTCATACTCAACGAATGGCTAATCTTCGCACCAAACACATCCATCGCACTCGTCTGATGAATCCATCCCTTCCTTTTTTCTTCTTTAATTACCACAGGTATTTCTCCCATATGCCAATTATCTTCCACGGGCCGTATATTTTTTTGATACCACGCCTTGAGCATATTTGCCTGTGATAATGCGCATTTTCGCCGGTGTTGTAACATTCCCATGCAATGTCGCAAACATTCACGGTGTGCGAGGGGCATTTTTTCAAAACCCGGACACTCGCGGTGTTCTGACTCGAGATCGATCACATCGCGAGATAATACGTTACACAGCAAATCAGCTTTTTCACGACCCCGCGTTATAATATTTCGCGCACGCCGAGCAATGTCGCGTAAATTTGCATATACTTGTCGGCATGTTACATCACCCTCGGAGCACTCCAATCCGTGAAAGTCGAGCGTTAAAAAGCGATTTTGCTTTTGCGCAACCTTGGATAATTCAGAAAAAGCGTACGGAGGTGCAACGATCCAATGCATCATATTCGGACGATCGACATCGACAATAGCAATTTCTTTCGGTAAAAAACGATTTTCCCTGTCACGCATACCCTGTATATCGATTATGATATCCATTCTCGTGTCCATTTCGTTCGAATACTCACGATAAACTGATTTCTTTTTTTTCTTCGTAATGTCGAGAAAAGACCGAAAGCCGACAAAGGCGGTGTAATTTGATCCTTCACACGTGCATGCGCTTATCCAGAGAAGACAGCAATTACTTGCCGAGAAGAATCGATTTCAAGGATATTGTCATATTCTGCATACACGACACAATTTACCATTGACTTGAGCGCTTCCTCGAATCGGACTTCAATCCTCACACTACCGTGTTTTATTAAATTCCAATGCGAGCAGCTGTTTGCCGAAAGATCGGGTGTCAGATCGAAAGCAAACAGACAATAACCATTTCGATAATTTCCACGATCTATCGAATTACCCTCGTTGAGAAAATGTATTCCCGTACCCGAGAATAATGTTTGGTACGCGTCTACATAAAGCTCATTTTTGGTAAAGTCCGGTTGCGAAGGTCGAGAGGGAATTTGCAACCCATCCACATATAAAGAGAAATAATTAATTTTATAATTTTGAAAAATAAACGGATTGAGGGTAGAATTTCCGTTAAACGCTCTATTATCGACAAATCCGATAATTAGTCGTTTCGGTAACTGACCGAGTACCACATTGTCAATTGTTTCCCCGTGTACTCCGGCGTGTAATGAAACAGCCTTTACCTCGACACGAGTCAGCGGATATTTAGCTGTGGATTTTGCCAAGGCTCGAGCGTGAGAGAGCAAAATTCCCGGCGCGATTTTTGTTCGTCGTACAAGAAGCGACGCTTCGAGAATTTTTAATCCAACACCGTTATTCAGGGATGCAGCCATGAGACAAAATGAATCTCTGGCCCGTACAAGGCGTAATCGCATTTTTACTCCATTTAAGAGAAAACGCTCTTGATTAAATATATCGCAATGTAAATGCCCGAGCAAATCGATAGTTTTCCCCGCTGACAACAGCTCCTTCCGTTCCCTTAGGCCAGAATTATTTTCCCCACTCGTATCATCCATAGCTCCGGGCGTATCATCGTACCACAATACCGAGGTGAGATGCGAATTTTTAGCGCTCGGTCCATAATTTAATAATGTCTCTATATACGCGCGATAAGCGTATGCATTATTAGGCGGAGAGACCAATTTTTGATTTCAATAGACATCAACTTGATTAAATAATGAATGCAAAAAATTATACGTGGGACCAATTTCAGGCATTTTTTCGGTAAGAGCTGTTTTTTCACTCGTGCTTGCGATATTAGGTTTTTTGATTTGTACGCGAAGACTGAGCATAGTGTGGGCGAGATCTATGTACTCGTCACCTTGACCAGGCACGACAAATTCTATGGGGGAATCATCCGTGAGTGATGAGATTGGTTTGTAATAAACCCAGTTTGACCCCTCAATCGTAGTTTGCGTTGGAGGAAGAGAAAACAGCTCGAGTTCGGATTTCATCCACTCGCACGAATGCGCTTGTAGGAAAGCCATTTTTTTGCTCACGCGAAAATATCAGCTACAGTCCGTTGAATTTTTCTCTTTATTTTTATATTTTTTTTCAACGTCATCTTCTTTTTCGTGCTGTTGATTTTCTTCTTCTTTTTCGGAGAGACACGTCGCTTAACACGTCTACTGGTCGAATGTCGGGTGCGAGAAATTTTCCGCTTCTTATATCCCGATCCCTGCATCAATCGGTCAATTTTTTCCTCGGCCTTCCGTTTCAAATTACTTCCTGATTCACGCACTCTTGCGCGAAAAGCATCTTTAAGCGTCATATCTCTCTGTAGCATATCCCCGGCGATATTTGCACCGGCACGCATCGCCTCTTTACCCACAGCTGTCGCGCCTTTGCGCAGGAGTGGTAAAACACGACGAAAAAGCCCTCCGAGGAAGCTTCCGATCCCGTGACCACGCTGATTGGGTGTGCCAATGTAAACGTGGCTTATTCCACCGTATCCTCGTCGACCCAAGCCGATCTGTAGATCACCGCTATGAATCTCGCCGCCGCCGTAATAATAATATTGCTCTATACAGACTTGTTAGTGCAGTCGTTTAAACTGCAACGTCACCGTCAACGTTCCGTACTCGAATGGCACAGGTTTGCCAAACCCATCCCTTATATCGATCTCGATCGTGTGCAAATTATTGCGAATAAGAGGGATATAGCGTGGTGCGGGAAAATATTTTATTCTGGTTGTGCCATATTCTCCTACTCCGTCCACTGGTACGACGCGTAATAATGGTGCCTGTACATCGCCAATGATGCTCGATTCACATATATCCGAATAGATAAATAAACTATCCGGGATAGCTCGAGAAAGCGATGCGGGATGCGGACCTTGGAACGATTGCTTTGGCCCTAAAGCCAGATTTTTCAGAGCGTGGTCACCCAGTCCTAGCATTTGCGCTATAATCGGATATACACGAAAATCATGATAGCGCGAATCATCGCATATTCGTGAAACTCTAACCCGACCGTTGGGCTCGAGTTTGAAATAAAAATGGCCGTATACACATGTTAGTTTATTAATACAGGCGAGTAAAGTATCGATAGAGGAATATACCCCGCTGGGCACGATATCGAACTTTATTGCTCTTCTCGTATGTTCATTACGACCAGATTTATCGTAGTCTCCGTCTTCGACGATTACTCTATTTTCCGATAGGGGAATATGGAGGAAGGTCATTGGGTAGCTAATTTCTGCTAGCGAAACCACCCAATCTCAATTGTCTCGGTAATTTTGTGGTATATTTTGTCGTCATATTATCCGGAAAGTATTCCATACTACTGTTACTCGGTAATACGACAAAGAAAAAATTATTTTCTCGTAAATTCATGCTGTCAAATATCGGGTTTCACTGTTGCCTCTCGCGAACACGTGTCAATTCCTCGGTATAAAAAATACCGTCGATAATTTCGTTATCGAGATCGCGTAAAATATACACGATTGGATTATGATTTTTGGATATTCGATCGATTTTAAATAATTCGTTGCTCCATCCACGTTCGTATCCTTTCGCGAATGCTGCTTTCGCACTACTGATTCGTACCACATCACCCAGCTTATATTTAGGCATTTTATTTTTTCGGTTATGCGCGTATCGTCGAGCAAGATTTTTTCGCGCCTCGGCGGCGTTTTCTAAAGTCACCTCTGCCGGTTGTAATCTTGTTCCGCTGTGACGTGCATGGTTATAGGCATTTACAATTTTTTGCAACACATCGATGTAACGTTTGCTTCGCGTATGTGTGAAACAACGCCACATTCTTTCTTTTAACGTACGATTCAATCTCTCGGCGATCGCGGCTTTTACATCGGGATTACGCACCGTGTGAAAAGAAATATTTTTTTTCTTCAAAAATTCCTGAAGAGGTGCTCCGATAAACTCCTTGCCACGATCAGTTTGCAGCTGATGAGGCACTCTATTTTTACTACGAGCGAGTATTCGTGCGAAAGCTCGGGAAACATTGACACTCGTTTTATCGCTCAACGGCTCGACCCAAGCGTACTTGCTCAATACATCTATCACTACCAAGAGATATACGAAATTATCATTATACGTTGCGATTGATCGAAGATCGGCTAAATCTGCCTCCCATACATCGTCGATATTACTTACATTATATGTACGACGAGGAAATTTACGCCGTACAAATCGATGCATGTTATACGAATCTTGTGACTCAAGCCATGGCAATATATTTTTCTTATTGATTCTTTTATCGATAATGGCATGTTTGAGAGTTTCCATGCGGGAAAAGGATGCAGGATGAGCAGAATCGTGATAAATTTTATCAAGGATCTTCATAATTGAAGCGTTGTCCAAGTAAGGCGTCGTCTTTTCAGCTTGTTATTATCCGGCAGCTGATGTTCACGGCCTTGCTGATTCGCGAGCGTCTTATCTACTTCCTTGTCATCCGATTCCTCAGCTGGTCCGGTGTAAAATGCAGTGCCGCTTGTCTCTCCCTCGCCGTCGTTATCGCTGCTGCTGCTGCTACTGAGGCCAATGTTCTTGACCGTCTTTGGCAATATGAGACGCTTACGCGGTGTCGAAGTCACAGCTGAGAGGGCAGCCTCCTCTCGCAACAATTCCGGATTTCCTATAAACTCCTGTGGCATCTGTATCTTCCGGAGGTGTTCGGCAAAGTGAGCTCTGCCCTCAGGTTTTGCCCTTTTTCTCGCACGCATAGCGTCATTCACGAGATCAACGATGTTTGAATTTGGAATTCTCGAACCACCAATGGAAACCGCGCCATTCCTGTCCCAACTGATTTTTTTATTGGGCGAAGTATTTCTATGCAAATTGCGCAATAATAATTTTGCCTTTGTTCGAAATTTTTTCGGTACACTATCGATAATCAGTGTATCGTTCAATTGGGATTCAACGGCATCGATTAATGCCGTATTACCAGCGTTGATGTTATCTTCGCGAATTTTCGATATTTTCGAACTGGCCTTATCCTTCGTCGGGTCATTGTTCGAGTCATCGCTGTCGTTACGCGAAGCCAAGGCTATTCGAAGGTAACGCTGTAAAACCTGCAGATAAACACTCCACTTGTCTCTCTCGCTCTCGTACACATCAGAGTTTAATATTTCATGCATTTCTGTATCGAGGCGCGAGAGCGGTGTTCCGTTGGTCTGCACGGTGTTGCCGCTCAGCTGTGTAGCTGACTCAGCGTTTCTTTGCAGCGACTTTTGCTCGCCTAGTCTCTGTATATTATCATGAGGAATGAGAACCATTTTTCTAGCATGCTCCATGATTAATATACCGCAAAACAGGAATTAACAGATTTTTGAAAAATGTCAAACTGTTTTGTTTTTTTGCAATTAATCGCCGTTTTCCCACCCAACTTCCTTTCTTTTCAGCTAAACGACGAAGAAGCGTAGCATGACGGCGCAAACGTTTTCGTTGCCGGTCATTAAGCTTCACATTTCCGCGTAAAACATTCAACGCACACTCGCATATGCTTCGTATCAAAGACGTATCAGCTACGCGCAAAATCGTGTGCAATTGCGTCTGTGTGAGATAACACAATGCGTGTAAAATAATGCACTGTTTTTTCCCGAGAGCTCTTTGCTCAGCCATTACAGCCGCATTACTGGTACATCGCGGCTAGAGTCTCGTATTTTTATTTCTTTTCGTGGTACGTAGACATAATGATACTCATCATCGGGAAATACGCAGGCGCGGAAACGACAATTATCTGGTGTAGATTGTTTGAGATCGAACAATAGATACCCATGAGGCGCTGCAGTCGCATCAAAATACACCTCTTAGACGAATCGCGGATTTTCCGGACACACCTGTCGCGCGAGATGCTGAATTTGCGCGCGATCTCGTGGATTTTTAAATACGACGATATAATTTGCGTCCAATGATATATCACGCTGTCCATGTCCTTGATGAAAAAGATTTTGCGTGATATAAATTACTTTAAGATTTTTATGATGGCTACCCTTTGTAAATAAATCGACGATGCTATTATTCGAAGCTTCGCGCATGAGATCATCGATGACGATGAGTTTTGGGCGTTGATCATTCGAATAATCCGCCGACTGGGGTAATCCTTCGCGAAATTCAATTTTTTCCCCATGTTGTACCCCAGATACCTCAATTACGGAATACTACGAATATTCCAAATCGCGATACACACGTGTCCCAGATTTAGCAATTGTTGTCATTTCATCATAATACACGCGCGTTCGAACCCGAGCAGGTGCAATTGTGCAGGTCAGCCATTACGCAAGCGACGCATCATCGGCGTCTCGGCCAAGCACTGCCAAGTCAGCAGTTTTACTAAATACGAAAATCTCGTAATTCATGTTATCTTAACCGAATTACGAATATAAATACTAATATCTTGTACTAAGAAATTATTGTTAAATCAATAATATGATAACAAAGAAATGCTTACGCGATTGCGCTCTTTCCCGTATATAACGGACCCGAGAGCAGACACAAGACAGTTCCGACTCAAAGTACCAACCTGCACGACTGGTCCGACGAGGCGAGCGCAACGCGCCTCTGTTAATTATTACCATCTGTATTTTCTATTTCTACGATAATAAATTATTCTTTTATACGACTACCTTCGGTTCGACTCATTTGGGTTCTAACCCTTAATCTGGTAAGATCCCGACAAAACAACGAGGAAACTCAAACTCTCGCCATTCAGCGTAGCTAACTGAATTTTGGCGATACAACACCCATATTCCGTATAACCAGACTGCCATTCCGAGTAATAAAAAAGCACGCGTTCAAATCGTACATCCGACATTTCGCGTATGTATTTAAAAATTTTTTTTACAAAATATGTTTTTCCACATCCCTCGGGACCACATATCATTGAGGTCCATGGATGTTTCCAGCGTGTATCCATGATCGCGACTGTGCAATTTATTTACGGAATGATTATTTAAATAAGCTTACATGGCGGCGGCGGCGGCGGGACCGCAGTACGAGCTTATACGACGAGCGCTTTTAAAAGCTCAAACGCGCGCGGCATTGCAAGCTTATATGAACGCGAATATGAGCTAATAATGCGCGCGGCCTTGCAAGCTCATTAGACGCGCGCCCGCAAGAGAAACAGATATTATTATTGGTGGAATGAATAAATTTTGATGAATGGTTTTATTTCACAGCAATTAATATCCGTAATAATTAAGTCGGATATAAAAACTTGATAATTTGCAAAAATTCCGCGATTTTCATTGAAGAATGATCGATTATCACATTATTGCGTATGTAATGGGCGTGATGAATAAAAGTAATTTCATTATAGCCGCGTTCTCAGCGTTTAAAAAGTGTGTATGCGATAAGGGCTATCGCTTTGATGATGGCCGAGCGCTAATTCGTTATGGCCGCGCTCATATCAAGAAAAAGATAAAGTCTCGTGCGAGTGAGATTGAGAGAGAGAAGGAGCGAATGTAAGAAAGAGAGACAGAGAGAGAGAGAGAGCGAGCAGCGTGTGCAACCACGTGCGAATATCCCAGTCAGACGGCATGGCGCCGGGCAGCGCGGTGCAGGGGGTTTGCTGCTGATGCTACGTCACGCGAACAATGATGGCTGCCGCGCGGGATATACGGCGTCAGAGGAAGCGCGGTGCGGGAGTCAAGCTACTACGCGAGAATGAAACTTTCTCGCTATGCTTTCCGCGGGAGCAAGAAGGATAGCGGCCGCATAGGCGCAACCTCTATTTTCTTGCGTAGCGTATTATACGAGCTCGCACATTCAGGGGAGTAGGAACAAAAATTTTAATTATGGTTTTATATATTTTTTTCTATTCCTATATACATATACTCATATACATATATTAATGTACATTTTCAATTTAACAATTTTTTTTACAATAACAATATTATTAAATATTATGTTCAATATTTTTATAATATTTGTTTAAGTATTATTTTGACGAAACCCGTAAGGAAGCGTGGCATAATTTCCCTGTCGTTGACGCTTTACATTTACAGGTATACATTTCTTTTTTTCTACCCGTGTAACGACTCTATGAAACGGCGTGCGACGAATCGCGTCAAATTTTATTCAAGAGGAGTATTTCGCGCACCTGTCACGAACTCGCGAATAGCCTTATTATTTACGTGAAGGCTGTTTGCGAAATTTAACGTAATACCTTTAACCTTGCAAACCTCTTCGTTGTGCCATCGGGTTTTCGAATGATAAATGCGTAGAATTTTGGTCCACCTGATACAAACGAGGAAATATATGAACCACGACCATGTTCATTTGGCTCATCCGTGAGGTCACCAAGGAACTCACCTTTCGGAGGTTCGTATTCCCCGCTACCTTCGCGACTTACATAAATACACGAGTCAGTATCACAATACAATATTCTACGTCCAAGTCCCTCGAGATATGTGTACAATTTAAGACGCGCTTGCGCCGTCGTATAAGCAGCAATCACAACGTTTGATGTTAAGGACGGTCGAATAGCCGCACGCGTGCTTATATAATTGACATACATTACATGATGATTGATCGGTAATATGCCAACGACTTCGATTTCAGGGCTCGTAAGCAAATCCATGAGCTCGCTTCGCGTTGAAATAATCGCTGTAGTAGGCTGATTCTCGCATTGGCCAAATTTACCCCAAAATAAATTTAACGCGAGTTTAGCGAGTGAGCGAAGACCCGGATTCGAATGCAAAGCACCTGGATCGAGCCGTATACCCTCGGCTTCCTCGTGAGATGCGATGAAGCGAGTAATCGCACTAGGATCATCAGCGCTATTCGACGGTGGCCCACTCGCTTCCTGCTTTATTTTCAAAAATGTGTTGATATACTCGGTAAATAAACCGCCATTTCGCGTTATCGGGTCATAACGCGCAATTTCGTATTGCCAAATTTCTTCGATCCGAGTGATCGTATACCCGAGAAAAACAGCTTTTCGCAATTCATCCACTACCCATGTACCGGAAAATGTGCGTTCGTTAGGATCATCGTGTATACAATTTTGATTATTATTCATACTTTCGCAGCATGCTCTGCACAATGCAAATAATAATTTTCCACGCACGCGATATGGTAACACAGGTAAGTATAAATTTCTTGGAGGTAGCACGACACATTTGACGAGACCCTCAACACGATCAAGCTCGTTATTTGGACCTATAATTTCACGACATTCATCTCCAACATATATGCTCGGATGTCCGACCGGAAATTTTCCCGTCTTACACACCCACGGATATAGCGAGCAAACATCCACGTATCTTATCTTTTCCCCGACCTCTATATCGTACAATTTTACAAAATTTTCCGTTCTCCCTCCGAAAAAAGCATCACGCGAATCGAGCGGATGAGGAATTACCATGGAATGATTTTCCACGTACTCACGCATCTCGTCATTATTTTTTATCAATTCGTCATATTCACATTCCCACACTTCTTCCAATACATATCCTTGTGCTCTAATTCGTGCCGATATAGTTACAGTATGTTCGTATCGCTCATCCATCGTATCACCGAATTTTAATTGTTTGTCTCTGCTTATACGATAACATCGAGGGCAGCCGTGCCAAAAACAACCGTGAAATTGAAGCACGTGACGAACGCCGGCTTCGTTTTCCTCGTAGTATCCATCCACAGGGGGTAACCCCGCGGGAGGGCGATACTCTCTCGCACGTTCAGCATGTATGATAATACGATGACGTTCTCTTTCGAGCCATATGAGCCACAAAACGGCCTTGCGAGATTGCTTATCGCCCCAGCGGTATCCAACGGGTGGCAAAATAGCTATGCGATCACGTTGCAAAAATTTTTTACGGAATACAAGCGAGCATGCAGGAGCGATTGTACAGCTTTCAGCAAAAGGACAAACGTTTCCGCATTGAATCAAAAGTTTTCGAAATGCCAAACACGAGCGTCTTAAGACCGTTACATCCGTGCGACAATAATGCACAAATTCTTTAGCAAAGTCAAATTGATATTCCGAGCTCTTCATTTCATTGTACCATTCCAAGAAATTTCCTCGAGCCTCTGAAAACATCGTGTCGGGCGAATAATAATCGAGAGATGGTAACGAACCGATATAATTTTGATGTTCCGGTAAATGGAATAAATGAGGAAACGTTCCTTTCGTAACTGTTTCAGCGAAACCGAATGCTTTTGGTAGTGCGCTGAGCGACATAGGAAGATAATTTAAACTATCGAGAAAAGTAATATTTCCGACACGCATGGAGATAATTTTCGTACTATTCATTATTAACGTTGGCATTTGAGTCTTTTTATTCTCGATAAGATAACGAAGAATAAATTGGCCATCATAGCCCCTTGCATTGTGCGCAATGCATATGATTTTTGAGAATTTTGAATTAATAGCCAGATCTACGAGAGCGGCAATTGGCTCGTTTGAAAATACAAATTCGCGTTGACCGCAAATAGAACACGGATTTTCTATATTAAGATCATCGAGACACGTCAAACATACTCGCTGCGCGACACAAAGATTTGGCTCGTGTACACTTGTCGAATTATCTCCTGGTAAACGAGAATGTTGCTGTGTTTCGAAATCATACAAAATAAATTGCAGTCATAGATTTTTTCTTTTTTTGTCCCAACAGGGTTTAAATCATTAGTTCCTTTAACAGGAGAAATATAGCACTGGTGCGAAGTTGAGCGCATAAATTTGCACATAGTGCAAAAAATCATTCCACATACATGCTCACGCTTGGATGAATTTTTAATTAGTTGATTACATTCACGGCATGCTTTTAAAGCCTGACATACGCTCAATTCGCGTTTAGCGCGACGACCTCGTCCTCTACTATTTTTCGGTAGCTTATGCAGCGCAAAACATTCATCCCCGAAAAACATGCGATTACAATCAGCACATTCCTTGAGCACGGCTCTATCGCTCCTGCATGCCACCGATTTACAACGAGGACATTGTTTGGAGCAGCGATGCTCGCGTACTCGCGTGTATTTGGTGTTACAACCACGCAAAAACCTCGACTACCTAAAGCCCCGGCAAGATTAAGAATTGGTTGAAAATGCGATGAGCGTTCGTAATAAAGTATGTACAACTCATGCTCGATATACCCACGTGCATCGATTACAATTTCTCGTCCATCATGAAGAGCTTCAATTCGTTTTCCAAAAGTCAAAAATTCGTAAACTACAATCGCGATGGCTTCATGCGCCAAGTATTCTTGAAATTTACGAATTTCGCGTATACCGCATCCCCGCTCCGGTATTTTCACGCGGGCATTACGTACAAGTTCCAGAGCTTTGACGCGTTGATACTCTCGACGACCATCCCGAATTTTCTGCCAATTTTTCTGCAATTCACCCGATCGAACCTCGCCCCGTTGAGAGTAAACCAGCGAGGCAACGATCGAACGGGGTAAACACAAATTATCGCGATTATGAATTTGCAGAATCGAGCGTTTAGCGACACCCTCGTGCATGAGGCGATTACCCGCAGCCCCCTCGACACCGCGTACCACACCCGTCGTCATTTCACACACACCCTCATCCAATCTAAATTCTCGAGCACTCTGCGCAATGTCATTTATGAGCGTCCAAATATTATCCGCTGAAAATTCACGCACCGGTCAAAAAGAAATCCAAGCTGGTCCATGAGTTAAAGCTGGTGCTGTGAAGGTCATCCCCGCGTAATCGTGTGGTTGACAAGAGTTCGTGAGATGCGTGAGTACATCTCGTATCGCGCCATCTAACCACGATAAGTGTTCGGTGTTCGCAGGGGGTGGTCGTACGCGAAAACTGACTCGCCGTCCACGGGTTTTAAAACGGCGAAAATAGCACGTATGTTCAGAGACAATGATGAATCGCTGCCCCGGAGGTAAAATATCCCCCTCGTCGCGATCATTGTTATCGGCAGCACCACCTCCAACTTGAATATCTGTAATAAAACGAAAAAATATATTTTTATTATGCAAATAGAATGTTAAATAACTTATCGAAATTAAACAATAAAAGATATTTACTTCTACCACTCGAAGCCATCGGCAGCATCGAGGTAGCGATTTTGTATTGCGTATTCTTGCTCTACTGCTCTTCTGATCATCAAAGGGTGATATCTTTGCAACACTTGATCACCCAATATTAACGGAGCTTCTTCCGAGGAATATCCTATATATATGTTAGGAAAATATTTATATAACCACGCCTCGTGTCAAATAATATTTACTATTTTATGTAAATATTATTTTTTTATATAAATTAAAAAAAAGATAAATATCAAACCTGAATCAACATCGGATTCTTCTTCTTCCTCTTCTTCTTCTTCTTCTTCCTCTTCCATTTCCTCCGCGTTGTCTTCTTCTTCATCGTCCTCTAACATGACGACTTCAACCTCGCCGTCACTTTCGTAATTTGGAAAGGAACTTGTTGATGAGTCGCTTGAGGAAGGTGGTGGTGGTGGAGAACTAGCCCATGATGGGCCTGCTAACGCAAGATTGCGCGGATGATGACATGAATCCTCTATCAATAAATCGTGAGGACGGTAGCGATTTTTCGACGCATCGAGCCAAAATTCTTTAGTCTCATCGGCTTCATCGCTCTCATGTTCCGAATCAGATTTACCTTCCGCGTTGAAATCGTATGTCTCCGCATCAACCAAACTCATATCTTCATACCGATACACTATTGAATTATATAAAATTCAAGTAAGAAAAAAATCAACTGTCACACGCGTATAAATGATAGAAAAATTACAAAAAACTTACAGCGTTCTCTGAATATCGGTTGAAATAATGGATCGGAAAACCATCCCCGTCTTCGAATTACTCTCACCAACGAATCGATCAATGGTTGAGATTGAAAATACCCTGCGTTGAATGCCTCGAGAATTTGACTTTTCGAACAATCGTACAATGCACCACGAATTTTTTGGAGAACAACACGAGCGTGCATATAATTAATCATCATTTTGTAATTTTCAAAAGGTCATTTTGTAGCCAACCGCGGGTTTCGATCAATTAAATAGCGTAATATATTAAGAAGGATGCTACGCTGTATAATCCGCACCATGATGAAAAAGAAACGTTTGCAATGTCGGTCGCAAATCAACTGTCGAGTTTTGATAGAGTCGCCAACATTTAATGGCAGGAATATCAGAGGAGAAATTTTATTTTATATACGTGTCCTTTCTTATTGTAAAGAAAAGAACGTGTTGGTAGGGCTATTCTTCAATGCTGAAATATAACCGTAAGCAAAGCATCTATAACATGAAAATGAGTTCATTTTACTGCAGTTTCGAAGGTATCAAAATGTAACCTGAAGCATCAGTGTGAATAAAATTAAACTACGACATTCCTCTGTATTTAACTCGGGGAAAAATTATTATTTTTACAAGAATATTACCGATTGATCTTCATGAAGCCAAATAATCGGTTTCATTTTTATCGTAATTAATATTCGTAGCAAATGCGCAGACTATACAAACTTAATAATTACCATAAATTCCCCAATTGTATTATATTTTCATTCATGAATATCGATATTCATGTATTCGCGCATTTATAAGGCGTGACAAATAAAAATGATGACTGCGATCCTCGCATTTAAAAAACTACATGCGATAAGGGCTATCAGTTTCATGATGGCCGCTGACTAATTCACGGTGATGATTGGTACAGCGCATTATATACAAGAGAGTATAGTGCGATAACTTTTATCACTTCCATGATGGCCGACCGCAAATTCATTATGGCCGTGCATGTATTAAGAAAGGATATAGACGCGAGTGAGTGAGAAAGAGCGCGTGCGAGAGTCTGACGAAGAGAGAGAGAGCGAGCAGCGGCCACGGCTTCCCTCTCGATGATACTTTTCCTCACACCACAAAAGATGGTCAAGGAATGTTATCGTAATGTAGAGAAGGATAGCGAGGGCGCTAGAGCGCTGCAAACGCTTTTTTGCTGAAAAAATACAAAAAATTACATTAAAAAATTCGAGTATTCGAAATGACACTTCCGATGGTTAGAGGAGGTTCTGGAGATATTATAACCCCAGAATTCAAAATCGATCCCGTTTTAACCCTGCAAGATACAGGGATTTTTCTCCCATTTTTGAAAATTCACCCCTCCTTAGAAAATAAGGGTCGATAGCCCTGAATTAAGAATATCAATGGAAAGAGGATATATTGACGGTATTATAATCCCAGGATTCAAAATCGATCCCAGCCATAACCACGAAGATACAGCCTTATTACCGAATAAAAAAAAATTTGCTGCAGAGCGGAATATACATTTTCAAGAAGCAGAGACAATAGCAAACTTTGAATGATTTTGCGATGGTCTCGAGACGGTAATATGATAAATGCTGAGACAAGCATTTCTTTTGATTTATTGCCGCCATTTTATTTATTGTCCCTGAAAAAATATATGCACGTGTGACTGGCTAACTGTCTATAGTTATTGGCAGCAGCGGCGAAATTTATACATATCAAAGAAAATCGACAATTGCGAATGAAAATTTCAAAATATTATCGCGTGATACTCGAAGTAGAGGGGGAAATGATTTAAAAGCAGCGCAATTTGTCGATTTGATATCATTTAAGAAATCACGAGCGAACGAAGAGCAACCTGAAATGGAAAATATCGTAGCATCGAACGTTGAAAGACGCGTTACTTCGCCGCATCTCGCATCAAGTACGCTATACGGATTAAATAGATCATACGCAAAAATAATAACATCGGGATTTGAATTATCGCTGGTGAGCGGTTATCTCACTCCGGTTGTCAAGATTTTGGCAAATTCTTTCGCCGGTGTGACGCTTGGAGTGGAGGATTGGGAAACATTTAAAAAACGATTATCCCTGAATCGAACGATACTTCAATGCCTGGGGTATCGAAGCTGAAAGAATGTGCGGAACGAAGATGGATAATGGCGTATTCACCGTGCTATTGAACACGTGCTATCGGCAGAGAGCCGTGTGTTTTGGGTGC
This sequence comes from Alloplasta piceator, assembly GCA_946863875.1. NCBI lineage: Eukaryota > Metazoa > Arthropoda > Insecta > Hymenoptera > Ichneumonidae > Alloplasta > Alloplasta piceator. The sequence continues at coordinate 24,514,080 of OX333080.1, forward strand.
AGCGAGAGGGACAAGGAGGAAACAGGAAATTCATCAGCAAAACGAGCACGGCCAAATTACTCGCCAAATATCACTTTGCTGCATCAAATATTCCAAACTCTCGTCGAATCGAGCAAGTGTATTGACATACACATACAACGATTACAACGAGACACCGCAGCGATAAACGACTGCATGAGTGAGGTGGTATCCCATATCCATGCACACCTGGGCGGAAGAGCAACCGAACGTGCGGCCGTGGAAGAGTTCCTGGGATCAAAAGACAGCGTATCTAAAATACTGATGGAAATCGGTGAGAAATTAAAAAAAGACTATCCCAAGTTTGGAGAAAATTCGTTGGAATTGGCGCTCCGCGAAATAACAACATTGTATAAAGACAAAATTGTGGAAAGTGTAACAATTTTAATCGAGGATTTTGAATAACAATGTATAGATATTTTTTCTTCGATTTTATATGTGAACACCGGAAAGAAGTGAGCAGACTGCGAATCAATAATAAATATGTGAAAAAACAAATTGAAATCATCGATGCATTTTTTTTATAGAATATAAGCGAAAGTATGTAATTTTCAATTTACCGTAAAAAAATGAAATTATTTCATAAAATTTTAATGCATAATATCGCTTATAATATTCCTTATTATTCTTTCATATACACCCCAGGCTGCAATAGTAATAAAAAAAAATTTAAAAAATCCCCTCGAACTCTTTGATAAAAGTGATGACACGCGCTCACGTTCAAATTCGGCGAATCATATGCTCGCATAAAAATAATAATTTCTGTATGCACTCGGGAGATTCTTTGTCTGCCTCGTTCAGCGAGTGCATTCGGGGATATGCACGTGCAATTTTGCTGACAAGGATTTTTGAGCGCTTGAGCATCTTTTTGTCCGGTGATGAGAGGCTTTATGTCTTGGGATGCAGCTTCAGTCTTAATTCAATCACTGTTGGGATAACAGCGCGCTTAAAAGTATCAAAATCGAGATGTATCCGCGAATTGATTTAAATTTTCACCCGGAAGAATTTATCGGGCTAGTCGTGAGTGCCGTGAGCGGTTGCGGGGTGAATCTCCGTACGGAGATTATGGCCGTTGTTTATCAACAAATAAAATATATGATCGAGGAATTTTATTTGGGGGACCTGGGGGGAAGGCTCATGGAGGGGCACGAGCTTGTTCCCGGCGCCTCGTGCATCGTGGTAAAAAACTTTGCAGTGTACCGCGGAGAAATTATATACATGGACGATCGGGGGTGTACGGAAGTTTGGCTTGTCGGTATTGGCGAGTCAGACTTCTACTGGAGCTTCTCCCTCTACTACCCCGAACCGTATTTTGCATTAGTGCCTGCACTATTAATCGAGTGCGAATTGCGGGGAATAGAGGGGCTCCGGGATGACGAGGGGGCCCGAGAAGCGGTCGAGTTGGTGTGCTTGGGGCTAAATGGTGTGCAAGGACGCATAATGTCCCGTGATTGTGGTATGGGCGTTCTTCGCGTACGCCTCCGCGATGAAAACAACATTGACATTGGGCGCATCGTTCATAACTTATTAGACTTGGAAGATGCAGCGTATGACGAAAACGATCCGGATGAGGGGGTCGTTGAATTGGCGGAAGAATAAGAAATGTGCAGGTGTGCGTGTGTGCGTGTGTGTGTGTGTGTGTGTATGTGAGAGTCTCTTCATCATCATTATCATCATCATCATCATCATCATCATCATCATCATCATCATCATCATCATCATCGTGGGCGTCTCGATAAGTAATTTTTTTAAAAATATTTTTTCTTTTCTTAAAAAAGCGTTGGTACCCGTACGACGCCCCCGCCGATCCTCACCCTTCCCCTCGCCATCAACCTCATCACCACACTTTTTCTCTACCACTTCGTAATGTGGTGGGGGAAAAGTGGAGTGGTGGGGGAAGCCACATGGTGGGGGTAGGAGTGGGGATGGGAGTGAGGAGCGCCATACGGGTACCAATACTACTGGAACATTCCCGAAACTTTGCTGAGAAGTTTTAGTGCAGTGTTGCGTAGCAATGTTGCCACAACATATCTGCAATATGTCATTGCACGTGCAATATGACAACATTGCTGCAACATTGGAGCAATGTTATGTGTTGTAGGGGATAGTACCGTAAAAAAGTACACTCTGGAATTGTTTTTGGATTTTTAAATCGACCAGTTTCATTGTACCGATGACATCATTTGTTTCAAATTTCTTGAATTTCTCGTTTGAATCAATTTTTCTGAACCCCTGTTTCTTGAAAGAACGAAATTTTCGACACACATATATTTTCATCGAAAAAGATCTCGGGTTATCAAAAAAAATATTTCCACATACGTGACAATTCATGTGAGCATAGAAAAATAGCTTTTGTCCTGAAAAAAGTGTTTTTTCGATGAGCCTATGCTCCAATTTGTTTTTTTTTTTTAATTTTTTTTCAGATTTTTGAAGTTTTTTTACACGAAAAAAACCCTTTTTCTAGAGTGGAATCTCTGCGGCATAAGACTGTTATATAATTAAACATAATCTGAAGTGCTGTAAATATCGAGAAAATAATGCAGAATAATTGGGCGAGAAATGCGGAAGAGAGAAGGGATCGAAGTGGCCGGAAGTTCGTTGCGGGCGATGAAAAAACTCACTCGCGTGCACACAATATTTCGGTTTTATTAACAAGGTTTAAAGTTCAAAAATAAAGATTCGATTCAAAAAAAGGGGTAGAATAAATGTTTCAAATAAATCGCTCGTCTCGCCGTGGCGATGAAGACGCACGATCGAGGTGATGCCGAAAAATGGCGGTCGTTTCGTCCGACGCCACATGTCGCGCGAATAACTTTTCTCGCAAATTGTCGAAGTTGACCGCACCGAATCGAAGAAATTGCTTCCCGTGAGGTTAACGAAGGAAACCAAACCGTTATCGCTCTTGGCCGGTCGTAAATCGTCCAAGAGCAACTACACGCTTTTCTGAACACACTCTTCGCCTTCGGCAAACTCCGTTGACGAAGAGTCTGTCGGCAGAACGCATAATTTTGCGACAGGCCGCTTGAAGGTGGAAGTTGCCGTTCAAAGTGTGACGACTCGAGTGAGGCCGTCTTCGCCAAGGTGAAGTTCGAGGATCCGCGCGAGTGGCCACCGCGTCGGAGGAAGTCTTTCGTCGGTTATGAGAACGAGTGACCCCACTCGTATCTCATTCGAAGGATGATGCCATTTTGAAGTAGAGAGACTTTAATGGAGGTACTCTCTTGACCATCTCTGCCAGAAGTGCTGAAGCCGTGCCTATAGAAGTTGCCACCGATACAACCGAGATTCCGCCGTTGAAGTCAGAGATGGCTCAGGCACTGTAGTAAGTGCCTCACCGACGATGAAGTGACCCGGAGTTAAGGATGACAAGTCCTCCGGGTCGTCCGAGAGAGCACAAAGCGGCCTTGAATTGAGCACTGCCTCGACTTGCGTAAGAAGAGTCGTAAATTCTTCATACGTAAGTGCAGTCTCACCGATGACCCGCCGAAGATGATATTTTACCGATTTCACGGCAGCCTCCCATTTTTCACCCATGTGAGGGGCTGCCGGGGGATTGAAGGACCACTTTGTGCCAAGGCTGGTTAATGCGGAGATGGTGTGACTCAATTCCATTGAGCCAGCCTTGGAGAGAGCCTGAAGAGTGGCATCTGCACCGCTGAAGTTCGTTCCACAGTCACTATACAGCGTGTGACAAATGCCCCGTTGACCAGAGAACCGCCGATATGGTGCGATGAAGGCTTCTGAAGTGTAGTCCGTTACCAATTCGAGGTGCACCGCTGAAGTAGAGAAACAGACAAAAACTGCGAGATAACCCTTGTATGTTTTTGCTGCTCTTCCTCGCCAAGTCTTAACCGTGAAGGGTCCCGCATAATCCAAGCCCGAATGAAGGAAGGCACGTGAAGGTGTGACTCGTGGCGAGGGAAGTTGCCCCATCAACTGCTGAGCTCTGAGGCCTCGAAACCGTGCGCAAGTGGTGCAGCGAAGAATGTATGATCGTACTGGCGCTCGACCACCCAAAATCCAGTACGATCTGCGGAGATAGGCCAGTGTTGCTTGTGTGCCGCTGTGAAGAGTCCGGAGATGGGCATCTGAAATTATCAATGTAGTTAGCCGTGAATTCCGAGGCAAGACAGGTGGATGTTTCGCCTCGGAGTGAAGGATCGAATGCTGGAGGCGTCCACCCACACGAAGGACTCCGAGTTGGTCGATGAAAGGTGTGAGGGCGGCCATCGCATTGCTCCGTTGAAGTGTTGCTCCGCTTGGGATTATCCGTAGCTCAGCAGTGAAGTACGACTATTGGATGAGGCGTATCCAGAAAATTGTTGCGTCTTCCAGGTCTCCCGGTGATATCGGGTTGGTCATTGAAGTATGTGGAACTCGCCTGAAGCGGCCAAGAACTCTTTTGCAAATGGCCGTGATTCGAAGTAGCCGATTTAGGGACGAATATCGCTCCAGAAGGTCCCAAACCGGTAGAAGAGCCCCTGAAGTTGAAGTGAAGGCGAGACCTGGACGCTGTTCGAGGTCGCAGTCGGTTACGACCTCGAACGACGAAGTGGGCCAACTGGTGCAAGGCTGCGAAAGCCAGGTTGGTCCATTCCACCAGAGGGGATGCCGAGAAAGTTGCCGAGGTGTCATTCCGCGAGACGCACAGTCTGCGGGATTTTCCTTGCCTGAAATGAAGCGCCACGTCGCTTGTGAAGTGATTTCTTGGATTGAAGTAACTCGATTTCGGACAAAGTCCTTCCAACGAGCCGAAGGCGACGTGATCCAAGTTAAGGTTACCGACGAGTCGGTCCAAAGGAACACTGGAACAGTTCCAAGTTCGAGTGTCTTCTGGACGTACGAAACCAGCCGTGAAAGAAGTAATGCAGCGGTGAGCTCAAGCCGCGGAATTGTCAGTCACTTGAGAGGTGCAACCTTCGTCTTTGAAGCGACAAGCGTGATGGTTGAAGAGCCATCATCTGAAGTTGAACGAAGGTAAACCACGGCTGACATGGCCAATTGCGAGGCGTCCGAAAAACCGTGAAGCTGAACCGTTGCCGAGGGTTTTAGTTGAAGCCACCGAGGGAGAGAAATGAGCGAGAGATCCGCCAAGTTCTCTCGGAAGTGAAGCCACCGTTGTTGAAGCGAAACCGGAAGAGGGTCGTCCCAGTGAAGTTTTGCCAACCAGAGCTCTTGAAGAAACATCTTTGCCGTGATGATGATTGGCGAAATGAAGCCCAACGGATCAAATAGTTGCGCCGTTTCCGAGAGGATTGTCCGTTTTGTCACAGATTGACTGAAGTTCGGCTGAAGCGTGAACTTGAAGTGGTCGGTTTGGGGGTTCCAAACGAGCCCAAGAAGTTTGACGCTGGAGTCCTCTGGTTGAATCACGACTGCGTGTGATTCTGAAGTGGAATGGCTCACCCTTTGAAGAAGTTCCGTGGAGTTGGACGACCATTTTTGAAGTGGAAAGCACCCTCGGTTGCAGATCTCCTGAAGTTGAAGTGAGGATGCTTGAAGTTCCGCTGTTGAATCTGCACCTCCGAAGATATCATCGACGTATCTGCCCTTCGTCAACGGAAGTACCGCCAATGGAAAGTTGTGCCCTTCGTCCTCGACAAGTTGCAGCATGACTCGAATTGCCAAGAACAGGGCGCAACTGAGGCCGTACGTGACGGTGGTGAGGCAGAAGGGGATGATGTGCTCCTGCTCATCAACCCACCGGATCCGTTGAAGGTTCCAATCATCCGAATGAAGGTTGATTTGACGGTACATCTTTGTGATGTCCGTCGCGAAAATGAAGCGATGCCGTCGGATCCAAAGAAGTACGTCAGAAGTGTCCTGCTGAAGTTTGGCGCCCGTGTAGAGGAGGTCGTTAAGTGAGGCACCACTGCTCGTCTTGCACGACCCGTTGAAGACCACTCGAAGCTTGGTGGTGGTGCTGTGAGCCCGAAAGACCCCGTGATGAGGCAAATAATACACGGGAGTTGTAGCTGGCCCCATGGAGGCTCGTACCATGTGAGACAACGTCTCGTACTCCTGAAGAAAGCCGTGATACAACTCTCGATAACTTGCGTTAAGTGAGAGCCGCTTCTGAAGTTGTACCAGAGAGCGCCGAGCTGCCGTGAAGGAATCCCCGAGAGACGACGACGAAGTTTTGAAGGGGAGACGGACTGTATATCGCCCGTCTTCGTCTCGTGAATGTGTTTCCTTGAAGTGCTCCTCACAGGCGGAATCCTCGGGCTCAGATGTAGGGGCTGAGTCCGACGGAATTTCCTCCTGTTCCCAGAATTTTGAGAGAAGCGACGCGACATCCTCCTCGACGGAGGCGTGCTGAACCCGAACTGAGGTTGAAGTTGAAGCGTCTACCGGACCAAGTATTATCCACCCGAGAAGAGTCCGTTGCGCGATCAGGTCGGTTGGTCGGCCCTTTTTCACATCTGATTCGATGAGGAGGCCGTATGAATCAGCTCCGATGATGATGTCAATCGGCCCTGGCGTCTGAAAATCAGGGTCGGCGAGGTTAAGGTTTTGAAGGTGTGCCCATTTCCCGTTGAACGAGAATGACGGAAATGACGCTGTCAAGACTTTTAGCACAAAGGCTGTGACGTTGACGAAAAGAGCCGCATCGTGTATTGAAGAGATCCTGAAGGTGACAGCTCCCCGCGTGCGACCTGCTGATTGATTGCCAATGCCGAGAATATTCAGCGAGGCTGACACGCGCTTGAAGCGAAGAAGCTGCACAATTCGCTCCGATACGAAAGACAGCTCGGCGCCAGGGTCAATGCGGAGCCGAATCCGTTGTGAAGAGCCCGATGGTGAAGAGGCCATGGCTTGACTCGTCGCCAAGAAGACTGAAGGTCGAAGAGCTCGCTGCCGTGACGCCGAATGCGCCGACGTCGAAGTCGAAGATGACGAAGCGCTTCGAAGTGATGCCGATGGAGTTGAAGAATTGCCGAGAGAAGTGAGACCGATCGAGGCTTGGTTGAAGGGACTCGAAGTTCCGTCGCATTGGTGACCCTTGCGGAGTCAAGCCTGAGGCTCGGTTGGCGACGATGTTGCCGATGGCGTCGAGGCGGCTGCCTGACGGTTTGAAGCGCCGCTCTTTTTGGCTCCCACGTGGATTAAGGTGTGGTGCTTTTCTCCACACTCGAAGCACCGCTTGTCGACTCGGCAGTTGACAGCGGAATGCGGCCCGAGGCAGTTGTAGCAGAGCCGCCGTTGCTCTGCTACTTCGCGCCGCTCCTTGGCGCTCTTCTGCCTAAAGAGCGGACATGAAGCAATGAAGTGGGCCTTGAGGCAGAAGTGGCACTGCTGGGTAGCCGATCCAGCCGGATGAAGAGGGCCCTTCGAGAGAACCGCCGCCGCTGACTTCTTGTCCAGATCTGAGGGCTACTCTGGCTTGTCCGATCTTTCCGAGGAGTCTTCAGCCCGTGAAGTATAGGCCCTCGCGCTGGCTGCTTGGCGAGATGTCTTGGCTCCCACGGCGCGAGAACCTTGGGCTGAAGTGGCCGACTGTGGTGGCGCCTCAGCCATCCGCGCCTCCAGACTCTCAAGAGCTCTGGCACGAGCTATGAGGAATGCCCGAAACTGGGCGAACGTCGCAGGGTCGGTTGAAGCGCCCAATTTTACCTCCCACTGCTCTCGAAGGTGTTGGTCAAGCCGTGACGCCAGGAAGTGAACCAAAACCAGATCCCAGTGATCTACTGGAGCGTCGAGCGCCCGAAGAGCGTTAGTAACCTCAGCTGTGGTGTTGATGAGGTTATTGAGCGCCTTGGCTGACCGTGAGGTGACCCGAGGAATACCGAAGAGTCTGTCAAGCTGAGAGTTGATTAAAATTCGCTTGTTTTCATACCTCTCCTGAAGGGTGTCCCAAGCTAAAGCAAGCGACTCTGAAGAGACCGCAACGGAAGTGATGTCCGAATTGCTGCCAACCATCGAGACGAAGAGATCGTGGAAGGAACGCCAAGCTCGAAAATCTCCATCGAAGACCGGAAGTTTTATGTCCGGAAGGGTTCGCCGAATAGAGGATGGCCCGATGGCAGAAACGTCTGCGAGGTTGGCCCCGCTGGGTTCGACTCGCTCGAAGTGCTCCTTGATTACGAGGAGGCTGACCTTGGCGGTCTCGTAAGCGCTTTAGCATTGCGCTTCGATCCCCTCTACGAAGTACTCATATTCGGCGAGATTCTCGCAGTTCATGTCGAGTAAACTGGCGTGCTCGTGCTGAAACCGCGTTCAATTGGCCTCAAGAAGGTCTAGCCGAGTCGACGCCAGAGTTTTGGACATCGTCTGAGGAGTTGCGGAGGCAGACTTCTCAGCGATGCCCTCGATGCACTTGAAAGTGCTGAGGAGCCCTGTGATTCGGCGTTCCATCTTCGCGACGTTTGTCGTCATAGTGGAAGCGACAACGAAGTACGCGCACACACTCGGCGACGAGAATGTTCGTGTGACGCACTTGAAAAGCCCAAAAAACTACCGAAACAACGAGGTACGCGCACACACTCGGCGACGAGAATGTTCGTGTGACGCACTTGAAGAGCCCAAAAACCGAAAAAACGAAGTACGCGCACACAGTCGGTGACGAGAATGTTCGTGTGACGCACTTGAAGAGCCCAAAAACCGAAAAAACGAAGTACGCGCATACACTCGGCGACGAGAATGTTCGTGTAACGCGCACGAAAACCAAAACCGAAAAAAGAACGAAGTACGCGCACACACTCGGCGACAAGAATGTTCGTGTAACGCGCACGAAAACCAAAACCGAAAAAAGAACGAAGTACACGCACACACTCGGCGACGAGAATGTTCGTGTAACGCGCACGAAAACCAAAACCGAAAAAAGAACGAAGTACGCGCACACACTCGGCGACGAGAATGTTCGTGTAACGCGCACGAAAACCAAAAGCGAAAAAAGAACGAAGTACGCGCACACACTCGGCGACGAGAATGTTCGTGTAACGCGCACGAAAACCAAAAAAAACCGAAAGAAAACGAAGTACGCGGACAAACTTGGTTCACGAAATTTGTTGCGATGCGTAGCGAGGAAATCCGAAGAAATACTAAGTGCGCCGAAAGTATCCGAAGACTGCGTAATTAAACGCGAAGAAAATCCCGAAGCGCACAAAGAATCACGTGACGCGCACCCACACTCGAATATCGAGAATGTCCGTGAGACGCGTCGAACGAATGTCCAGAAAATTCCCGATGATCGCGAAAAATGCAAAACTCACGAGATACGCATACACACTCGTTGAGCGATAATGTCCAGCGAGGAGCGAAGATCCGCACAAAGCGGACGAAGCGATAGCTTTCTTGGCGCGCGCGAGAGCGCGATGCTATCCCCGCGCGCTCAACGAAGAAATTTCTCGAGGCGTCCGGGCTCTCCTCTCGCGCGAAAATGAGAGAGAGAGACTTATGCGCACTGAACGTGAGCGAGAGAGACCGAAATAGCGAAGCGTGACGAGCACGTTGTCGGACAACGGAACGCCGGTTCTCTCTCGCACTTTTCTCTTTCGCCAACTGAAGCACTTCCGCAATCTTCACCAATTTCCCGATCCGGCTCGAAGGACCATGTTCGGAAAAGTGCCTGAATTGACCTGGTTGGGAAATTGGGCGAGAAATGCGGAAGAGAGAAGGGATCGAAGTGGCCGGAAGTTCGTTGCGGGCGATGAAAAAACTCACTCGCGTGCACACAATATTTCGGTTTTATTAACAAGGTTAAAAGTTCAAAAATAAAGATTCGATTCAAAAAAAGGGGTAGAATAAATGTTTCAAATAAATCGCTTGTCTCGCCCTGGCGATGAAGACGCACGATCGAGGTGATGCCGAAAAATGGCGGTCGTTTCGTCCGACGCCACGTGTCGCGCGAATAACTTTTCTTGCAAATTGTCGAAGTTGACCGCACCGAATCGAAGAAATTGCTTCCCGTGAGGTTAACGAAGGAAACCGAACCGTTATCGCTCTTGGCCGGTCGTAAATCGTCCAAGAGCTCGCGAATAGAAAGAAAATTGAACCGTGTCGAAAAATGGCCGAAAATCAATGATGATCGAAGGGCTCGCCAAAACGAAGTGACGAGGCGATGATCGATCGCCGCGAGAGAGCCGCCGTTTGGAGGGGATAGAGTCGCGAGAGCCACGGGTAATGCAGAGTCCAGCGAGAGCTTGACCGTTCACTGAGGGTCTCTCGCGGGAGCTCTGGCAACTACACGCTTTTCTGAACACAAACTGTTTACTGCGCTAGTATTGTATTGTTATCCTTTATGTTGTTATCCTTTTTTATCGCGATCATTATAGTTTTTTTACTTAAATTGTTATTTATCAGTATGGTAACGTAAGGGTTTGACTACGACCAAATTTAATAATGTCCTGAATAATAATGTGATATAAGATAACACGATTTCGGAAGATGGGTGTGTAAACAACCTTTAAAAAACATCCATTAATCTTTCATGAAAATATTCATTGACGCATTCTTCAATATTGCGCCAAAAAAAATAACATTCAACAATTTTTACCTGTTTCACATTGGTTGATTTTGAGTATATTTTTGCTTCTGCAAATCCTAATATGTTTGAGGGGAATTATTGCATGAACACCCCGCGTACCAGCAACAGTAACTGCCTTTGAAAATCGAGGTACTAAATGTTTTTATTTTGTCATACCTGTCGTTATCGACACATACAAAATAAACGTTATTAAACGTGTTAGATGCCCATGCGAACAAATCTAAAGCGTTCAATATTTGACGACTGGTACTGTTACGTCCTGACGTAACGGCCATTAAAATTCATTTCTTCAACGTAATTGCCACCAAAGACAAAGATAAAAACTTGAAGGTCTGTAAAACGAAGGTTTATCGTTTCCAAGGTTATTCCGTTCAATTCAATAATAAAACAGAAATTCATGTTACCGACCGAAAATCTCTAAAAAGATGGACATCGGTAAAATCGGGCAGTATGGAAGGAAAATCAGGGACAGAGACCCCTACGAAAAGCCACAAGCTCGTAAATACCATCTTGAGAGCAAGGCACCCGGCGTCGCCTTCCTAACTGACATACCCTCCACCGGTCTATCGATCCAAGGGATAGATCGCTGGATCTACCCTTTACCATTGGAAAAGAAAGAATAAAGCATAGAGTATTTCGCGCTGCCGTCAAAACGACGCGAGGCACTGGTTTCAGCCTCTCGGAAAAACAAGCTCACAACAGGGGAACGGTTCTCCTTTCTCTTTTCTCAAACAGATATATATACATATATATACGTATATATGTGTTACCTATAATAGACTCAGTACAAAAACGAACGAAATGGTTCTAAATAACGATGAATTTTCCAACCGCATGCCAATACGGAATTTGAAAATAAATAATTAACTTAATTGGATAACCAACTTTTAGGATAAATTCGCAATAAAGCGGAGTAGTAAAATGAACAAATGAAGTTAAGCAATAATTAAATTAACAATGAAATAGAACAATAATTAAATAAATAGTCAAACGGATCAAGAATTAATTAAACAACGAAACGGAATAATAATCAAATAAACAAATGATGATTGAATAAACAAACAGAATCAAATAATGAATTGATAATCGAAAGAAATGGTTGGAAATATATTTATATGTCTTTTACTAAAATAGATAATACAATAGAATTAAGAACGAGATCCAATTAAGTAGGTAGTTAGACGGTTTAAATACAATAAGCATTTGCAAGAGAGAGATCCATGATAGAACGGGAAAGAAACCATTAATCGTCCCCGAAAGGGCAGTAGGCCTCATAAGAATATAACGGGCAGTAGGCCCCACAAGAATGCAAAGGGCAATAGGAAAAAATTTTGAAGGAACTAAGGCGTTTGCGTGAAGCCACCGTTTCATGACTCTCTCTCTCTCTCTCTCTCTCTCGCTCTCTCTCTCTCTCTCTCTCTCTCTCACTCACTCACTCTCGCGTCGCGTGGGCCGACAATCTCGGGCCCTCTCTTTAAAAACCCCATTGTACAGGGTGTATAAAAATGATGTGTCGCCACTTCGCCCAGTAAATCTCCAGCTTGAGATCGGTGGAGATCTATCAAAATTTGTAGCCGCAAAATTGACCTTGACCCTGAAATCCGAGGTCAAATTTTTTTATTGGCTTAAAAAATTCTACTTCTTAAGAGGAACAAAAGTCAGAAAGGGACCATAGGTCGGAGATGCGTCCTTTAACCCGAAACGACAATGTCAATTCGAAAAAAATCGAAAAAGTGCGTTCTTACAAAATATTGTTCACAGAAACACGGGATAAGAATTTTAATAATTATAAAAAAAGCTTTTCAACGCAGACACTTTAATATTTATTAATTGGAATCAAGAAATGTTGCAATTGCATGACGCTGACCACACTAAAGTGGATGAATCGGCATGAGATGGGTGACACAGATCTTTGCGATATCCCTTTGTCGCGTTACCACTATGAGCATCTAATTCCCTAGCTCATTGTTGCCGGAAATCAATTAACACATAGTCCCGCTGAATTAACCTTGACCCTAAAACTCAAAGTCAGTTTCAAAGTCAATTCATCTCGTTAAGAGGCATCTAATTCTCGTAGAAACGACGAGTTAGGAATGAACCTTTCAATATCAAGCCGTCAAAACATAAAAAATATGCGTATTTCATTTAGTTTGGAGGGATAAAATTCGGAACTGAAACATAATTAAAAAGGCAATCGATATAACTAGACAGACTTGATGTCTGGCACACAACGCGCCTGCTGTTCTATGAAATCAAGGCTTTAGATGGCCAGGTTTACGATAAGCGATTTTGATCTTAACAATAGTTGTTGTCATGAGTTGCTTAAACATCTTCATTAGCGGCAGACTATTAGCGTTACCCGGACTACACCACGTGGAGGTTGTCTGCCCGGTATCCCTTGGCCCTGAAAAGGGCCGTTGTGTTTTGTTGTCCGTTTCGAAAGATTCGTTTCAAATCATTTCAATGACGACTGTGTGTCGGGTGCGTATGCAATGTTGGATTAGTCGTCTCCTGCTTCATTATGACGCGGTCGTTGATGGCGGCGGCGTCCAGGAACCCAGAGAATCGAACCATCATGTCCAATTGCTCGAAGCATTCTAGCTTGTTCTCCAGCTTCCACATGCCGGCCACCATTACGCAAGCACGCTCGCAACCGTGCCTCCAAGTTTCTCGAAACCCTGAGAAGAAATTCTCGGTTTCGCATCAACCTGGCAACTCCCTCATCGATTCGGCGTCTCAGATCTACCGGCGTCCTAATCGCTCGACCTTCTCTGTAGGCGATAGCCTGGAGTGCTCCCCAGAAAAAAAAGTCCAAGGGATTTAGGTCTGGAGAACGTGGTGGCCAGAGATGCGAAGCAGGCCGACGACCGAGCCAACGCGATCCAAACATTTCGTTTAAGAATGTACGGACTTGAAGACCGAAATGAGGTGGTGTTCCGTCGTGCATAAAAAAATGCGATGGCGAGCGTGTCGTGGAATCATGTCCCTCAGACGCGGCATTAAATCGCGTTGCAGAAAGTGCAAATAATTGCGACTGTTCAATCTCAGTGGAAGGTAGACTGGACCTATCAGGGTGTTCCCAATGATACCTGCCCATACGTTTACTGAAAAACGTCCCTGGTGAACTCGTTGCATCATCGCACGAGGATTCCTCTCAGCCCAGATGCGTAAGATCTGCCGGTTCACGATTGCGGTGCTGGAGAAGCTCGCCTCATCGGTAAACAGAATGCGTTCAAAAAAATAAGGATCTTCCTCCAGTTTCTGTAGCATCCATCGACAAAAATTACGACGAGCGCGGTAATCTCCAGGATATAGTGCCTGAACAGATTGGACGCGGTAAGGTCGTAGGCCCTCCTCACGAATTATGCGACGCACCGTCATGTGCGCTATACCAACGCGAGCGGCTATTCGACGTAAACCCATGACGGGAAAAGCTCGTGCAAGAGCAATGACACGCTCTTCAATGTTCTAATGAACACGAGGACGACCGGCTCTTCGATATCCAGCGTTCCGCACCTCAAACCTCTCCCGATCGTTGAACCGCTCTTCGAGTCGTTGAAACTCACGACGATCTGGAATTGCCCCCGGCCGTAGAGGATGACCGTTTGCCCGATCAAGAAGTAACTGACGATAAATTCCGCGAGCTCTTCCAAAGTTTCCGAAAGCTTGATCAATAGCGCGCAACATAAGACGTTGATCTCGTCCATCTCGTCCACGACCACGATGTGGTCGCCGACCACGATTCATGTTATTACGACAGTGACGACAGTGATAGGGCCAACAAAGATTCAGGTAGTGAGGGCGATCACCGATGGAGCGACCACAACGACTTCGATAATGCTAGAGATGACCAAAACTGCCACGACAAAGACTGACTGCGATAGAAATGACCTGGACTGCAACGCTAAAGACTTCGATTATGATAGAGTTGACCGAGACTACGGCGACAGACTTCGACAATGATATAATTGTCCAAGACTGCGACGATAGACTTCGACAACGATAAAGTTGATCGAAATTGCAATGACAAAGACTGCGACGTTGATAGGATTGACCGTGACTGCGACGAAAGACTTCGACGATAAAGTTGACCCAAAATGCAACGACAAAGACTTTGACTATGATAGAGATGACCGGGATTGCGACGACAAACACTTCGACGATGATAGAACCGACCTAAACTGCGACGATCCTAGAGATGACCGAGACTGCGATGATAAAGACCTCGACGATGATGGAGATCAATGGGACTGCGACGACAGAACGCAGTTTTTTTGTTGATTTTTTTATAACCTCCACGTGGTGTATTCCGGGTAACGCTAATGGTCTGCCGCTGATGAATATGTTTAAGCAACTCGTGCACGGTCACACAAGCACGATATGACTGAAATGTGTAGGTGACAACAACTATTGTTGAGATCAAATTCGTTTATCGCAAACCTGGCCATCTAAAGCTTTGTTTTCATAGAATAGCAGGCGTGCTGTGTGCCAGACATAAAGTCTTTCTAGTTATATCGATTGCCGTTATAATTATTCTTCAGTTCCGAATTTTATCCCTCCAAACTAAATGAAAAACGCACATTTTTTATATGTTTTGACGGCTTGATATTGAAAGGTTCATTCCTGACTCGTCGTTTCTACGAGAATTAGATGCCTCTTAACGAGATGAATTGACTTTGAAACTGACTTTGAGTTTTAGGGTCAAGGTTAATTCAGCGGGACTATGTGTTAATTGATTTTCGGCAACAATGAGCAATGAGCACGTAGTGGTAACGCGACAAAGGGATATCGCAAAGATCTGTGTCACCCATCTCATGCCGATTCGTCTACCTTAGTGTGGTCAGCGTCATGCAATTGCAACATTTCTTGATTCCAATTAATAAATATTGAAGTGTCTGCGTTGAAAAGCTTTTTTTATAATTATTAAAATTTTTATCCCGTGTTTCTGTGAACAATATTTTGTAAGAACGCACTTTTTCGATTTTTTCGAATTGACATTGTCGTTTCGGGTTGAAGGACGCATCTCCGACCTATGATTCCTTTCTGACTTTTGTTCCTCTTAAGAAGTAGAATTTTTTAAGCCAATAAAAAAATTTGACCTTGAATTTCAGGGTCAAGGTCAATTTTGCGGCTACAAATTTTGATAGATCTCCACCGATCTCAAGCTGGAGATTTACTGGGCGAAGTGGCGACACATCATTTTTATACACCCTGTACAGGGTGGAAAGAAAATAGTGGTCGCCGCTTTGCCAGGTGGTTCTCCAGCTCGAGATCGGTGGAGATCTATCAAAACTTGTATCCGCAAAATTGACCTTGACACTGAAATTCAAGGTCAAATTTTTTATTAGCTTAAAAAATTCTGCGCGTCAAGAGGAACAAAAGTCTCAAAGGGACCATAGGTCGAAGATACGCCCTTCAAGTCGAAATAACAACTTTAAGTTGAAAAAAATAGAAAAGTTGGATTTTTTCAAATATTCTTCAGATGGCTTTAAATTCACAAGATTAATCGTGACGGAAAAGCTTTCTGCCGCACAGCCGGGAAATCACGATATCTCCAGCCAGGGTCGGCCTATTTAACACGATGTCTGCAGACTATTTGCGTTATCCAGAATGCACCACTTGGAGGTTGTCTGCGCAGCATCCCGTGTGTGTGTGTGTGTGTTAGTGTGTGTTTTATTTTTTTCGTGTGTGGACCCCAAGGCTCGTCAATTCCTCGGTATTTTATGACTCCAAACCACGTGTGCGTGCGTGTGTGTGTGTGTTCCATTTTATTCGTGTGTGGACCCCAAGGCTCGTCAATCCCTTGGTATTTTTTGACTCCAAACCACGTGTGCGTTGAATTTTCTTCTCATGTGAAGGGCGTGGGCTCAATTTCCGTTTTACTCATTACGCTGGCGGCGACGGCGTTGACGCGGAACCCAAAGAATTGTGCCATTTGCCCTGATGGCCCTTAGCATGCGCGCTTGCTCTGTCCCTTCCAAATGGCGTCCTCCATTGCGTAAGAACGCTCGCAGCCTTGCCTGCAGATTCTCTCGAACACGGGTGACCAGGTCTCGATTTCTCATTAGTCTCGTCACTCCTTCATTTACCCTGCGTCTCAGATCGGCTAGGGTTCTGATCACTCTACCCGATCGATAAACGATGGCTTTGAGGGCCCCCGAAAAGAAAAAATCTAAAGGGTTCAGATCTGTTGAGCGTGGTGGCCATATGTGTGGTGCAGGATGGCGTCCCATCCATCGACTACCAAACATGTTATTAAGAAAATCGCGGACCGGTAGACTCCAGTGCGGAGGTGCACCATCATGCATGACATAAACATGGTTTCAACGTTCCCTAGGAATCATTTGGCGAAGTCGAGGCGTAGGATCGCGTCGGAGAAAATCCAAATGACGACCACCATTTAATCGCAGCGGGAGAAAAATTGGGGCAATCAGCGTATTTCCGATAATTCCTGCCCAGACATTAACAGGAAATCGACCCTGGATGATCCGCTGCATTATGGCATGTGGATTCCTATCTGCCCAGATGCGGAGGTTTTGTCTATTTATTATGCCAGTACTGGAAAAGCTTGCTTCGTCAGTGAACAAGATATTTTCCAAAAATTGTGGATTCCTGTCCAATCTGTGTAGCATCCATCTGCAGAAACGTTCACGAGCACGGCGATCTCCAGGATGCAATGCCTGCATAAATTGCACATGGTAAGGTCTCAATCCTTCTTCTCGTATTATGCGCTTTACTGTCGTGTGAGATGTTCCGACGCGAGAGGCTATTCCACGCAAGCCCATGACGGGATGAGCTCGTGCAAGCGCGATAATGCGTTCCTCAATCCTCCAGTGGATCCGGGGGCGTCCACGCCGGTGATGTCCAGCACGTTGGACTTCGAACCGTTCTTGATCCGCAAAACGTTGATCCAAACGTTGGAATTCGCGTCTATCAGGGATCGCACGCTGGGGTACTCGTCGATTACCAGCACGATTCTGGATGATCCCAGCATAAATTTCACGAGCTCGAGCATAGTTTCCCAGAGCCTCGTCGATCGCCCGTAGCTTTGATCGTTCATCCCGACCATCTCGCACATGACCGTGATGGTCCATGATCGTGTCACAAAAGGAATGCCGCTACTATCAATTCAGTCGAGTTCAGCTTCAAGAGGTAAACTATGAAACCAGATATCGGTATAATGCCAGTATTGGAATAACAACCAGTCCTCGACTTGGAATGCAGTAATGTCTGAGTTCTGGGTAGACAATGAGCAACTTGACCTGGGATTTCAATTGAGACTCGATTTTGGATTAACAAGGATTAGCTAAGTGAAATTTCATCCGATTGTCATTGCTTACGCAATGGAGAACGCCATGTGGAAGTGACAGAGCAAGCACGCGTGCTTAGGGCAATCAGGGCAAATGGCACAATTATTTTGGTTCCGCGTCAACGCTGTCGTCACCAGCGTAATCAGTAAAACGAAAATAGAGCCCACGCTCTCAATATGAGAAGAAATTCAACGCATGATCAGGAAAACTCATATTTACGGATTTTTAATATTTCATTATTCTTTTTCTGGGTGATGGGGTCACTTGTGACCCATGGTTTCTTTCTAACTTTTGTTTTTCTCAATTAGTAGAATTTTTTAAGCCAATAAAAAAATTTGACCTTGAATTTCAGTGTCAAGGTCAATTTTGCGGATACAAGTTTTGATAGATCTCCACCGATCTCGAGCTGGAGAATCACCTGGCGACGCGGTGACTACTATTTTCTTTCCACCCTGTACAGTTCACGAAGAAGCAGGTACAGGACTACGCACACATTTATAGAAAGATATATATACATATATATATTCATATGTGTACGCGTATAAGTATAAAAATATGTGCAAGAAGAGCTTCAGGGTAAAAACTACTCATCCAATAATTACTTTCCCTAAATCGAGAAAAGGCAAACAAATATAAGTCATATGTCGAGCAACTAATCAATAAAAATATATAATTGCAAAACGAAATCTTGCACTGTACTCCGAATTACGAACTCATCCGATAAATAATTAAATGTTAAATCCAATAACCAAATCCGAAGAGAAACAAGTGAAAACTTATATTGTTAAATAGGAATAATTCAGAAACTTGAAATAATATTTTCCTATGTTAAAATCTAAAGGAAAGAAAGAAGCCAAACGCTCAGATGCAAGACCCAGTTACATAAGGCCCCCACCCCTCTTTCGACATTCCACGGGGCTTGCGCGGCGAATCGAGAGACTTAGCTCTAGTCGCTACCCGGAGATCGCTCGAATGCCTCCCCACTCCAACCCCTCGTCCCAGCCACCCTCCTTTTTCACCCACCCTGATATTTCCCCTGTCTCTTTCTCGGAGGAAAAGAGGGTACGAAGGGGACTTGAGATTTCTTTAGTCATGCGCCGCAGTCATCTACCTTCCCCTCTTTTCTAGTCGACTCATACGAAAAGGCCTGTGCGACCACACCCTAAAAAAAAGCAATATGGAAAACCAAGGAAAAATGATCTTTCAGACTCAGGTTCAATTTTTTATCAAGAATGTTTAAACATTGTCATCTCAGAAATTATTAAATCGTCTAACCATTTATTTATAATAATATAAATTTAAGTTTAACACGCAAAAATATCGCATGATAAAGACTTATAAATAATTTAAGATCGCGACTTCATACATTTTATTTTTAAATAAATAATGGCATAATTAAAAATAGTTAACAAACAATAGAACGAAAAGAAAGAACAACCAATTTAACAAAACGCATAAAATATCAACTACAAAGGAAAAGGGACTTTATAAATGATAGAATAAGCGCGTAAAAATATTTATAATGTTAAAATTATTGTTACTATAAGGAATTAACATTGTCTACGAACTAAGAATGTAAAAAGCGTGGGGCACATGCATATGCCTGTATATATGTTCAGGAATACCGACACACGCATAAGACCCTGTTTCGGAAAGGTCGAGCTCCGAGAGTTTACGCAAGAGCTCAGCACCTCCTGGCCAGTCACTCGCTTGAACTCTGTGAGCATCGATATATTTCCCCTACTCTTCTTATCGACACTTTCATCGATTTCCGGCTTCTTCTTCACTTCTTTACGGATTTTCGCGAGTTACGCATCGCCATTATAACAGATTTTCGTACTCTTCGCTTTCGGTTGATTTCACGGTTCTCTTCCCGGTTATTATTCTATTTCGAATCGACGAGTTGACGCGATTTACGCCCGCGTTAATTTCCACGATTTTGGGGGTTAACTTCGGTGATTTCTGAAAGACTTTTTCTAAGGAATTTTCTGGCCACTTCGCACACGCGCTGCCATTGTGCCCGCGTGTGAACACTTAACTTGACTATCTTTATACCGACCTCACGCTTACACATTGTATTAATGCAATAAATATTCATCGTTATTATTTTTCCCAATTAAGTGTGTTCTTCGAGTTTCTTTTTCGTGTTCTTTCCGGTCGCTTCATTTTCACAATCCTCCTCAGATTTCCCTCACGGTCACCTCACCCCAGAATAACGGTCTCTTCCAAACAGACCCACTCAGCGACCTACGCTAGCGCCCTCACCGCACCCCAATCTCTAAGGGAAGCTCGCGAAAGCGGGAAATAGATTTCATAGGGGAAAATACATCTTCTATCTTTCTCACACCATCCCCACCAAAATCGATCAGGGTAGCGTGGATCGCTGGGTATATAAAGCGCGGAAAATGCGCTCTCGAGAGACTTCTTCGATTTTTTCCGACCTGGAAACTTCTAAACTCATCGTCCACTTCGAAACCATTCTTGAGTTGAACTTGTGAAATTTTCGACAAAGACGTTCTTGGTTCGGGATTTTTCCAAAACAATTCGCTTTTGGACTCAGAATTTTTCACTCGATTTTTCGAAGGAAGTTGGTTTTTTTTCCTCTTTGGAATTTCAAGTCTTGAGTTTCTGAATCGGAATAAAATCGACTTCTCATTTTATTCTCGAATTTTCGAATCGACTCTTTGAATGTCGGAAAAGACTTTGGATGTCGTTTTATTTTACTTCATTTTATTTTGTCTAGTTATTATTTTCTGTTTAATAATTTTCATTTATTTTACTGTAACGACCGCAATTCACGAATTGTTGGAAAAAGTACAAATCGCGCTTAATGTTAAATAAATTGCGGAATTTAAGACTGATCTTATTGTGCAAACTATTCTTTTATTCTTTTAAAAAATTTTGATTAAAATTGGATCTCGAAAAAAAATCAAATCTGTGCATCAACATTTTCTTCGATTTCGTCATCTACCTGCCACGCCCTTGAACACTCGCCGATTTCTTCATCGTCTCACGTCCGGGTCATCACCGCGGTTACCAATGGTATCACCCATCCCATCAGGAGAGCATCTGACCTTGTAAGTGAAATTTTATTTATTTATAAAGACATTTTTCGAGATTGTGCAACGTTTTATTTCCGGAAAGTTATAATTCAGTGAACCTCATCAATTCGGACAGAAATTAATTTATTGGAATAAACCATTTAGTTGTTTATTGGGAAAAGCCCAATATTAATCAAGTGAATCATAACCATCGATTAACCTCACGGCGTTGGCGACATAATTCGTTCAAGGTTCGATTTTTAATTAACGTTGTTAAATAACGTGGATCAGGAAAATTTTATTCGTGAATATTGATAAAGGTTTCACGTCTCATTTTCCCCTCCGTTTATTTTATTAATGCAACGCACTATCTAATATCCACTTGTATTCATTCGCTATTACTATCGATTCAGTGCGAAAATCGTGAAAAGGAATGAAAAGTTAATATCGTGGTAAAGTAAAATTCAGGAGAAGTTTAATTACAAATTGACCAATTTGAGATTCTCGCAACCAGTGATTCGTTCGAAGCCGTGAATAATTACATAAAACGTGACGTGAAATTGTCCCAGCCTCGCGAGCGATAGTTTTTCCCAAATAATTTCCTCCCAATTGTGACGGACGGGTGCGTCTCAGGGCTACCGTAGCCCTACACCAAGAAATCATAATTTTTGCAATTGTGACGGACGGATGCGTCTCAGGGCTGCTGCAGCCCTACACCAAGAAGTCATAATTTCCTCCCAATTGTGACGGAGGGGTGCGTCTCAGGGCTACCGTAGCCCTATACCAAGAAGTCATAATTACCCCCCTCTTGCGGAGGATTGGTGTGTT
Source organism: Alloplasta piceator (assembly GCA_946863875.1). Taxonomy (NCBI): domain Eukaryota; kingdom Metazoa; phylum Arthropoda; class Insecta; order Hymenoptera; family Ichneumonidae; genus Alloplasta; species Alloplasta piceator. The sequence goes on from OX333080.1 coordinate 24,535,763, forward strand.
TCAGGGCTACCATAGCTCTTCACCAAGAATTCACATTTGGGTTATCAATCCAATGAACAATAATTCTTCTCTACCTCGCAAAAAAAACGATCGCACAGCGCTGGAAAAAGGTATCAAATAAATAAACTCCACGCGATAGCAACAAATCCTTGGCCGAGTAGATTGAAGGGGCGTGCGGAGTCTCAAACGTCAATTCTCGGCCTTGAAACATTTCTCAAACAAATAGAATCAGCGAAGAAACCTCAAAAGCCTAAAATCATTGCTGTCGAAACCATTAAACATCCAATAATTATTTACAAACTAAGGCCGATCGATCTTCCCCCAATCACCCCATCATTCAATAAAAGTAACGATCAAGATCCTCGTGGTAAAGTTAACAGCAAATTATATCGTAGCGAAAGTTCCGAAAATTCAATAGACATCAACGCAACCCAGAATTAAACAGTGATTCCAAGCCTATTTCCCGAGTAATTTTCCGAAAGGTTAGACTCAAAAACAGGGGCAGACGTGTTCGAGATTGATTCCAGGAGTAGTACTGAAATTTATTTCCACGACTAGAGAGTCTCAATCAAATTCAGCACGTCGAAAATTTTGAATAGTTCGTGAAAACTCCCATTTTTGACGTAACAGTACCAAATTGCAAGCTGGTTCGAGCTGCAAGATGTTTGTAAGTTCCAGCTATACCGTCGCATGGGCCCTTGCCATGGACCGAATTATATTTTTGGAACTTTGATTTTCAAAGGCAGTTACTGGTATGCGGGGGTTTCATGCAGTAATTCCCCTCAAAAACACATTAGGATACGCAGAAATATACTCACTCAAAATCACCTAATGTAAAACAAGTAAAAATTGTTAAATATTATTTTTTTTGCGCAAAATTAATCACGCGTTAATAAATATTTTCATAAAAGATTGATTGATGTTTTTTAAGTTTGTTTACAGACCCACCCCCCAGAATCGTGTTATCTTACATTGCTTTCAGGGTGTTATTATTTTTTGTCGTGGTCAAATCCTTACGTAAGTGTACTTATAAATGAAAAGTAGAGTAAAAAACCTACAATGAACGCGATAAAAAAGGACAGTCACAATACAATTCAATACTAGCGCAGTAAGCAGTATTGTATGTGCACTATTTTCTCGGTATTTACAGCACTTCAGATTATTATTAATTATATAACAGTCTGATGCCGCAGAGATCCCACTATGAAAAAAGGGTTTGTTCTTGTAAAGAAACCTCAGAAATCCGAGGAAAATGTAGAAAAAGAAATTGAAGTATAGACTCATCGAGAAAAACGCCTTTTTTCGGAAAAAAACCTTTTTTTCTATGCTCATATGAATTGGCGCGTATTTGGAAATATTTTTTTTTGAAAAGCTGAGATATTTTTCAATGAAAATAGATGTCGAAAATTTCGTCCTTTCAAGTAACAGGGGTCCCGAAAAATTGATTCAAACACGACATTCAAGAAATTTCAAAAAAATGACGTCATCGGTACATTGAAACTGATCGATTTAAAAATCCAAAAACAATTCCAGAGTGTACTCTCATACGGCACTATGTGTCCCTAAAGTTATAGATCAATCGACGACCATTAGGCCCATAAGCATGCTTTCTTTCGGAATTTTGACCCATATGTTAAAATTTCGCGTGACGTTTGCACAGACCGACCACTAAGAATCACTGCGGCAGCAATTCTTAAGTTTGCTTCTAGCGCGATGACAGCTAATAGGACATACACCAGGCCACGTGGCTACTGGAGTGACGCTACAGAGAGAACGCGAACAAGAGCGAGAGAGAGAGGGAGGCCGACGAGACTTGAGCTTGATGACCTTCCGCCGCCATGGCACTTGTCCCGGTGGTGCGTTTGAGAGCATAGGATAACTATGGAACTTAGCCGGCCAAGAGTTGTTCGTCGAACGGTCGTGTCCCTGATGAGATAAATTCATAAAAGTTGTACATCGATATTTGTTGAGATTATGGCTTACTATGTCACGCTGTTTCGTATTTCAAGGACCTCATCTTAAAGGTTTTATAGAATAATGCACATAAATAAAGTAAACAACCATCCAAATTGTTGTTTATTTTAGAGCTACTTGCGATGTACAAAAAAAACAATTTGCCATGGCACAGCGAAATTGATGAATAGAGTTATTCAAGAGCTGAATCCCCATTCAGAATTCTGTATGCCGGATGACACAGCAGAGTCGGTCCGCAGGTTCAAAGAGGCTTTGGTAGAAGCGCTTGGACGCCATTATTACAAATTAAAGGAACTTTATGATGCATTGGCACTCGTGTAAGTTCCCTTGCTTAAATTGAATCTCAGTGAGAGTACGACGCGCGCTTATAACGCAACGCTGATTAACTGTAGGATGTTATTTGGAATTTTTTCTTCCATTAATGAGTTGAAAAGATTATTATTCGTTCTTCAAGTTGATTTTATTTCATTTCCAACAAACCAAATTCAGTAACTGTTCAAAGATAGCTTTCTTTAACAGCCCTAGTATAAATTTTATCCGGCTTGACTGATAATGTATCAGGCCCCGATCAGGTATCGGTAAGGTTTGCCCGATCAGGATATCTGATCCGGTGACAATCACAATCTGATCCGTACCGAATCATATTTTTTTGACGTGTGATCTCAGGCTAGCCTTAAATAATCTATATCAGGGACGATCCAGGTGCTGCTAAGGGTAGTCAGGTTAAAATATCTTCTCTCTGATGTGGCTAGCCTGATATTTATGTCATCCGGGACGGAGCAGGAATCAATGAGGCGTGCCTATTTTTTTTCCAATTGAAAAAAAAAATTCAACTAGCCTTATTCTTCATAACACCATTCTGATAATTTTTCAAGGGTGCTTAGAGAACTTTTAAATTGAAAGAAAAGTAATGAAAACAAAAATTGAAAATGGTAATCATCGAGGAATTTTCGATTTTTTCCAAAATTCTTTTTAAAAAACGATGAAGATGGGGTTCAATAATTTCTTTGCATTTTTTTCGAAAACTACATTCAAAAGCGGTCTTCGAAAGAAACTATAAAAAAATTATTGAAAACCACATTTATCGTTTTTTTTTAGATTTTTGTTTTTATTTTTTTTCAAATTTGGAAGTTCTCTGAACACCCTCAAAAATTTTCGGAATGGTGTTATGAGAAATAAGGCAAGTTGATTTTTTTTTAATTGCAAGAAAAAATAGAAATAAAAAAAGCAGCACTCTGAAAAAATTTGAGGATTTGCAGAAAATGTCAAAGTTTCATATAATCAAAAGAAAAAAAAATCAAAAATGGTAATCATCGAGAAATTTTCGATTTTTTCGAAAAATATAAAATAAACGATAAATATGGGTTTCGATAATTTTTTTATATTTTTTTTCGAAACTGTTTTTGAATGTAGTTTGGAAAATAATACAAAAAAATTATTGAACCTCACCTTAATCGTTTTTTTAAAGATTTTTGAAAACGATCGAAAATTTCTCGATGATTACCACTGTCAATTTTTTTTAAATTTTTTTGCTTTTTTATTTGGAAGTTCTCTGAACACCCTTGAAACTTTTCAGAATGGTGTTATGAAAAATAAGGCTAGTTGAAAAATTGTTTTTTTTATCAATTGGGGAAAAAAAATAGAAATAAAAAAAACACCAATTCGAAAAATTTGAGGATTTGCAGAAAATGTCAAAGTTTCATATAATCAAGAGAAAAAAAATTAAAAATGGAAATCATCAAAAATTTTTTTAGTTTTTCCAAACATCTAAAAAAAATTCATGATGATGGGTTGTAATAAATTTTTTTTTTTTTTTCAAAAAGTACATTAAAAAACGAAAATTTTGAAAAAAATAATTCTGTTAAGTCAAATTTTGAAAAATTGATAGCTATTTAAAAAATAAAAAACCAATTTTTTTGAAAAATTCATAACTTTTTATCAGTTCGGTAAAAAAAATTTAAAAATTTCTGAAAAATGTATTTGATAAGGTAGAAAAAGATGACAAAGCTTCAGCCAAATCGAAACCGGTCGGGTACTAAAGTGGTCGATTTGACGTGAAATGCCCCAATATACACGGCAGCAATTAACGGGTATGACATCTTTATAAAATTAATGAAATAATTACTTCGATATACACCCCTGCTCAAAAGTTTGGATACACCTGTCGATATTTCTTTCCGCACTAAAAGTTGCATAACTCCGCCAAAAAAAAAGATTATCAAATTTTAAAAGAAGCATTTTGACGGGAAGGAATTCAGCTTCATTCCCGTTTTTTAAATATTTTTTATGCTTTTTTTTCTACCCGGCATGGATTTTTGAATGTGACCGATTTTTGGTTTTTTTTCGACCATCGCGAATTGGGCGCATAACTTGGGGAATTTTTTTCGTCTTTTTTATCTACGGGACATTTGAAAGAGATCACAGACGCTTCATTTTAGTTTGAAAAAAAATTTCGTTCGATTCTTTCTCGCAAAGTTATCTCACTTTTGGCGAAAAAAGACAATTTTTGAAAGATGTAACGTAACTCGAAAACTATAGAGTTAAAAAAAAAATGTCAAGACAATTATCAATAATATAATTGCCCAAAAGTTATCAATAAATTGTTTAAACAATTTCGTAATGACTTTTGGGCAATTATATTATTGATGAACAATGATCAATAATTATTATTGATCATCATTGTTCATAGCATGCTAAATGTTGCTGATTTATTTCAGATTTTTCAACTTGTTCTTCAGGTCTTCGAGTGCTTTTTCTAAAAATTTATCGCGAACCCTAATACAAACAGGTGAGATATCTAAATTATTTGGACTTGATTTTTAATAATATCGAATGGTTTTAGTCATTCGAGTCACTTACCTTGATTGAAGAATTCACAAGGAAGCAACTGTCGTTATCGACGATGCTTGTAGTACTCGTCGAAATTTTCTTCTTCTTACTTCTATTAAAAATGTAAATAAAGGCGAGCAGTGACCAGGAATCATGACCTTGGGTGCTGTGTTGAACATTGTCGAATAGAAAAGAAAATAGTTATTCTCATGTGAAATTGGTGTGATTCTTGTCTGGCCACTGCTCGCCTTTATTCACATTTTTAATAGAAGAAAGAAGGACAAATTTCGACAAGTACTACAAGCATCATCGATAACGACAGTTGCTTCCGTGTGAATTTTTCCAAACAAGGTAAGTGACTCGAATGACTGAAATCATTCGATATTATTAAGAACCACGTCTAAATAATTAAGATATTTCACCTGTTCGTATTAGGGTTCGCGATAAATTTCTATAAAACGCACCTCGACGACCTGAAAAACAAGTTGAAAAAATGTTGAGAAAAATCTGAAAAAATTCAGCAACATTCGGCAACAATGATGAATAATTATTAATTAATTATTGATCATGAAATGTTCTGAAAATGTTGCTGAATTGTTTCAGATTTTTATTGTATCACGAAGTACGGAAATTTCAATCAGATACAATTTTTCGCTGGGATGTCATTGTCAAAGTCGCAAGCGAAAATAGCAAAAAAAAAATGTCACAGGAAAATTATAAAAGAATTCCAGGCGTGAATTTCGTGAATACCTACGCTACTTTTTTTGTACTTGGTATTTTGTTTAAAACTGTATAGTTTTCGAGTTACGTTGCATCTTTCAAAAATTGTCTTTCTCAGCCAAAAGTGAATTAACTTTGCGTAAAAAAATCATACGAAACTTTTTTTAAACAAAAATGAAGCGTCTGTGATCCCTTTCAAATATCTTGTAGATAAAAACAAAGAAAAAAAATTCCTTAAGTTACGCGCCCAATTCGCGATGGTCGAAAAAAAAACGGTTACATTCAAAAATACATACCGGGTCGAAAAAAATCATAAAAACGATTTTAAAAAGGGAAATGAAGCTGAAGTCCTTCCCGTCAAAACACTTCCTTTAAAATGTGATTATCTTTTTTTTTTGCGGAGTTATGCATTTTTTAGTGCGGAAAGAAATATCGACAGGTGTATCCAAACTTTTGAGCGGGGGTGTATGTTTTTAAAACACTATTTTTTATTATTTAAATATATTTAAAAAACTCTTCAAACGATTATTTAAAAAAAAAAGGTATTTTCATGTTTTTATTAAAAAATAATCGAATAATAATAAATAACTTCGTTTTTAAGGAGTTGATATTTGTAAAAGAAATAATATTAGGAACCAAATAATTGCGTAAGTCTCAAGCATCAATGCTGTGTCGGATCGGAAGCCGGATCCAGACCGGATCGGTAAAAGCGTTACTTTTCTGATATCAGGTTTGTCTTATCAGGGCCGGAATTTTAGTTAAAACGGCCTAACATGGGTCATATCCTAGTCGGATAAAATGTCTACTAGGGAGTATAAAAAGAAAAATCAATTAGAAATTTTCAAATTAATGTATTCATGTGCAAAGTCATCCCGACGGCGCGTAGAGAGCGTCGTATCAAAGCCTGCGAACATTCATGAAGACGTGCAGGATGAAACATTTCCCTCCATGTCCGGAAAACATCGAACAATTTGTGCAAAAAATAACGGATCCAGCACATAATTAAATTTTGGAGTTTAAAAAGGGTCGGTTTTCGGTACGATTGATAACGGATGAAGATGGGGATCAGCACGCTATTCTTTACGATTTGAACTTTGTACAACAGGAAATGCAGGACGTCACAAAATTAATTATCGACGCGACATTTCGATCGCGGCCGCAAATTTGTGGAATTTATCAACTCATGACCACCATGGGGATAAAATTAAATCACGTGAGACTTGCTTCGTATTTTAATCGGTATCTCTTCTGCATGATAACATTGATGCATAACATTCCACCTTTGAGAATGAATTATGTCACTGGTTGAGAAGGTCCTTTTTAAAATTTAAACTGCGCTGAAGGCAAAAATACAAATGTGAAGCCGTTGAATCAAAATATTAAGGGTGGGGTAAAGTTAATTTGGCGAAAAAACGGTATGTTTTTAAGATTTTTTTTGGCGTAACGGATAGTGTTCGTTTATTGAAAAATTTACATATAATAAAGTCATATTTGAACAACATTCTCCTAAATTTGCATTGCAAAATATTCAAAATTGAGCGAGTGAAAATTAAACCCCGGAGGCGCCTCGAAAAAAAGTTGGTTTGCGGTGTACACCATAACTCGCAACAGAATCATCTGAAACAAAAAAAATCAAAATGCATTCGTTAAAGGAGATGTTTTTCGAGGTAATGACCGGAGGATTTTTTTTCGATTTTTCGATTTTTCGTAGCACTTGGGAGCCAAAAACCCGATTTTCGCTAAAAAAAATCGGCTAATTAGTAACTATTAAAAAAACAAAAAAGCTCTCAACAATACCTGGTGAATTATGTGAAAAAGTACTGTGCAAAATTTCAAAGCAATTGGTCCAGTAGATTTTGAGTGATCATGCACACGGACTTCAAATATGACAAGTCTCAGAAAAACGGTTTGAAAAACGCAGAAGAGTTTGGTCGCTTAGCGCTCATTGCACATAAGTTTGAGAACACTTCTCGATTGCATAAAAATCTGAGAAAATTCATGCATATTAAAGGTACTCAAAAGATTAATTTTGCATGATAATAATTCCAAAATGTTATTAACAAAATGATGAAAAAAAAAAATTAGTCAACAAATTTCTCCGCAACCCAATTTTTTTTCGTGATTCGTTCATTTTTCTGAATACGTATGAATTTTTTTGGATTTTTCAATTATCTTTGAATTTTTAGAAATTCAAAATAAAACTCGATAATTTTCTTATACTCACTCAAAGTCATCGATGCCAGGTCCGTAGAGCAGCTGCCGCGCAGCTGCCGCCCAGGTATAAAACCCGGCATGGAGCAATAGACGCTCAATACTTATAACTTCGTCAATTTTACTTCGATCGACTTGAAATTTTAACACAATATTCTTGAGATATTATACATTCAATTAAAAAAATTTAAAAAAATGAAAACAAAATGAAAATACTTTACCCCGCCCTTAATATCGTAAAGTACATTTTTTGGCGTTTCGATCCCTGTTCACATCAGACTCAGTAAAATTTTCGGTTTTTTATGGTCGCCTTAGGGTTGCCAGGTATTCTTCCCGCCTTTCTCAGCTATTCTTTTAGGTCCCTCCACAAAAACCGGCTATAGCTATAGGATAGCGTCACAGCGTCAGTTTGCGAATAGAAGCGACGCTATTCGTGTCTAATCGCTCCGAATCGTTTCGTTTGTGAATATCAAACGCTCCAAATTATTATTTTTAAGTTGAAATGGAGGATAAGAAAGTGTACACCGGGAAAAAGAGAACAAAACGGAGCTGTGTGACGAGGAGTCGATCGAAAATTTCGAATCGAAAACCTCCGAACGGTTATAGCTCCGTAAACAGTTCTGCAGAGCATGTGAGCACGTCGGCGAAAAAGTTAAAATCATCGGACGATTTAGCGGTCGGTGTTACTAACGATTTCAATTATCGTATAGTACAACTTTTCACTGCATTGAACATTATATCCACCTTAGTGAAATGTAAAGTGTGTGATCGTGACATAAAATTCACCGAAAAAAGTTTGCGCGGACTCGGGTTCAAAATCGAGGTCGATTGCGGCCATTGTGAAAAAGTGTTAATCAATTCGTGTCCTACGATTGACAATGCATACGAAATAAAACGTTGGATCGCATTCAGTATGCGTCTTCTTGGCGTCGGTTTGAATGGCCTGATGAAATTTTGTGCATTCATTGACCTACCGCGCCCCATATTTCAGTCTTTTTACGATCGAATCATAAATTCGATTTCGATTGCCACTGAAGCGGTGAGCGCAATGAGCAAAAAAACAGGCTGCACTTGAGGAGCAGAGAATTTCGTTGGAAAATAGGGTGGCGGACGGAATTATCGTTTCAGGCGACGGATCGTGGTAAAAGCGCGGTTTCACCTGGCTTTTCGGTATGACATCGCTAATCAGCTGGTACACTAAAAAAGTGATTAACGTTATGGTTAAATCGAAATACTGCAAAGCTTGCGAGCATTGGGAGAACAAAGAAAACCCGCGGAGTACTGGGAATGGAAAGCTACCCACGACGATGAGTGCCAGGCGAACCGTAGCGGCTACTCCGGAAAAATGGAAGTTGACGCAGCTATCCAAATGTTTCAACGGTCTGAAGAGCTCTATGGCATAAAATATAAATATTATATTGGTGACGGCGATTCTAAATCTTTTCTGGGCATATCGAATAGCGATCCATACAACGGTTTCGAGATAAAAAAAAAGAGTGCATCGATCATGTCCAAAAATGTATAGGGACGCGCCTCCGCGAAATCGTGAAAAAAAACAAAACGATTGTCTGGCAGAGGAAAGCTCACTGGAAAATTGATTGATGAGTTGAGCACATATTACGGCTTGGCTATTCGGAGGAACAGCGATGATGTTGACAAAATGAGAAAGGCAATTTGGGCAACTATCAAACATAAAATGTCCACAGACAGTGAGCCACAACATGACAATTGCCCGGAAGGTGCCGAGTCGTGGTGTTCGTGGCAGCACGTGATCGCAAAAGCTGATATTTCTAAATATCGCCATAAATCGCCTGTTCCTCAGATATTATCGGAGGCAATTCAGCCAATCTTCGAAAATTTGAGCAGGGACGATTTGCCGCAGCGTTGTTTGGGCGACTATACGCAAAACAATGATGAAAGCTACAATACATCAGTTTGGGCAATAGCCCCCAAGTGCCAGTCCGGAAGCAAAAAAATCATTGATATTGCAACTGATATCGCGGTATTAGTGTTCAATGATGGCCTGAGAAGTCTCATGAAAGTACTGGAGACGTTGGGGATAGCCATGGGCCCAAATTGTTTCAACTTTTGCGTTGAGACCGACGCAGCGCGGATCTAGCTCGCGGAGCGCTCGCTCACAGACGCTGCAAAAGAAGCGAGAAAAGCCTTAACAAGTTCGAGGAAAGAATCAGGAGACAACGATTTACTTCTTGAAGGCCAGCTATATGGTGCCGGCATCGCTGAATAAAGGGAAATAATTTTTTATTCAATTTATAACATAAATTAACAAACCTAAGACTTTGAACGCGTTTTCCTCAAAACCACTTTTTTGAGTGCGGCACGCAGCAGAACTCGAGCAATTTTTATCCGATCGACTTCAAATTTTCACTGTATCAACAAAAGTAGATGATCTAGAAAAGTACATAGGATTTTCTTGATATCTCAATAATTATGAAAGTTACAGCCTATTTTCGACGAGAAATTTCGCTCAAAAATCATTCTTTAATTTCAAAGGCGTGTCTATTTTTTAAAAATCAATATTTTTCCGAATTCCTATGTACTTCTCTTTAAAATATCCTATTATCAACGAAAACACTCGGTATTTTTTTTCAGATCGACGTTGAAGAGAGTTCTGCTGCGTGCCGCGAACCACTGCGGAGATGACAGCACCTGACGCGAGAGCTTCCCCAGCGCCACCATGCGACGTGAAAAATGTGAAAAAAATGTTTTTTGATAGATTAATAAACATGGAACAAAACCCGAAATAAAAATTTCAAATATCTCTTTTTTCCCACAAAAAAAAATTCTTGATAAATGTAAAAAAACAGGGGGTCACAGTGGGGTTGTCCCTTAATCATTTGCTTCCGCAATACTGGGGCTCGCTAATTATGAAATTGCCTCTGGCAACAGCTGGTTTGATTTCTTTTGAGGTAGTTTCCTCATGCTCGTTATATAGGGCTCAGATGACAGTAGCACCTAATTAACAGTATCCTGCATTGTATTCTCACGCGATGATTTACGAGGAAATCCGTCTCGAAATTTCTTGACATCTTTATTTCTAGCTTCTTAAGCCTCCTCTGATAATTGCCCAATAGGTAAAATAGCTGAACTTATTATCAAAGGACCATGAATCAATATTTTGTGAATAGCCATTGTTTGCGTTGATATCGTACCCACTGCAGATAGCTTGTAGGAATACGTAAAAACGTTTTATAAGTTCTCCTTCTACGCCAGTTATCATAGATGTTAATTCGTAGTTTTCAAAAAAACGGCGCGCAGTATTTCCATCATTGGTGCTTCCATACCCAGGCTTTGGACGATCCACTGTCAACCTCATCTCTGATCTAAAAGACTTTTGAATCACCGGCTTTCGATCGTTAACCAGCTTTTTATCATCTTTGGATCGTGCCTACCACTTCTTCACATCGCGTTTGTAAGATAGATGCAAAAGGCACTCAAAGAATCTTATCCACGCATGTATCGTAGACATTCCGAATTTCAAGTTCTTTTCATTTACCTCTTTTGCCCGGACTTTTTCGAGATTGTTAAATTCTTTCGAAGTACATCCACATAAATAGCATCTCTGTGCAGAACTTATCGACGTAGCAGCATTGCAGACTTTCCCATCGATCATCGTCAACAGCATTTTGTAATTGATAGTAACGTCTCTGTCACAAATGCCAATTTTCAATGGTTGTAAGGACGATATCTGTTTCTCGATATACTCTGTTTCACTATTCGTAGATTCTGTATTTTCATGCAGGAATTGCATTTTTATGGGCCGGCAAAAGCGAGGAGATGGTGGCCTTGGATTTTTCCACAAAATCTTATTATCGGAGTCAATAAATTCACCCTCACAAAATGAGTTGTAACGGCACAAGGGATGTCAAGAATATATTTGCGTTCGAATTACTGTTATCGTGAAATTTCTGTTCGTATAAGCTTTGGCCGGAACTTCCGTCACACCCCCATTTACAGATTAAGTTCGCATTTACCGAGGTAGGCATATGCACTGATTCCAGAACTTTTCTCTGACTAAGAACAATACGTTCGCATGTGTGATCCAGCAAGTCTTGCAATTCAATATCAGCACAATTATCCGTAATAGATATACTTGATCGTGGTGGGTCACAAATGCTTTGGCCTCTCTGATTGCGTCGTAACTTGGATATAAATGACAGTTATGATCTTTCATCGAGTTTGGCTTCGACGATAACCGAAAGAGCTTCATCTATTGATAGCCGAGTATGTTTTGTCTTTGATGATGTAGGTGCAGGTGTAGGTGTCATAGCGTCTCTGATCACTTTCGACGAATCTAAGTCTCCGGAAGCGCGTAGACTCATTTGCGCCGCATAGCACAACTCTTCTAAGCTATGACTGTCACGAAGTTCTGTTGTTTTTCGTCATTTTGATCGCTCACTTGAGGCAGCAAGGTCCAGAGAAGAACGACCACGTGTGCTGGCTTTATCCAGTTTTGAATCAGCAGAAAAGACTACATTCGTCTGTAGCTACTCCTGACTGTAGCCATCTTGTGCGCATTTCGGAAAATAACCATGACAAATTCCGCTTGGTATGCTGGTGAATTTCAATGGCGCAATTACTTCTCTTCGATAACTCTTCTACCAGATGGTCTAACTGCTTCTCGAATGTCGCGGTCAAGTACTTCTCTATAATCAAAAAGATCTCCCTTCACGTAAATTTGATGGGGGAGCTCCAGAATCTGCGAAGAAAGAATAGTATTTCGTAAATTAAATGGCATTGTGATCTGAATTATGCTAAGACATACGCGACTCTTGGGCATTCGGTTATAATTTTCTACAAATTACTGTTTTTTTATTAGTTAGTAATATTTTCCTCACCAATTACTGCATTTAGAAAAAAAACGTGGTAATATTTTTGAGCTAATTACAAATTTTTTTGGAAAAATTAGAAATATTTTGTCGCTAATTACTTTTTTTTGAAAGAATTACTAATATTTTTCCGTCAATTACGAATTTTCATAACAAATCAGATCTGTTTTTTGACTAGTTATCAATTTTCGAAAAAAAAGATTAATATCATCAATAACGTTGACGAAATAATCGATACTGCCGATCACTGATACGCACGCTAGACCAGGTACCAGGATTTTCATGAAATATATATTTATAATGTTTCGAATCTATTGTTAAAGTAACGAATCAATCGAGTCCGCATATCGTAAGGCTACTGCGGGTAAACGAGCTACCTGCCCCGCGCGCCGCGCCCGCTCTTTTGACTCAAGCACCACCTAGAGACCCAGCCGCGAGCGCGCGCGTGGGGTATTCTCGGAACACGCATACGCTCACAAAAAATGCTCTGGGGCACCCGTCGCATTGTTGCGCAATTTACGTAAAACATCATTCAAAAGCTAATATTCTAAGCTACAATTTAAAAAAAACGAACGTGGTATCCCGTGGCACTGTGTACTAAAAGCATACGCAAAGTCAAAATTTATTTGACTTTGCGTATGCTTGGATAAATTTTTTTTTTCAATTGTAAAATAGGCTAAATTTTCTATATACCTTCAGAAAGAATATCCATTTTTTTATTATTTTATTATCACTTCACACTCTTGAGTTATACTCGTTCAAAGTTACATAAAATAACAGAGCGGTTTTGACACACGTGACTGTGCCCGACGATGGTCAACTTTGAACTAAAATATCTCACCGACTATGCGGTTTAAAAATATGGGACTGCCAGGGTCTTGTGCAGAAATTCGTTCTCAACCAATCCCTCGGGTCGTTATACCTGAATGGGAAACATCGTTTTTCGATTTATGGCCACGTTTTCGTGAAAATTCCCCACTGTGGGACGGCCTCTGGACTTCCGTGGCCACCGCGCAAGCAGTTGTTTGGCTCGTCACGTCGTGGTGACGAGCCCCTTGGGAGTTTAAAGACTCGCTTCCTTTTGTGCGAGGCGCTTCCAGCCATCTTCCGGGCGAGGGCTCTCGAGAGTTTTCCCGTGGCTCGCCGGCGCAGGAATTTTGCGGATTCCTGGCTGCGCGTAGCCCACACTCAGTCCGCGAGCAGCAAGCACAGCCCCCGTTATGCACGCAGGACTAACGCTGGCTGCAGCCACCGCCCCTGCATGCTGAGCGCGGGGTCCACTTATTCCACGGGCAGCCGGTTCCTCGGATACAACAATACCTACAATCGCACCCACCCCCCCTCGTCTCGCTCGCGGTAAGGACTAGGTGATCGAGAGACTTCCCGTTCCCGGAGTTTGAGTATTCCCGGCGGATTAAATTTTTCCGACAGGTAAGGGTTTGACCCTCGATATTTAACAAACGCAAGGCCGCGGGGCACTGGTCAGGGGTAGCACGATGCTAATCTCTTCGGCTCTTCCTTCGCGACTAGCGCCCGGGCGTTTTTAGAGGCCAGTTTTGGCGTTTCGATTGTCCCTGAATCAACGCTTCATTCCTACACGCGTTCGGCGAGCTCAATCGCCGCCTTCAATGAAGCTGGGGGCGCGACAGTTAATAATTCCGCGAGGCGTGTTGGTAACGCACGGCTATACGCTTTAAGGGTGGTTGAATTGAGAACGCGGGTTAACGCGACAGGAATCTCAATTCCCGTGTCCGTTTTCCATGCTGCTCGCGATACGCTGACCAAAATTCTCACGCGGTTGTACAGTCCACGAACTGTCTCCCCCTGTTTCATGCGTATCCGCATATGTTACGTCCTGCCGTAACGTCCATAAATTTGATTATTCACCGAAATCATCACCAAAAACATAATTAAAAATTTGAAGATTTTTGAGAAGAAGTTTCGTCGTTTCCGATGATATTCCGTTCAATTTGATGATAGAAAATAGAAATCCATATTACCAGCTGAAAATCTCATGAAAATGGTCATCGGTAAAATCGGGTAGTATGGAAGGAAAAATCAGGAACAAATATTCCTACAGAAAAGCCATAAAGTGAAACACTCTAACGTCGCCTCCCTAAACGATGTACCCTCCACCGGTCTATCGATCCAAGAGATAGATCCTTGGATAATAAAGCTAATAAGAATAAGGCAAAAAGTATTTTGCTCTGTCGTCGAAACGACGAGAAGCACTGGATTCACCCTTTCGGAAAACAAGCCCACACAGGGAACGATCCTCCTTTCTCTTTTCTCAAACCGATATACACTCCCGACCAAAAATTTGGGGACACCCGCTCAGATTTCGAGCCGCACAAAACGTTTCACTGCTCTTTCAAAAATTGAGATATCTCAATCGATCAAGCGGCATTTGAAAGGGGACATATTTAGCTTCATTTTGCCGTTTCGAAAAAAAATTTCGATTTTCTTTTTAAGCCGTTACAAACTCTCAAACATGGTCATTTTTCGGCTTTTTTTGGACGTTTTAATTTTGGTCCACAAGCCATGAAATTTTTTTTTTATTTTTCGTTGGATAAAAAACTTAGAGCGGGAAGTATGAGCTTCAATTTTTTTTTTTTTTAAAGTTTCATATGATTTTTTTCACGAAAATATTCAACTTTTCGCGAAAAACGACGAAATTTATAAAACGTAGCGTAACTCCCAAACTACTCAGTTTTCATAAAATCTTCAAGAGGGTGAAAAGTTGCGTACATTCATTTTGGATACAATGAAATTTTTTCAGAATTTATTTTTAAATTTTTTTTCCAAAATTCGTTCTGTTAACGAAATATTTGTTTTCCCTTGTCTACACGTTTTTTTCATCGAAAAAGCCACCTTTTGCTGCAATCACCATTTCAACGATTCGTGGCATCTGGTAAATCAATTTATTAATTTGTTCTTGTTCCAAACCGGAACAAGCTTCCTGCAACTTCTTCCACAAATCTCCGGGAGATGTTGGACAATCCATTCGTATTTTCCGGTCAAGCTCTTCCCATAAAAGCAAAAGGTGGCTTTTTGGATGAAAAAACGTGTAGACAAGGGAAAAAAAATATTTCGTTAACAGAAAAAATTTCGAAAAAAATTTTTTAAAAATAAATTCTGAAAAAATTTCATTGCATCCAAAATAAGTGTACGCAACTTTTTACTCTCCTGAAGATTTTATGAAAACTCAGTAATTTGGGCGTCACGCTACGTTTTATAAATTTCGTCGTTTTTCGCGAAAAGTTGAATATTTTCGCGAAAAAAAATCGTACGAAAGTTTAAAAAAAAATAAAATTGAAGCTTATACTTTTCGCTTCAAGTTTTTTATCCAACAAAAAATTTGAAAAAAAATTTCATGACTTGCGGACCAAAATTAAAACGTCCAAAAAAACGCCGAAAAATGACCATGTTTGAGAGGGTGTAACGGGTCGAAAAAAAAATCATTTTTTTTTTTTGGAAACGGCAAAATGAAGCTGAATATGTCCCCTTTAAAATGCCTCTTGACCGATTGATATATCTCAATTTTTGAAAGAGCAGTGAAACTTTTTGTGCGGCTCGAAATCGGAGCGGGTGTCCCCAAACTTTTGGTCGGGAGTGTATATATATATACGCGTATATGCATATACCTACAATAAACTCAGAACAAGAACAAACGGAATGGCTCTAAATAACGATGAATTTTCCAATCTCATAGTAAAACAGAATTTGAAAATAAACAATTAATTTAATCAGATAACCAACTTTCAGGATGAATTCGCCATAAGGCTGAGCCACAAAATGGAAAAATGAAATTAAACAATAATCAAATAAACAATGAAATGGAACAATGATTAAATAAATAATGAAATAGAACAATAATTAAGTGAATAATGAAATAGAACAATAAATCAATAAATAATGAATTAATAATTGGATGAACAAATGAAATGGTTGAAAATCTATTTATATCTCTTTTAATTAGGGGTGTGCGGGTAGCAGAATTCTTCGGGTCGGGTCGGGTCGGGTAATTTCATTATGATTCGGGCCGGGTACCCGAGTTTTTCGGGTACCCGAATTTTTCGGGTACCCGAGATTTTTCGGGTACCCGAAATTTTTCGGGTTCCCGAAATTTTTCGGGTACTCGAGTTTTTCGGGTACCCGAGTGTTTCGAGTAGTCGCAACCAAACCGGGATACTCGTACTTTATCGAGTACCTGAAGATAAAGTACTAATGTACGATTTCTGCTGTATTAAAAAGTTTATTTGATCTTATAACTTTATTTAGAGATTATAAAACAAAAAACACAACTGTTCGACGTGCTCTGTTAAAAGTCTGGCGCGGGTGGGTGTCACGATATTTCCGGCTGTCGAAAAAGTTTGTTCGCTGCTCACTTGAGTGGCCGGCACGGACAAATAAACTGCCGCAACTTTAGCGATTCCTGGGTACTGTGCGGAGTTAATTTTCCACCAGGACCTGACATTCGTTGAAGGTCCCAATACTTTTTCTGATAAATATCGTCTCACCTCGAAAAGAGGTGTGTTTTCATTGACATTTTCTTCGATTTCAATCGTGAGGAGATATTTGAATAATTTCGATGGGGGTTCATCTGCAATTAAAAATGTATTATTAATTTAATCCTTTAACTGTCTTGCTAAAATTATGAACGATGGAATAGTGATCGGCAGTATCGATTTTTTCGTCAACGATATTGATTATATTAATCATTTATCCGAAAAATTAATAAGTAGACAATAAATAGTACTAATTTTTTATCAAAATTCGTAATTAGCAAAAAAATATTAGTTATTTTTTAAAAAAATCAGTAATTGGTAAGAAAATATTTCGAATTTTTCCAAAAAAATTAGTAATTACTATTTATAAGTATCTCTGACTTTATCTGTTGTAATTGCCATAATTGATAAAATAACAAACCTGTCGTCGATTCGTGGATGGTAGAACTTGCCCCTATTTCGTTCTGATAGCTGCAGGCTTCCTGAAGTTCGATGACTTTATTTCGCAGCATTTCTTCTGTCTTGATCTTTTCTTCTTTGCTTAGTAAACGATTTTTGTATCGAGGATCCACCATCATTGCTAAAAGGAGACTCTCCTTCTCACAAACTTCATCGAAGCGTTCTTCCATGGATCTCAATAAGTTTTTACCAAGGCTGTTGCGTTTCTCGTCGCTGTTGTCTTGAATAAAATCCCGAGTTGCATGTATCAAACCTCGAACGATCGGGATATACGATGAGAGTGTAGGATGTTTTTCAGCAGACAAAACAACTGTGGCATCTTTGAAGGATCCAAGTACGTCGGTGTACATTTGTATGATATTCCATTCTGAGTTCGATAAATTATTCGGCATTTTCGGCAGCGACAGAACCGCTCCCAACGCCGTTTGCACTTCTAATAGTCGGTGAAACATATCATATTCAGAGTTCCATCTTGTATCCACGTCTTGTATGAGCTTGAGAGGAGTGGATCCAGGACTCAAGGACATTTGCATGTCATCGAGTTTCGCATGAGCAGTTGAACTTCTGGCGAAAAAACCGACTAGCGATCTACACCTCTTTCGTATTGCGGCGAATTCCGTAGTTTCCTTTAGAGCGTCCTTGATAGCAAGTTGTAACGTATGCGCAAAACAAGGAATTCTCTCCCATTTGTCGTTTAGAGACACAGCACGTACAATGTTTGGAGCATTGTCGGTCGTGACGAAAACAAGTCGGTTTTCGGTGTCCAATTTCCACTCAATCAATGACTCCTCGATAAAACTATGTAAATTGCTACCAGTATGACTCTCCGGAAAGTATCGCATATTTAACAGAAAAAAGCGATGTTCGAAATCTGTCGTTGTGTAGTGGATAGTGAGTGTCATATAACTTCGAATAAATTCATATATTATTATATAGTTTAGTTTCTCAAACAAGATCTCTATTTTCAACGCATAGAAAATGGGATCTGACCTTTGGTTAAATCGCTTTGAATAGTATTCAAAACTCGAAGCCGTTCCACTTCGTACATATTGGGGATTTCCCTTCGAGAGAATGTCGTTCGGCTGGGAATGGTATAACGTGGTTCAGCCGCTTTCAATACATTTCTGAAACCAACATCTTCGACGATGCTATAGGGTTGTAGATCACGTGCCATCATTTCGGCTATAGCCTTCGTGATATTTTTCGATTTTGCAGAAGTGCGTTCCAACGGTCTCTGTACAGCGAATGCTTTTTCAATTGGCGTTTCCTGTTTACAAGGCATCACCGTAGAACGCACCGCTTTCTTCGCCATAATCTTTTTCGCTTCAGAAGGATGACGGTTCAGGTGCCGTGCCATAGAAGAAGTATTGCCCCACTTCGTTTGAACTGAAGTCTTGCAAATGTTGCACTTTGCCTCTATAATGGAAAAAAAATTTAGAAAGGTCTCTGCTAACTTGACGAGACAGAATTAAAAACATGGCAGGCGATCAAATGACAAATAGGAAACAGGCGCAATTGAATTACAATAAAAAATACAAAAAAGCAGGAGTTCATGCCATTCAACTGTAATCGAAACAATTCAATCAGATCAAGGCAAATTCACAAATTAAAATCGAAACTATAAATCTTCAAAAATTGTTCTCACTTCTCAGTCACCGATTTTTCTTGCGGGTTTCGTATCATTTTTCAATCTCTCATTAAACGAAAATTTTAAATCACCAATATCATTTTACCAAATTATTCCCTGTGAAATATTTGAAAAAAGAATATTCCCGTGTCAAAAATAACCATTATTTACTTACATTATTAATACATGACTCTTTCTATGATTTATCGATTATTCGAATTGTGTATGAATTCAGAATTGATATGTATTTGTGTGTTTATTGTTTATTTTCGTGTGTCGTGCGATGCCTTTACGAGAAAGTGTTGTTAGGGAACCCATTCCAACCACTCTAGCATGTATCTTGAATGTTGTTTGAGCATGTATTTCAAGTATGGATTTTAGATTTAAAAAAAAAAATAGACTTTGCTTGCTTTCGGATTAGAAGACAGAGCCAGCCACCAACGATCTATGTATTATATGTACATATGGAATAAGTGAGATTTTATTTGCAAGTGAAAAATATTGTTTTTATTTTAATATACTTCAAAGGTATCCCCGGTTTCGCTGTCATATCTCAATCGAGCAGCTTGTGGGTATAGAAATATCTGAAATATAAAATATAGTTGTCCTCTGCGATTTTTCATTAAAAAATGACGGTGTAAACGCTTTATTATTTAATTAAATATTATCAAAGTTTAAATTCATTAATAATAGACTTACCTGTAGAATTAACTGCAGTGAAGAAATCCCATACAGGACTTTTTTTCTTAAATACTTTCACCGCTTCCGAATTACCACCTTCCGTATCCTTACTTTTTTCTGGTTCGTCTGCATTATCAGTATTATCACTGTTATCGGATTGAACCCGATTACCACTCGATACTGAAGATTCCGCGGCTGACATGATCAAATTCTTCAATTCTCATAAAAAATCGTAGAGCGTATCGATACGCGCATGAGAACAAACAAAGACTAAGGGCAGTAAGCGCGGCGCGACGACGAGTGAAGACAAGCACTCTCAGTCGCGAGAGAGAACCCCCTCTCGGTGGTGAGAGAGAGACAAAGAGAAGTAGCTGCGTCGTTCGCTCCCAAGTGTTGACATTGTCACACGGGAGATGTCGAGATGTAAACAAGACGAAGAATAGAATACTAAAGTCGGGTCCGCACATGAGCACGCTCGCAAACGGGCCCTGGTATATATTATTATGATTTATTATATTATATATATGCATGCGCTGGGCCTCGTTCGCGAGTGTGGCGCGGCTTTAGTATAGAAAAGTCAAAAGTGAGAAAAAACATACGAGTAAATATATATTTACCCGAAAGTAACAAGTACTCAATACTAATTCGGGTACCCGAAATTAACGGGTACCCGACGCGAATTCGGGTACCCGAACTGAATTCGGGTACCCGAAATTAACGGGTACCCGAACCGAATTCGGGTACCCGAAATTAACGGGTAATGCAAAAACGTTACCCGTCGGGTACCCGCCCCGACCCGAACACCGGGTACCCGCACACCCTTACTTTTAATAAAAATAGATAATAAAAATAGCATTAAGAACGAGATCCAAATTGAATAATAAATTAGTCGGATTCAAATACAATAAGCATTTACATCCAATCTACCTATTCAGTAATTATTTCCTTCAAATCAAAAATCGTCAAACGAATATAAATCATATCTGGAGGAACTCATCAATAAAAATCTATAATTGCAAAACGAAATCTTGCACTGTACTCAGGATTAGGAACTCATTCGATAAATAATTTAATGTTGAATCCAATAATCAAACCCAAAGACAAACTAGTTAAGACTTATATTGTTAAAAGAAAATAATTAAAAAACTCGAAATAATATTTCCCTGCGTTAAAATCTAAGGAAAGAATGAAGCCAAATGCTCAGAGGCAAGACCCATTTACATAGGGCCCCCACCCTTCTTTCGACGTTCTATGGGGCTTGCCCGGCGAAACGAGAGACTTGGCTCTAGTCGCTACCCGCAGATTGCTCGAATGTCTCCCCACTCCAACCCCTCATTCTAGCCACCCTCCTTTTTCACCCACCCCGATATTTCCCCTATCTCTTTCTTGAACGATAAGAGGGCACAAAGGGGACTTGAGATTTCTTTAGACATGTGCCGTAGTCATCCACCGTTCCCTCATTTCTAGATGACTCATACGAGGAGGCCTATGCGACCACACCCAAAAAAAATGCAATATGAAAAACCAAGGAAAAAACGATGTTTCAGACTAAGGTTCAATTTTTTATCAAGAATGTTTAAACATTGTTACTTTAAAAATGATTAAATCGCTTAACAATTATTTATAATAATATGAATTGTAATTTTAACACGCGGAAATATCGCATAATAAGACTTATAAATAATTTAAGATCAGTACTTCATACCTTTTATTTTTTAATAAATAATGGCATAATTAAAAATAGTTAACAAAAAATAGAACGAAAAGGAAGAGCAACAAATTCAACAAACGCACAAAATAATAACTATAAAGGAAAAGAGACTTTATCAATGATAGAATAAGCGCGTGAAAATATTTATAATGTTAAAATTATTTTACTTATAAGGAATTAACATTGTCTACGGACTAGGGATGTAAAAGGCGTGGGGCTCATGCATATACCTGTATATGCGGTCGGGGATACCAACACACGCATAGGGCCCACTCAGCGATCTACGCTAGCGCCCTCACCGCATCCCAATCTCTAAGGGAAGCTTGCGAAAGCGGGGAATAGATTTCATGGAGGAAAATGCATCTTCTATCTTTGTCACCCCATCCCCACCAAAATCGGTTGGGGTGGCGTGGATCGCTGGGTATATAAAACGCGGAAAAAGCGCTCTCGCCAGATTTCTTCGATTTTTTCCGACCTGGAAACTTCTAAACTCATCGTCCTCACCAAAACCATTCTTGAGTTAAACTTGTGAAATTTATCAACAAAAACGGTCTTGGTTCGGGATTTTTCCGAAACAATTCGCTTTTGGACTTAGAATTTTTCACTCGATTTTTCGAAGGAAGTTGGTTTTTTTTCCTGTTCGGAATTTCAAATCTTGAATTTCTGAATCGAAATAAAATCAACTTTTTATTTTATTCTCGAATTTTCGAATCAACTCTTTGGATCTCGTTTTATTCTACTTTATCTTATCTTGTCTAGTTATTATTTCCTGTTTAATAATTTTCATTTATGTTACTTTAACGACCGCAATCCACGAATTGTTGGAAAAAGTACAAATCGCGCTTATTGTTAAATAAATCACGGAATTTAAGACTGATCTTATAGTACAAACCATCCTTCTATTCTTTTAATAATTTTTAAATAAAAATTGGATCTCAAAAAAAATAAAATCTGTGCATCAACATTTTCTTCGATTTTGTCATCCACCTGCTACGCTATTTTCGCATTTTTTCATTACAAAATATACATTTTCATCAAAACCAGTGCACTACCTCAATTTTCCCAAGCCGAACTGATACGAGCTCACATGTTTACACATCAATTCTCGCGAGTACCTTAGCACTCGTTTTTGTTTTTTTTTTATTGTAAATTTATTATATATTTCGATCAAGGTATCTCTAATCAACTGAGTTGACCAATTATTATAATTAAAAAATGATTCGATTTAATTTTTTTTTATAGTAAGTTATAATTTAATTGAGATTCGTTGAGATTTTGCGTTTTTTTTTATTTTCCCTTAGTTGAATTTAACTATGGGAAATCTGAAATCTCGACGCACCCGAATGGTACGTCGTGAGCAACAACAAAATCCGAAGGGCTGTCCTCGATAAATAGGATGGTCGTACCGACAAAATTCACGTTCGGGTGACCAACGTTCTCCGCGTTTATCGAGGGGTTTAAAAGGGACGCGGCCCTGATTACGTTCGTGGTCGCGCCCGTGTCCACGGTGAACCTTCCGAACCCGTTCACTAAATCAGGCGAGTAAAAAATGAAGGTTGCACCCTCAGGGATGATCGCAGGTCCACTCGCAGAGTATTCGCGTTAGACGATCGGAATATGTAATTTTTTCGTCTTTTCCCCTTGTCGTTAAATGATAAAAGTGGGCGGGGAAAATTCGACATTCCACATACACGGTTATCACTGATAATTTTCTTAACTTATTGTTTTTACGAAGAAAAGTACGGAAGAGACAATCGGTCTGCGAGAAAAATCTATTAAAAGTTTCGAGGTCGCGGTTTATTGAGGTTACGTTCGTAAAAAATGGTCGCCGAACATTTTTCTTTCTCGATTTAGAAATACAGCGTTCGGGAAAAATTCTTTCGACATTACATGACAGCTCTAGCTATAATATCCTATAATTGAAAAAAATGTGGAATAATCAATTTTGCGAGAATATAGAGTATTTCTCGCTCGGTCGCGATTTCCGATATTCGCCGGTGGTGTATTGGCTGATTTATCCTCGACAAGTTCATTCCACCCACTCGCACGTCCATATTCTCTCCTTTCTCTCTCTACTTTTACAAACTCTCTACTCGAGAGCGCGTGTTTCTAAAACACAAATCGTACCGAATTGAAAATTCCACGGTGCTTCGGATACGCCGCTACGATTTGTGCGGGCAGAAGCTTCGGAAAATTTTAATTTCCCGAGTACGAGAGAGGATTTCTCTTGGTGTACTTGGTGAGTTTGTTTTTAACGGACGATAAGTCAAAACGGTTTTTCAGTCAAAAAGTGAACACACGAATGTCAGTGAAAAAATTCGCTATGTACTTTTTATTTGTTTAATTCTTTTTTTTATTGATAATTCCTCTTTGTTGACAATTTTCACTTGATTTTACTATATTTTAAAATTTTACCATTGACATTTTTTCGAACTGTTTATTTCTGCTCCGCCCTTGAAAATCATGATTACAAAATTAATGTTAGATTAGAAAACTATATGTGCTTGGCAATGCGTGATGTGAGTTTGATGTGTATTTATTCGATAACTTTTTGTAAGAAGACAAATAGAGATACTTTAGTAAATGTACTTGTCTCCAATTTTTGTACACCGTTTTTGGTATTTTTGTGGGTGATTTGTCCACTTTTTGCAAAGTGTTTCGATTGGGTTTTTAATTTTACATAAGTAATCCATTATTTCACTCGATTATATAATTTAATATAATTTATAATTTTATGTAATTCAGCAATGGTCAAAATTCTATCCTTGATGAGGTTTATGATCTTTATTACTCACTGATAGAAGATTTTGTATCCAGTATCTAATTCGTGTTGTTATCAGCTGAAGAAAAAAAATTGCCAACAATATTAAAAGCATTATGTCCACTGCACAATGAAAGAAATTCTATCCATATTAAAGTTTATGATTCTTTCTCTCATCGATGGATGATATAGTGTCTAAAATAAAATTTCGCTTGTCTGATGGATTGCATAAATTATATTTTAGACACCAAATCATCCAACGATAGAAAAAAAGAATCATAAACTTTCATATGGATAGAATTTTCATATTCTAATTAAAAATCTATAATTTTGCTTGTCCGATGGACTGCACAAATTATATTTTAGATACCAAATCATCCATCGATCAGAAAATAAAGAATCATAAACTTTAATATGGATAGAATTCACTTATTCTAATTATAAATTTATAATTTTGCTTGTTCGATGGACTACATAAATTATATTTTAAACACCAAATCATCCACGATAAGAAAAAGAATCATAAATTTTTATAATTTTTTTTTCTTCATGCAATATTTTTAAAGAATATTATTTGTTATGCAGTAATCAGTGAAGCCTTCAACTTCATCAGTGAGCCTTTAACTCATCAATGAAACCTTCAACTTCGGAGGCTGTTTCTCGAAACCTTCATCTTCAAGAACTCCGTGCGCGATCCTGACCAAACCGCTTCATGGATCTTATCCTACGATGTCTCATTTGCGCGGTATATTTTCATTAAAATCAATATTGTTTTGTGTGCAGTGCTCTAAAAACAAAAAAAAAGTCGAAGATTCAAAAAGTGGCCTGAAACTCCAAAATAACGATCTAAAAAAAAATGTGCCGCGCTCAAGCGGTCCGCAAAAGTTTTACAAAGAAAATGAGATGTCGTAGGATAAAATCCGTCAAGCAGTTTGGTCAGAACTGCGCGCAGCGTGTGAAAATCAAAAATTGATTTATGAGTATCTCCGATTATATGTAATACATTCATTTCAAAAAATTTACGAAGTTTGCTTAAATGTTAATAAAAATAATACTGTTGTGACCTCGAATTTCGACTCGACTCGAGAGGAGGAAATGAGATCCGGAATTGTGGGGTATTTTCCAATGCAAATGAAATTGCTCAGTTCGATGTAATGAAACGTATTCGGACTTTATTGAGAAAACCAATACGAATATCAATTAAGTAATTGTAAGTGAAGTTTAAAGATCGACCAACCGCTTCGAGAGTTCCTCAAAGACTGTCAAATTTTGTCGTGAGCTGGAGGCTCACGATTTTGGATAATCGCGTTTCGTCATTTGTACACGTGCTGCTGTTACGTCTCAGCCGGCTAGCTTTTCATCTCGGTCAAGAAGAGATAAAACCCTTCCTTTACACGTTTTTCGAAATAGCAGCGTACTGCTGGACAAGTGGCCTTTTCGAGCCTAACCTTGCGGAAAATTGCTCAGGATGGCCGTGAGAATGTGTTTATTTATTTGAAGACGAAACAATAGATTTCGACTGTCTGAAATTCCTATAGCTCGGTCTTTAAATCATAAATTGGAATTATGATAACGAATTCCGATTATTTTGGACGGGATGATCGGATGACAGTACTGAATCGATTGCTTAAAACACTGCGGAGCGGACGATTATGATTTTCATGGATGAGAGGAAATTTCGTTTAGACGATTGTGTTGGTTTCCTGAGGATGAACAAGGCGAGTCATTTCGGCCGGGGAGAATCTTATCCGCGATTCTATTTTGATGGGGATGACGGGTTGTCGATTTTTGAAATAAAACCAGCACGTTAAAGCAACCAGGATGAGTAAACAGAAGATCATTAACAGGGTCGCGATTCGTAATTCGACGATGGGATTCATCGTTAAGCGATTTTTTTCCTGATTGGTAGCACAACGACTTTCCGTGCAGGAATTATTTTTCTGGAAACATCCAACAAAAGAAACCATCACCGATGAAGATTTACTTTCTCCAAACGTTCAGAACTAATACAAGAGACCGAAAATATTCATTTAGAATTATTAAAAGCGGGAAAATATAAATCATTAAAAGTTCACTTGGAGTGGATAATGATTTTTTTTTTTTTTTTTTTAATTTAAAAATCTACTCGAACTGGAAAATTATTCTTCTGCAGCCAACCAAAACCATCCGCAAGTAGAAAAATTATCTTCCTGCAGATAATTATTCTTAAGGGATAAGGGATGTTTAAAGGTGGTTTTTGGATTGACGGATGTAAATGTTGCTCTGAGAGGCTTCACGTCAGCAGCCGCTGGCCGGTATGGGAGCCTGTACCAACGACTGTGCGATCCGGGTCTCTGAGCCTATGTGTAATCCTAGGGAATCACCTTCGTGGTTAGTCACTGACTGGCAAGGTTGCCTGGGTCAGCCGATCCAACCCGCCAGAACCTTCGAATTTGTTCGTGTGTGATTTTTGTGTAACTCCAGGGGCCTTTTGATACCAGCTATTGGCCGGTATGGGAGCCTGTACCAACAACTGATTCGCCGGGGGCCTAGCGTTTGTGAATGTATCAGGGTGAGGGAAAAGAGGGGAAAAAAACGAAGTTGATTTTTAGAGGTAATTCAAACGATCGAAGGGAACGGGGTAGAAATTTAAGACTAATCGAGGGTAAAGTTTCGATGGCAGTTGGTTGCGAGACTCCAGAATACAATGACCTTCCGGTAACGGGATTGTAATGATAATTCGTATTAGAAGTGCAGTCAGTAATGATAATATCTGGACGTTCACGGGTTTGGTGTCGTCTTCATACTCGGGATGACAGTACTCGGAAACTTCCAGATTTAAACTCCCGCGAAGGATCCATTTCCATCGGACTTTGGAAATAAATTGAATTTACATTTTAATATTTGTAATCAGAAATAGCAAAACTTGGAAGAGATGAAAAGATTCAATAAAAAGAAAAAAAATGAATTTAAACGGATTTTTGGTTAAAATTAGAATTTAGAATTCCGCGAATTCAGAGTTATTTCAACAGGAACGAATATAAAATTGATTTTTTTCTTCGATACCATTCGGAATTTTAACACGAAAAATATTTTCAGAGGGATGATTCGCAATCCTCAAAAATTAAATTGTTAATCTGCCAGGCGAGACCATTTGAACAAAAATTGAAGCGTACGATTATGCCTCGCGGGGGAAGGTGAATGAGATAACCATTGAGGGAATTAATTTTCATCTGTCACTGGGCTCATCCTTTGAGAAATGAACACGGGATTGTCGGTGCTTCATTTCAGCGCGAGAGGATATTTCTTTATAGATCAACCAGCTCATAACAAGAATCAAGATAGCGAGAGTCATCACAATCGCAATTCCTATCCACGCTAGCAATTCCTCAGTTCTCATCATTTTCCTTTTTCTAAAATAACCAGGATATCAGATTTTTAAAATCAACGTATCACGTTTTTCACGAGAAATCTCTGACCAATTACTATATAAATATATATATGTATATATATATATATATATATATATATATATATATCTATATATATATATATATACATATAACACGTCACAAAAGTTACAATAAAATTTTCAAAGAAGATGAGGATTTCAATTTTTATTAATTAAAGAAAAAGGTTAGATTCACACATTGAAGTTCCCGAACTTATACAAGATCAGAAACTTTGCACGAACCTCAACACCCTATTGCTTGCAAGATACACGTCAAAACACACGTACGGAATATCCGTTAATAACGAAAATTGTCAAAATATGAATTTAACAGGGATTTTCTATATAATTTCACGAATGCGTAGAGAAGGCTAGACAACGTACCATAAAGCCGTCATCGAGGGATGTCGAGAGCATGTCCTCCCGAATTCCAAAATACCCATGCGTGAAATATAATTTTCTTTCTTACCTGGTGTTGTTCTCGTGTGGGGTGAGAAATGGCAGTCGAGCAGGAACGTTGATTGAGAAACACGTGCGGTAGCGGCGTTTGGACTGATGATCCGACCAATGGAAATGACACCCTCAAGACGAATGAATCGAGAATTGTAACCGCGAATCGAAGGTTCAGATCGAGATCTTGATGTTCAGATGGATAATCGTTGCAGGATATTGTTTCACTGATAACACCAGTTGATTATGGAAAACGTGTCACAAAATTAATTTTATTCCTTTCCTTTCTCTTTTCTCTCTTTTCACAACACCTCACAAAGATTCACGATTTTCCGGTTGCACAATTCTTCCGATAATTTATCGATAAAAATATTAAATCACTTAAATGTTCGATAAAAGACGGATAATAATAATGTAAAGGCCAAATTAAATGCCGAGCAAGGTCACGATAATTTTCTTTTTTTTTCTTTTTTTTTTTTAACGAATAATAGTCAAGACAAAATAATTGAAACAATAAAAAAATAGATTAAAAGAAATGAATTCTTAATCGAAACTTTTGCACGGATTTCGAACTCCCGAATACCCGATAAGAATTTTCCCGAACGGATACGAAAAACGGAAAAATTGACACGAGTGTCGTGAAGTGTGGTCACGCGCAAGATTCGAAGATTTCTAAAAGCTGCTGGTGCATGGCGACACGCATTTTTATAATACGGACTGCTTAGCTTTGGGGAAGGGGCAATTTGTCCCTTGTCTCCCAAGATGTTCACGCCCTGGTCATCCCCTCCGCCTCGCTAATCATTCCAATTTCCTTAATAATTAGACAATAATTCAACTTAAATTTATTCCTAAGTTCACTCATACGTCCATACTTTCATAATTCGCATAATTAAAATCTTTTCCACAATTAAAAATTCCAATTTTTGTGTGAATTTCGCTTGTGCAGGGAGTCGAGGGGTCTCTTTCTTCTATGCTCTTTTTCTCTTATTCCCGCCCTCGCTTGGGCTCTCGTCACGCTTTAGGCCCCGCCATGAAGGCCCTGACCATCTCGCTCCTACATACCCGCTCGCACTCTCTCTCTTTCTTCGATACTTCCGATTGGTCTGATTTCGGCTAGATATCACCGTCTCTCCTGTTCTTATAACAATTTCACATTTCCTCCTCCTTCTTTGCATCGCTGCTCCACATTTCCTCCTTTCTTCTCAACTCCTCCCATCTCCTTCCTTCAAAAGCGGAAGAGTCTTTCCTAATTATTAATTTCCTATGGCAAATTACTCATTGCTAAATTAATTTTAAATAATGTCCGTTAATTTAAAAGAGAAAAGAAACATATGTTGATAAAATTATTATTTGCAAATACTCTAAATTTAAATACTAGAAAAGGTTGTCAATTTATTTATAAATTAAATAGTGTATTGTTTTGAGAATTACCGAGGTTTTTCCCTTTTCCTCCCTCGACTACCCTGAAATAATCATTCATTCATACCTAATTAACAATAATTCACATATTTACTCGAGGCGAAATTCACCCTGAGTTTGTTCATTTGAATTTCTGGCCAATGCCTGCGGAATATTTTTTTATGTGCCCATATATGGCAAGTACCCTCTGTGGTGACCCGTGGAGAGAGAGAGAGCGAAGCGATTCAAGAGGGCAGCGGGCCTCGTGTCGTTCAGCGGGGCGCGAGGAAATTTCCTCGTACCCGTTTTACAAAGAGTCTCTTTCCCTCTCTCATTGCCGTCTCACTCTTCTCCTGCATGGTCTTATTTTTTTCTTTCACAGAGTTGTCGAATTTATCAACCCCGGATGTTTAACGTTCCATCGATGGCTTTCTCTGCCTGGAAATCCTAAGTCAAAATACTGCCAAAGTTTTCTTCTTTTTTTCTTAACATGAATATCGGGTTACCCTCGAGCGCTCTTTCGAGTGCTCTCTATATGACCAATTCTTGAAGAGCCCACGTGTCTGACTTTTTCAGGGGACAGTGGTGTTCTTTCTTTCATTATTTTTTTCTTGCATGTTCTTTTCTATTTTTTTTTCCTTTCCTACCCCAATAAATCATGGCTATATTTATTTTTCATCAGGATCCCCAGACGTCGAAACTCCATTTTCCTTAAGAGAAATTTTTCCTCGTGTTCTATGTGTTTTAAAAATAATCCTACTCTCTCTTTTGGTGACCTGACCCAGGTTATAATTTTTTCATTCTTGAATTTACTACTAAATTTATTTTTACTTTCTTTTAATGCAACAATTGGGACTCTTGCATTTTTTTTTTCTTTCAATAAAAATCAAAAGGGATCCACTGGTCATGTTTATTCTTTTACTTCCTCGGTGCCTTTTTGACAACGGTATCTGTGCGCTCACACGCTGGTGTGCGTGAGGATCCCAAAATTACGCTGAGCTAGTATGTGTGTCATGATAATTCTCGCGAGGACCGTGGAGACTAATATGTGTCCTGACAGCGTACGTGAGGATCTCGGGGCTAGTGTGCGTGCCACGCGCCTTCGAAATTCCCCACGCTCGAGTCGCTTTGGGCCCACAAAGGCATCGATATCTTTTGCCAGGTCTTATATTACCAGCGGATGTTTCTTTCAAACCGAGAATGGAGATAGCTCTAATTCGGCGTAATAATCATATCGCTCAAACCCCTTTTCAATGGTCTGAGTCAATGCGAGAGGCGTCGACGTTATCCCTACGCTCGAGTCCAAGCGGCACGAAAATTTGGTGGGAGTGTGACCACCGCGCTAATGGACCCTCCTCTTGACCGTGTTCCTTCGTTATTTGTTTTTCCTCGCAAATTACCTGATATAGGTAATCCCGAGAGCGACGAAAAATCACCAAAAGTTGCGGGACGTAACACTGCATTGTCAGCAGCGGTCAAAGACCTGCAGTTATTTATTAGCGTTAACAAATCGAACGTTCTGGAACGTCCGGTCAATACTCTTGCTATGTGGCAATAACGTATTGCTGCTACTTGCTCGGGGTACAACATCCCTCCCCCTTTAAATGAAATCACTCCGTGATTTTTGTTGTCTCTCGAAATGGTCGTCATTACAATTTCGTTAAATAATACGTTTTTCCATACATTTTTTTATTTTATACCGTACCAGTTGCAGGGGTATTGCGCTTAAATCTTACTGTTAGACCTGTACGATTCTTTCGTTTTGCTGGTCTTCTATCGCTGATACGGTTGGCATTGCGTAAACAATTGGTGGTGATTTTTTCTTGTATAGATAAATGCACAATGCTACAATAAATATAATTATGAATGATCCTATAGAGTATGTGCCGACTGATTGATAATACATAGTTGACAGTTTCTTATTTGAATTTAGTTTTTCTTTCAAATTTTCTATTCTGTCTCCAATGCGATTTAATTCCACTGGGTCGTGCACTATATCGTGTGTTAATGTATTATGTGTGATTAAATCTGAAACGTTTAGTTTTCTTATTTCGCTTTCTAAAAATGTCATGTTAATTGCGGGTAAATAAGAATTTTGAACTTTTTGTTCTATATCTGATGAAGATTCTAATCTAAAATTTCTAGATGTGACGGAACATTTCTCGTCCAAAGCCAGTCTTCCTGTATCTATTATCGTTTCATGTGTCGCTTGTGTCTTGTTACATCTTATTGTTAGCGCATCGGCACTTGGTGCTATGTATAACCAGTGGTTTATTTTCTCCAGCGCGATCAGTATCGTAGTGTTTAGATGAGCTATTCTATGTTTGCATTGTTGCGTGTGTGTGTGTGTGGATTATTATACATAGTTATCTCGCATGGTATTCCTGGTTTTATCGTCAATATTCCGTTTTTTGCTTTACAATATTAGTGATTTACAATTTTTTTACATTGATTTATTTCGTTTTCATCCATTGATACAAAAGTTTGTGATTTTTCATCGGTAATAACATGTTTCCGGGTAGTCTCTACGAACGAAAATATATTTTCTTTTACTCTTGACGGTAACGGATATACTTTACTTATAGTATACAAATTATTATCGATTAAAGGTATTTTTATTACTACTACTAACGTGTAGCGTGTACTATTAGGGTGTGTCATTTCAGGGCGATATTTTTTTTTTTACTCTGCAATCAAAAAGTCTTTAGTTTATGTCTAAATAAAAATCCTCGCGCAAGGGGAGCGCTGTCGAAAAATATTTAGATGTAGCTCAACTTGAATTTGAAATTGAATTCTCTACAAAAAACGTCTCTTGACTTTTATCTGTAAAATCAACGGCTCACGAGTAATTAATGTGCAAACATTGAATGCTGAGACAGCGATTTTACGTCGATAATGTAGGGCTTCAAAAATAATGTCGGTATGTAGCTTCGCCTTATGTTTCAGCTTCCTACCGCTAGATGGCAATAGTGTCGCAGCCGGAGTGTGCAATGGTGGCGCATCAGTTTTCGGCACATCAGTTGATCTTTCTTCTTGGTTTTTTCATCTCGGTGTATTTTCAGTGTTAATTTGGTGTTGAACATTTATATCTTACATGGTTTAAGATTAGTTTCCGCATTGTTTGAGATGATGGAGGAAACTAAGAGGAACAAGAAATAAAAAAAAAATCCATTTCCTAATCGGATTTGAATCGCAACAATTGAACAAAAACAAATTGCCAAAGAATCGGGAGGTTCTCAGTTTGTTCATGTATAAACACGATTCGCAAAAGTGTACAATTCGTCAAAGTGCTGAATATGTTGTTGACATATTAGAAAGCATTTGGAATAAATTTGGTATTCCGGTTCGTGAAACGGCTCGTAATATTACGAGATTAGAGAAGCTCTACGACGGATATAAAAAAATCAAGGAAAATAAAAAAAGAAAATCTGTTAAGCAGAAACAAAACACAGTAGATTTCTCAAAGAAATTAGATGCATTATTCGATATTGCTCGTCACGACGCTTTCGAGTATTTGAATGATGCACAAAAAGATTTTTTGTCTCAAAGTCGAAACAGCAAATTCAACGTTAGCCTGCCAGAGAATTTAATTGAAGGAGGCTCGACCACAACTTCCATTCTGACGGAACCAAACGAAGATGGTGATGAAATTTTCACTGCATAAACCTTCTTTAGTTATCTATTGTTTTTTATTGACTTTTCTAAATTTTGTTTCGTAGATTTGAGTCAAAAACTGTCACAATGCAGTGTGTCGGATCAACAAAGCAGTCAGACTTCCGATTCCAGTGTTTTGAAACGCACTATTTCAGATTTTAAAGATGAAATACCGCAACCACCTATTAAAAAATAAATATCATGACTCCACAGCTGACAGCTGCACTGGACAGAACAGGAACTACCAGCAGAAGTGCCATGCATATAATATCGGCTATTATTCCTAGTTTAGGAATGAATATTGATGATGTCAATGTCAGTACTAGTACAATTCATAAGAATCGGATCAAAATCAGAGAGCAGGAAGCAAACCGAGCGAAAGAAACACTCCAAACGGCTTGTGCTCTAACAGTTCATTGGGATGGAAAACTACTTCCTGATTTGAATGGGTCAACCAAAGTTGAGATTCTACCGATTGTTATAACAGGATTTAATACCGAAGAATTGCTCGGAGTACCAAAACTTCAAAAAGGGAATGGACGAAATCAAGCCAACGCCATTGTTGAAATTTTGACTGAATGGAACGTAATCGAGCGTATAAAAGCAATGAGTTTCGACGCAACTAGTGTGAACACCGGTAAACATTGAATATTATTGATTTTTATAGACCCACCAGTCAAAGTGAGGAGATATTCTCATAATTAGTGACCAAAAATCTATTTTTTCCCCCAATATTTCTTCTAAATCTGAGCGTCAACATTTTTTTTTCTAATGGAATCGATAATAAAACGGGGTCTTTTTAGAAAAAAAGTCATTTTTTATTATCGTTTTTGTGTCAGTAAGGTGGCATTCAAGAAGCGAAAAATTCTTCATGTATTATATTGGTATTGCTGGCTAGCAGACAATGTTGGTACGAAGAGTTGATCATTATACCACTACATTTTTTCATTTCACGTATGAGATTTTTTCCGAAAAAAATAGATTTTTTTTCTTAAAAAATGCCGTTTTCATTGACGTGAATATTTTCTAATAATTGTAGTTCAGCCAATTTATACGACCTTCCATTTGAAAATTCCTTTTTATTTATCGAGTCTATCAGTTTCAAATATTATTCCAAATTTCGGAGTTTAGAATACCATTTTTGATTCTGCAATTTTAGTTTAGATAACCCGAGAAAATTGACCCATTTCGGAGTAAATTCGAAAATGTATCGTTCAACCTTTACGAGCCTTGATTTAAATATACAAATGAGATATCGCCTTGCTGCTGATTATTTATGAACTGAAAGTTAGGGGGAAAATATTTACAATGTAGGGCTGCTAGACTGGCTTAATTAATTTTTATTGCAATTCATCATTTATATGCGATCCATAAATCTTTATATCTGAAGGGACTCGGAATGGAACATGTGCAATCCTTGAAGAAAAATTACAGAGAAGTCTCCTACATTTACCTTGCCGCCATCATATTTATGAGCTCATTCTTCGAAGTGTGTTCGAAGTTATTTGGCCAGGTACAAATGGTCCAGATGTACCAATTTTCAAGCGATTCAAAGAAAATTGGGGGAAACTGGATTTGACATCATTCGAAATTGGTATGGACGATGAAGAAATAAAAGACATCATTGGTGATGAACTGAAAGAAATCCGTGATTTCATAGAAGACCAATTTCGGGTATTAATAAATTTAAATTGACTAAAAATAAATTTATAATCAATTGATCGGTCAACGTCGGATTTTTTAATCTTTAACTACATCATCCACGAGACGATTATAAAGAATTCCTTGAACTGGCTCACGTATTTTTGGGAGGTGTACCGCCAAAAGGAATTAAGTTCAAGTCTCCTGGAGCCATGCATCATGCGAGATGGCTCGCCAAGGCTATTTACTGTTTAAAAATATTTGCGTTTAAAAAACAGTTTCACATGAATGCATCGGATCTTACTGGTTTACGTGACATCTGCCTTTTTGTCGTTTTATTTTATATAAAATCGTGGTTCAATGCTCCGTACGCCCTCAAAGCACCCCTCCAAGATTTAAAATTGCTCCAAAATTTGATACAATTTAAGAGGGTCAACGAGAAAATCTCCTCAGCTGCTAGCTCAAAATTATCTGGCCACTTATGGTATTTAAGTGAAGAGCTGGCAGGTTTGTCTCTACTGAGTGATGATGTGTCGAGTGAGATGAAATTGAAAATGGTCCAATCAATCAAAACCAAACAGAGTACATGTGCAAATTTGAAACGATTCGAAATCAATAAGCGTGATCTACAATCGATATTGACAAAAAATTTAAACGATTTTGTCATGCAAAAATCGCTCGCTATATTCAATGAATTTGAATTACCAATTCAATTTATTGATCGAGATCCGAACGGATGGAGAACAGATAAGAATTATCAACGTTGCGTGGAAGTTCTTCAAAGTTTAAGGGTCGTTAATGATACATCCGAACGGGCAGTAGCTTTAGCTACACAATTCAATGGATGCTTAACATACAGTGAACAACAGCGTCAATATCTGTTGCAACTGGTGAAATATCATCAAAAGACTCATCCGACAAATGTCACAAAAAAATCACATCACGTTTAATTGGATTTTTGAAATTATTATAAAAAGATTAGAAAAAGATATCTGTGAAAGAAATAATTTTATAGATTTTGGGACGCCGAATAAATAATTATCCAACAGCCGCAATTTGTTATTCATACAAACCTACGAAAACATTCATCTTTATCGAGGTTTATCCATAAAAAGTTATCGAAAAATTAGTTATTATTATAAAATCATGAACTGAAAACAAGTTAAATAGATATTTTCGTAGAAAATGACGTTTGCACATTAATTACTCGTAAGCCGTTGATTTTGCAGATAAAAGTCAAGAGACGTTTTTTGTAGAGAATTCAATTTCCTTCAAAAACCTTAAGGAGAAAATACCGTACAATTTAATCAGACTTGGGAGAACCAATAATAGTGAAAAAAACGAATTTCCCATGTTAATCAAATGGGAAAACTTCAAGGCCGTACAGCTACATCTAAATATTTTTAGATGTAGCTGAGACATAAACTAAAGATTTAGACATAAACTAAAGACTTTTTGGTTGCAGAATTAAAAAAAAAATATCACCCTGAAATGACACACCCTAGTGTACTATACGCTCCTATATCTGCTAACTTGAATAAATTGCTTATCGTTGTACGTTCTAGACGTGTTGGGAAAGTCAGTCCGGTCGGTAAGTTCGGTACAGCTTCCCTTAAATAATCTATTAATTTTCTGGGTGAGACTATGTCTGGATTTATTATTCCATGAGTTATTCCTGACAAAAAATATACCATTCTTCGCATGTCACTTAAAAGTGATTCGATGATCATGCTCAATGCTGTGAATCGTTCATCTAATTGTTGTCTTGCTGTTTGTTCGTTTACTTTGTTTGAAAGACTTTCCTCTACATTTTTAACATGTTTTCGTTTGCTGTTAATTCTTCCGTACTTTTATTCGATGCTTTTACGGTGTATTCTAAAATCTGTAAATTGTCTTTTATTGTGATTTCTGCGTTTTCTTGTCTTGTTGCAATGGTATTAATTTTGTTGTTAATTTCTATTGCGTCATTTTCGTCCATATTTCCCGTGATTGATTTAATGATTGTACCAAGTCCGTTTATCGATCCACGTTTTATTCGTATTATTTTTGCTCCTGTGATGTCGAATGTTACCTCGACTTCGTCCTCCAATTTTTGCAACATTTGCTTTATTGAACTCGTTAGGAAGTTACATAGTGCATCTTCGCGTATTTCTTTTTCACACGCTTTTAATAGTAATTTTTGCTACAAGTGTAGAAAACAACGAATTCCATCGCGCGTGAGGTTGCCGCATGAGCCGAAGACTTATGGTGTATTTCACACGAGTACGAATGTGAAATGCACCATAAGTCGAGGCGAATGCGGCAACTTACGCGCGATGGAATTCGTTTTTTTTGCACATGTAGCATACATTATTTTTTGCAATGACTGCCCCGAAAGTGAGATTTGGGATTTAATAAAACCAATGACATATTCAAATAAGAACTCGTATATATATAACCAGCAGTAATAGATTTGCGTGGATTCGGCTTCAATTTCGGCCAGTTATTCCAAGGTGATGGTAGAGTGATTTTTTTTCCTTGTGATTTAACGTTTCGATCCTTGATTTGGATCCTCTTCAGAAATATATTTATTCTATAAAGAATTTTTTTTTTTTTTATATACAATATGTTAATAAAAGATATAAAGTATATGAAGTAAAAATCGAGTAAAATTTAAGTGTGATCAAAATATTCATCATAATGTAATAACGATTAAATAAAATATAGTTAATGAATTTGTATATATCGTGTAAATTTGTTAGATGATCGTATAGGAAACCGTATAGGAGGTATAGGAAACCAACCTGGTCAGGTCGCTTCATTAATTTCTTTTCACATCACCCTCTTAGCCAAAAAAAAGGAATCATGTACATGTTAGTAGACAGAGCAATAAAACTCTCTCATCCTTCTTTCCACCAAAAAAATCTTGAACTAATAAAACACACCATGATCCAAAACTGCTATCCTACTTCCTTCACAGAAAAAACAATACAACACAGATTATCTATAATAAACTCCACATCAAACAATAACAACAACTTTGACTGCTCAAGATTAATAAATTTACCTTACACAAAAAATATTCATCATCAATTAACTCGACTTTTTCAACAATACAACATAACACTAGTAACAAATAATAAACACAATATTCTATCCATCATTGGCTCTACAAAAGACAAAGTAGACAACTTAAACAAATCAAACGTTGTCTACAAAATCGACTGCAATGATTGTAATTCTGTCTATATTGGTCAAACAAAAAGATATTTAAAAACTAGAATCAGTGAACATAAAAATAGCTTAAAACACACTGATACACAAAACACTGCTTTAGCAAAACACGCAATTGAACAAAAACACAATTTCAAATTTGACGAAGTAAAGATTTTAAATAATGAGGACTGGTTGAAAAAACGACTTATCTTAGAAATGATACAAATTAAATCACACTCTAATGCAATAAATTTTAGAACAGATATTGACAAACTTAGCTGCATATACAATTCTATAATATAACCATAATTACTATCAATATTGGAACACAACCAGAAATACGACATTGAAAATTTTATCTATTAGAACACAACCAAAAATTAAATCATACCTAAACTGAAAATATCTTGACACGGCACTGTCCCAATGACCACACACACACCCCCCTTATTCGTAAGAAAATTTTTACACAGCTCAGTTTCTCGAACTTTCTTCGATCACCGGATACAAATGTGATAAATTAAAAATATTTCGGGCTTTCAACGTATTTCTCGAAAGATATTCACTCTCAACTTTAATTGGTAAATACGACACAGAATTTTATACAAAACAATACACCCTACCACAAATTTTACCGGCAGAATTATTCCACACAGATGATAACTTTTACCAAAAAACGATCGTTATTTCAATCGATTGAAGATCAACCATGAGAATTCATAAAGTGACATTCATCAAGTCTTCTCAAAACAACATGTTTTATCGACTAACATCCATAAACCAGAGAAGATATCTTCGAGATTTACAATCAAGAAACCCGAATTATACGCTAATACAGGTAGAAGAAAAATTTGACATAAAACTTAACCTACAAATATGTATCTACAAAATTGCGATCATCTAACAAATTTACACGATATATACAAATTCATTAACTATATTTTATTTAATCGTTATTACATTATGATGAATATTTTGATCACACTTAAATTTTACTCGATTTTTACTTCATATACTTTTTATCTTTTATTAACACATTGTATATAAAAAAAAAAAAAAAAATTCTTTATAGAATAAATATATTTCTGAAGAGGATCCAAATCAAGGATCGAAACGTTAAATCACAAGGAAAAAAAATCATTCTACCATCACCTTGGAATAACTGGCCGAAATTGAAGCCGAATCCACGCAAATCTATTCCATCTACGCGGCCGCTCAACAAATCAACTATTTAACCAGCAGTAAGTTTATTTTTCGCTTACATGAAATGTAACATTTGAACAATTATTTATATTAAATGTCATGATTCTTGTATTGGAAGATTGTTGCGAAGTTTGATTCAAATTCTCACGAAGCAGTCCAAAATCTGCATTATTCGATTGCGGTACATTGACGTGCACTTCGCAAAGGTTTTGGGAACCGATTATTTTTGACGTTGATGGGATTGATGTCGAAGGCGCAGAAACATTGGGTTTTGATACATTCACGGATTGCGTGATTTTCTCACAAATTCGTTTCTTGTTGCCCACTGAATCCTCTATGTAACCTTCAGCCACCTGATTTGATTTCCAGCCCCCATGACGTTTCAACGTTGTAATGTCCGCTCCAGCATTGGCAAGTAAAGTTGCTGAAGTTCGCCGAAAAGCATGGCCGGTATAATTTTCAGGGTCTAGTAAATTCAAGTACTGCGCAATTTCTTTGGGCATACTCCCAAATTTGTTTATGCCAATCGGTTGCTGAGTACATTTTCCGTTTTGATAGTTCAAGAAAAAACGATTAGATTTGGGGTCTGTTGGACGTAACGGTACGTATTTTTTCAACAAGTCGTGAAATGCGCCGGTGATTGTGAACGATCGCTTGACGTTCGTCTTAGTATTTGGGAGCGTTACAAGGATTGTCGTGGAGTCAATACTCGCAACATCACTGACAGTGATGTTGCAAAGTTCTTCTCTTCTACATGCGCCCGTTACGCCAACAATCAAAGCAGCCTGTAATATTATCATTGTCGTTGAACTATTTTTAAATGTTTATTTAAATTAAATGTTATTATAAATGCTATTTATAAATGTAATAGTGTTGATGTCAAATTTTACCTTCGTGGCCAAATATTTAATGTCCGAGGCTTCATTTAGGAATTTTTCAATTTCTTCGGATGATAGAACTATTGATTTTTTGCTTACAAATCCCGTTGATTGTCTTTTTAAAAAGGCTATAAGTTTCGTGTAATTTTGTATGTTGACGTTGTGATGCAGACTCAAAGTACTTTTTAGCATTGAATATTGAGACCAAAGAGTTGATGGCTTTAAACTTTTTGATAGCTCATCGAAATACGCCATTAAAATTGTTTCCGACAATGAGGTTGTTTTTTTAGACATTCTCCATTCCATGAATTTTGCATAGATGTTCAAATATTTGTCCTTTGATTTCTTCGGTAATAATTTCTCTTCACCCGATATAGCGGCTTCAATCAGTTCCACGGGTGTAGATGCTCTTGGGCGCTCGTTTTCTTCATCCATTCTGTATTCCGTATTCCCTCAGAAAATGCGACTGTCATAAGTTGACGTTACGTGTCACATGAATTTCGCTACATTCAAGTTTGTTTAATCGGTTTAAAATCGTAGAACAAAAAACGATCAACTGTCAAAAAATCCGTTTTTTCGTAAATCAATGGGGTAAAGTGAGCTATAAATAGAGTTATTCCCGCACAAGTTCGGGAATCTGTGACATTCCCGCACAAGTGCGGGAATGTTAAGCATCGTTGAGAAATTAGCCACTTTCCGCACGTCAAACACCCATCGAAAATCGCACTTTCGGGGCAGGCATTGCAAAAAAGTCTTTTTAATCCGATCTTGATGTTCGCTTCTTTTCTCACGATGGGTTGTAAATCTATTTGTATCGCTAATTTCCAATTGCTTGATGAGACCGACATCTTTCCTATCTCTTCATAGTAGATTCCTGGTGCTGTGGAAAATTTTTCTATTTCGTATGACCGTTGTCCCGTTTCCGCTCCCTGGGTCATTGTTATCCCGAGAGTCCTGCGGACATATTCATTGTTCAATTAGTTATTTATTTTTTATTTGATTTGATTTGATTTTTTTTTTTATATGTATTCACTCTTTTTTATTTCTGTTCTGATCCTGTTCTCATTTTCTGGTTGGTAAGCGTTTTGTTTTTTTTTTTTTTTTTTTTTTGTTCTTTTTCACGTTGAGAGCGAGGTTTGGTTCGCGACTCATCGGACTTCATTCCGTCGTTGATCGTCGAACTCGTAAGTTTTTCTTGTCTTTATATTTATTTATTTTTTCTATTAATGTGTAATTTTTTCCTCTCTTCTCTTTTTTTTTCTCTTTTTGTTAATTCGTTTCTTATTATTTTTGTTTCAGCTAACAAGGTTACAATGTTTAAAGTAGAGGGAAACGTAGCTGTATATTCCACTGACGACGTGGAAATTATCTTGGTGAGGTTTTCGAAATTATATTTCTTCTCCTTTGTTTTATTTCATTTATTGTTTTTTTTTTTAAATTTAATTTATTCTAATCTTTATCTGTATATCTATATATATATCTTTTGCTTTCCATTTCATGTCGTCGCTGTATTTTTTGTAACGTTTTTTCTTTATTTCATTTGTTTCCAGGTTCCTCGAATCGTCCCGAAGACAGTTCGTTCAATGCCACCTTCTTGGTGGTACAATTTTATTGCACACGCAAAAGGCGTGCGTCGTCAGCGTCGACGAGCTCGCGAAGCGCTCGACGTCCTGTGGCGAGACGATTTTGATTTGAAGATTCTGTTCAGCGAGAACCTTCATTGTCGTATTATTGAGAATTTTCGCCGTGTGTGGCGCGACGATTTTTACAAAGTCTGAATAAATGGCACAATAATTATTTTTTCTTCTGAAAACAATTTGTTTCCTGTTTCTTTTTCCATTGGTTGTAAGTTTTTATTTTTTCAGGGCGCGACGTTTTTTTTTTGTAATTATTTTCTTAATGATTTAAAATATCAAGAAAAATTTTCTTCTCTCTTTGTTTATTTATTTTTTTTATTTGCATCTGTTCATTTTTCGTGGTATCCTAAAATTCATCTCGGTTAAAAAATTTTCGTGTATGACATTTTTCGTAAGATATTTTTCGTTTCTTGCACGAGTATGTGCCCTATTATTCGCTGGATCGGTGTTCGCCGGAATCGGAGAGGTAGGTATCAGCGAAATGCGAGGCGGGCCTCCGTCTGTTGGCTCGTCGTAACCTCTCCTTTCCCCTATACTCTTCGTCGCAGTGCTCGACGTAATGCTTGAGACGATTTATATGAATTCTCTGTTGTTTTTTTCCACGGCCAATAATGTAGGTAACGGGTGATTCTTTGCCCATTACCATATAAGGCCCAACCCATTTTGCCGTTAATTTTCCTGACCGTCCTTGGCGAACGACTAGGCTCGATAATAATATTTTATCTCCCACCCTGAATTTTTCTTCTTTTGTTTTTTGGTCATAATATTTTTTTGTTTTTAACTTCCTTTCCATTAAATTCTCTTTTGCTTCCTGCCATGCAGTTCTCAATTTTTGTTTGAGGTTTTGTAGGAAATTATCATATGTGTATTGTGTGTTCGGTGGTGTTTGAAGCGCGGCCGGTAGCACCGCGTTTCTCCCGAACACCAGTTCGTGTGGCGAGAATCCCGTTGCTGTGTATGGCGTGACGTTATACACATACATGGCATATGGTAGCCATTCATCCCAATCCGTTTGATCCTTATTCACAAATGCCTTGAGATATTCTGCCAATGTTTTATGCGATCTTTCTAGCGCAATGTTGGATTCTGGATGGT
This sequence comes from Alloplasta piceator, assembly GCA_946863875.1. NCBI lineage: Eukaryota > Metazoa > Arthropoda > Insecta > Hymenoptera > Ichneumonidae > Alloplasta > Alloplasta piceator. The sequence goes on from OX333080.1 coordinate 24,578,675, forward strand.
ACGCTGTGGTTTGTATCTTTTTTATTTTGAATAATTTGCATAAATCCTTGAATATTTCACTTAAAAAATTCGTTCCCTGGTCTGATAAAATTACCTTGGGTGTTCCATATTTGCAAATTATTTCTGTCGCGAGTCCTTTAGCGACGCTTTCCGCTTCCTGATTTTTCAAGGGTGTGGCTGCGCTAAATTTGGTTAGCAAATCCTGGAATGTCAAAATATATTTGTTTCCATGTTCGGTTTCGGGTAATGGCCCTACAATATCAACAGCGCATTTTTCGAATGCATGCTCTGGGGTGTCGGTAATCATTAAAGGTGCATTTTTTCTGTATGCCGTTTTATTCCGTTGGCATTTATCACACTTGGTGACGTATTCTTTTATTTCTTTCTTCATTCCCGCCCAGTGGTATAGTCTTCTTATTCTATTTAGCATGCGTTGGATTCCTTGATGACCGCCTAATGGTGTGTCATGATATTCTTTCAAGATAAGTTTTCTTTCATCCACGGTGGGGCTAGCGTGTGCCCAGTTATCATCGCATTCTTCACTACAGCTGATGTCGCTATCTTCCGATTCGTAGTTTTCATTCACTATTTCCTTCTCTTTCTCTCCTTCGTCTTTTGTGTTCTCCTTTTCCTCGCATTGTTTGTTCTTCGTCTCCGAGTCGGTGGCGAGTGGGGAGCTCGCGCTCTGTGGTGTTACCTTACGCGGGTGTCCGGCGAGTATCGCGATCGCGCGAGCAGCCTTGCGCGGCCTTCCCCTCCCCCTTTTCTCTACTATCGCCGAATCACTCGGACTACCCGGCTGCTGCAATCCGAGTAGATTCAACCGGCTAAGGGCATCGGCATTTGTATTCATTTTTCCAGCTTCATATTCGACTGCGTAGTCGTATACTTCAAGTTTTATTCTCCATCGCATTAATCTCGAACCTGGGTCTTTTATGCTAAATAACCAGGTGAGGGGTTTATGATCTGTAACGATTGTAAAGGCAGTTCCATATACATAAGGTCGAAATTGAGCTACCGCCCATACTATCGCGAGCATTTCTTTCTCCGTTGTAGAATAATTTATTTCAGCTTTATTCAATGTCCTACTCGCATAGCATATGGGTAAATCCGATCCAATTTTCCCTTGCGATAATATGCCTCCGATTGCTTTGTCTGATGCGTCGGTCGTGATAACGAAGGGCTTCGAAAAATCTGGGTACTGCAAAATTGGAGCAGTGATGATTTTTTTCTTTAACTTTTTGAATGCGAGTTGACATGTTTCTGTCCAATCGTATTTTTTATCTTTTTTATCAATTCCGTGAGAGGTTTCGCAATTTTTGCGAAATCCAAAATGAATTTCCTGTAGTATCCTATCAGTCCCAAAAATGATTGTAATTGCTTCACGTTTTTTGGAGCAGTGAAATCCTGTACTGCCAATATTTTCGAGGGGTCTGGTTTTACCCCTACCTCCGTTATGATGTGTCCCAAATATTGCGTTTCTTTTTTCAGGAATTGGCATTTTCAAGGTTGTATTTTCAATTTCGCCTCTCTCAGTCGTTCGAAAATTTCCTTGAGTCGATCGTTATGTTCTTTGAACGATCTTCCGTAAACGACAATATCGTCTAGGTATACATAGCATTTGATACCTTGTATTCCTGCTAGTACGGCGTCCATTAATCTTTGGAACGTCAGTGGCGCATTTTTCAAACCGAAAGGCATGCGATTGAATTCGTAATGCCCTAACGGAGTTTGTCTTTTTCCGCCATTGGTATCTGATGAAAACCCGATGCGAGATCTAGAGTCGAAAAATATTTTGCTTGTCCCAACTGGTCCAGTATCTCTGTAATATTAGGCAGTGGGTATGAGTCGCCTTCGGTGACGTCATTCAATTTTCGGAAATCAACTACGACCCTTTTTCTTATTATGCCGTCAGCACCGGTTTTCTTCGGCACCACCAACAAAGGCGCGTTCCATTGCCTTTTGCTCGGCCGAATAATTCCTTCTTTCAGCATTTCCTTCATTTGTTTCGTCACTTCCTGTTTGTGTACTTCTGAGGGTCGATAAGGACGTACTTTGATCGGGAGAGTATTTTCCTTTACGTGTATTTCGTGCTGTACTCTGTTCGTGCCATATAGGGGTTCACCCTCTATATGAAATACGTCTGCATATTGTTGGCAAAAATTCCTGAGGTATTTTTCCGCTTTCGCATTGAGATGTGTTTCTCTCGTAATTTCTTTCCATATGTTTTCTATACGTTCATTCGCATAGTACGAGTTGACTGCATTTATTACAGCCGTAGGCGCTCGAATTTCTGCTGCGTCGGCAGAGTCTTCTCTGTCCTCCTCGAGTTCGACCGTTGGTCTCTCTATTTCGATCGAATATTCGTTTGTATTGCGTATCACGGTTAAACAACAGTGACCGTCACGTTTGATAAACCCTTCGTCGAGTTGCACGCCCCTTTCCAAGGTTCGTCCTGAAATGATTCCTTGCTTCGAGCCGGTCGCCTTTGGGCAAATTAAAATTTCCGCTCTTGCTGGTAGGGACAATTTTTTTGATCCATCGATCAAGGGCATACAGTGCCCATACATTTTAATTGTTTCTCCATTTAAAATGTCGACTTTATGTTTTTTCATAAAATCTATTCCCATTAACCCGCCAATTCCTAATGGTACATCATCTCCGAGAACAAAAAATGGGTGATTTATTTTTGCCGTAGGAGTCTCCAGCTCCAGCATGATTTTACACAATGCTCGAAACGTCGTTCCAGTAACTCCTCTGAATTCAACGATTTCATCTATTAATTTGATGCTTTGGTCGAGCACGCCTTTTTTCATGACGCTGCACTGCACGCCTGTATCCCCTTTCAGTGTGAGCATCTCGCTCTTCGCATGCATTGAAGGGATAAAGAAATCGTTAGCTGTTTCCTCGGCCGTCGGAACGTTCACATTAAATTTTTTTTTCATACGTCCTTGCTGCGGGTCGTATTTCTTCGTCTCGAACGCGTCATCTTCAACGGCGCGTAGCGTACGTACCATTGACCTCGCAGCTGTGCGTGTATCGTTTTTCTCGTGTCTGTGGGTTACCATTCCGATGTCGAATGAGCTGAAGGTTTTCTTTTCGATTATTCCATCCCGTTTTTCATTCTGAGGTTTATCTTGTTCTTTATTTTTCCCGCGCGCGTTTGACTGCCTTTGATAGTCCCTTTTTGGTCCCTGGTATTTTTGCTGTCCTTGATCTCGTATTCGATGGCGACAATCCCTTTGGTAGTGTCCTGGCTTCTTGCAGTAATGGCAGGTCACCTCTACCTGATTCAGACCTGTTGAAGGTGCCGCCGGAAGGCTCTGTCTCCCATAGCCGGAAGTTGTCATTCTGCAGTCCTTGGCCAGGTGCCCTATCCTGTTGCACTTGTGGCATGTTTGTGGCTCTTTTGTGTGCGTTTGACGGTAGATTGAATCTCCTCCTTGCATCGATTTTTCCTCTTCTATTGCGCCCTTGAGCGCCTCGCCTAAATCGCTGAATCCTCGGGCCTTAATTATTACCTGATATTCCCTTTTTAATCCTCTTTCGAAATTATGCAGAGCTAATTGACGTACATATGTTTCGATTGTTTGTTTGCCCGCGGCTGTAGCTTCGTTTATCGTACTTGCGTCGATTAGTTCCATCATTATTCTCTCAAGTCGTTGACCGTAAGCTAATACCGTTTCTCCGCGTTTCTAGTTACACGTATTAAATTCGACTTGCAATGCAGCTACTGTACGTCGCGTGCCATACAAAGCTGTAATTTGTTCTTTAAATTGTCGGAATGAATTTGTCTGTTTATATCGCGTATTTTTTCGGGCTTTTCCTACGATTTTTGTCGCTAATACTGATTCTAGCAACGACGCGCGATCCCGCTCGGCCACGTTTTTATCGGCATAACCAAACGCTTCGATTATACATTGTCTGGAGTTTCTTGTTGAGACATATTGTTTGTCTGTCCGCCGATATTTAGCAATGTAAAATCTATCGGGTTTATTTCTCGACCGCGTTCTGTTTCTACTACGTCAAAGGGGTCGCTGTCCTCTACTTCAGGGTTGAGTCGAGTTACAGTGACTCTTCTTTTCTTTTCTATAAATTTTGTACGTCTAGCGGGTACAGGAGTACGTCCAAATTCTTCAGAACTGTCTGTTGCCCTACGGCGTTTTCTTGAATTTTCGGTTGATTCTTCTACTCGATCGTAATCTAACGAACGATCGAAAAAAGATTCTAGCGATCTCGAAATTGACTTATTTCCGCGTAATTTGAGTCTGTCTACTAGCTCGTCGTCAGACATATGATGTTAAAAAATTGCTGGATTTGGCGAGTTACAAAAATTGTGTTCCGTCACTTACATTTATTATAAAGGAAATGACAACCGAAGTTGCCATCCCTACGTGACCTCGCCTTTAAAGGCATACACGGCAGCACAAAATCAATACGAGACACCCCACTGGGAGGTGCCTCACGCAAACCATCTCTACGCACCGGCTAGCCACCACCGGACGACATGTCGCATTTGACATCAGGAATTAGCCGCTTGGTTTCTCAGGAAACTTCACGTTACCAGGGAACGCCTCGCGGAGGCTCCTTGTGCAAGAGGCTACGACGAAGGAACGTGGTTACTCGAGCTCTGCCGCGCTGCTATCCTCGTTCTAATGGCAGCAACTTGGCCCACTTGAGGGCATTAGCTACCTCACTTTCAAAACGGTAGCTAGACTCCTTCCGGTGGACCTATGACTGGGCCAGTCGTGGGCGTCAATCTCCACCGCAGGATTAAGCACAAACGCCGGACGAACCTAGCGTATTTCGTTTAAATCGCTTATCCAGGCCTCCTATCAAGTCGAGCAGCTTCGGTTGACTAATTGAGCGGGGACGTCACTCCCCGACAAGAATAACCGAGGGACAAGACCACGGAGCGCCCGATGTTTGTGTGAGAAACATTCGGAGCGCCCCAGTGTGGCCTCATCCGCCTGAGAGCCAAGTCTCCCAGGACCGGATCGTGAAAGGCACGCACAGGATGAACCAACAATGTTTCCGTGGGAAACATGCGGTCAACCCGTAACATACACAGACCGTTCTCGTACTTGCCCCCTGTTCCGTCACTTACAGTAAGATAACGCATGATGATCTTGCCCCTCTTTGCGTTGATTGTCTGGACTACTGATTGCCTTCTTCAGCGATGTCGCCGCTGGATACCAAGTGCCTCTTCAGGGAGTCTTCGGTTCGGTTGATCGTCCTTCCTTCCTTGATCCTCGGTCGCCTGGAGTTTTGGAGAATCTCTCTCGTCCAGTTTCCCGTACAATCGATATTATATCGATTTTTCGAACTGTTGGCAATCCCACCGCTGCCACCAATGTTTTGACCTCGAATTTCGACTCGACTCGAGAGGAGGAAATGAGATCCGGAATTGTGGGGTATTTGCCAATGCAAATGAAATTGCTCAGTTCGATGTAATGAAAAGTATTCGGACTTTATTGAGAAAACCGATATGAATAGTAATTAAGTAATTGTAAGTGAAGTTTAAAGATCGACCAACCGCTTCGAGAGTTCCTCAAAGACTGTCAAATTTTGTCGTGAGCTGGAGGCTCACGATTTTGGATAATCGCGTTTCGTCATTTGTACACGTGCTGCATTGTCAGCAGCGGTCAAAGACCTGCAGTTATTTATTAGCGTTAACAAATCGAACGTTCTGGAACGTCCGGTCAATACTCTTGCTATGTGGCAATAACGTATTGTTGCTACTTGCTCGGGGTACAACAATACACAATTCATAAACTATTTTATTTGAATGGTTTGTCAAAAAAAAAAATTCCCAACGAAGCATTAAAAAAAGTCTTCACACTAGACGACCCCCTTTAATTTTATGATTCTTTTTCTCATCGATGGATGATTTGATGTCTAAAATATAATATGTTATTTATAATTTTGCTTGTCCAATGGATTGCACAAATTATTATATATTTTTGACACTAAATCATCCATCGATGAGAGAAAGATCATAAACTCTAATGTGGATAGAATTTTCTTCATTGTGCAATGGCAATAATGCTATTAATATTGAGGTTCATAACGTTTTTTCTTCAACCCACACCACAAATTAGATTCTGACCAAAAAATCTACCAACAATGAATATAAAAATCATAAGCCTCATTATGGATAGAACTTTGTCCATTACGCAGCGAACGGAATTCTTGATTGTGCAGTGAACAAAATAGTCTTAATATTGAAGTTGGCAACTTTGTTTCTTCAGCTACTAACATCACGAATTAGATACTGGATACTAAACCTTCCATCGATGAGTAAAAAAATTATAAAGCTCATTGAGGATAGAATTCATTTGACAAATTTTGACCAGTGCTGAATTAAATGAAATTATAAATAATATTAAATTATATAATAAAGTGAAATAATGAATTATATAAAAGTTAAAAACCGAATGAAAACCCTTTGCAAAAAGTGGATAAATCACCCCCAAAAACACGAAAAATGGTGTGCGAAAATTGGAGACAAGCACATTTACGAAAGTATCTCTAGTCTTCTTCCAAAAAGTTGTGAAATAAATAAACATTAAATTCACAACGACCATTGCCAAGCACATGTAGTTTCCTAATATAACGTTGAATTTGCACTCATGATGTTCAAGGGCGGAACCGGAATAAAAGAATTTGAAAACATGTTATTAGTAAGAATTTAAAAAACTGTGAAATTAAGTGAAAATTGTCAACAAAGAGAAATTATCAATAAAAAAAAATAACAAGTACTTGGCAAGTTCGTTTTCAACGGACGATGAGTCAAAACGGTTTTTAGTGAACAGATAACACCAGAATGTCAGTATATGCTCAGTAAAAAAAACTCACCAAGAACTTTTTATTTTTTACATTGATAATTTCTCTTTGTTGACAATTTTCACTTGATATCACTGTTTTTTAAATTTTCACCAATAACATGTTTTCGATTTTTTCATTCCGGTTCCGCCCTTAAACATCATAAGTGCAAATTCAACGTTACATTAGGAAACTTCATGTGCTTGGCAATGGGCGTTGTGAATTTAATGTCTATTTATTTTACAACTTTTCGTCAGAAGACTAGAGATACTTTCGTAAATGTGCTGGTCTTCAATTTTTGCTCACCATTTTTGGTGTTTCTGGGGGTTTAATATTTCCAGCGTCGGAAAGGGATACAGAACCTTGATGTTTTGGTTTCCTTGATATTCTTTTCTTCCAATATTCGCCTCCCGGGAGCGCAATTCGATGTAGTAAATGAGTGAGATTATCGTATTGTCATCGTTTCTTATTTTCTCCGTTCTCAGCTTGCTCCTCGGTACATGAAATTTACAGGTTCAAGCGCGATTAATAAAAAGTATATTTCTCCTGGTCGAACCCCTTTCGGAATCAGCAAGTGGTGGCTTTCTTGGCAAAGATAGAGTGCATTTTCGACGGTGTTGTTCTCGTTTTTGTAACTAGGCACAAAACCCGCGTTACAGTTTATATAACGTGAAAATTCTGCAGGAATCTGAACATCGCCGTATATTGTTACTCACCAAATTACCCTGAGCCTCTCTCAGCCTGCATCGTTTGTTTATTTGTGGCTATTCGATGACTCATTGCCAAGTCTAATTTTCAATTGTAAAATATATTTTGTTGACGTTTATTTTTAGGGTGATTTTTTTTTATTTCTTGCACTCCCCACTCGAAATTTTGTTGTATATGTCTGAAAGAAAATGCCCCTGAAAGTTACAGCCCTTAATATTAATATTAAGTACTTTCCCTTCGCGTGACAAGTTTTTTCATCTAAAATATACGTATATTAAAAGCTTTTTCGTCAAAATTTAACCACTCCGCGGTTTTTATGCTATCACATTTGTTCGGGAACCGCTCTGCATATGGTTGAGCAAGCTTCGCGAGCAACTCACGCCGGGGCAGCATCGCGCGGCCACTCTCTCTCGGCGACGCAACGCATGCGCGCACGCCTAAACGAGAAAGAACGAGAACGAAAGCGTCGTGCCAGCAAGAGACGAGAGCGGCCATCTTTACATTAGTTTACTTTACATCGATCAATGCCACGTGCTACAACGTGCATTTCCAAATCGATTTTATAACTCCATATAAAATCTGCATCGCACTCAATCACCGTTGAATGTGATTTAAATTCATCGTTTGAGGAATCCTCAAGCACTCAGATTGTTGCAACGGTGCACAATCCTTAATCAAAGAGTACAGCATCATCTAAACTCTTAATACAATCACGCTTCACGTTTCGTTTAATCAATCGTTCATTTCATCACATCGTGATCTTCGTAATCATCGAGATCATCGAACATCAGATAATTGTAATCCTGTATAATAATCAACGAGTTTATAAAATATATAATTTGAGGTTTATTGAGGATTGTAATCCTGTATAATAATCAACGAGTTTGTAAAATATATAATTTGACGCGCGCTTTACGCATTTAATACACGGTGTCCGCCATCATTTTCGACCAGCTTTGTCACGATCCTTGATTTCATCCCGGCGCAGAGAAATCGAAGCGATTTCTCTCAAACAATATTGTCTTTGGTCGCAATTTACGTAGAATTGAATGTAAGTGTAACTTACATTGGTGAGATGGTACGGGTCCCTAGAGTTCATTCTTACCAAAAATTCTCGAGTTTTGGCTGATATCCCCGAAATCATTAACTTAACTGAAAAATCATGAAGGGAAATTTTATTAGAAATTTAATTTCCTACAAAAAGGGTCTTTTAAATCTAACTGCCAGAATCGATATTTCTTGAGACATTGAACCTCAACGTACTTATGGTATAAAATTTGTATAGTTTATCGAACCAAAAATTTTTAATTGTTGATATTCCATATCACATATAATATTGCCAGTTCCATAATCTGTGACGGTCCAGCATTAATGAAATAGACGACAGGAACGAGAGAGAGTAAGAGGTGGCCGTAGCACAGTGGTTAGCACTCTTGCTTCGCAAGCCGAAGGACCCGGGTTCGGGTCATCTATAAAAAATTTCATATCACAAATGAGTTAAGGTTCAGTATCTCAAGAAATATTGATTTAAGCAATTAGTTTTGAAGAACCTTTTTTGTTGAAAATTATATTTCCATACAAATTTTCCTTTACATTTTTTCGGTCAAGTTAATCATTTTGGAGATAACAGCAAGAAATCGAGAATTTTGTTTAAAAATCAAGTTTAGTGACCCGTACCATCTGACCAGTGTAAGTTACACTTACGCTGTTCAGGATATTCTTAAAGATCATTCAATTCTGCGTGAATTGCGACCAAAATCAATGCGATAGCATGAAAAACCACGGAGTGGTTAAATTTTAAAGAAAAAAGTTTTTGGTTTACGTGTATTTTAGATGGAAAAACTAATCACGCGATGGGAAAGTACTTAATATTAATATTAAGGGCTGTAACTTTACGGGAAGTTTCTTTCAAATATATGCATCAATAATTCGGGTAGGAAGTGAAAGAAATTAAAAAAAAAGTAAAAAAAAATCGCTCCAGTATATTATGTTAACTGATATCGCAGTCGATAATAAACAACGAAAATTGCCGTTCATCTGGCGCATAGCTTTCGTGCGACTGAACTTGGTAAATATCGGGGATGTCTGGATATATTTTGGGTTGTGGAAAATATTGACATTTGATTTTTGAACGATCTTCCATTTTTGTTCCAGATTCCAGGCGGAAGTGCTGCTGAAAATGGAAAACTTGTTCGAGGTGATCGAATAATAGCAATTTCCGGTGAAGATGCCCAAGCCTCGAGCGTTGAAGACGTCGCATTATTAATAAAGGCTTCGAATCCAGTAAATTTAAAAGTAACCAGACTTAAATCAACGCGGACATGAATAACGTATGGACTACAATAGACCTTTCTAACGAAATTCGATTAGTACGCCTTGTGACTCGATGCCATAAGATCCAATGTAATCGATTTGTGTTAGGTTATGACGGTCCGTTCCATCTGAGATTTTTCGGAGTTGAGAATTCTTGCATATGTAATGTCAATGTGTATATTCTAATAAAAGTCATTCTCTCTCGTAATCTGTCGAACTTTATAGCATTATATGTGGGGCATTCGAGCTATAACCGAGCAGCCATTACCTCGACATTTTCTTTTCATGACGTCGATTTTTTTTAGTTTTTTCGACAAAAAATCCTCTTCCGTTTTAACATCTTTCAAAGTACACATTTTTTTTTGACAAGAGTGTATCCTCCGACTTTTTTCAAATAAATTGACAAAAAAGTTCGTTTAAAACCGCATTTTTTTATCGCTATCCCATCATGGAGAAATCATTTTTCGATTTTTTCTGTGTATGAAACTTTGAAAAATGTGTTTTTATTCGTAAAAAAGGAGTAAGTACACAAATAACGTTGTTGATGCTATTATTTATTAATGCAGTTATAATATTTATGTACACATGAATAAAAAATGAACAATCATTTTTCATCCTCTTCCGTTTTAACACCTTTCAAAGTACCATTTTTTTTCGACAGAAGTGTATCCTCCGATTTTTTTCAAATGAATTGACAAAAAAGTACGGTCAAAACCGCATCGTTTAATCGCTATCCCATCATGGAGAAATCATTTTTCGATTTTTTCTATGTGTATGAAACTTCGAAAAATGTGTTTTTATTTGTAAAAAAGGATTAAGTACACAGGTAACATTGTTGATGCTATTATTCATTAAAACAGTTACAATATTAATGTGTACATAAATATTGTACACATTTTTGTATACATTGAAAGCACATTTTTCAAGGAAGCTACTTTCCTTATGGCTTTAGTGCGCGGCGGTCATGCTCTGTCTAGGTGCGTGCAGTCGTGAGGTGTGGCGAATCTCTCCCTCTCCTTCGTTTTCTGTTTTTTTTGTCTCGTTTTACTGTGATCTCGTTACAATGCCCCCCTAGACTAAAACATATGCTGACTGATTTGTTTTAGTTCATCAAATCTGTAACTATCGCTTCTTGTTTTCATATTTATGTTTCTTTTGCCTCTTTTTGAATTTTTTTTATTGTTATTTTTTATATCTTACAAAGACAATGACACTCAGATAATACCTTAGTCTGGGCCTTTTTACTTATTTTTGTTTGTTTCCTTTACATGAGTTTTCTTTCGATAATCTCAGTTATCATTTCTTTCGCAGGTGCTGCATGTCTTTTTGTGTGAAGCGGATAGGCCTATTTGCACTGATATATTCGGCGAAGGTACAGGCGAATACTCAACAATCGTGATGATTTATCTGTTTGGGAATTTCTCTGACATTGTCGAAAATCCATTCCGTTGAGTCCAATCTTGCCTTTTTCGCACGATTGCCTCGTTTTCGAGGCACTGTGTGATTTTCTGTATACACGTGCTATTTTCTCCAAGTAGGCTGCCGTAATATCGGAAAGACTTGTCACGGAAATCTATTACAACAAGGCACCCGTGTAGGTGAACATGTACTGGTATTATGATGAGGTTGTTACGTACCGAGAGGCACGTTACAAGGATAATAATATTTAAGATAGATTGAAATGCGTTGACTTGAAAGGGGTATTGAGCATTTCGTAGTAGATTGGGCGCCTCTACACCGTCCCATACGGGCCCGGCCACTGCTGAAAAGGGTGAGGGTCTCGTCAATAATTACGCAGTCTAGTTAGAATGCATCATATAAAATAGGATTTATTATACCGTGTCACCACGGGTGACACGATATCTCAAAGTATGCAAGGAGGGCGAGCGGGGATCCGCGCGCACTGCGAACATGTACATATGAGAGAGAGACGGCGCTCACAATACTTGCGGCGTCTCTCGAATGAAACGGCTGACTTACGTTTGGCTGGAGCTCCAGGCTATCGCACGCTACCTGCATGTGTGTGGGTGTGTGAGTGTCGTACGGACGGAGCGAGGATCTCGAGCCGCGCTCTGAACGTCGTTCTTACTACTACACTTAAACGTCCATACACTTAACTGTCAATACTCTTAACAGTCTATACGCGCACTAGAGTCCCTATGTAGTGAGGGCGAGGAAGTATTTTCCGCGCACTCGCTGTAATGGCCGAAAAACGCGTGGTCTATGATACGTCGTGAGGTCGACGGGAAATATATACACGCATGTATATATTTATCCGCGCACTCGCGAACCGATCAGCCGGTGTTTGAATACCGAGCGTTCCGTAGCACTGATGACCACGTGTACTGTCTTTCGTGGCGATTGACGAATACTTCTTGCAGCCGATTTACGTGTCGATCGCCCGTTGTTCACTCGCGATGCTTTATGCGAACTTGCGATTGTTCTTATTTGCATACGTTGTTATTTATCGATATCGTTGTTGTTGATATTCTCTGTTGTTCAGTATTCGTTGCAATACAATTCCACCTCGATAACGAGAGGTTCTCATAGACGATGTTTCTTTAGATTGATGATGTGCCATGATCGGGAGGTCATGGGCGCGAAGGGTGATTCAATCGATGACTTTGAGTTACTTATTTTACTATGACCTTAGGGTCATAGGCACGATCTTTTAGGACGGACAAAACCTTAATATCGACCCGAGACTTACGCGTCTACGCGGGCACCCCTGTGTAACGTCCCAAGATGACATACGAACGGGCGTATGCATCTTATATGGCGACGCGCGAATTACGCCGCAGCGACTGGCTGAAGGCCGGAGTATTACTCCTTGATTCACCTGACGGTGGGTAGCAAGGTACTGATTTGACTTGACAACGTTCCTCAGAACGTTGGCGAGTCGAACGAGAATTTCTGCAATTCGGCTTCTTGAAAACGGCTTCTCGAAAGGTGCCATCGACCGAAAAGACGCTGATCGCGATTTTCGACATATGGGGTGATCGTGACGCACGAGTCTCTGGAATCCGCTGACGAAAGCGCTTTAGCGCGAGATCATGAGTCCACGTCCGTTCTCGCACGAAATAGTAACGATAATGAATTTATAGGATTCATTAAAGTTAATAAATTAATAAAATCTAAGCGAAAAGCGGGACGTAACACCCATCCCCCCCCCCCTACGGATTTGATGACGCCCTCGTCATCGGGTTTATCGATACGGCGCATTGGAGATGCAATTACATTAAAATGAGGCGGGTTTTTACGGGTCGGTGGCATACGATCAGTTGTTTACAATGTCGGTAAAATACGCATACGAAAATACGAATTTTGGAACGGCGTTACGTCGAGCGTCTCTAACCCCCGTTGATCCCGAGGGTGATGTCTTGCTTGAAAATGGATCACATGTTATAGTAGGCATGATGTTCACTCTTCTCCCGGAATCACCCCAAAAATTATATTTGTAATTGAAAGAGGTAACGATTTTTCCATCGTCGGGACAATTCATTTTTGGAATTTTCCTCATTACTTTCACAAATTCCGTTCAATTCATTGATATTTCACATAGGGATTTGTTCGGAACAACCGATGTCGACGAATTCTATTTTTATGGATTTTAATTTATTTCAATCCGATGACGTCCTGATCGACGTTTGATTGAACTGTTTTATGCAGAGGAATGGATTCGTGTTCGATCTGTAATGTTCCCGATTTACGTCGTAAATAAATCATTGTTCAGACGCGCAGGTAGGGCCGATTGTAGAATGTTGCAATGAGCACGATAAAACTATCTCGCCCTCCGAATGTTGGTCGTACTTGCTTTTGTGAGCAAATGTCCACAATTTCAGCGAGCAGGGGAAAGAATAAAACATGGTTAAACCCGGTCTTTTCATACATTGTATCGGATTTGGTGGTTTTAAATAGATGTTGAGGATCTATTTTTCCCAAATATTGACAATTTGTTTCAGTTTTTTTTTTTGAATTTATCTCAATTTAATTTATGTCAATTTACTTATTTAAGTTTAAAACTCTCATGAATTGAAGAATTAGTGCAAGTTCACTTACTTTTGAAATTGTAGTAAATTTAACAACTTCTGTCATATTATTTGGAGATCATGCGGAAGCTCGTTATCAAAACTCTGAATTTTTTTTTTTTTTTTTCATATAAAATAATATAATAATTTAAATACAATCATCAACTTTATGAACTGTTGCTCTTATGCATTGTTCTTGATAACATTTGACTGAATATTATCAAGAACAATGCATAATAAAATAAAAACAATTCAGTATTTATATATAGAATAAATTAACACTATGATCAAACTATTTAAGGGGCGAAGCCACCCAACAAGTACGCGAAGTCGATATTCCAGTGGCATGAGCAGTGTCGACAATGTCCGTGGCGTTCTTCGGCGTTTCGGGCGCTTCCTCAATCGCTAATTTACTCCGAGGTCGTCGAGCTTGTTGAGGTATTTTGCGGATGGTCTTAATTGAGACGAGATCCTGATAACGCTCGATCCATTTTGAGACCCTGCTCGGTGTTTATTGCACACGCCTACCTGCACGCCGTTCAGGGGATGGGGTCAATGGTGGGGTATGTGCTCGCGGTATTGACTGGCACGCCACCATCAACCGTATGCTATCTTCGTCGACCGGGCACAAGCGAGCATTGGGCAAAATGACACTGCGCCAATGACTCGCTAACGAGTTGGACGATCGACCAGGAAAATGACCATTTCTCCTAGCCTCATGCCACACCCTCAGGGTTTTTCCATTCCTGATCTCACCGTGTGTTCTCAAGTATTCGAACATCGCCCTCCGCTCATAGCTTTCGTAATCGTCCCCTTGGGCCTGTCTTCCGAGTGTCCATGGGTCTCGTATATACACCCCAGCATTAAACGGCCGTGTGTTGTTCCGAATCCGTATTGGAACGGCGACCTCGGCCCTGGGTTCGTTCCCCATTGGCCCTTGGGGTACCACTCGGAAATTATAGTTCCCGAAGAACTCGGGCCCGCGTACTCCGATCCGGTTCAAGTCCACCCTTTGGCGTTGTCTGACACGTCTCAGGGAATTCTCGAAAAGGCGGCGCCTGGCCGCTTCATTTCTCGCCGCTTCTGCTGGTTGGGGCGGCGTATGAATAGGCCGGTTCCCTTGATGGTGCGGCAGCGCTACCGGTGATAGGCCATCCATGGCCAACGGCCTTGCCGGCTTGATCATGGGCCGCAATAAATGAGGGTTGACTGGTCGACCGGTTGGCGTCGCTCCCATGACGACCCGCTCAGCCGGACCCCCCGCAGCGGCACCTTGTCCGATGGCCGGCGATGGCAATAAATTTCGTCCCCCCTCGCCTCTCCGTATCGGATTTGGCGGAGGCACCAGCGCCTCTGGAGCTCTCCTCTCCCCGTTCGGCGGATCAGGCCTGGCTGCTTGCCGCCGTTTGTAGACGGCCGGAGCTCCGGGCTATCGCGCGCTGCGGTGTGTGTGTGTGTGTGTGTGTGTGTGTGTGTGTGTATGTCCCGTACAGACGGAGCGAGGATCCCGAGCCGCGCTCGGGACGTCGATCTTACCAATACACTTATGAGTCTATAATCACACTAGAGTCTCTATGCAGTGAGGGCGCAAAGATGCATAATATAAGCACTCACTCGCGATGGCCGGGAGATCCGCGAAGTTGAGGAAATAGATGTAGATATTTGGTTACGTATAGTTATTCGTTGATTCTTTGTTTTATGTTTCGGTTGTTATGTTGTTCTACCTCGGTAACGAGGGATTTTTATAGCTGATGTTTCGCTGGTTTTCACGCAGTTGAATTATAAATACATCGAAGCGAATACTAACTAGATAAGTGATAAATGACCGATAAAGGAAATCTGGACACAAATTTTACTTTTCCTTTTAAATTGAATTAATCAAGCTGGATCGATTTAAATGTTAAAATTTTGCACAAAAGTATAACTTATTGTATGAATCCGAAATTTTGTTTATTTAGATTACTAAATTGACTCTAAATGAACTTAATTATTATATTCTAAATTTTGATTTACTTTTTTTTTTATTTTCACGCTTCAATTTTTGAAATTTCGTGTAGCGAATCGAATGTTGCATGTGTACCAGAATTTGGAAACCGTACTTCCATTTCCATTTCCTAAATTTCCTAAATTTCTTGAAAATGAAATTAAGTCAATCAAATTAAATCGAATGAATTGTCGGAAATTTTTTTTTATAAAAATATAGTGTATCATCTGAATTCGAATTTCATTTATTTGGATTCCGAAATCGGATTTGAATAACTCTCATCATAAAACTCCCAAATTTTCACGGGAGAATTTAAAAGGGGATATTTAATATTAACGAGACCAGCATCCTCTCAGGAGCGCGTGGTAGAGGCAGTATCCCACCGCTGCCACCAAAACTTGTTACGTACCGAGAGGCACGTTACAAGGATAATAATATTTAAGATAGATTGAAATGCGTTGACTTGAAAGGGGTATTGAGCATTTCGTAGTAGATTGGGCGCCTCTACACCGTCCCATACGGGCCCGGCCACTGCTAAAAAGGGTGAGGGTCTCGTCAATAATTACGCAGTCTAGTTAGAATGCATCACATAAAATAGGATTTATTATACCGTGTCACCACGGGTGACACGATATCTCAAAGTATGCAAGGAGGGCGAGCGGGGATCCGCGCGCACTGCGAACATGTACATATGAGAGAGAGACGGCGCTCACAATACTTGCGGCGTCTCTTGAATGAAATGGCTGACCTACGTTTGGCTGGAGCTCCAGGCTATCGCACGCTACCTGCATGTGTGTGGGTGTGTGAGTGTCGTACGGACGGAGCGAGGATCTCGAGCCGCGCTCTGGACGTCGTTCTTACTACTACACTTAAACGTCCATACACTCAACTGTCAATACTCTTAACAGTCTATACGCGCACTAGAGTCCCTATGTAGTGAGGGCGAGGAAGTATTTTCCGCGCACTCGCTGTAATGGCCGAAAAACGCGTGGTCTATGATACGTCGTGAGGTCGACGGGAAATATATACACGCATGTATATATTTATCCGCGCACTCGCGAACCGATCAGCCGGTGTTTGAATACCGAGCGTTCCGTAGCACTGATGACCACGTGTACTGTCTTTCGTGGCGATTGACGAATACTTCTTGCAGCCGATTTACGTGTCGATCGCCCGTTGTTCACTCGCGATGCTTTATGCGAACTTGCGATTGTTCTTATTTGCATACGTTGTTATTTATCGATATCGTTGTTGTTGATATTCTCTGTTGTTCAGTATTCGTTGCAATACAATTCCACCTCGATAACGAGAGGTTCTCATAGACGATGTTTCTTTAGATTGATGATGTGCCATGATCGGGAGGTCATGGGCGCGAAGGGTGATTTAATCGATGACTTTGAGTTACTTATTTTACTATGACCTTACGGTCATAGGCACGATCTTTTAGGACGGACAAAACATTAATATCGACCCGAGACTTACGCGTCTACGCGAGCACCCCTGTGTAACGTCCCAAGATGACATACGAACGGGCGTATGCATCTCATATGGCGACGCGGGAATTACGCCGCAGCGACTGGCTGAAGGCCGGAGTATTACTCCTTGATTCACCTGACGGTGGGTAGCAAGGTACTGATTTGACTTGACAACGTTCCTCAGAACGTTGGCGAGTCGAACGAGAATTTCTGCAATTCGGCTTCTTGAAAACGGCGCGTGCATGCCCTTGGTGGCCATGCACGGGCTCGCTCAAGGTGACCGAAAGGTGCCATCGACCGAAAAGACGCTGATCGCGATTTTCGACATATGAGGGAGTCTCTGGAATCCGCTGACGAGAGCGCTTTAGCGCGAGATCATGAGTCCACGTCCGTTCTCGCACGAAATAGTAACGATAATGAATTTATAGGATTCATTATAGTTAATAAATTAATAAAATCTAAGCGAAAAGCGGGACGTAACAAGGTCAAGCGAAAAGATGTCGAGTTTGGTCCACCACTGTACTGGTGGGTATCTTGCCGCTGCGCCACCGCTCATTCGCTTGACGCAATGGACACTTTACGGGTATAAATGTCCGCATGAAACTTTGGCGTCGATTTTCTTCAAAATTAGGGCGCATTGGAAAGAATCCTTTTAGGGTGGTACTCTTGGGGAGTGCCCTCACAATATAGCAGAGACCCATTAAAATCCGTTTGCACTATACTTGGCACTCCCCTTGTGAATGATGAAGTGATCAACGCGTACCCAGGATTAGATGGAAAAAGCGGAAATAAAAAACAAACATCTTATCCAACTGCACATACAATGAGCACGTTTTTAAATCCAAGACTACAGTCAGGGGCGGTAGTGATGATCAATGAAGCGAGTATAAAAAGATCCATTTGGATTGCTGATCGCTGGATCGCTGGATTGAATCCCAGCACGAACTTTTTTTTCAATTTTATCATTTTAACGGCAATTAATTAATATCTTTGCAAATGAATGAATAAATAATTTTTTTTATTTCATTTTTTTCGTGGAAAGGCAGGGAAAGAATTGTGATAAATGAATATACGAGTTTCGAAGAAAAATGAATTTTTTTATACCCGCTTCATTGGTCATCACTACCGCAAGAACTAGGGTAGTACTGATCATAAAAACACGGAAAACGGTAATTATTTCGGCAATCTCTGAAGGTCAAAACTTCGTGAAATAGTATGGGAGAAGCTCCCTACATTATCCGTGAAAGACAAGACCTCGGAATCATGAACTATGAACGTTTTTCATCGTTTATTCTTAAATTTATTAATTAATTCATTTATTATTTATTATTTATTATTTATTATTTATTATTTATTATTTATTATTTATTATTTATTATTTATTATTTATTATTTATTATTTATTATTTATTATTTATTATTTATTATTTATTATTTATTCATTTACAGCAATATCAATTAATTGCATATTATTTGCCGTTGAAATGACAGAATGAAAAAAAATTTTAAAAAAGTTCGGGCTGGGATTCGATCCAGAGATCCAGCAATCACGTAGCGGCGACGTTACCCACTACACCGGCGGTCTCGTTGAATTAAATTTAACGCAACAAGTATATGAACGCTCCAAAAATATTGATTATTTTTCATCTCGGAAATGGTAGAGAAGCGCATTCTATTAATTGCTACTGTTATACCCTTGGGTGCGGCCTACCTGTATAAAAAATTTCATACAAATCGGTGACCCACGTACTACGAGGTCCCCTTGTTAGTTCGCAACCAAGACGACCAGGGTTCGAATCCCGCTCGGAACATAGACATACTTTTTTCTCAATTATTTATAATTTCAATGAAAATGATTGATTGAGCTTAATTGTTTAATTTTCTAATGAAATCATTTTTACAAACGTATCGAAACATAAATTATTCGATACTGTATAGTTCGTTTAAATAAAATTATGATCACAGAAAAAAAATCAATATTAACACCAGAATGAATGCTCAGGCAATAATTAACGATGTAAATGAACTAGTGGACGTATTCCTAACACAGTAGTAGCTCATCATTTAATTTACTGCGTGATGTCATTTATTCGCTGTCGCTATCTAGCAAACGTTGCCCAAATATTACAGATTGAAACTATAAATGGTTTGCTAACTTCAATATATTATTTTTCAATCGCCTTCAAAGTTTGCTTCGAAAAAAAACATCGCTAGAATATGTAGTGTTTTAATTTAGTTGCATGGTACATGCCCCTCTCCTGCCCGGTCTGGGCATTTTCTAAAATATATGTGGCTGCTGCAATCTTTCGTTTTATTCGGTATGGTCCCTCGTAGATAGCAAAAAATGTTGCCATTTTTTTATTGATTGGGTCACTAACGTTGCATGCTTTTGCAAGTACCAGGTCTCCCTCTTTAAGAGGAGACAGTCAGCGTCAAAACGCCGATTTTTGAACATCAATATAGATGTTCATAGCATTTGTGGAAATTTTACAGATAGTCTACAATTTTATGTATCAAATGTGGCAACTTTTGATGCTAGTTAGAACCCTTAAGGTGCAGCGGTTCTCGCATAAATCAATTCTTTATTTTTACACGTAGCGCGCAGTTCTGACTAAACTGCTTGACGGATCTTTTTGTAAAACTTTGGCGGACCGCTTGAGCGCTACACATTTTTTTTTAGATCCTTATTTTGGAGTCACAGGCCACTTTTTGAACCTTTGACCCATGTTTTATTTTTAGAGCACTGCACACAAAACAATATTGATTATAATACAAATGTGCCTCGCTCAAGCGGTCCGTAAAAGTGTTACAAAGAAAATTCTCATTTTCGTATCTTATCGTAGGATAAGATCCATGAAGCGGTTTGGTCATATTTATGTTTTTTTTGTTTTTAATATTTACAAATATTTTTACACCAAAAAGCTAGAAATTTATTACAATATAACCCGTTGACAGTTGACGGTTTTTTGCCATTTTTGACGACGAAATTTTGCCATTTTTTTATTGATTGGGTCACTAACGTTGCATGCTTTTGCAAGTACCAGGTCTCCCTCTTTAAGAGGAGACAGTCAGCGTCAAAACGCCGATTTTTGAACATCAATATAGATGTTCATAGCATTTGTGGAAATTTTACAGATAGTCTACAATTTTATGTATCAAATGTGGCAACTTTTGATGTTAGTTAGAACCCTTAAGGTGCAGCGGTTCTCGCATAAATCAATTTTTTATTTTTACACGTAGCGCGCAGTTCTGACTAAACTGCTTGACGGATCTTTTTGTAAAACTTTGGCGGACCGCTTGAGCGCTACACATTTTTTTTTAGATCCTTATTTTGGAGTCACAGGCCACTTTTTGAACCTTTGACCCATTTTTTATTTTTAGAGCACTGCACACAAAACAATATTGATTATAATACAAATGTGCCTCGCTCAAGCGGTCCGTAAAAGTGTTACAAGGAAAATTCTCATTTTCGTATGTTATCGTAGGATAAGATCCATGAAGCGGTTTGGTCATATTTATGTTTTTTTTGTTTTTAATATTTACAAATATTTTTACACCAAAAAGCTAGAAATGTATTACAATATAACCCGTTGACAGTTGACGGTTGACCCGCTGACAGTTTGTAGGTTATATTGTACATATAAGGCACGGAATTGAATTCACTTACTGAAAAAAATGTGAATAAATATGAAAATCAATTCGATTATTTAGTAAATACGACGAATACCATTCTTAACAAATAATTGAATATAATAAACATATGGACTGACGTATCACGAACCACTATGAAACTGCTCGTGTCGTTTGTCGAGATCGAAAGAGCTCTTTCACGTAATTTCTCGATCAGTTTAGACGTTTTATATTGCTTTTGGAGAAATGAATAAACACTCGATAAAAATAAGAGAATACAAAAAAAAATAATAAGCCACGCGCGAACGTTTATTTTCTGTTGTGACAGCAACAGTTTAGCATTCGTTAGTAACGAAAATTTACTAGTAAATTTACAAGGCACTTTCTGAACACTTTCTGATCACTTGCGACAATTTTTTTGATTGGCCCGTAATCATTTCTTTCAAGCGTTTTGATTAGTCCGCAGAGTTGTAAGCGCGCAGAGCGCGGTTATTAGCTGCAAAGCTCAATGTCGCAATCGCGCGATATTCAAATTTTGATTCAACAGTAGAATAATTATGTTTTTACCAACCCTACAGGAATCTTAATGAATAATCAATTGTATATTCATATATATTCCAAGTGAAAACGGCCCTATTTTTTAAAAGATTTTTCTGGCCAATCCTCCAGATGGCGCGACGATCATTTTTGTGTAAAAAAGAGATAACTGAAAAAACACCATTTTTAAAATTCTTCAATTTTTTCAAAGATTCTGGATCAAAAATAAGTAATTTCTAGCATGATTAGAAAGTGGGCCGCGGCTGCCTCATATTTTTTTTTTATTTTCTTTTTTTCAGTTTCTAAAATAAAATGAAAAAATAAATTCCTAATACCTCTTTCGTGAGTAAAAAAATAAAATAAAACATATCCTAGCAAATTTCGATGTTTTTCATATTTTTCCAAATAAATGAGAAAAATCTTTTTTTTTCAATAAAATACTTCAATAAAAAGGGATAACTGATAAAAATACCAATTTTGAAATTCTTTAATTTTTTCTACAGATTCTGGGTCATAAATAAGTAATATCATGATTAGAAAGTGGGATGCGGCTGCCTCATATTTTTTTTAATAATTAACTTTTTTCAGTTTTTAAAATAAAATAAAAAAATTGATTCCTAATACCCCTTACATGAGTAAAAAAATAAAATAAAAATAAAACACACCTTGGAAAATTTTGAGATTTTGCCAACATATGTTTTATTTTTATTTTATTTATTACTCATGTAAAAGGTATTAGGAATTAATTTATTGATTTTATTTTAGAAACTGAAAAAAAGAAAATTATAAAAAAAATATGAGGCAGCCGCGGCCCACTTTCTAATCATGATAGAAATTACTTATTTTTGATCCAGAATCTGTGGAAAAAATTGGAGAATTTTAAAAATGGTGTTTTTTCAGTTATGCCCTTTTTACACAAAAATGATCGTCGCACCACCTGAAGGAGTGGCCAGAAAAATCTTTTAAAAAATTAGGTTGTTTTTGAAGTGGAATCAACGCGAAACAAAAAGTTATGCAAGGATCTGATGACCCGAGGGAAATGACCCCACGTTTTCACTTGGAGTACGCCATATATATATTAGGGTGGTCCCTACGGCCCCTATGGCAGTCAAAGTCTTAAAGGGGAAATACGTGTATTTTATACGGTCAATGATCTGAACATTTTTTCAACTTAGTAAATGTTAATAAAAAAATTTGAAACTTGGCACATATATTCCTCATAGTATAAGGTACAATTGTAGTATTTTGTCAATTTTTCCATTCTCGATTTTGGATATACGCTCCCGCTCAAAAGTTTGGATACATTTGTCGATATTTCTTACTGCACTAGAAGTTGCATAACTCCGTCAAAAAAAAAGAGGTAATCGAACTTTTGAAAAAGTGTTTTGACGGGAAAGAATTCAGCTTCACGACCCGGTATGCTCTTTTGAATGTGACCGTTTTTTGGCCTTTTTTCGACCATCGAGAATTGGGTGCATAACTTAGGGACATTTTTTTTTGTCTTTTTCATGTATGGTGTATTCGAAAGGGTTAGCAGACGCTTCATTTTTGTCTTTTAAAATTTTTCGTATGATTTTTTCTCGCAAGGTGATTTCACTTTTGGCTACCCGTAGTAAAAAACTCCATTCGTCGCCATTGAAATATCCCCATTCATTCCCCATTGCCAAAATAACCAATGGAGATGAATGCCGAATTGCCTAAGGGGATTTTCGCCATTGAATTCCCCATCTGAAACGGAATGGGGATTATCTAATGGGGATTCAATGGAGACAATCCCTTTAGGCAATTCGGCATTCATCCCCATTGGTTATTTTGGCAATGGGGAATGAATGGGGATTTTCAATGGCGATGAATGGAGTTTTTACAATACGAAAGAATCTCCATTGCTGTTCGCCACTCATTCCCCATTGCCCACAAAACCAATGGATATGAATGCCGAATTTTCTAAGGACCTTTTCGCCATTAAATTCCCCATTTGAAACGGAATGGGGATTATCCCATGGGGATTCAATGGAGACAATCTCCCTAGTAAATTCGCCATATTCACCTCTATTGGTTTTTGTGGGCAATGGGGAATAAATGGGATCATCAATGGAGATTCTTTCATATGATTGCTATATATACATGGAATTACGCATTAAATAATCAAGTAAGTTATCAGTAAGTAAGGTTAATCATAATGCTAATATTAGCATAACGACCAATAATTATATCATATATCATATATAGCAATCATATAGCAATCATATATATATATATATATGTATATATATATATTACATTTAATAGAAATTATTGAAGCTCAGAATTGAGAAAATAGATTGTAAGTGTATTCAGATGACGATTGATAATGAAAGTATATACGTTTCTCCTCTCACAAATCGAGTTGAGAGGGACTGATAAAATTATGTGTATATGTTAAAAATAAACGGTTTTAAAAATCATTTATCCCAAACGTACGCGCACTTGATGAGCAGTATATAATATATTTTTTTAAAATATATTGACCATCGATTGACCATCGATATAATCATCAGCATTTATTACAATTGAAGAAAATATTTGGTTCATATATGAGAATCAGCGACATCTACTCTTACTTAATTTTATTAATTCACCGCCGTTTGAGAAATATCGCATTCGGAAAAATTCTCATCGATCGATGGGTTCAATTGTTCTGCATTGAACCTCGAATATGGATTGCAACATCGTTAACGAATGCTGCTCATCATTCGATCAGTCGTCAATGAAGTGACATTATTGATAAATGTTGATCATTGTATAATTCGTAGTTACTTATTATTCAATGGGTATCCTTGGTAAATGCTGATCATTTCATCGTTAGCCGCATTTGGGTTCCAATGAACATCTGTGGGAAATGCTGATCTTTCAGTTCATCCGCATTGACTTTCCAATGGACATCATTGGGTAAAGCGGATCATTTCGTTCATCAGCATTTACCTTCCCATGGACATCATTGGGCAATGCTGATCGCTCGATACATCCGCATTGGCTTTCCAATGAGCATCATTCAGTAATGATGATCATTCGATTCATCCGCATTGGCTTTCCAATGAGCATCATTGAGTAATGATGATCATTCGATTCATCCGCATTTGATGTTCAATGGATACCCATTCACTGATCAATGGTCAGCCCTGTACGCCATTGACAAATGCGGAAATCTCAATGGGTCCCCATTCATTGTCCAATGGAGTCGTATGAGGACCATTGGTTGCCATTGGCGATTCAATGGAGTTTTTTACTACGGGTAAAAAAGACAAATTTTGAAAGATGCAACGTAACTCAAAAACAATAGGGTTGAAGAGAAAATGTCAAGTATGAAAAAAGTAGCGTAGGTATACATGAAATCGCCTGGAATTATTTCAGAATTTTCCTATGCAATTTTTTTCAAAAATATTTTCACTCGAAAGTCGATAGTTGACGTTCCAGACAAAAATTGTATTTGATTGAAATTTCCGTACTTTGCGATACAATACAAATCTGAAAAAATTCGGTAACATTTGGCACGCTATAAACAACCATTATCAATAATAATTATTGATCATTGTTCATCAACAATAATATTGCCCAAAAGTCATTAAAAAATTGTTTAAACAATTCATTAAACAACTTATTAATAACTTTTGAGCAATATTATTACTGATAATTGTTATTCATAGCATGAAAAATGTTGCTGAATATTTTCAGATTTTTATTGTATCACAAAGTACGGAAATTTCAATAAAATACAATTTTTTTCTGGAACGTAAACTACCGACTTTCGAGTGAAAATATTTTTGAAAAAAATTTCATAGGAAAATTCTGAAATAATTCCAGGCGATTCCGTGTATACCTACGCTACTTTTTTCATACTTGACATTTTTCCTTCAACCCTATAGTTTTTAAGTTACGTTGCATCGTTCAAAATTTGTCTTTTTTAGCCAAAAGTGAAATAACCTTGCGAGAAAAAATCGTACGAAAATTTTCAAAAAACAAAAATGAAGCGTCTGCTAACCTTTTCGAATGTACCGTCGATAAAAAAGACAAAAAAAATGTTACCAAGTTATGCACCCAATTCTCGATGGTCGAAAAAAGGCCAAAAAACGGTCACATTCGAAAGTGCATACCGGGTCAAAAAAAAATCATAAAAAATATTTAAAAAATGGAAAATGAAGCAGAATTTTTTCCCGTCAAAAAACTTTTTCAAAAGTTGGATTATCTCTTTTTTTGACGGAGTTGTGCAACTTCTAGTGCAGCAAGAAATATCGATAAATGTATCCAAGCTTTTGAGCGGGAGCGTATATCCAAAATCAAGAATGAAAGATTTTACAAAATACTACAATTACACCTTATACTATGAGGAATATATGTGCCAAGTCTTAAATTTTTATATCAATATTTACTAAGTTAAAAAAATGTTCAGATCATTGACCGTATAAAATACACGTATTTCCCCTTTAAAACTTTGACTGCCGTGGGGGCCAGGTTGAAATTGAGATATCGAGCTGAAATTTGGTATGAGTTTCTATTTATTTATTTTAAACCGATTTAGCACTATCGTCAAAAGAAAAAACAACATAGCCTAAATATGAGGTATTCCCTTTCATCGGGACCCCCTTTCAGGCCAGCCTCTTTTGAATTGCTCGAAACTCGAGTATGTTTTAATGTTGCCTAAAAGTGTATTGTACACCAATTTCAGATTTCTTACAATAATACTCTTTGGAATACACCAAAAGTAATATTTCAAACTGTTTGCGTATTCAGCTCTTCGGAGCATAGGCATGGCGCGAAATAAAATCGAAAAAATTCGTTTCCAATAGCTTTCGATCGGAAATTTCCTGCCCTTTTCGAAAAAAAAAAAAACAAATTAATTCAAATTAATTAATTAATTAATAAAGCAAAAAACCGAAAAAATTGATTTAAAAAAAAGAGCATAATTTAATTAAGCGAAACAATTTTCTAATGTTTTGTATATATCTGAGAAGTCACGATATAAATTTCGAGTTGGAACTCGCATCGGTTTAATAATGTCAAGTATTTTAGTAGGATAACAATTCTTAAATATCGTGTTTTTCGTATTAAACAGTTCTCTAATATATTATATAGCATTTTTTCAACGAAGTTTGAATTTAGTAAATTTATTTAATTAATTAAACTAAATTTATTGAATAATCAATTTTATTCAATTTATTAAATTAAGGATGTATGCCCAAAATATGCAGTATTGAATTCTCTGTTGAATTTAAACTATTTTATAAAGTGAACGATGCCACGTCGGTAAAAAAAAATGTTTACCGTATATTTTTAACAAAAATCAATATTTTCTGTCTCATTAAACTGCGTGTTATTTGTACCAGAAGTAGCATATTCTGCAAGAAAATGATGAAATAATGCTTGTTTCAAATGGTAGAAAAATTTAAAAAACTTATTATTAAAAACTTCGGATTTCTTACTATTAAAAGAAAAAAAACCGGGTGTCACCCGGGTTTTCGGTGAGAAATCTTAATAAAATATAATCGTCCACCGGATGTGCAAAAAAACTGCTACTACAGCCGCCATTTTTAAATATACGGACCATGGCGACGTGGCAACGTTGTACGCGCAGGTAATACGAAAACAGAATGTGCAGTAGGAGAGAGAAAACAAATAATACAAAAAAATAACTGTTTAATAATGAAATCTAAATGCAAATATATAATGCAAGATGAATAGCAGCCGCATGAATAAATAAACCAAAATATTTTGTTTATAAATTTAGATAAATGGATGCCAGGAAGGGGAAAGTAAAGAAATACATGGTCATTAATACTGAGGAATGTTTATTTATGGAAAATAAACAATGAACGATATACATTAATGATTCTTTCAGTATTAAAATTAAATGTTGTCGTTTACATATTCGTAAATATCGAAATCGTCAGAATCATATTCTGTAAATTCTTTACGACTATTTTCTACATTTTCACAGTCGCTATTCAAATCACATACGATTTCGTCGTTGTTGTTTATGTCTTCTTTTCCATTGGTGAAACGTTCAAGCTCTCGAATAATTTGTTGTATTACCCTACTATTTTTGGTAATTCTTGGCTTTCCATCAACGCTTTCACTCAATAAAAATGTTATTGCCACGTCGCCATCTGAACGAAATATATCTAAAAGTGTTTGAAATGAAATTTTCGAAGTGGCCAGCCTCTTTTTCATTAGACCTGAAATATTCAGCGGCTCCAAAGTTTTTTTGATGGCCTCAATCTCAATTTTGTTTTTTTTTCTGCCAATAATGTCTTGACTGATTTCGCATGCTTTACAATCAACGATGAGATGTCACATTTATCAATAATTTTTAATAAATTCACGACATCAGTAGATGCATTATGAGCACCTACTATGGCTTCAATGCCAATAACATCCTCAACTAACGACGTCAAGGAAAAAGATCGTCCTTCATTTTGACGACTAGTGAAGTGTTCTTTTAAAGCAGGTAGTGAATCGGATACCAACGGAGCCCTGACTACAAATTCTTCAAGGAGTTCATGACTCTGCAAACACCTCAACAAGATCTGGAAGTCGAATCTGGAAAAATCAAAATAATCGACACACTTGTTTAAAAGCAATGCAAGGTGAATTTCAAACGATTTACCATGAGAAAAGAAATATTACGGTTTCGTCACATTAGATGGACCTAAAGAACTAAACAACATAACTTAATGAAAATAAATACTAATTTAGATGTTTCCTTTTTCTTAATTACTAAATTGAAGGGAAACCTGAAGCCATTATGAGCAACTAGTATAACTTTCTTGCTTCCACCAGCCGCTTCTAAAAAACCGATAAAATCTCGAAGAGGCTGTTTTAGTGGTACAGATTCAACTTCTTCATCTTCTAGATACAAGAGTCCATCATGGACGGATAAACCAGTGACGAGGCTTGCGCTTTTCGATATTCCGAACATTTTTCTTCATTAAAGTAATTAATCACGAACCTTCAGTAGACTTGACGCTGCATATCGATGAAAAATCGAATCGTCCGCATCCAGTTTCATAAGAGATGCCCTCGCGATTTTCCTTTGCATATTCTTCACGAGCCTTGCGTCTTTTCTTTTCCTTTTCTTCTTTTCGGATTTCCGGATCTTTCAGCGCTTTCGACCGAATTTTCGAAAATTCATCTTTCGCAGACCGGTATTTTTGAGTCCAATAACCTGGAGAGTAGCCTGCTTTTTCATAAATTTGTCCGATATACGCTGACTTTTCATTTGTTTTTACAGCAGCAACTTTATCTCGCGAAAGAAATGAAATTGTCGATCCAAAGAATAAATTCTTTAGATGAGAAACTGCCACCACGTGATTGAAAGAATCATTTTTCTGAGTTGATCCACACGGAGCAATTTGATCAACGTGATTAGCCAATTTTTTAAAAATTTCCTTTATGGGTTCTTTGCGATTACTGTCCGATAACGGTTTTTTCCAGGCAAGTTGCTGGGTATGTAAGATTCTTCATCTTGGACAAAACCGCACCACAAGCCAAAATTTTCATGGCACCCATAAGCGTGGTCAACAGCACATAACAGCAACTCTCTGATTCCCTCAGAGTTATTCTTGTTGCTTTGCAGAATCAAAGTCAATCTTCGTGCAAAGTATTTGATGACAGCTGGTGGCGTTTTGAGCGCGTACAATTGACTGGTGACATTTTTTTTCACGTGGTTTATATCGGACCATTTTTTAATAGGCCACGAAACATTTTTTTTATGGTACTCATCGTAGCTACATCATCGTCTGCTATCAGCACACCAATCCGAGTATCAGATTTTTGCAGAAGCTTATTATTCGCAATGAGATTCACCGCCATTGCTGGCTCCATACTCTTCGAACTGCCTATCCAATTCCGCAAACAGAAATGGTCTTTGATGGCATTTTGTTTGCACACGGAGCAACTTTTTGACATCGTATCCACTCCGAGTAGCTGTCCCGTGTTGTTCAGAAAAGTGCGTAGTTGTCGGATGTCCCGCGAGAGACCCTCAGTGAACGGTCAAGCTCTCGCTGGACTCTGCATTACTCGTGGCTCTCGCAACTCTCTCCCCTCCCCATAGCAGCTCTCGCTCGCGAAAACGGACGCTTCTTATCAGTTGGCTTCTGGGATCTTTTCGATACAGGTCGATTCACGACATATTCTCTCCTTCATCTTCGCGGACTTCTACCGTGGGAAAGAAGAGTGATCGATGTACGCCCGATTCCTCTTCGATCTCGCCGTCTCCTCGTGCATAACTTCACCGGAATTCTTCAACCATAACTTCAGTGGAATTCTTCGAAAAGACTTCGTTTTGGCAAGCCCTTCGATTCACATCGATTATCGGCCATCTTTCAATTTCTCGGTTTTCTTCCTGTATTTCCTCGAGCTCTTGGACGATTTACGACCGGCCAAGAGCGCAACCGGTTGGCTTCACGTGGTCACTTCACGGAACCCATTTACTTCGATTCGGGTTTCAAATAAGCATTGCTGAATTTTTATTTTTCATATCGTTACAATTAGCTCACGTACGCATAGTGGGTAGCATGATAGAGTTACCTCATTTCGATTTTATGATTTGTCGATTACAGAAAGTCTATAACGACAAAAAAATGTTCATTATTCTGAATCTTTGAATATACTCTTTGTTAAAGAGTACTCAATAATAATTTATGTATTGTCAATTAATAATATTTCATTTACCTTTTCATCATTCGTTGCTGCAATTGTCGCTGCCTTTTCCTCTAGTATTGCTTTCGCAAAGCTATCGTCGGCACATTTCTGAATCACATGCGATACACTTTCTTCATCTTTTTTTATCAGAGTTGGCTTGAAAGTAGGAATGTTGACTGCCGATAAAATGTCATTTAGCTTGCACAGCCCAATGCCAGTATCGTACATAGCTGCGAATTAAAAATTCCACAATAAGTACTAGATTTCCACAAAATCATTACAACTGTTTTTTTTCGTAATAAAGATTTTGTTATTTACCCATGACAATTTTACCATTGATTGGGTAATGTGCATCTCCTGTTGCACTGGCTTGCGATTTTCAAGTGCTCAGATTGTTTTTTTTTTGGCACGTCCGGCAAAAAACCTCCAAACTACTGACCAAGCAATGACGCTTTTCTGCTGTGGGGTCTCGTAAGGATAATGGAACGTCGCAAGTTTTACACCATAATTCTTCTGCCAATGTGTCTAGTTCCACAATTCTTCGGCCGTGGAATGTAAAACTTTTTTCGGTATCGTTAAACCGTTTTCGTTTCGTGACAAGTTTTGCAGCATAATCGAGCAATCGTTTTCTTTTGTGTGCCACAAACCTGCCTCTTTTATCTCTCAACACAGCACGAGAATCGTCACGCATTTTTCTCACTCATATCACAAACCAATTAAATAAATAAATATGAAATTATTGACGATAAAAAACGAGGAGGTTAGAAATCTTCAATCGCTAGCGGCACTGTTGCCAAATTTTCTCGATTTATAAACGGATTTTTCTGATTGGTTGATAGGACGGCCATTACCTCAAGTACAACATAATGGAATTAAGAACTAATTATTCTTAAAGTTAAAAACAGTAACTTTTATCGACCTGATTTGGTATGTATGACTAGTTATAATTAATACACAATGTATTCATGATTGATATTTGACCTAATAAGCAGTTTGAAAAAACGAATAGATGTACTGCGGATTTGACTGGGCATACATCCTTAAATTGATTGAATTAAATTTATTAAATCAAATTTATTAAATTTTGAATTGAATAAATTTATAAAATTCGAAATTCGTTAAAGAAACTATATAATATATCAGAGAACTGTTGAATAAGAAAAACACAATATTTGAGAATTTTTATCCTACTAAAAGACTCGGCATTAGAAACGGATGCAAGTTCCAACTTAAAATTTATACCGGGACTTCTCAGATACACTGCGACCTCGATAATCGGAATGCGTCTGGACCGGCTCTTGCAAGAAGTGGGGTTGCACACATTGCACAGAACCGTCTCTGCGCCGCTGATGGCTGACGGTGGCCTGACGCGATTGGCTTGGCGCTTCTCCCACTACGCTGCAATTGCAGCGATCGAGGTGCCGATTATCGAGGTCGCAGTGTATATACAAAACATGAAAAAAAAATTCCTGCTGAATTTAATTATGTTCTTTTTTGTAAATCAATTTTTTCGGTTTTTGGCTGAAATTTAAATGAACTCGTTTTTTTTTAAATCGCTGATATTTTTTTCAAAAAACGTAAGAAATTTCCGATCGAAAGCTTTTGGAAAAGAATTTTTTCGATTTGATTTCACGCCGTGCCTAAGCTCCGAAGAGCTGAATATATACGCAAAAAGATCGAGATATTACTTTGGGTGTATTCCGAAGAGTATTATAGTCAGAGACCTGAAAATTGGTGGTCAATATACTTCCAGACAACACTAAAACATACTCGAGTTTCGAGCAATTCGAAAGAGGTGGCCTAAAAGGGAGTCCCGATAAGGGGAAATACCTCATATGAAGGATTCTCTGTCAATTCAGCCACTTTTTTCGACCATCTCAGATGTGCCCCATAATTGGTTATATCAAAGTGCTATTAAAAGGGATTCTATGTGAATTTTTTCGGATTTTTAAATTCAAAATTTCAGAAATTTGCGTTTTTTTCCAAATGAATTTGTCTCGGAAACTTGAAGTAACTGAAAAAAAATGTCTACACATAAAAGTTGTAGTTTTGTGTAAGCATTCAAGCGGAATATTTGAAGTAATTTTTACGTTCCGTTAACGCTGATTTTTACCAAAAAACGTTCCAGTAACGATGATTTTTACCAAAAAAGGGGATAATTGTTTTTTTTATTGAAAAAAGGCCATTTTTTTAGCTGAACAAATTACAGAGTCTTCCAGTATATCTAAATGAAAACACAAAAATTTATTTTTTTTCTGCTGGAACCTCGTTAACATATCTCGGAAACTTGAAGTTACTGAAAAAAATGCCTCAACATAAACGTTGTAGTTTCGTGTTAGCTTTCGAGCAGAATATTTGAAATAACTTTTACGTTCCGGTAACGCTGATTTTTTACCAAAAAAGGGGGAAATTATTTTTTTATTTAAAAACAGCCTTTTTTATTTGGCTAAAAAAATTAAAGAGTCTTTCAGTATATCTGGCGATATCCCAAAAAAATCGCCAGATTAGCACGGATCGAGGTTCCAGTAGAAAAAAAATAATTCGTGTGGTTTAATTTTTTTCACCCTAGTACCTCGATCCGTGCCACTCTGGCGATTTTTATGCGATATCGTCAGATATACAAAAAAACTGTAATTTTTTTAGCCAAATAAAAATCCTTTTTTTAAAATAAAAAAATAGTTTCCCCCTTTTTTGGTAAAAAAATCAGCGTTACCAGAACGTAAAAAGTATTTCAAATATTCCGCTCGAAAGCTAACACAAAACTACAACTTTTATGTGCAGTCATTTTTTTTCAGTAACTTCAAGTTTCCGAGATATGTTAACGAGGTTTATTGAGGTTCAAATATTCCGCTCGAAAGCTAACACAAAACTACAACGTTTATGTGCAGTCATTTTTTTTCAGTAACTTCAAGTTTCCGAGATATGTTAACGAGGTTCCGATAGAAAAAAAATTAATTTGTGTGGTTTCATTTTTTTACCCTAGAACCTCGATCCGTGCCACTCTGGCAATTTTTTTGCGATATCGTCAGATATACTGAAAGACTGTAATTTTTTCAGCCGAAAAAAATCGGCCTTTTTTAAATAAAGAATATTTATCCACTTTTTTGGTAAAAAATCAGCGTTACCGGAACGTAAAAATTATTTCAAGTCATCCGCTCGAAAGATAATACAAAACTACAACTTTTATGTAGAGACATTTTTTTCCAGTTACTTCAAGTTTCCGAGATGTATTCATTTGGAAAAAAATTGTATTTTCTAAAATGTTGAATTAAAAAATCTAAAAAAATTCACATAGAATTCCTTTCAATAGGACTTTGATATAACCAATTATGGGGTAGGTCTGAAATGGTCGAAAAAAGTGACTGAAATGACGGAGAATCCCTCATATATACGAGGCAATCCACGCCATTTTGCTTGGCTGTGACCCTGACAATTTATAATTTTTTTCATTTTTGTATATAAATGTACTATGCAAGGAGTATTTTAACCAATTTTTCAATTTTTATCCCATGTATTTTCGAAAAATCTGGATTTCACAAATTTCGGAACCGTTCTAACGCCAATATTTCTTAAATTAATCGATATATCGAAAAATGTTCGGATATCGATTTTTTTCATATTAGTTCACACTTTCATAAAAAAGGGGGAAACAATTTTAAATCATCGTTGTCAACAACTTTTCAGCGTGTAAAGTGAAATTGATTTTTTTTTAAGATGATTGCCATTTTTCATTTTTTTCAAAAAATTCTCTAAAATAATATGATGAATTATATGAATTTTAACGCTCGTCCCATTGTGGGCCTATTTTCCTTCTATTTAAAAAAAAATAAATTCAATTTTTTTCACGCAAATTTTGTGTTTCGTGTGAATTACTATAATAATTTTTACTATTAATAATAATCGTAAGTAATAATTATTGAACTTATTTAGAATTAGTAATTATAGTGATAATTTTACAATTAGTAGCCCGATCTAACGTGTTAAAGAATTATTTTTCCATTACTTTCCTATAGAAGAAATGTATGCATTATAGGAGAATATATGAATGAAAGACTTACATATTTTTTATCTTGAGAGAGTTATAAATATTTATTTTCTCACCCATTAAAAAAATTTACACAATCAAGACTGATCAGATATCAAAATGTATAGCACGGAAACTAAGCGACCGGTATAAACGGGTAAAAACCATAACGGATACCCAAAAATTGCACTGTGTTGTGCCTGATAATGATGGTGCCTTAAGAATAAAAGAGTTTTTAAAATCTGTAAATCTTAAAATCTCGATCTCGAAATCGTTTATAATATAATCCAAGTTGACAATTCAATTATAACAAATTGGTACAGAAAACCAACTTGGTCCGGTAGATTCATCAACTTCTTTTCACATCATCCACTAAACCACAAAAAAGGTATCATTTTCATGCTAGTAGACAAAGCAATTAAACTATCACATCCATCTTTCCATCAGAAAAATCTCGAACTTATTGAAAACACCATGACTCAAAATTGCTATCCAATTTCATTCACCGAAAAAACGATAAAACATAGACTATCAGAAATCAATTCAAATTCTAACAATAAAAACAATTTTGACTGGTCCAGCCTAATAAATCTACCGTATACAAAAAACATCCATCATCAATTAATCCGACTTTTTCAACAATACAACATAACACTTGTTACTAACAATAAACACAATATCCTATCGATCATCGGATCCACCAAAGACAAAATTGATAATCTAAACAAATCGAACGTAGTTTCCAAAATAGAATGCAACGATTGTGACTCCATCTACATTGGTCAAACCAGAAGATATTTAAAAACTAGAATAAACGAACATAAAAATAGCCTAAAACACTCTGATGCACAACACACTGCTCTTGCAAAACATGGAATCGAAAACAAACACAATTTTGAATTTGACGACGTCAAAATCTTAAATACGGAAGAATGGCTAAAAAAACGATTAATTTTAGAAATGATACAAATAAAATCACACTCGAACGCCATCAATTTTAGAACTGACATTGACAAGCTTAGTCGCATATATAACACTCTACTATAATCACTCAGAATCATATAAAATTCATACATACATAATCTATGTTAATACGCACAAAATTTCATTCCTCATTTGTTCTTATAATCATTCATTATAATTCAAACAAAATAACAAATGTCAATAATCTCCAATTATTATTTAAACTAAATCGACAACAAATTAATTTATTCACCTAATCGATCTCATTAGAACCACAACATCAAATTTATAT
This sequence comes from Alloplasta piceator, assembly GCA_946863875.1. Classification (NCBI taxonomy): domain Eukaryota; kingdom Metazoa; phylum Arthropoda; class Insecta; order Hymenoptera; family Ichneumonidae; genus Alloplasta; species Alloplasta piceator. Next base: position 24,614,130 of record OX333080.1, read on the forward strand.
CCATACGGCACTGAGTCAACGATTTCGCACACCCCCCTCATTCTCTGTAACCCCTCATACCACCTGTTCTCTCGATCGATTTGAGATCACACGCGACAATATGTAAAATTACGACATTTCGAGCTTTCAAAGTGCATTTCGAAGAATATCCACTTAACAATTATAATTGGTAATTATCACACTTTCGTATATATTCAACATTGAACTTATTCACATCAAAAATCTTTCATCTACACAATTTTCACCGAAAACTAATTATTCATACAGATGCAAACGTTCACAAAAAAACGTTCGTTTCCCATTGATCAACAATAATCAAATCATGGAATTGATCAAAAGATATCAATTATTCAACTCGATACTACTGATTTTATTGACTCACATCAATAAATCAGAGATATTATTTTCGAAATGCACCATCATGAAGCCCGAATCACACGGAGATTTCAGGTTAGCCGCTATGACAGATTCCATAACCTATAGACATAAAACGATCAAATTATATTCATGAACAAACATACATATTTATTACTATTTATTACACGTGTTGACACATTATACAATATTTATAGACTAAATAAATTTCTGAAGAGGATCCTAATCAGGATCGAAACGTTAATTGAGAAAATATCATTCCGATAACACCTGGAAGCACTGGCCAAATCGAAGCCGATTATCCTTACGACATATTTATCTACACGGCCGCTCAACAAATCATCAATTTTAATCTACTGGCTATAAACTCGACACAATGACCTTCTTTGACGAGATTTTGCAACTTTTTGGATTCATCACCTTCGCAGCGTTCACAAATTGGAAACGCGACTCCTTTGTGAAAACTCGTCTCCACCGACAACTTCGTTTTCTACTAAAATGTAGAAAAGAAGGTCTGATACCAAAACACATTTACACACAAAACTTAAACAACATCCAATTATTCAGCAACAAAAGCAACTATAAACTCAGAAAAATCACACATAATACGTACAAATCTCTTCTTAATATTGAAATCGATGACCTAAATTACCGAATCAAAATACTTAATCACAGAATCCAAAAAAACACCGAAATTATCAACAAAACTCCAAAAACTATTAATGAAAATTTCTTCACTTTCGAACACACAAAATTAAATAGAATTTCCAAAACACTTTACGATAAACTCCAAAGAAAACTGAATTACTTGAGATTAGAAAGAACACACAATATACATGAACACATCTTCAGCCATGATGAATTTCTTAGAACTATTTCATCACAATCACTTATTGATGAAGAAAACACACACTGCCAAAATCGAACAGAACAAGCACAGATTGTCAATTTCCTAACTTCAACAACCACAAACAATCAACATGACATAAATAATAATCGAAACACAGATCCTATAGATAACATAGAACGAACAACAAAAACAAACAAAAATAAAGAATGGCTCATAAACATATCTCAAACGAATATACCATCACATATTTCGACCTTTCTATCACTTGGAGAAAAATTCTGCTTTCCATATTTCAATCGATCGGACATAAAAAATCACATTCAAAAATCAATTTCTCAGTTTGAATGCAAAATAAATTACCTTCTAGAAAAACCAATACAAAATCAAATTAGAACAAAATTCACCAAAGTTATTGACAAAATGAATATTCCTATACCATTCTTCAACACGAACAAAATCATCAAAGACACTTCCATATTTCTGAAAAACAATTCACATTTACTAATAACAAGAGCAGACAAAGGCAACTCAACAGTTATCCTTGACAAAGTTGATTATATCACAAAAACCATCAATTTACTTTCCGATCAAACTACATACAAATTCACTAACAAAAACCCGATCAACAAATTACAAAAAGGCATAAATAACATTTTGACCAGATGGCGATCTTTAAAAATCATTGACGAAATGACTCACAAACATTTAAAAGCAGAATACTGGACTTTATCTCGATTATATTGCCTTCCAAAAATCCATAAACAGAACTATCCTCTTCGTCCAATAGTTTCATCTATCAACAGTCCTACACAAAAAACTTGCTGACTTTATCCAAACGAAACTATCATCACTAATAGACACAACTTCTTCTCACATCAAAGACAGTTTCTCCTTTAAAACATCTATTGCCAACATTAACATTCCAAATGACTATAAACTCAAGTGGTGATTTAGGTATGCGGCCGTAGAGAGACAATAGTGAAGGAAGAATCGGCTGCGTTCGGCCAGTGGGTCCAAATGACAGTGGACAATTTTTTTGGTACAACGTTTTGATCCTAATTCGGATCCTCTTCAGATTTATTATTTCTAAAATTACATTCTTTTTTGTGTTATTTTGTATGATATGTTTTACATTATAAGCTTAAATGTTATGTGTCATGACTGACCTGAATTTGTACGGGTAATTTTTTTTTTTTGTCATTTAATGAATCTTGGATAATATTCATTATGAATTTATTGTATAAAGACGGGTCATTTTTTTGTGATCCTTGGTGTCTGTGAGAGTTTTTTTGAAACTTTTGTGTATGTATTATTTACCTATGAATTTCATGTTTGATAATTTTCAAGATTCATTTTTGATCAAAATTAACAGTTTTCATTACATGGCGATTCGAGAGCTAAGTAGCGACTGAGTATTGAGGCGAGTGAGGAGGTATTTATATTGATGGGGTAGTGTGATTGAGTATCGAAGAGTGGGGGTGGTTTTTCATGGTTGGGGAAGTTTGCCGTTAGTGATTTTTCTTGCCGGACTGGTTATGTTAACCGGTTTTGGATCGGGTTTAAATCAGGGGTTGCGAGCGAAACGTTTTGCTCGATCGGGGATTTAATCCTTGAGCGAGCACATTGCAGGTATACGAAGTGTAGCTCGTATCGCAAGAGGAACTTTATGGTATACCGGGACGATCGAATCGGAGAGGGAGCGCAAAGAGACTCAGGTAGTTTCCCTCTCCTCGCGAGTCGAGGAGACATTTATTTTTGGGGATCGTATCGCGAGCGAGTAAATAGTTCTCGGACGAGGTTTCCATCCTATCGCGAGTTATTGGGTGTCTCGAGTCCGTCGGATCGATCCTATGAGGATCGAAACGTCCGAGAACTCTTCCAGTAAAACTCGCCGAGGATCAAAACCTCGAGCGACGCAGAAGGGTTTCGATCTTTACCTGGCCCGATCTCGTTGGGCATAGGATGTTTCCCTCTTTGTTTTGCGTTACATTATATATGTACGATCTTGACTATTGGATGAAATATTGAAACGGCATTTTTACATGAAAGAATAAAACATTGAACTTTAAAAAAATTGTCACTGCAAAAATCTCATAGATTACATATTATGATTAATGTAATCTTTTCAATGGAAACGTATTTTTTTTTTAATATTCTACTATTGAAATGACGATTGTTTTTGAACGCTTCATTTTCTTTTGTGCATGCAACCGTTAATAGTTAATTACGTTGCGACAATCTTTTTATTTTATTTTAAGCCAACAATTATTTTTTCATCTTTAAATTCTTGGGAAACAGGAGTATTGAAATACAAATTTTTGTTAACATGATTAATGTTTGCGAATTGCCGTAATTTATTTCCGTTAATTTCGTTGTTTTTCTAAATTATCATTTCCTGTTATTCTTTTATTCGCATTTTTGCTTGACAATTATCACCAGTGATGAATGTAACGGAAAATTATGATACATACAGTCAATAGGTAAGCACTAACGCAAGCCGGGCTTTCGTAAACCGGATCAACAAATAATAACATATATCTATGAATATATATGTGGCATTCCACGGTATTTCGATCAAAATCTTACCTTGATGATTTCGATTTTCCTCTAAACTTTTTATATAAATAAGGACATTCAAAAAAATTTCCCAAATTTTTTCAGAATTTTTCAGCCACGCGTTTTTTGGATTTATTTATTTATTTTTTTTAAACAAAAGCGACAACTTTGTGAAATCTGGAAAAATGCGAAAAAATCTAAAAAAATATAACAAATTTTTTGGGCTTTGTTCCATAACGGAGATTTCAATACTCTATGAGTCAAATTCGAAAAATTTGAAAAAAAAGTTGACTCATAGAGTTTTGAAATCTCCATTTTGGAACAAAGCCCAAAAATTTTGTTATATTTTATTAGATTATTTTTTGTTTTTAATGTCCTGTTTTATATAAAAAATTTTATTAGATTATTTTTTATTTTTAATGTCCTTATTTATATAAAAAATTAAGAGGAAAATCAAAATCATGAAGGTAAGATTTTGATCGAAATACCGTGGAATGCCACATATATTTATATAATATATATATACAATGCATTCCGTGCGATTTCGAACGGTCAAAGAGTTGTCCACTCTAAAAAATTGACATTTTGTCAAATTATTTAATTATATGAAAAAGGGTAGTGTACATTTTTTCAAAATTTTGGGATCGCATTTTTTTGAGTTTTTGAGAATTTCATAATTGTCTGAGAACCGTTATATCTTGAAACTCTATATCTATATACATATATATCCATCATATGTACACCCCGTGATAATATATATAGGTATAGATATTGTAGCGATGACCGTACGGAGAGCAAAATTCAGGTAAGGATCGAAACCGCTCGACTCTCGACGAGTTTTGCTCCTCGAGGAGTTATACTCCATCGAGCCCATGCGCATTCGATCCTCGGCGATCGACCCGTTCAATGAGTTCCGACGGGAGATCCCATTGACTTAGTATACCTATATATATATATCTGTATACGTATATATTAGACTGACTCGCGAAATTAGATTTTTTTTTTTTTTTGAAATCTTTGATTAAATACTTTCGGGGAAGTGAAAAAGATGCCTGTTGAAAGCAGAGCTCTGAATATTGATATATTTAGAAGTCCCTCGTAGCAAATTTATATTTTAGATTTAAATGACACAGGAAAAAAAAATTCAAACTTTGAAATTTTTTACCTCGACTTCCTGTGAACTACTGTTGGTCGCTTCTTTAAAAATTAGGTTCTTTACGATAATGCAATTCAAACTTTTTTTTCAAGAAAGATTTCACAATATTTAGTAATAAGTTTTAACATTTTTTCGGAAACTAAAAAAAGGGAAATTTACTTAAAATTTAATTTTAACTTTGCATAACTTTCGAAGGAGTGAGTTTTTCAAAAAATCTTGTGATACCTTTTTTGTAAAGCGTTCCATTCAAATAAGAATATGTATCGCAGATTTCGGTACAGGGAATTGAAGTCGAGGTATGACATTTCAAAGTATAAACATTTTTTTTCCTGTATTATTTAAATGGAAATTCGTGATGAGAGATCTCAAAATATTAATATTAAGATCTCTCCTTATATACGTATATATACGCCCGTTCATTCCTGTGCGCCCCGTGTTAATGCATATAGGTATAGTAATGATGACCATACGGAGAGCAAAATTCAGGTAAGGATCGAAACGTCTCGCCTCGTGAGAGGTTTCGATCCTCAGGCTTAGTATACCTATATATATCTCTGCCTCGCTCCCTCGCTCTATATCTCTCTCTCTATATCCATATACATATATATCCACGCTTATTCCTGTACACCCCGTGATAATATATATAGGTATAGACATTGTAGCGATGACCGTACGGAGAGCAAAATTCAGGTAAGGGACCGCTCGACTCTCGACGAGTTTTACTCCTCGAGGAGTTATACTCCATCGAGCCCGTGCGCATTCGATCCTCGATGATCAACACGTTCAATGAGTTCCGACGGGGGATCCCATTGACTCAGTATATCTATATATATATATTTGTATACGTATATATTAGACTGATTCACGAAATTAGATTTTTTTTTTTTAATCTCCGATTAAATACTTTCGGGGAAGTGAAGAAGATGCCTGTTGAAAGCAGAGCTCCGAATGTTGATATATTTAGAAGTCTCTCGTCGTTAATTTAAATTTTAGATTTAAATGACACAGGAAAAAAAATTCAAACTTTGAAATTTTTTACCTCGACTTTGTGTGAACTACTGTTGGTCATTTCTTTAAAAATTAGGTTATTTACGATAATGGAATTCAAACTCTTTTTTCAAGAAAGATTTCACAATGTTGAGTAATTAATTTTAACATTTTTTCGGAAACTAAAAAAAAGGGAAATGTCCTCTAAATTTAATTTTAACTCTGCATAACTTTCGAAGGAGTGAGTTTTTCAAAAAAATCTTGGGAGACCTTTTTTGTAAAGCGTTCCATTCCCTATAAGAATATGTATCGCAGATTTTGGTACAAGGGCGTGAAGTCGAGGTATGACATTTCAAAGTATAAACATTTTTTTTCCTGTATTATTTAAAAAGTTATGCAAAGTTGAAATTAAATTTAGAGGACATTTCCATTTTTTTTAGTTTCCGAAAAAATGTTAAAATTTATTACTAAACATTGTGAAATCTTTCTTGAAAAAAAAGTTTGAATTGCATTATCGTAAAGAACCTAATTTTTAAAGAAACGACCAACAGTAGTTCACACGAAGTCGAGGTAAAAAATTTCAAAGTTTGAATTTTTTTTTCCTGTGTCATTTAAATCTAAAATATAAATTCGCTACGAGGGACTTCTAAATATATCAACATTCGGAGCTCTGCTTTCAACGGGCATCTTCTTCACTTTCGCGAAAGTATTTAATCGGAGATTTAAAAAAAAAATCTAATTTCGTGGATCAGTCTAGTATATACGTATACAGAGAGATATATATAGGTATACTGAGTCAATGGGATCTCCCGTCGGAACTCGTTGAACGGGTCGATCGCCGAGGATCGAATGCGCATGGGCTCGATGGAGTATAACTCCTCGAGGAGCAAAACTCGTCGAGAGTCGAGCGGTTTCGATCCTTACCTGAATTTTGCTCTCCGCACAGTCATCGCTACAATGTCTATACCTATATATATTATCACGGGGTGTACATGAATAAGCGTGGATATATATGTATATAGATATAGAGAGAGAGAGATATAGAGCGAGGGAGCGAGACAGAGATATATATAGGTATACTAAGCCTGAGGATCGAAACCTCTCACGAGGTGAGACGTTTCGATCCTTACCTGAATTTTGCTCTCCGTATGGTCATCATTACTATACCTATACCTATATACATTAACACGGGGCGTACAGGAATGAACGGGCGTATATATACATATATAAGCAGCGATCTCAATATTAATATTTTGAGATCTCTCATCCCGAATTTCCATTTAAATAATACAGGCAAAAAAATGTTTATACTCTGAAATGTCATACCTCGACTTCACGTCCTTGTACCAAAATCTGCGATACATATTCTTATAGGGAATGGAACGCTTTACAAAAAAGGTCTCCTAAGATTTTTTTGAAAAACTCACTCCTTCGAAAGTTATGCAAAGTTAAAATTAAATTTAGAGGACATTTCCCTTTTTTTTAGTTTCCGAAAAAATGTTAAAATTTATTACTAAACATTGTGAAATCTTTCTTGAAAAAAGAGTTTGAATTCCATTATCGTAAATAACCTAATTTTTAAAGAAATGACCAACAGTAGTTCACACAAAGTCGAGGTAAAAAATTTCAAAGTTTGAATTTTTTTTTCCTGTGTCATTTAAATCTAAAATTTAAATTAACGACGAGAGACTTCTAAATATATCAACATTCGGAGCTCTGCTTTCAACAGGCATCTTCTTCACTTCCCCGAAAGTATTTGATCGGAGATTTAAAAAAAAAAATCTAATTTCGTGAATCAGTCTAATATATACGTATACAGAGAGATATATATAGATATACTGAGTCAATGGGATCCCCCGTCGGAACTCATTGAACGTGTTGATCATCGAGGATCGAATGCGCACGGGCTCGATGGAGTATAACTCCTCGAGGAGTAAAACTCGTCGAGAGTCGAGCGGTTTCGATCCTTACCTGAATTTTGCTCTACGTACGGTCATCGCTACAATGTCTATACCTATATATATTATCACGGGGTGTACAGGAATAAGCGTGGATATATATGTATATAGATATAGAGAGAGATATATAGAGCGAGGGAGCGAGACAGAGATATATATAGGTATACTAAGTCTGAGGATCAAAACCTCTCACGAGGCGAGACGTTTCGATCCTTATCAGAATTTTGCTCTCCGTATGGTCATCGCTACTATGCTTTTAAAAAATGAGACTATTTTTTTCAATTCGCAATCTTCAATTAATTACCTTCAGGGAAGTGAAAAAAGATTCCTGTTTAAAGCAGAGCTCTGGATATTAATATTTAGAGGTCTCTCGTCGCAAATTTATTTTTTATATTTAAATGACACAGGAAAAAAAGTCAACCTTTGAAATTTTTCACCTCCGCTTCAAGTCAATACACCAAAACGAGCGATGCATGTTCTTGTAGGGAATTGAATGCTCTACAGAAAACGTTTCTCATGATTTTTCGATAAACACTCGCCTTCAAAAGTTATTCACGGTCTAATATATATGTATATTAGACTGTGAATATGTGTTAACTACTGTTGGCCATTTCTTTAAAAATTAGGTTATTTATGATAATGCAATTTGAACGTTTTTTTAAAGAAAGATTTCACGATATTTAGTAATAAGCTTTAACATTTTTCCGGAAACTAAAAATAAAAGGAAAATTTATTCTAAATTTAATTTTACCTTTGAACAATTTTCAAAGGAGTGAGTTTCTTCAAAAATTTCTAAACATTTTCAAACAAATTTTCCAAAAATTTTTAAATTTTATTTTCTTTCATAAATTTAAACGTTGTTTGCGATAAAAATGTGAAAAAAGCTCCAAAAAACATTTTCTCATTTTAATGGTGATAACGAAGTGTTTAGGGGCAATAAACATGATTCTTCAATTTTTTTCAAAAATTCGATTGCTTGAAACTTGAAAAAAAAAAAACATTCGATAGATCAAATTGAAACTTTACAGTGTCTTTGTGGGTATGTTGAGCTGTAAAAGTTACGCTTAACATTAGTCGTTTTATCAATATTTTTAATTTTGCCTTTAATTTCAAAAAAAAAAACAATAAATAGCCTTTTTTCTCCTGTTCTTTCAAATTCATGGCAAGAATGTTTTTTTCAAAAAACTATTGACAATTTTTCAGAGCATTAATTTAAGTTTGTGAGACGCTCCTTCTGATTGATGTGCGATCATTGGTTGCTGAGATATCAATGGTTGAATACAAAAGGATCTTCTTTCATTAAAAGTCCAATATCTCAGCGAAAAATGGTCACAGCGAAGACTCAACAAAAAGCAAATTGAAGTTAAATAAACAAGCTATTCGGTTCATGTAATAGTTCAGCTGGGAAAAATTTTTCCAAGTAACTGCACAAAAAAAAAAGATTGGCATGTCTCACTATTTCAGATTTCTCAAGATTGCGTAAAACCTATAGCTTCGAAATTTTTTTGGCTGAAAGATCTTAAAACTAGAAACTTGAAGCTTCAAAATACTTTTTCAAGACCTCGATTGGACAATTTTTCACTGAGATACGGCATTGTTGAAAACCACTAAAAATTGGAAAATTTGTTGATCTGTTAATTTTTTTCAGTAACGTATATATAAATACATACATATATATATATATATATATATATATATATATATATATATATATATATGTACGCCCGTTTATGCCTGGCGCTCCGTCTTCATCTATATAGGTATATGCATAGTAGCGATGACCGTGCGGAGAGCCAAACTCAGGTAAAGATCGAAACCCTTTTGCTTAGCGAGCGGTTTTGCTCCTCGAGGAGTTATACTCCGTCGAGATCGTGGGGATCCGATCCTTGAAGAACTTTTACCTGTCGAGAGCGCCGGGATTCAATCGGCGAACGATTCAAACTGCCCGATCCTTCCGACTCGGCGCTCGTTCGAGGAGGGGATCGTCTCCCGAGTTTCGTGTGCCGTTCTTTCGAAAAGTTATATCGCGGGGGTATTAACTCGCCAACGAGTTATATAGCTACCTGCTCGATACGAGCATGCTCACTGAACGAGTAAAACTCGCAAGGATCGGAGATTTTACCTGTTCTTCGGCTCGCTCGCGATTCGCTCGCAATCCCTGGTTTAAATTGATAACTGTTAGATTTGGTAATGAATTTTCAATTGATGGATGGTAATTTGAGGTTTTCCCGTTATTATTTTGAGTATTATTAAATTATTGAATTATACATGCTGCTTAGTTTGTCGATGTCGGTTCTAAGATTGATTGCTTTGGGGTGTGCTTTAATTTGTATCATTTCCAGAATTAATCGCTTTTTGAGCCATTTTTCATTATTAAAAATTTTAACGTCGTTAAATTTAAAATTGTGTTTTAGTTCTATTCCGTGTTTTGCTAACGCTGTATTTATTGTGTTAGTGTGTTTTAGACTATTTTTGTGTTCGTTGATTCTTGTTTTTAGGTATCTTTTTGTTTGTCCTATGTACAATGCATCACAATCATTACAATCGATTTGGTAAACTACGTTGGATTTATCCATGGTATCTATTTTATCTTTTGTGAAACCGGTGATGGAGTGAATGTTGTGTTGGTTGTTAGTGACTAGTCATGACACATAACATTTAAGCTTATAATGTAAAACATATCATACAAAATAAGACAAAAAAGAATGTAATTTTAGAAATAATAAATCTGAAGAGGATCCGAATTAGGATCGAAACGTTATACCAAAAAAATTGTCCACTGTCATTTGAACCCACTGGCCGAATCGCAGCCGATTCTTCCTTCACTATTGACTATAAACTCGTTTCCTTTGACGTCACATCATTATAGACAAATATTCCACTCAAACTTGTAATTCAAAGTCTACAAAAAAGATCAAACTTATTCTCAACCAAATTCCCACTAGATGAAATTATCAAAGCCATAGAATTCATAATGTTTTCTATCTATTTCACCTTCGAAAATAAAATTTATCAACAAATCTTTGGACTGCCAATGGGTTCTCCTCTAGCTCCGATACTCTCAAACATAGTCATGATTGACCTAGAAACATCTTGCTTAGAAAGATTAAAATTCACATTACCGTTATATAAAAGATACGTAGATGATACATTGCTGATACATCCACCAAACAAAATCAATTCAACACTCGACATTTTCAATTCATATGACACTAAATTACAATTCACAATGGAAATAGAAACAAACAACCAAATTCCGTTTTTGGATATCTTGTTAATCAGAAAACACAATTCAATTATAACAAATTGGTACAGAAAACCAACTTGGTCCGGTAGATTCATCAACTTCTTTTCACATCATCCACTAAACCAAAAAAAAGGTATCATTTTCATGCTAGTAGACAGAGCAATTAAACTATCACATCCATCTTTCTATCAGAAAAATCTCGAACCTATTAAAAACACCATGACTCAAAATTGCTATCCAATTTCATTCACCGAAAAAACGATAAAACATAGACTATCAGAAATCAATTCAAATTCTAACAATAAAAACAATTTTGACTGCTCCAGACTAATAAATCTACCGTATACAAAAAACATCCATCATCAATTAATCCGACTTTTTCAACAATACAACATAACACTAGTTACTAACAATAAACACAATATCCTATCGATCATCGGATCCACCAAAGACAAAATTGATAATCTAAACAAATCGAACGTAGTTTACAAAATAGAATGCAACGATTGTGACTCCATCTACATTGGTCAAACCAAAAGATATTTAAAAACTAGAATAAACGTACATAAAAATAGCCTAAAACACTCTGATGCACAACACACTGCTCTTGCAAAATATGGAATCGAAAACAAACACAATTTTAAATTTGACGACGTCAAAATCTCAAATACGGGAGAATGGCTAAAAAAACGATTAATTTTAGAAATGATACAAATAAAATCACACTCGAACGCCATCAATTTTAGAACTGACATTGACAAGCTCAGTCGCATATATAACACTCTACTATAATCACTCAGAATCATATAAAATTCATACATACATAATCTATGTTAATACGCACAAAATTTCATTCCTCATTTGTTCTTATAATCATTCATTATAATTCAAACAAAATAACAAATGTCAATAATCTCCAATTATTATTTAAACTAAATCGACAACAAATTAATTTATTCACCTAATCGATCTCATTAGAACCACAACATCAAATTTATATCCATACGGCACTGAGTCAACGATTTCGCACACCCCCCTCATTCTCTGTAACCCCTCATACCACCTGTTCTCTCGATCGATTTGAGATCACACGCGACAATATGTAAAATTACGACATTTCGAGCTTTCAAAGTGCATTTCGAAGAATATCCACTTAACAATTATAATTGGTAATTATCACACTTTCGTATATATTCAACATTGAACTTATTCACATCAAAAATCTTTCATCTACACAATTTTCACCGAAAACTAATTATTCATACAGATGCAAACGTTCACAAAAAAACGTTCGTTTCCCATTGATCAACAATAATCAAATCATGGAATTGATCAAAAGATATCAATTATTCAACTCGATACTACTGATTTTATTGACTCACATCAATAAATCAGAGATATTATTTTCGAAATGCACCATCATGAAGCCCGAATCACACGGAGATTTCAGGTTAGCCGCTATGACAGATTACATAACCTATAGACATAAAACGATCAAATTATATTCATGAACAAACATACATATTTATTACTATTTATTACACGTGTTGACACATTATACAATATTTATAGACTAAACAAATTTCTGAAGAGGATCCTAATCAGGATCGAAACGTTAATTGAGAAAATATCATTCCGATAACACCTGGAAGCACTAGCCAAATCGAAGCCGATTATCCTTACGACATATGTAAGATATTATTATTATAATTATACGGAGAAGTACAGTGCTGGCCACTAATGCCTGCAAATCTTTGAAAGAATCTTTCTAAGATTCTAAGAATCTTGGAAAGTCTTAGAATCTTGGAAAGAATCCTTCAAATATTTGAAGGCATTAATGGCGAGCACTGTACAATATATGCTGGAAAATGAATATAATATCCAAAAAAATATATATGATGGTTATTTTGTGAATAATTACGATTACATATATGATTATATATGTCCATTTTTCCCGGAACTTTTGAACGTACATAGTCATACATGGGCATATACGATCATTCATGATGTCATGTTAAGGCATATATAATTATATATGTTCATATATGATCATATGTAACCATTTTTTCCCGAGATATACGATCATACATGGGCATATACGATCATTCATGATGTCATGTTAAAGCATATATTATTATATATGACCATTTTTTCCCGAGTTATATGATCATGCATGGGCATATACGATCATTCATGATGTCATGTTAACGCATACATGATTATATATGATTATATATGACCATTTTTTCCCGGCATACATGATCATCCATAGGCATATACGATCATTCATGATGTCATATTAAGGCATATATAATCATATATGATTATATATAATCATATATGATTTTTTTTCCCGGGGCGGAGTCTTTCTTTCACTCCTTTCGGAGTGACTTCTTTCGAAGTGTTGATTCTGCGACAGGTACCTAGGGATTATTTTTTGATTGATTTAGGTGGCCCTGAAAAGGGCCGGTGTGTGTTAGTTGAAAAGCTTCACGAGGCCTAGGGATCTTCTGTTCCGAAGAGTCGTTCATAGAGCTCTTTTTTGCGGGCTGCAATTTCCTTTATATTTTTTGAGGGAGGGCTTTCTACCAGAGCCTCATCGGCTCGTGCGATGTGTTCTGGTTCTGTTCCAGTGCGCTTGAGAGCGAACTTTTTCCTTCGGAAAACTGGATTTTTCGGGGTGAAGAGACTGCTTTGACTTTCCTCGGTTATTTTATTATAGTCCTCTTCAAATTCGTTCGAGTATACCAGCAATTCTCTTGGTACTTGATGAGTCGAAGAAATGCGTACGGGAATGACTGGTAGTTTTTGATAACGACGAATGCGATACTCCGGGTTGGTCAAAGGTTTGATGTTTCTCGTTCCAAGGGTCCCGAGTAGCCAGCTGAACCAAGCAGCATAGCGCGGATCGGTGGTGGTTTGAGGAACCACGAGAGGGATGTCTTTATTGACAATGAATCGTGCTGCGGCTCGGAGAGCTTTGCGGCGACGAAAAGCGCCGTCAAATTACTTAGGCATAAGAAATTATTATTTTTACCAAGTTAGGAAACTGCACCAGGGAGAATGATTTTTAATGATTTTTTATTCACAAAAAATATTTGGTATTTTTATTAGCCTTGATTTATTACAAGGGAACTCGTTTCGGATTTATGGGAGTTCAGGAGGACACAATTAAGTGCATGTGAATTATCCGATATCGGGATCTTTTCGTTCACATAAGGAGTCCAAACGATTTCTCTGTCACGATAGTCGTTCCGAGGACCAGTTTTGACTTCTGGCGAAGTTCGCGACTTTTTTCAAAGTCGGGGTTCTTTTTTGGTAATTTATTCGCTCTTATGTTTACTCCGTGACAGCATATTAGTTTCGTTTTTTTTTTTGCATTCTCCCCCTGTGTGGAGACCTGATGTCTATCCAGGGTCGGCCCGTAGCCCGTACGGCCCTCAGTTTCGTCTTCCGATGCCGGAGCTACGTCGCGCCTCGTCGAGAGATTGTAAACATGGACTACAGCTATATACATGTGACTCACACCGGTACAAGTACCTGTGTATGCCACATATATATATCTGGAGCTTGTCACGCCCATATTTTTATTTCTCGACGAGACTACGGCACAGGGAATCGAACCTCGGACCTTCCGATGCTCTGGTTTAGAGGCAAGCACGCTAGCCACTACTCCAGAGTACCGGATCATATTGGTTTCGGGTTTAGATCGGTAACGCTCGCCATCTCGCGGTCAGTCGAGGGGCTATGTTTCGCTCGAGTATGGGCGATTGCCCTGCCGCATCGCGGAGAAAAATGGAACTTCGCGTGCGCGCACCATCTCTTGTTTTTTACACGGAAAAAAGGAACAGTTAATATTACAGGGGGGCCCAGTTCGCATTGGACTCGGGAGGTAAGAAACAGCGGAAATCACAGCATAAACGGGATATAAAATAGGGTGGCATATTTAATTTTACAGTAAAACACAGTAATGTAGATCCTCTCCTACCAAAATGATGACTTTTCCTGTGGCACACTGAGATTTTGACAGTGTACACAGGCTTAATTACAATTTGGTATGTGAATAATTCAGTGTCACCAGTAAAAAAATTCTACTGTAGAATTTACATAAGATCATTGATTTTTTTCCTGCGCGTAACTGCAAGGGTTACAATGTACACTGTATTGAACATAGGGTCATTCATTAAATTTTACAGTGTGACGCTGTAAATTCACTCTTCTTTCGACAGTTCATGACATTATCTGTGCACACTGAGGTTTCTACAGTGTACAATGGCTTGTTCACAGGCTGGAGTTGTGGATAAACCAGTGTGCCCAGTAAAGAAATTTGACTGTAGAATTTACATGAAATCACTGAATTTGTTCCTGTATACAAACTGCAAGATACTCAGTGGGCACTGTATTGAATACAGAGTGAATCATTAAATTTTACAGTGTGGCGCAGTAATTTCTAGCGTGCACGTGCATTTCGTATAATTATATATATATATATCTTTTTATTTTCGCGCTACTGGATTCAGACAGTCAAAATGACAGTGTGACGCTGTGAATTTTATCAAGTGTTTGATCGTAATGGTGCACAGTAGGAGAAAAGCCCAAAAACCTGGCCAAAACCTCAAATGACCTTTGACGGGAATGAAAATTGGCTTACAGGGGTTTTCAAGGTCGCTGATTACGAATCCGCAAGCCAAATTATCGTAAAAGAAATGGCCGATCCAATATGGCCGACATGAACGTTAAAAAATTACCAGATGTTGACAAAAATTGGTATATACGGGTTTTCAAGGTCGCTGATTACCAATCCGATATCTATTGTTTATAACTTGCAACAAAGAGCTTACAGCAAATTGTTATAAGCAAAATGGCCGAGTATCCTGCTAAATAGATAAATTAATATATAAAAAAAAATCATCATAATAAAATAAACGTGAACAGTGTATTCTACGCAATTATTATTTTTATTTCCAAAATACATACTGAACGTTTCAAAAATAGAAAATTTTATTCTTAATCAAAATCGTAATCGGAGTCGGAGTCGGAGTCAGAATCATTATCCGAGTTTGTATCTATTACAACTCCCGGCACGGCTTCAATCTCGGCGCAAAATTCGTCTGCTGCAGCAGTCACTTTAGGAGCGATCAACATCGCTACAGCTTCCGGCGACAAACTCTTCAGCTTCTTCTGTGGTAGTCTTCTGACACTTGAAATGTACGGATCAGAAGTAATTAAGAGCCGATGAAAAACATCTTCCATAGTTTTAACCCTGGAAATTTTTCGCGCAAAATCTTCTCGATATCGTTTGATGTCTTTGTTTCGAGCTTCCTGAGCATCTTCGGATAATTGGCCGATTGGTAATAGAGCATGAGTTATTATCACTGGACCATGAATTAATAGTTTGTAATAAAGACAT
Organism: Alloplasta piceator; assembly: GCA_946863875.1. Lineage (NCBI taxonomy): Eukaryota > Metazoa > Arthropoda > Insecta > Hymenoptera > Ichneumonidae > Alloplasta > Alloplasta piceator. The sequence goes on from OX333080.1 coordinate 24,630,669, forward strand.
CCTGTAATAAAGACATAAAATTGTAGAAAATTGGTGTTAAAGGAAAAGATAAAATTTTCAATTAATACAATAACTTGAACAATGTACATTATTTTACCAAATAAATAACCGCAATAATTGAAATAATTTTAAAAAAATTAGACAGAAAATATTGACATGGATTTGGTTAAAAGAAAGCTTTGCTTACTATATAATATATATATATTCAAATATTTTATTTGAATGATATAACATTTCATCCATATTTAAGAAATTTTTATGTGGTTGATTTTAATATATATATATATAGATATTTATCTTCATATGCAGACATATGACTGTACATACCTCTATATATCTCTATATACCTCTTATCACTCTGATTTTCAAGAAATTATTAAGTTTTTTCAAAAAAATTGAACATATTTCGAAACCAATTACCCATTTTTCTGAAAAATTGATATTATTTTCAACCAATTATTTTTAATTATCGGAATAATCGGTAATGGGTAAAAAAAAATTATATTATTTTTTCAGAAAAATGGGTAATTGGTCTGAAAATATTGTCAATTATCCGAACAATCGGAACAATTACCGATTATTTAGATAATTGAAAATTTATTTTTTTCCATTTGCCATTGTCGAGTAATTGACTATTTAGATTTCAAAATTATTAATTTCCAAAAAAGTGATATTTTTCGAAAATACGCCTGAAAATATCATAACTGCTGATTTCTGTTAAGTAGACACTTTGAACGTACCCAATAAATAAAAACGCAAATTTAATTATGTTTCCGTTTTAACATTATTATGTTATTAATTGAAATTTTCGCTGCTCAAAATTACAAAATTACATGATTGCTTAACTTTGGAATTGAAAAACCATTTTTTTTTTTTACTAAAATTCAACAATTGATATTTCTGAATAAAAAACGCCATTCTCAGAATTGAAGGATGTTTTAAGATCATGACAACAGCGGGAAACTCACGGAGGGGAGCCCGGGTCAATGCAGGGGGGAGAAGAGAAGGGGGGTGTAGGAGTGAGAGGGTAAGAGGCACGCCAGTGAGGAGGGCTGAGGGGGGAAGGAGCCCGTGAGGAGCGCAGACAGTCTCTACGTGTAGAGTGGTCGTTGGCTCCGAAAGGAGCCGGTGGTGTTCCGTGCAGCCGGTTGTGGGGTGCAAGGGCCTCTCAACACGAGAGGATGTTGATCTCCTCGTTGACGTTGATTCTGAGAAGAACCGTTAGCAAACAGAGTGTTTCTTTGGGTATTCTCCGCGGAACCGGTGAGCGCACACTGGATAAGGTGGCTTCGTTGGTGTGGGAGCAGAACCCGTGCTGCGACTGACGCTCCTCCTCGGAGACGAGAACGACGACGGCTGTTTGAAGAACCAGGCGGAAGACGAAAGAGCGGAGGTGGCTCGTATCTTCGTGATGGCTGGACGGCGAGACAACGCTGGAGGTCGAGGCGGGCTTCCAGAGAAAGTCAATAGTCGAGACGTTGGTTGTATTGAATATATTCTTCTCTTCTCGGAAGTCAGAGAGCGACTGCCTTCTCCGAACCGGAGACGCTTATTTATACAGAAAAATCTTAATGCTATGCTTAGCCAATGGGGCGTTGATTGGTCAGGGGTCCTGGAGTAGGGAGAGCTTGTCCGTGGTTGGCTGGCGGCGATGGCGAGAGCCAGCGCTAAGGCCCATTGGTGCGGCGGTGGGTCGCCGGCGCCCCGTAGTTTTGGCGTTGAGGAGTAGGGAGGGCCCATTCTCCAGAGGCACCGGCCCCGGCAGTCGTGCAGCGACAGCCGGGGAGTGCGCCTCGTCCGTGGCTCCGTGCCTTGGCTCTGGATTGGTGCGGCGGTTGGCCTCCGTCATCGAGGAGTAGGGAGGGCCCACTCCCGAGGCTCCGGCTTGGTCAGTCGTGTGGCGGCAGCCGGGGAGCGCGCCTCGTCCAAGGCTCCGTGCCTCGGCTTTGGATTGGCGCGGTGGTTAGCGAAGCCTTCTCCCCCCTCCTTGACCCGCAATGTATGGGAAAACTATGCTTACTTATTTACTCTAGCTTCCGGGAAGGGTCGAACCAAGGGGCAACAGGTGTGCGCAGGCTCCGTGTAGCTGGCGTACAACAATCAGTACGAGGCATGATGGACACAAAATTGAACCAAAAATATGATGTTGATCGTGTTTTTTCACGTTTTTTCAAAATTGAAAATTCTCCCAATTCATCATTTTTCCAAATTTTTTTTAGGACTATATTTTGTTTTTCGTAGCCCCAAGTACGAACCCATAACGATTTGTTCGTAACTATAATAGTTTTCGAGAGATTTAAGAAATAAACTTAACAAATCGAAAAAGTGGTGAAATTCTCAATTTTGCATAACTTTCGAAAAGAATTTTTTTTAATTTTTCCGCTTGGTACAACTTTGTTTGATGATAGAAGAAAACTTCCGACCATATTTCAACGAAATTGAAAGGTGTTGATACCAAATATTGGTCGATTCGACTTGGAATGACCCAAATGTCATTGGTACCGAATTGGATAGGAAATGAGAATGGATACCGATTTTATGAATATTTCCTTACATTTGTTTCACTGTTGGTCCTCTAAATTTCGTGAATGTTGATTTATGGCATTCTTAACATAGAACATCCATCATTTTTCCGATGTTTTGTCTAATGACTATAAACCAATATAAAACGTCGCGGCAATGTGCATGTTGAGTGTTCGATGGTTCGACAAAAACTCGTATACACTGCGACCTCGATAATCGGTACCTCGATCGTCGCCAAGCCAATCGCGTCAGGCCGCCGTCAGCCACCAGCGGCGCACAGACGGTTCTTTGCAATGTGCGCAACCCCACTTCTTGCAAGAGCCAGTCCCGACGGATTCCGATTATCGAGGTCGCAGGTAGAGTGAAAAACCATAAATATAAAATTAAATTTCTTCTTATTGATTTTATTTGTGAACAATATAGGGCTTTCCATTCATATGGGTCGTCATGACGGCAAAAACGCAAGCAGCGTATACCACAGTGCTGCGGTCTATCAAGACAAATGTCATGCCATCGAACAGTTATCCTCGCAATGAGCGATTTCGAATGCGGATTGCGAAATGCAACATCCGCAGTCTTCGCTACGGCCCACTGCACGGGATGCAACACGCATTACGATCGCGTAAGTTTGTGAAATTATTGACTTGAATATGGATCAATGAAAATTTCTCAAGTATATAATTTACAAAAAATTTCCATTGGCTAACGTTCGTGCAAATCTTTACTGGTTATACAAAGTGTACAAAATCAAAAATAGCACCCACAGTTCTGAGTTTCGCCTTAATTTTCCTCTTACATTTTTCGGTAAGAGAACACGATTTTATAACTCGAGACGACTAAAAAGTATTGATATGATGATCATTCGTAGCTGCTTCAGTGAATACAAGCAACGAGAATGGTTTGGTTAATAGAAGAAGAAAGAGAGAAACAAGCACCACGATGTAAAATAAGAATTATAAGAAATTTCACTTTTTTATCATCGCTGATACGGATCACTTGGAAATGTTGGATCAAAGAAATGGAGAGAAATTATGATTCTCAGACTCCACGCGCCTATTGTGATCCCGTGGTCTTTTCACACCTATCACTCTAATTTGTCGAGCTTTTCTAATCAGGCAAGCTGAAAGGTCTTCTTACATTTTCTTTTTTAATTTCCAAATTGAAACAAGTCATTCATGAGGCAATGTACACAGTGCCCTTCAATTCCTATTTCTTCCCTTCAATTTCTCGTTAAAGTGCTCATCCTGCCTCCCTGCCCATTTTACCCACAACTTCCATGTATAGATTTTCACCGCTTTTTCTTTTTGAGAAGTTAGTTGCGAAATGTTAGGTCGTAATCAAGTGTCTTGCTTTCGTTGGGAAACTGTTGCATGTTAACAAAGAATTCAGATTCACTTAGGGCTTTTCCTGTCATCTAGAAAATAAAGTCATGTGAAAGGGGCTGTATATGTGCATTCCCTATCAATTCAACGCCGTTTTGTCGGTGACCACCTTCGATTATTTTCATTTTTTAATGTTATTATACATGCGAAAATAAGTATCCATCCAAATTTTCAGCCATCTTAAACCATACCAAAGTTATTGATTTTTCAGAAAAATGTTCTTAAAAAAATCATACCTTGTACAATAACCAAGATATTCTAATTTGCTAAGAGGTCATTTTTTATTGTTGTTCTATGTACTTTTTGAACAAAATATCGAAAAATAAGAAATTTTTTTTTTTTATGTTTTGCTTCTTCATGAAGGAAGCTTTGTTTTCATGAAAAACATTTTTCTCGAGATTTTCATGCCAATGTGTTCAAAAAGTCCTAAAACATGGAGCAACTATATTTAGAAAAAATGTCCGGGTGCGTTTGTTTGTTTGTGTGTGTGTGTGTGTGTGCGCGCGCGTGCGTGTGTGTGCATGCGTGTGTGTGTGTGTGTGTGTGTGTGTGTGTGTGTGTGTGCGTGCGTGCGTGTATGTGTGTGAGTTTCAGATGTAAATACTCAATAACTCGCGAACGCTACGAGATATAGAGCTAAAATTTGACATACTGTTGTACGCCAGCTCCACGGAGCCTGCGCACACCTGTTGCCCCTTGGTTCGAGCCTTCCCGGAAGATAGAGTAAATAAGTAAGCATAAGTATAGCATAGTTTTCCCTTTCATCGCGGGTCGAGGAGGGGGGGAGAAGGCTTCGCTATCCACCGCGCCAATCCAAAGCCGAGGCATGGAGCCTTGGACGAGGCGCGCTCCCCGGCTGCTGCCACACGACTGACCAAGCCGGAGCCTCGGGAGTGGGCCCTCCCCACTCCTCGACGACGGAGGCCAACCGCCGCACCAATCCGGAGCCACGGACGAGGCGCACTCCCCGGCTGTCGCTTCACGTCTGCCGAGGCCGGTGTTACTGGAGAGTGGGCCCTCCCCACTCCTCGACGCCGGCGACCCACCGCCGCACCAATGGGCCTTAGCGCTGACTCTCGCCATCGCCGCCAGCCAACCACGAACAAGCTCTCCCCACTCCGCGACCCCTGACCAACCAACGCCCCGTAGGCTAAGCGTAGCATTAAGATTCTTTTGTATAAATAAGCGTCTCCGGTTCGGAGAAAGGAGTCGCTCTCTGACTTCCGAGAAGAGAAGAATACATTTAGTACAACCAACGTCTCGACGATTGTCTTTCTTTGGGAACCTGCTCCGACCTCCAGCGTTGTCTCGCCGTCCAGCCATCACGAAGACCCGAGCCACCTCCGCTCTCTCGTCTTCCACCTGGTTCTTCGAACAGCCGTCGTCGTTCGCGTCTCCAAGGAAGAACGTCAGTCGCAGCACGGGTTCTGCCCCGCCCCGACGAAGCCACCTTTCTCAGTGTGCGCTCACCGGTTCCACGGGGAACTTCTAAAGGAACGCTCTGTTTGCTAACGGTTCTTCTTAGGACCAACGAAGGAACACTCTGCGCTCCTCTCCTCTTCCTGCCGGCGTGTGGGGGATCCGATACTCGTGCTCGAGTTGGATCGTCCTCCCGGCTCTATCCTCTCATCCTCGTCGGCGTGTGGGGGATCCGATACTCGTGCTCGAGTTGGATCGTCCTCCCGGCTCTATTCTCTCCTCCTCCTCGTCGGCGTGTGGGGGATCCGATACTCGTGCTCGAGTTGGATCGTCCTCCCGGCTCTATCCTCTCATCCTCGTCGGCGTGTGGGGGATCCGATACTCGTGCTCGAGTTGGATCGTCCTCCCGGCTCTATCCTCTCATCCTCGTCGGCGTGAGGGGGATCCGATACTCGTGCTCGAGTTGGATCGTCCTCCCGGCTCTATCCTCTCATCCTCGTCGGCGTGTGGGGGGTCCGATACTCGTGCTCGAGTTGGATCGTCCTCCCGGCTCTATCCTCTCATCCTCGTCGGCGTGTGGGGGATCCGATACTCGTGCTCGAGTTGGATCGTCCCCCCGGCTCTATCCTCTCGTCCTCGTCGGCGTGTGGGGGATCCGATACTCGTCCTCGAGTTGGATCGTCCTCCCGGCCTCCTCTCCCCCTCCGCATCTCTTGCAGTCGTGCTTCTTACCCTCTCGCTCCTTCACCCCCCCTTCTCTTCTCTCCTCCCCCCTGCATTGACCCGGGCTCCCCTCCTTGAGTTTCCCGCCGTTGTCAATTTGGCGCCCAACGTGGGGCCCTACTTACAACGACCCGCGCTCACCGAATGCCAGTCAGCAAATCACCACGCAGAGGCCCGGCACGCCAGCGCAGCGAGCCCTCTGCATCTGCACTTCTGGGAGTGCTTAAAAACCCAGTGGCGCCCGACCCCACACAGCACATTCCAACAAACAACATGGCCGATCGGGAGATCCATGCCGACGGGATGCACGACAGAGTGCTGGCACCACTACAGGACCCGCCTATGGACCAGCCGGTTCACTTACAGGCCCTTCCGCAGCCTGCACCTCTGCCTACAGCTGCTCCACTTGGCCTCGTTCAACAACCACTAGGATTTCCGACGATAGACGCGAATCTCATCGCAAATTTAGAGGCGTTGCTTCGAGCGCTGAATCAGCCACCGCAGCTGCCGCTACCCACGTACAGTGGAGCGGACCACGAAGACCCCAAGCGTTTCGTTCGGCTATGTGAGGAGTACGTCACAGCCTCTCGGCTTCCCGAAACCTCACGCACCAACATTGCCGCGTCAGGACTACGGGGGGAAGCCGACCGCTGGTGGAGTTGTTACCGGTCGCTCGATTTCTCGTGGGACAAGTTTCAAGAGCTCCTATATAGTAGGTATGACAGCCCTGCAGTGATCGCGCGCCTCAACGCACAGCTGTATTCACGCAAGCAGGCTGAACGAGAAAACACCGGCGTGTTCCTTCAGCAGAGGTACCTCCTCTACCAGCGGCTGAGGGACTCAGACCCCGAGGGCGTGAAGGTCACAACGCTTTTGGAGCTCCTTCGCCCAAGTTTGCGGATGGCAATACGCCCCTCCAACCCTCAGACTCTATTGGCGCTGATGTCGAAGGCAATAGAGGCTGAGAGTGACCTCGCGGAACAGGTCTTGCCACCAAAACCAAAGAAGGAGGAACCAAAAAATGAGAGAGCCCCCAAGCCTTCTACCGAAGCTCCGCGGGAACTACCCAAATGCTGGCATTGCCCCGCATACCACTACCATAGGGATTGCCCTGTCTTTGTACAGAGGCAGGCGGCACAGGCAACAGTCGAACCTCGACCCCCCAGCCACAACGAATTCGGGAAACGCGGGCGGGGCGACAGCCACTCCGAACCCTGTCGCCATCCCGCAATAGGCCTCGAAAGCGGTGATAACGAGGACGAGGTCAACATCGACGAGAACGTTGAAGGAGACACAAGAGACGATCGGTTGGTTCCTCCAAAACCGACCACTCACACGCTCCAAGGGCAATTCCGCAATGTGAATCAGCTTCATTCAGCCTACGAGATTCCACGGGTAGCCTTGCCAAACCCTACGGCTTGCGCTGCACCTCCGTCGGACCAATCACGTGAAAGAAGCCTGGTAACGCTGCAAGAACCGGGTACATCACACATGCTCTCCGACGCCATTGAAGGGATCCACGCCGGCCTAACCCCTATCTGGGAGGGCCCAGTCTACATTCAAGGGTGTTCAGCAGGATACATGTATCCGGCCAGTGACGACGCCCAAGGGGTAAAATTAGACGGGAACCAGCTTAAACCGGCCCACGAGCTTCCGCGGGTAGCCCTGCCAAACCCTACGGCTTGCGCTGCACCCCCTCCGGACACTGGAAGTACCGGCTACCCATCATCACTCAGCTGAAAAGCTGGCAGCCAACGCCGACTCTTTATCTCGTCAAGGCCAGCCACCGTCCAGACCACCGCCACCATCGCTCGACAGCGACACACCCGCTGAGCCAGCTTCAGCAGCGCAGCTTCCACGGCGTCAAGGCCGGCCGCCGGCCAAGCGGCCGCCTCCAACGCCTGAGCCCGATCCGCCCGATCGAGCAGCAACCTACAACCTGCGACCACGTAAAACTTAAGAGAAATAAGATAAAATACATAGTTACGCAAGCAAACGCTCACCGGTCAGGATCGAAACCAGGGGGGGGGGATTGTTGTACGCCAGCTCCACGGAGCCTGCGCACACCTGTTGCCCCTTGGTTCGAGCCTTCCCGGAAGATAGAGTAAATAAGTAAGCATAAGTATAGCATAGTTTTCCCTTTCATCGCGGGTCGAGGAGGGGGGGAGAAGGCTTCGCTATCCACCGCGCCAATCCAAAGCCTTACTGATTATATAATATTCGGGGCCTACGAGATATCCATATTTTACAGAAAAAAAGAAAAAAAAATAGTTTTCGATTTTTCACACTGCGGTCACCCATCCAAGTATTGGATTCAAGGGGTGCTGCTTAACTTTTCTAATCTCCTACCTACCTACCTACCTACCTACACTAACTCGACTTATGAGAAACTTATGCATGTAAAAACCTTATACGATGTAGTTTGCTGATATACTTATATATCTTTGTCTCACAAACCTTGAATAATGTATAATCGTAATGAAATTTATAATTAATGGATAATGTGAAATCAATAGCGTTTAAATTAAGGGACGTATAATAGATGATCATTAGATATCTTTTGCACTATTGGCATTCGTCTTAAATACGTACATTAAATGTCACTTTATGTGGTCTATAGGTACCTCTAAAAAATATCTAAGGGTACGTATACGAAACGTTTTCAGCACATAGAATCGCTGTCGTTTCGAATCTCCGATAATGGTTTAAGGAATGTCCCATGGACTTCCCCGGAATGAAATTTTCATCCAACTTAAATGATTATTGGACGTCCCCTGGCTGTTAAGTTACGCGCGGAATATATTTATAGCTCCAAAAATATGTGTCGTGGACGTCGAATAAACTTCCGCGTTATCCTTCGATAGACGTAATTTGTACGTACATACGACGGTCAATCGGCGTACCCATATCACAGCTGCCCGAAATACTTAAATGTACATCTAAAGGACGAATGCTTTTGATTGGACAACACGCGATGGATCACACAGGACGTATATTGTATGTTCACACACGTACTATTTCTTAAGCTGCAAATATACACAACACGGCCATCTATGGTATGTCCATAGGTAGACATTCAATAGCTCTTAATTCAGTATCGTAATTGGACATCTATTGGACGTTCCAGGTTCACGTCTATATGAAATCCTACATGGAACATCCGATAGACGTTCAATTGACGTCCTCCGAATGTGATTTTCGTTTACGAACCTGGAACGTCCAGTGGATGTTCAATTACTATCCTGAATTAAAAGCTATTTAATGTCTACCTATGGACATACCATGGATGGCCGTGTTGTGTATATTTGTAGCTCAAGAAATAGTACGTGTCGTGGACATACAATATACGTCCTGTGTGATCCATTGCGTTTTGTCCAATCAAAAGTATACCATGGATGTTCAATGGATGTCCGCATTACGTCCATCGTGGATGTAGACGTGTTAAGGATCTATGGATGATAGATGGACGTCCAATGGACACTCGGTTCCGTGTGGGAATGTGCAAATGTCCAATTTGCAGTTTTTTTTAGCTGCTTAAGCTAAAATATTGGATTTTCTTTCAATGCGATATCTTTGATTTTTTTCGAAAGAAAATCATACAATTTTACGTAAAAAAACAAAATTTTTGAGATTTTACTGAAGAAAGGATTCAAATAACTTGCTATTAAACATTTTTTTCCATTTTTTTTCTCGTAATTTCCATCTTGTTTCCGTCTCTGACTACAATTGTTGATTTCAATTATGTTAAAATAAATAATTTAACTTCTCTCACATATTTCCTTTGTAAATTAGAATAATCAATATTAAAGATTACAATACTTTTCTTAAAAAATTGAATAAAGTGCAAAACGTACTCGAATTGTTATCCTTCATGTCAATTGTTGTAATTTACAAAGGAAATATGTGAGACAAGTTAAATTATTGATTTTAACATGATTGATATCAACTTTTGTAGTCCATAGAAAGAAAAAATATCAAGATTATGGAAAAAAATTCGAAATTTTTTGTTTGAACAGGAAGTTATTTGAATCCCTTTTTCAGTAAAACCTACAACATTTTTTTTTTGTACGTTGAATATGATAATTTTTTTTCGAAAAAATCAAAGGGGTCGCATTGAAAAGAAATCCAATTTTTTAACTTAAAATAGCTGAAAAGACATCATCATATATTCAACTTCTACAATGTCATAAATATTTTAACTTGCTAAGAGGTCCTTTTTTTGGTTTTTAAGGCACTTTTTGAAAAAAGTATCGAAAATAAAGAAACAAAATTTGTTAATGTCTTTTGAGCTATTTTAAGCTAATAAACAATTGTAATCTTTAATATTAATTATTATAATTTACAAAGGAAATATGTGAGAGAAGTTGAATTTTTATTTTAACATCATTGAAATCAACAATTGTAGTCAGAGAAGGAAACAAGATGAAAATTACGAGAAAGAAAATTGAAAAAAAATTATGAATAGGCAGTTATTTGAATCCCTTCTTCTGTGAAATCTCAAAAATTTTGTTTTTTCACGTAGAATGTTATGATGTTTTTTGAAAAAAATTGAAGGTGTCGCATTGAAAGAAAATCCAATTTAAGCTTAAAACAGCTGCAAAAACATTGAACAATTTTTTTATTCGATATTTTGTTCAAAGAGTACATTGAAAAACAACAAGAGACCTAACAAATTAGAAAATCTTGGTTATCGTGGAAGTTATGATTAGTTTCACAATATTTTTAAAAAAATGAAGAACTTCGGTTTTGTTTAAGATAGAGAGTTTAAGAAAAAATGTAGATGGATTCTTCTTTTTGCATGTTTAATAACATATTAAAAAATAACAAAAATCGAAGGAGGTCACAGACAAAGAGTCGTTGAATTTATAGGGAATGACACATATACAAACTAGTCAAAATTAAAAATAACGGTCACCCAAAGGCAGCTGATTTCTTCATCAGTCAGCAGTTTCAAAAAACTACCCACTTTCAGGCCGTCTATCAAAAAGCCAAGAGTCTTGGACTCCACCGCCTTATTGAGACCGACCCTGACGCAAAAGGTTTTTTAAAGAAAATCTTGCCACTGGCGTACTTGCCTGCAGAGATGGTGGAAGAGCAGTTCCACATACTTAGGGGTAATTTCTCTGCAGCCATGAACCGGCAATTTGCCGCATTCTGCCAATATTATAATCGATATTGACTGCGTACGGTGACACTACAGGGCTTCAGTATGTACGGTCTGAGTCGGCGAACCAACAACATAATCGAATCGTACCACAGCCGTTTAGTACATCGAATGGAAAATCGCCCGAGTCCCTGGGATTTTATTTGTAAATATCAATAGCAGCTGAACGTATGAATATGATTTCACAATTCAATTTGCAATATAAATACAAATTTTTGCGATAGGCAAGCTCCTTAAACTGCACTCAGATGTTCGGGCAGACATCAAACGCCTTCGAAACAATGGCGAAATAAGCAGGCACGCCCGATACACAACTGTGTTCAAGCAAAATGTGCTTATGAGAGGTACAGTCAGTCAAGTAAGAGCGTGGTCGATTTGACCGACAGTTAATGAAAGATTTCGCTCTAATTCCTTCGCGAGCCGATAGAGGGAAGCTTTGTCCTTGATGCATTGTCAACAAAGGTTCAGTTGTCGTAGATCTTTTGAAAGAGAATCACGTTAAACGCCATGAGTGCTAAGTACGCGTCGCGCTACGAGGCTCTGTTCGTTTGCATCCACCCGAAAGGTCCCAAAATGTCGCAATCAGCGGCTGCTAAATATATGAGAAAGGCGAAGGCATTTGTACAGAAGTGGATACAGCGATATAAAGTGGCTAAAAATGTCGATGATTTACCAGAACGTGGTTCGATAGGAAAAGTGAACAAAAAAGATGAAAAAAGAATAGTGAATCTGTTTTCGCGGAATCTTGCTTCAACACTGCGGCAAGGACAAGCAAAATTAATGGCAAAAGGTTTAGATATATCCTACGAAACTATCCGAACCCTTCTACGTACTCATGATCTGAAATGGCGCAGCACAATGAAGAAGCCTCTGTTGACTGGAAAACATGTGACAAAGCTCTGTACTCAGTGGAAGACTCAATCTGGCATCGTTACATTGGATTGGCCGTCGCAGTCGCCCGATGAAAACCCTATTGAAAATGTGTGGGCATATATTAAACAGAAGCTTCGTGGAAGACGCACATACACTTTGAAGCAGTTGTCTTACCAAATTCGTCGGATCTGGAGATCCTTGCCACTAGAATACGCCGTCAAATTAAGAAAGCATGCCTCGGAGATGCCAGGCAATTATCGACGCCGGTGGTGACTGGACACATTATTGACCAAATTGCATCATTGTTTGTAATGTGTACAATGTATATATAAATATGAAAGTTTCATAAAATAATTTTTTTTATAAATTAACACCACCACGCTCTTACTTGACAGACTGTAAGCTGTGCACCAGGTTAAAATATAGCGGAATTTTTAGAATGCGAGTAAAAGTTTTTACAGTATACACCTAAATTCGAAATTAAAGTGGAGATCAGTGTAGCTAAACACAGTTTGAATTGCGTTCATGTTGAGGGACTGGATAGATACAAACCTCTCGTCCTTAAATTTAACTACGTCTACTCGGATGATAGGTTTAACGATAAAAATATTAAAATGTTAATTTGTATTCAATTCAGCGTGGCGAGAGCTACATCAGCACGAGATTACAGTATGGGAGTTTCTCGATGAGGCTGCTTCATTAAAGGAAAATGTCGATGCGCTTATCGCCCTTGAACGACAGGAAGGACAGGCAAACATCGACGATGAAATTGTCGAGCCTGCAGCACAAGTGCCATTAAGAAAAATTTGTCAATTCCATAAAGACATTTGAGTTATTAAAAGCCAGCGCAGATTTTATCGATGTAAGGGCCAGTAACTGCTATTTCATAGTGCTATTTTTTTTCTTTTATTTTCATGGCATATCTTCCATAGCTGATCCAATTTATAAGAGTACGTACAAGTACTGCTGTTCTATTATCGTAGTTATATTTCTCTCCTGACCAGATCGTGATCTAGATTATGAGCATGACCTATTCACGGACGAACGGCCCCACTGGCTTGCTGATAATGCAGAAGGAGTCGCTGCTGAGTATGCAGAAAGTGGTAATGCATACCAATCGGTTGTAAATAAGAAAGCAAATGATTCAGTCAATGCATTTCTTGCTTAAAAGCAACACTGTATCGAACTTAATTATTAAATCAGCTTCACGCTGTATTAGAAACGGTTATATTCAATTGAAATGTTTCTAGTTTCTTTGGATGATGACTCTGATTACGGCACACGCGGTGGCTTCAGCGACGAGTCCGTGGTAGATTTCCAAGATCCGATAGGTAAAAAGGATGAACTCTACAAAATTATGCTCACACAGTATCGGGAACACATATTCAATAAAAATGTTTCTAGTTCCTTCGGCTTCTGAATTCGACGGCGATGCGCTGGTCAATGTTGTTAACGAACCGGTGCTCCAGGTTTCCAATCCTACAGGTAATAAGGTCGAACTTTATGTAATCAAACCAACATCGTATTAGAATCTGGTTGACTTAATAAAAATGTTTCTAGTTCCGTCGGCTTATGAATCCGACGACGATGCGTTTCGCAATGTCGGTAACAAAGCGGTGGTGCAAGTTTCCAATCCTACAGGTAAAAAGGTCGAACTTTATGAAATCAAACCAACATCGTATTAGAATCTGGGGTACTTGATAAAAATGTTTCTAGTTCCGTCGGCTTCTGAATTCGACGACGATGCGCGGGCCAATGTGGGTGACAAACTGGTGGTTCGAGTTTCAAATCCTACAGGTGATAAGGTCGACCTTTATGAAATCAAACTCTCATAGTATTGGAATCTGGTGTATTCAATAAAAATGTTTCTAGTTCCGTCGACTTATGAATCCAACGACGATGCGCGGGCCAATGTGGGTGATGAACCGGTGGTGCAAGTTGTTGATCCTAAAGGTAATAAGGTCGAATTTTATGAAATTCGACCCATATCATAGTATTAGAATCTGTTGTACTTAATAAAAATGTTTCTAGTTCGTATGGATAACGACTCCTATGACGATACCCGCAGCAATGTTTCTATTAATAAGCTCTTGACTTAATGGTCATCGGAGCCTCCAATAAATGAAATAGTTGGACTTGAACGAAAATGTTTTCAACAGATTTAATGCATGAAGCAGTGAACACCGTAGTTCGAACTGCGGACGACGGATCTGCGTTTGGGGTCCCGGATTCAACAGGTAACGATTAGTATCTGCAATAATCATTACTGATTGCTAGGTATAACTATCCGATAGCATCATTAGGGTGAATCAAAAAAATTGAAAACTGTTGGCTACCCTCAAAAATCAAAGATATCATTGAAATAAAGGTGTCTGTGTAACGGTTCGATTTTTTAAATTTTTTTAGAGGGCACGCTGGAAGTTTAAAAACGTCAATTTCAGCGTAAACTTTACTATATTACACTGAGAAATTTTTTTTGTTGAAAATGAAAAGATCTGTTTGACTCAACTCAATATTTGTTTCCGGAAGTTCAACAAGATCATTTTGGTAATTCAACAAAGATATAGTGGAAGTTTATAGTGGAAGTTAAATCGGTTAAATCGTTGCTTGAATGGACAAAGTTTCAGTTCAATCAAATAAATATCTTTGTACCAAATAAATTTGTCATTTAAAATACGAATTGTTTATTTGTTACAGCTAAATTTATTTAGTTCAAATATACTAGAAATCAACGAAATATTTCTGTACAGCAACTCAGTAACGTGTACATTGGACTGAACTGTATCTGGAAATTGACCAAATAATTTCGGTCACCTCATATCTTATGGTTAACCAAATCCATTTGTTGAATAAATTATAGTTTCATTATTTGAAACAAATTAATATTGAATCCACTAAATTTTTTTCAACTAAATGGATTTAGTTGTGTTACGTCCTGACGTAACGTCCATAAATTTTATTCTTTGACGCAATCATCGTCAAAAACATAAATAAAAAATGTGAAGATCTGCGAAAAGAAGGTTTGCCGTTCCAATGTCTATTCCGTTCAATGGTAAAAATTAGAGATTCATATTACCGACTGAAATCTGAATCAAATGACCATCGGTAAAATCGGGTGGTATGGAAGGAAAACCAGGGACGAAGATCTCTACAAAAAAGCCATAAACTCACAACACCATCTAGTGGGTCAGGCACACTAACGTCGCCTTCCTAACTGACGTACCCTATACCGGTCTATCGACTCAAACTATAAATCCTTGGATCTGATAAAGCTTTAACCATTATAAAAAGAAAGAAGAAGGCTCGTGGTGTCTCGCTCTGTCACTCTTGAAGAACAAATACACACAAGGGAGCGGTTCTCCTTTTCTTCCTCACACATATACATATATGCGTGTATCCATAGTAGATTCAAAGCAAGAACAAACGGAATAACTCTGAATAACCATGGATTTTCCTATCCCATATTAAATTGAAATTTAAAGATAAATAACAAATTTAATTAGATTACGAACTTTTCGGCCAAATTCGTAATGAGATTAAGGAACAAAAACAAAATAAACAAATGAAATTAAATCATAATTAAATAAATAAACAAATGAAATAGTTGAAAATATATTTATATTTATATTTAATATATTTATATCTCTTTTAACAAAAAAAATAGATAAGAAAGATTAAAATTAAGAACGAGATCCAAATTAGTTATTAACAAAATAGGAATTAAAAACAATGAGCATTGACGATGGAGAAGATCAAGATAATAGCAAAAACCACCCATCGCTCCCGGAAAAGTCAATGACCCCGCAGGGGCACAGAAGGGAAGCGAGAAAAGATCTTAAAGGGGTCTAATGCGAAACGCACTGACTCACAGTGCCTTGATTTCTCTCTCTCTCTCTCTCTCTCTCTCTCTCTCTCTCTCTCTTTCACAGAGAACCATCGTACGGGAGCACAGATTCACATACATACAACCAAGTATATATATCTACGTTCTATCTATGTACCTGTGTAAGGATGGAAAAATACACGGGCAAAGGTTTCGAGATAAAAATCCACTCAAATTTCCTTCTAAACAGAAAATCGCAATGCAAATATTAAATAATATCCCGAGGAAATTAATCCTTAAAACCAATAATTACGAAGTAAAATTTCGCATTGAATCTACAGAATTCATAGAACAAGTTAAAATTTCATTAAATAATCTCGAAACATTTTTCTGTATTTAAATCTAGAAGAAAGAAAGAAACGAACCGTTTGGACACAAAACTCATTTACATAAAGCCCCTTCTTTTTCAACGATCCACGGAGCGTGCGGGAAGAAGAATTGAGGTCTCCTAGCCACGTGCCGCGGTCTTCTACCTCCCCTTTTCTAGTTGACTCATGAAAAAAAGCCTATGCGACCACACCCCAAAAAAATACAAATATAAAAAAACTAAGGAAAAACGATGTTCCAAACTCAGGATGAATTTCAATCATAAATTTTTAAACATCATCAATTCAAAATCCATTAAAACCGTCAACAAATTATTTACAACAACATAGATTGTAAGTTTAACTCGCAAAAATGTCGCACAAAAATATTTAATTTATCTAAATTTACTATTCTAACGTTTCATTCGAAAACAACAATTTCATATTTAATAATAATTAAACAAACAATAGGATATAAAAAAGGAACAAAAACTTAACAAATGCGCAATACAATAACTATAAGGAAAAATAACAATAAGAGAACTTTATCCATCATATATAATCACGTAAAAAATATTTATAATACTAGAATTACTATTGTTCATAAGAAAGTAATATTATAAGAAATAAGAAGCGTGCGGCAAAAGCATATGCATATGTGAGGGTACACGTGCCACGTACCGCCACACGCATAAGGCCCACTCAGTGATCTACGCTAGCGCCCTCGCTATGACCCCAAATTTCAAGGGAAGCTCACGAAATAAAGGAGGAAAATAGATGTCATTAGAAAACCCATCCTCTCTCTCTCGCTCACTCAATCCCCACTTCGATCGAACGGGTTAAGCCTGGATCACTGAGTATATAAACCCTGAAAAAAGGCCCTCAGGGAGACTTCTTCGACTTTTTCCGACGTGGAAACTACGAGACTCATCGTCCTCACCGAATTAATTCTTGGGTTGAACTTGTGCGATTCTTCGACAATGACGTTCTTGATTCTGGATTTTTCCAAATTAATTCGTTTTGGACTTAGAATTCTCACTCGACTTTTTGAAGGAAACTGGTTTCTTTCGGTTTGGAATATCAATTGTTTGAGTTTTGAATTGATTAAAATTTTTTTTATTCTCGAAATCTCGAACTGGCCTTTGAATGTCGGAAGAGACTTTGGGCCTCGTTTTATTTTATTTCATTTTTCCTTGTCTGGTTATTATTTTCTGTCTAATGATTTTCATTTATTTTACTTTGACATCCGCAATCCACGAATTATTGGAAAACGTACAAATCGCGGTTATTGTTAAATAGATCGTGGAATTTGAGATAAATCATTTTTTGTAAACTATTTTTCTTCAATAATTTTAAATAAAATTTGAATCTCGAAAATTAAATTCTGTGCAACGATATTTTCTTCGACTTCATTGTCAACCCGCCACGCCCTTGATCAACCATCGATTCTTCATCGCTTTCCGTTCGACTCCAATCTTATCACCCTTTCCATCAGAAGAACATTTCACCGAGTAAATTAAATTTTATTTTTTATTATAAATTTATTTTATTTCCTTGTAATTTTGAGGGATAAATTCAGAAAACCTATATTCAGTGAATATCATCAATATTTACAGAATTAATTTATTGAATTAAACCGATGAAATTATTAGAAATTAAACAGTGATTCCAAGCCCATTTCCCGAGTGATTTTTCGAAAGGTTAGACTCAAAAACAGGGGCAGATGTGTTCGAGACTGATTCCAGGAGTAGTACTTGAAATTTATTTCCATGACTAGAGAGTCTCAGTTAAATTCAGCACATCATACGTCGAAAATTATTCATAGTTCACGAAAACTCCCATTTTTGACGTAACAGTTGTTTTAACTGAACTTTTTTCTCAGTGTACTGATAAACGGAAACCGATCATTCAAAAAATTCGGAATTTTTTAAATAAGCTGCTCAGATATGTACTCTTTCAAACCCATGTTTACTGAACATTTACAAGTAGTTCATATATTCGAAAAAAAATCTCTGAAGATCAATATTTTCACTATTTTTAATTCATTATATCATTAAATATTGATTTTTGTCTTTTCAAATGTTTTTGTATTTCTTTCATTTTTTTCGTGTAAAACTAAGTATTAGTATGGCTTACAATGCGAAAATTGCTGAAAAATATATCTTTTTTTATTGAAAATTTTCAAAATAAATATTTATTTTATCGCAATTTTTGCATTGTAAGCAATACTGATACCGAGTTTTACAAGAAAAAAGATGGCAGAAATACAAAAACGTGTTAGAAGAAAGAATCAATATGTGATGAAATAATTAATTGAAAAATAGTGAAAATATTGATTTTCAGAGATTTTCTTTCGAATATATGAATCATTTGTTAATGTTCAGTAAATATGGGTTTGAAAGAGTACATATATGGGCACCGTATATAAAAAAATCTGAATTTTTTAAATCATTCACTTTCATTTATCAGTGATATAGTAAATTTAACGCAAAAATGACGTTTTTGAACGTTCCACACGCCCTCTAAAAAAAAAATCCAAAAAACGAACTGTTGCACAGAGACTTTTATTCTAACAATATATTTGATTTTTGAGGATAGCCAACAGTTTTTTATTTTTTCGATTCACCCTAAGCATCATATGATTAGATTGCTCTCTGTGGAATGTTGAGTCGGTCTGTTCGTGGCATGTTATTTATGCTTTTCTATATCGGTTTGTAAATGAAGTTTGCATGATTGATGGAGAAGATAATAATATACCTAATGTATTGTTAATAGGGGGCCTTAGTCGCAAGCGGAAGCGGAAAAGCGGAAATCGAAACAGTGCTGCTATTCCCGTGCAACCCTCAAGTAGGGATATTCGATATACATCGATGCATCGAATTCACGCGATGTTTACAGTACGATGCATCGAATCGATCCGATGTTTTGAAAAACTGTAGATTTACTCGGTGTATCGATGTATTTTCAAAAAACATCGAATCAATGATAACCAGCTAATGATTATAACTTGGATGCTTTTAGCGCCGTGAGCACCACATCCTGTAGCATTTTATATTTCGGTGAATATCTATACATTGTTAGTTATCACCCCGACCACGGTGAGCGTTGCTTATAACGGTGTGCACCAATACATCGCCACATTACCTCTTTCTATTTCACTGTACTTGACAATAATATGAAATAAGGAATAAGAATCGCAGCCAATCGCCACGCACTGTAGAGAAGCTACGCCAATTGGATGGCTTATTTTTTATTTCTTATTTTTGTCATTGTGTCTCGGGCTGAATGTGGCGATGTGTTAATGCACTACGTTAGACGTTACAAGCAGCGCGCGCCGTGGAGGCGTGGTCGAAGTAATAACTAATAAAAGTCTGCCAAGCGCTCCCATAAGGGGCTAAGGGGTGGCGGGGCATAGGGCCTATACTACGCAACTACGCTTCCATGTACCTCCCTACGAAGGATTGCATGAAAAACTTTGCAATGATGTGGAGTTAGAAAAAGTACTCGATGTTGAGAAAACATCGATGTTTCTAACCGATGCATCGGAAAATATCGATGCACAATCTCGATGCATTGCATCAAAAAAAAACATCGATGTATTTTCTAAGGGGACACCGCTACCCTCAAGTGAAAAAAATCGCAAAAGAAATAAACGAAGAAGAGGTGAACTATAATAATTTATGAAATTGAAAAAACAGCTTTGAATATTATCGACTTTCAATTACAGAAATTAAGAGGAGAGCCATTGCGCGGTTGCGAGATGGAGCGGTGCAACGCTCCGAAACTAACCAGCTGTGCGCTGAATTGGAGGTAGCCGGGAAGGCTGCAACTAGCCAAAAATTACCTGCAGATGGAAGCAAATAATGGTAATAACATCATTATTTCTTTATTACGAGTACTATTGATATTCTTTATTAAAAAATCATAAAATCAAATAAGCTAGTCGTCACTTCTTTCAAGTGCTGGTGAATCACTTTCTCAAACATAACAGTATACACTTTCAAAGACAATTTCAGTCAGTAACATATTAGTAATTCAACTCCGACTTCCTCCGACTTAATCAGATCAATTTGATAACGTAGTATTATCTTTGAAAGAACTTTGTAGATGCTTTTTTGAGTTCTTGAAGAACCTTCAAGTTTTCTCATTTTCTTAGTAACAAAGATCACTCCGATCTAAAACTACCGAGATTTGAAAATAACAGGTGTCTATAATTTTTTACACAGTCTAAAGAAAGAGGTACAGCTTTTAGAAAGAAGTTGGTACAGTTTTTTCTGTACGGGGATGCGCTGTCACTGGTTTCGTTAATTTTGCAAAACAACTATAATTACTGGAATATTGATTTCATCAAATAACGATTAAATCTCCTTGCTAAATGAAAAGACTTTATAGTTTTGCTGATTTCATTGCAATTTTCATTATGGTATGAAAAATAATTATCAAAAAGTCTTCTATTATACATCATGACAAATGAAATTTAAATAGTCTCGAAAAATTTACCATTAAAAATAATGAATTATTTTTAGTAAATCTATTTTGAACCAAGATCAAGTTCCGAAGTTTCTTGATAGTCAACAGGAATTCACCTGTTGAAGTTTCACTATTAGGCTTTTTATGCTTTTGACATTTTTGCCCAATTCTGAACTACAATAATTGTGTTTACTTTAAAAAATCACGAACAAGTGGAGGTCTTTTAAAAAAATATATATCAAAGTGCTTTTGAGATTGGGTAGAATGTCGAGAAGAAAGTGATAAAATAGTTTAGGAATAGGGTCAAACCTTCACAGATTTGACCGGGAATACTACATCATACGTTTTATAGTAGACATTTTGTCATCTAAGAACGTAGGTTAATAATGCACCCAATACGGCCTTAACTATTGTATCACACTGTACATGATACAAAGCATACTTGGACATTTTTTCTTATCATCTTTGCGAGAATTTCTAATAAGATGAAGTTTAAAAGATATATACAGAATATTAGCTTCTTGATAACACAAGAAATATTAAGTGTTCATATTAAAAAAGGGAGGAACATGAAATGAGAGGAATAATCATACATAACAAAAACACGGAATTAATGGAAAATGTATATTCACTTCCTCAAGATAGCAAGGAAATTCACAATTGAGAAAATATAAAGTATAATAAATAGGAGGAAATAATTAAAAATTACATAGGTTTGGTTCCTAGAAGGAAGAAGTGGAATGGACGAGTAATGAATATGTTAGGAAGATATAGAAGGAATGGAATATCTGAGTGTGCGCGAAAACGAATTGATATCCGAGGAAGTATAAACATATATAGAGCAAAATGTAAAAGGGGGAATCTGAAATAACAAGAATAAACATACATTAAAAAGACACTATAATAATAATGGAAAACTCATATTTACTTAATAAAGATAACAAGGGAATTCGCAATTGAGAAAATAATAAAAAAATTAGAAAAATTAAAAATGACAGGTTTGGTTTCTGGAAGACAAGAAAACTTAAAAAAAAAAACAATAAATAGAAAAAGAATAGATTCAAAGATCTAGGCAGCACAGTTATTACAAGATAACTGATAAGAATGAATATCGAATATTGAAAGGTAAATTAACATATAATGGGAAAATTCTTTTGCTGAAATATATCTAAATACGTTCAAGTATGCATTGTACCATGTGCTATGTAGATTGTGGACTTTCGATCTGATTGGAAATCTCGAGAACTGAACCATGGGTTAGAATTAGAATAATTGGACGACGATGAAACCTTGTAATAACTACTTATTTGTGATTTTTAAAAATGGTATCATCCTCATTATATCGTATTTGTTTCAAGTATAATGGTGTCTGAAATTACAAATTAATTGAACCTTGCAGCAGCTTCTTAGTCGTAATACATTTACAAAGCTTTTGAATCTCCTAACGTTTCGAACTACTGTAATCTAATCTAACCTAATCTAATTTAGTCTTACGTAATTGAAATTGAATCGAACCATGATGTTATTACAACACATTTTTTTACTCTGGGTCATTCGACGTCAAGTAGCGAAACCCTCTTAAACGCGTTTCTCGGTGAAGTGAAAATGCAGTCTTCTACTGGTAATTTATTTGATGTCTAATTGATATCGAATGGCTCATGTACAATATGACGTTGACGTTGGAAGAAAAGCGATTTGAGGAATTTTCAAAATAGTAGCTCAGCGGCAGTCATCAATTAGCCGCAAGCATATGCTTGAGGCTTATCGGTAGTTCCTTTCGTAGAATGTTCAATAGTCAAATGGCATTTGTCAATAATATACAATTGCATATGTAACATTGATGCATATTAACAACTTCAGGTGATCGCTTATTATATTCGCTAAATAAGTGTATATTCTAGAGTCCTGAAATATACAATGAACAACATGACTGTGCGAGTAATATCGAAATTAATTATATAGCAGTGACCCAAAATATGCACACATATCTCTGTCTATTAGCTTTTCAATGAAGTCACGGACTGCAGAAAGCAATCCGTCGCTTCCCGGCAGAACGAGTCAAGTCAATTTTTTTGAAAAATGAGTTAACAACGGAAAACAATCATTGTTAGGTCTACTTTTATCTGAGACATTTGTTATCCAGGTTTATTTTACTTGATAAGAGTTATAGCCATATTGCAAAAACAGTTCAGTCCAAATATCCCTGAATATCAATTGAAGTTCAAAGATCCTGGTATAACAAGCGAACTCCACATATGGAGTATGATAATTAGTGATCCATTTGAACAATGGACATGGTTGTACTCATTTTAATTTTTAATACAGTTTCATTAATGACTTATTGATTACAATTGCAAATAGATAATAAAACAGTAATCAGTGAATTTGCTATTTCCAACACAAGATTGATTCAAAATTGACTTATGTTAGAGAGATCGAGAAAGGTATTAAAACGATCCCAAATAAAATAAATCAATTGAAGAGATTAAAAAACATTTCAAAAGAGAAAAATGTTCAAATTAGTTGATGAAAAAGTGTAGGAATGTAAAAAACGAGAAAAAAACGAACAGTTGAAATTATAATTTCAACTTTTCGTTTTTTTTTAAATCAATAATAAATCAATTGATTATCATTCTCCATATGTGGAGTTAACTTGTTATATCGGGATCTTTGGACTTAACTCATTATGCCGGGATATTTGGACTCAACATGAATATTCAATTATTATAAATAATTAGAATTATTGGAATTTGTAATTTTATGGTCAGATATTTTCGAGTTCTCAAATATTTGCCACAGAAATATGAACCCTAACCTCCGTACCAAAAAATATTATTTTTGGAGCGATGGAACGGATCATGATTTGGGGATAAGTGCTCACGGATTCCCTAACAATTGTCTGAAGTTGTACGTTGTAATAAAGGAATACAAATTTACTTCTTGACACTAATCGTAGATTCACAGAGATCAATGTCCGCAATGTACCTTACTATCAGGCACCAGAACCCTTACGGTTATGAGTCAATGTGACTTGCAGTATATTTGCGACTGCAGTTAATAATTAATATCGACTGCATTCTGCTCGTATTGTAACGAAAGTAGTAACTAATGCAAAATTATCGATGAAACGAAAAATGCACCAGCTCCTTCCCCGGTTTTTAAGTAGAATCCGTGGAAACAAAAAACAGAATACCAAACATAACTCGAATTCACTAACTTCTACAAACCGTAGGTTTACGAAGTTGAACGCTCGCAGTACATCTTGTCATTAGGCACCAGATTCATTGAGTCGCTTCTCTTCAGATTGTACGTAACCCGCGATCGCTTCTCTTCGGAGTCAAATTGATCCACGGTCGCTTCTCTTTTGAGTCAATGTGACCAGTGTTGCTTTTGAACGCTGGGGGGTATGAGGCGCTTATACTTTTCTGGATCCACGTTTTCATTTCGAAATACATCTCATTTGTACAGATTCCCCAACAACCCACTGTATTCAGTCATAAGTTGTAATGGGAGAATAAGAATCTAAAAATTAATAAAAATCGTAGGTCCACGAAGTCGAACGCCTGCAGGGTACCTTGCCATCAGGCAACACATTCGTAGAGTCGCTCCCCTTTAGAGTTAATGTGACCCGCGGTCGCTTCTCTTCGGAGTCGACGTGACCCACGCTCGCTTCTCTTTTGAGTCAATGTGACCAGTGTTTCTTTCCAACGCTGGGGAGGTATGAGGCGTTTATACCTTTGTGGATCCGCCTTTTCATTTCGAAATACGTCTCATTAGTACAGATTCCTCACCAACCCACTGTACGTACTCATAAGTCGTAATGAGAAAATAAAACTTCACAAATGGAAAAAAATGGTAGGTCCACAAAGTTGACTGCCCGCAGTGTACCTTGACATCAGGCAACAGATCCGTTGGATCGCTTCTTTTTAGAGTAAACGTGACCCGTGGTCGCTTCTGTTCGGAGTCAACGTGACCCACGGTCGCTTCTCTTTTGAGTCAATGTGACCTGGGATGTGGCCAGCGTTTCTTTCGAATGCTGGGGGGGCATGAAGCATTTTTACTTTATGGATCCATATTTGCATTCCAAATTAGATCTGCGTGGGCTTGGTTACCGATAGTATGATATGAAATATTTTAATCGTATATTACAATAATTAATGCATTATGTTCACTATTATGGACAAGGGGGGGACTATTATGAATATCACCAATTATGACAAAATAGCGATGCACCAAAAAATGCACCAGCTCCTCTCCCGGTTTTTAAATAAAATTCGCGAAAGCAAAAACCATAATACGAAATAGAACTCAAATTTTCAAAAAAAAATAAGAATTTTAATTAGAAAGAAGAATTATTTTTACTTATTCTCCAACAACCGACATAATGTAGTCATAGGCTGTAATGAAAGAATCGATGTAAGGCTATATCGAAAGAAGGAATACAAATACACGAATTAACGCAAATCGTATATCAATAAAATTGAATGCCAGCAGATATATAAAGTTGAACGCTTGTTAACAGATCCATAGGGTAGCTGCTCTTTAGAACTAAGACTCCACCTAGCTTTGCGAAAATTTTCAGATTTTTCAAACACATGTCTTTCCTGAAACATCGGCGTCATTTGTACATACTCCACACTTATTGTCGGTAATATAGTGAAAAATTCTGTGTACTCCTTGTTTTTATTTTTTTATAGTGGTTTTCGCAAGATGGACTTCTTTCAAAAGGACACTCACACATCTTGGCATTGTGGGCATTCGTTGCTGCTGCTCTGCTTCCGGGAGAGAAAAATATAGACAATATGAAAAGAGATTGGCGCTGATCCCATGTGACAACGGTAACAACGGAGCCTCGAAGAGTATGGCTAGATAACTAGTAAATTGAAATAAATATTAATTATAATCGTTTCTGGTGTTTATTCATGTATACCCGTCTTGATTAACCATAAAACGTCAAAGATAGGTCATTTGTGTCCACGCCAGAATTTTCTACAATGATTTCTCGTAGACCCTTGCAGGTGAAAATTTGGAACTGTGAATAGAATAAAATAGAACGAGTTTCATTACACTTGGGTGGTTACCCGCAAGTATAAAATTGAGCTGGTACAGAGTTTTGTAATTATTCGTATTAAACTTATAAACAGTCTTAAGCTTTAAAAAAACTAATTGTGAGATAAAAGGCTGATAATCGAGTTACAAGTTGAAGAATGAGCGGGTACGAGTATAGATGTATGGATATGCGGATCATCTGATTGATAGACCGAATGATAGATCATTTGATATGTGGGCTTATAAGGTGATAGATTATTTAGCATAGTTCATAAAGCGTAGATGCGAAAAGACGGGGTCCGTGGTAGCGACGGGGAGAGCGAAGGGCGAGAGTCAAGTAAGTGCATCGAGTTGGTCTGCGTGGATCACGCGAATGACAGGAGCGTCCTCAGAATTTTTTACGTACACGACGCCATTACGGATCCAAACAAACCGAAACTGTTTGTCTTTAGCAGCTGTCTTGGCCTTCATTAAAAGACTGTGGAGGTCCGACGGTAGAAACTCGTTGATGTTGATGAGTTGATTTCCCGGGAACGAGGCCTTGACTTCGACAGCCTTGACTGAGCCTCGAGTGTGCTTTGCTGCGAGAATAGAAGTGTGTAAGGCTGCACAGCTAAATGTGAGAAAAAGCGCACGAAGCAAGTTGGTATTTCGAGTGGCCCGCATGCGCCTAATTACAGGAATTTGACTCGGCTCTAGGGGTACATTGAGTACCGCACACTGAGCGGTTGCAGGTTCGCGATCATCCGCGATGGATTCGGGAAGGCTAGAAATTACGATGTCGCATGCATGGCGTGTATATTTAAGTTGTCTGATACGGCTTAATACGTGATTGGCTACAGGGACGTCCGCCGGGGATCCTGTACGCTGTTCGAGATCGTCCACACGTCGAGATAGAATGTCTTGAGCTAGAGCTAGAGTCGTTTTGGTACCCTCAATATTATCAAGTCTGCCCAAGATGGAGTGCAATTTCGCAAGGCAGTTGCGAACATCGGCGCGAAGATCGTCCAGTCCCGATACTTCATCCTTGATTGTAGCAATATCGTCCATAACGCAGTTCAGCTCAGCGAGGTTCTCTGATATCGCTGGAATTATCTTGACAACTTTGTCGGAGCTGTCAAGCTTAGTCGAGAAAGCTGTGACGAGAGATCCCTAGCGGATTGGGTGACGATGTTTTCACCCTGAAAAACCACTGAATCACGGTGATTTTTTACGGTGATTCAGTGGTGACTTCATCCACTAGGGATGTTATGCCAGATAATTGTTCAGCGAGAGTAGTCGTGTGTTTTTCCGTTGTTTTACAAGAGGTGTTACTGCCAAGGCTTGAGACACGCGAGGTACGTTTCCGACATGCGTAACAGCTCACCCCCAAGTTCGCAGGCAACTCGGCCATGGTGACTATGCCAATTTTATTTTTGATGCACTCGCTGTGAAAGCCATGCGTTTCAACCATACATAAGCGTACGACGTCGTCGCAATGAATCGCGAGCAAAGACCACAATTTACAACGGGCATATTTCAAGTTACCGACAGATGAAACACAGGTAGATAGTGCCTTCGGCTGAAAATTGAGAGAGAATTGTGTCTGGAGTTCGAATGCGAACGTCAAGAGTCACCAGGATTTTAAATCCGGTATTCCAATCCGATATAGGAATTCGACAGCGTGAGAGAGTGAGAGAATACGCTCACTATAGCAATTATACGGAGCATACACCGGGCGCGATATATACACACTTACATAGAGCATGCAATGGACGAGAGATACGAGTTATTGGTCGAATTATTGGTCGCGTGACACAGTTCAGGTTACGGGCTACGCACCAGCGAGGATTTGCAAGTATGGTGATACACACACGGAAGCACTGTATCGGTGTACGCAAGTATATGATGCACGGAGAGGCGTCGTACAAGTGATTAAACACAGCAATCACAGCGTTCACGAACGAGTTTCCGAAATTTGATAATGAAAAACGTAGAAAACTCGCTAACACGATAAGAGAAGTCCTCAAAACTCCGGCCACTGAAGGGTGGGAGTTTTTCTTATTCGCTGATACCACACACGTTATATTGGGTATAAAAAAAGATACGTTAGAGTGAGAAAACACGGGAGACGAAACAAACACGTGTCGCAAACTTGAACTCGAGAGAGAGAGAGAGGGAAGAGCGGGGAGCGGAGAGGGGAGAACCGTAAGAGAGGGGGGTTGGGGTAACGTTTAGGGAGAGGGTAACCTAAGGGTTGAGTCTCTGTGGAGCTGTCAAAATCGACGGAGGATACGAACGACATATCGTTACCTTCCACGGTAGTAAAAAACACTTAATTTTTTTTCGTATAAAATACATTAAATAGGAAACAGTGTGTCTAAATTGGTCGCTGTTGTTCTTAAAGTAAAACGGTGACATTAAACTTTAGTCAAGCAATGTGTGTGCTCCATCGTCGGGAAAATGTCGAAAAGTTCGACGAAAATAATAATATGATCACAATTAAAGTCATAAAGAACTTTCAAATTAGTGCATCCACGAGCGCTTTTCACCAAATTCAACACTAACCATTCTGTCATCGAGTATATTCGCGCCGAAAATTATAGCTCGATACTTCTGGAAAAGCAAATGTCGGAGCGTATTCAGAAAAGCGCGTAATGATCGGGTGTCCCGCGAGAGACCCTCAGTGAAGGGTCACTCTCCCGCTGGACTCTGCACAATTCGTGGCTCTCGCACTGCTCTCCCTTCCCCACGGCGGCTCTCGCTCAAGTAAGCGAGCATCTCTTATCAGTTGGCATCGAGGATCTTTTCTACACGTATCGATCAACGATATATTCTCTCTGTCTTCCTCGCGCACTTCTACCATGAGAAAGAAAAGTGATCGATTTACGCCCGATCAGTCTTTGATCTCTCGGTCTCCTCGTGATTTACTTCAACGGACATCTTCAATATTAACTTCTGTGTGATTCTCCTCGATAGAGACTTCAATATTCAGATCCTTTCGATCTAAAGCGATTCTCGGCCATCTTTGTTTTCACAGTATTCTTTCCTGTCGCTAAATAGCTCTTGGACGATTTACGACTAGTGATTCCGGTGAGACGAGACTAGTCTCGGTCTCGTCGAGACGAGACGAGACCGTGCCAGTCTCGTCGAGACTCGTCAAGACTTTTGTCAAAATTTTCGATATTTAGCGAAAAAACGAACGTCGAATCATCTCTCACGCTATTTCATTGCTGTTACTCTTTTTTTGATTCATCTTACAATGTTTCGAAACAACAACAGCCTTGGCGTGATTATTCATTTATTTCAGAAAAAAATTCAGATAATCCACATGCTATCTCACAATTGCGTAATTCCATTATTCGTCAACTTACTATTAACTTGAAATTTTATACTTGAGG
Source organism: Alloplasta piceator (assembly GCA_946863875.1). Lineage (NCBI taxonomy): Eukaryota > Metazoa > Arthropoda > Insecta > Hymenoptera > Ichneumonidae > Alloplasta > Alloplasta piceator. The sequence goes on from OX333080.1 coordinate 24,659,840, forward strand.
GTTTTAAGGAACGCTGATTACGAATCTGCACCCAAAATTTATAAATTCAAGATAGCGGTCCAAAAATGCAAAAAATCGCTTGATGATAGCGGGTTTTTGGGGTCACTGATTACGAATTTGCACTGAAAATTTCGAAATTTAAGAGGACGAAAAATGCAAACAATCATTTCAAATGCAAAATGTAATGACGTTTGATGACCAAACAACTAAATTTGCTTCCTCATAGAGGAAGCTCTGCTTTCGTGAAAACATTGTTGTTCGAGATTTTCATGTCAGTATGTTTAAAATGTCCTAAATCATTGACAAATCATATTTATTTTGAATGTCCGGATGTATATGTGTGCCCGCTTCGAAAAATTCGAACAGTTATATATAAAGACCACACTGGAGTAGCAAGCCAAAATTTTGCACATAAGCTGAGCTCCACAGCCTCTATGGGTGCAGTACGTTTCGGCGCGGCTGTTTTGGCGTGACCGCCGGAACGTTTCGGCGCCAGGAACTTTCGGCGCGGCCGTTTTGGCGCTGCACAGTAAAAGAAAAGCCCAAAAACCTGGCCAAAACCTCAAATGACCTTTGACGGGAATGAAAATTGGCTTACGGGGGTTTCAAGGTCGCTGATTACGAATCTGAAAGCCAAATTATCGTAAACAAAATGGCCGATCCAATATGGCTGACATGAATGTTAAAAAGTTGCCAGATGTCGACAAAAATTGGTATTTACGGGTTTTCAAGGTCGCTGATCACGAATCCGCAAGCCAAATTATCGTGAAAAAAATGGCCGATCCAATATGGCTGACATGAACGTTAAAAAGTTACCAGATGTTGACAAAAATTGGTATATACGGGTTTTCAAGGTCGCTGATTACCAATCCGATATCTATTGTTTATAACTTGCAACAAAGAGCTTACAGCAAATTATTATAAACAAAATGGCCGAGTATCCTGCTAAATAGATAAATTAATATATAAAAAAAAATCATCATAATAAAATAAACGTGAACAGTGTATTCTACGCAATTATTATTTTTATTTCCAAAATACATACGGAACGTTTCAAAAATAGAAAATTTTATTCTCAATCAAAATCGTAATCGGAGTCGGAGTCGGAGTCAGAATCATTATCCGAGTTTGTATCTATTACAACTCCCGGCACGGCTTCAATCTCGGCGCAAAATTCGTCTGCTGCAGCAGTCACTTTAGGAGCGATCAACATCGCTACAGCTTCCGGCGACAAACTCTTCAGCTTCTTCTGTGGTAGTCTTCTGACACTTGAAATGTACGGATCAGAAGTAACTAAGAGCCGATAAAAAACATCTTCCATAGTTTTAACCCTGGAACTTTTTCGCGCAAAATCTTCTCGATATCGTTTGATGTCTTTGTTTCGAGCTTCCTGAGCATCTTCGGATAATTGGCCGATTGGTAATAGAGCATGAGTTATTATCACTGGACCATGAATTAATAGTTTGTGCACCGAAGTAGGCATGGAGTACCAATGGTATAATGCAACGGTCTTTCTTGCCGTTTCAATAGCATACTGTTCAAATCTTTCACAGTTTATCTCGTGGCCACACGATATAACTTGTAGGATTACGTACAAGCGTTTAATTACTTCTTCGTTGACCCCCGTTATCGCAGCGGAAACCGTCGAATTTTCAAAGAATCGCCGAGCTGTGTTGCCATCATTGCTGCTGCCGTATCCAGGCTTTGGGCGATCGATATTTAGACCCAATTGCTTCTTGAATCCTTCTTGAATGGTCCTCTTGCGTACCTGGGTAATTTTTTTTTTCTGCGGCACTTCGAGCTTGCCATTTTTTAATGCCGAGTTTGTAAGACACGTGTAAGTATATATATATATATATATATATACACATACATATATATTAAAATAATTTATTTCAAGCGTATAACAGCCGTCTTGTCCGTTATGATGCTACTTCACCCATTCTCAGGTAGAGGCGCAGAGGCTGCTCAATAGTGCCGCGTGCACGCTCGGCTACCGCACGATGCGAAAAAAATCATAACGGACAAGACGCACGTTTTCCGCAGGTAACTCTTGTACATTTCGAAAACTTATACATTAAACTAAAGGCCGAGACTAGGAGCTTTGCAAAATGTGACAAAATATATAACTTTTCGGACCGTTGAAAATATAAGTTTTCAAAATTATTCAATTTTATTTATGCCGAAGGCTATACTACATTTCAATCATTTATACATAAAGTTTAGATTCAACCGATGTAAAAATATGGTCTACATACCTCCAGAAGTCGTATCCATGCTGCAGAATTGAAATTAAACCCGTCACTTTAAAGTTATGGGTTTTTGAAGTCAGCGTTATTTTCGTCTGTTCAGCGCGTGACACGTACACTCTTCACGAACACTAACTGCCAACTGACGCTGCGGCGCAGGTATACACTTAAAGGGCTTTCCCTTCCACAATAGAATGCAGTTACTAGTCCTCTACCTGAATGACTACTCAACTGACCCTATTTCGAAAATTTATTTTTTGGGGTTTTGGCCAGGTTTTTGGGCTTTTCTCCTACTGTGCGCTGGGACGTTTCGGCGCCCGGTAGTTTTGGCGCCGAGACGAAATAAAAACAAAACGGCGCAGTTGACATAAATCACTTTTATGGAGAATATACAAAATATATCCATATATCTATATAGATGGATAATTCCATATTCAACCTCGTTTTTATTATTTATTTTTAAATATTATTTGAAAATAAAAATAAATTATGCATAAAAAAGAATTACGGTCCATAGAACTCAATACATTAAACTCTGGAATATTCTCTCCCCTCTGGGGCTTAACCATATAACTAAGAGGCATATGAGGGATTCTCTATCAACTCAGCCACAGGTTTCGGTAGAAAAAAAAATTAATTTGTGTAGTTTCATTTTTTTACCCTAGAACCTCGATCCGTGTCACTCTAGTGATCTTTTTGCGATATCGTCAGATATACTGAAAGACCAATTTTTTTAGTCAAAAAAAGTGGCCTTTTTTGAATAAAAAAATAATCATTCTATTTTTTGGTAAAAAATCAGCGTTACCGGAACGTAAAAACAATTTCAAATATTCCGCTCGAATGCTAACACAAAACTACAACTTTGATGTGCAGACATTTTTTTTTCAATTACTTCAAATTTCCGAGATATATTCATTTGGAAAGAAAACGGCGATTTGTAAAATTTTTAATTTACAAATGTGAAGAAATTCACAAATTAGTAGCACTTTAATATAACCAATTATGGGGCACATCTGAGATGGTCGAAAAAAAGTGGCTGAGTTGACAGAGAATCCCTCATATATAGATATAGCGCTCGACCGACCGCGACACGCTGCTTGGATGGGTGCCAATGTATTTCAGTGTACAATGAAGACCGAAATTCAGAAAACTATGTTTTATATTGCAAAAACTCGTAGCAATGACACGCGCACAGCTAAGCGCAGCCATTTTCGATGTTTTCCATTCAATAATACATCCATCTACAACATGTGATAGGTCAGCTCGTGGAACACTGTGGAACTTATCAACTTTTCTCTACGTTTTTAGAATTTTCACTTGTAATTTTCCGTGAATTTTCGTACAAATGATTCATTTATTATTATCGCATGAACTATTATTATCAATTTTCAGTAACACAATGATTTTCTACTCACTTTCAGCTGTTGATTCCATTCGAAAAAATTCGAATCGGATATATTGTAAAGTTTTGGCGTCCTGTTCAATACAGCGTTGAAATGGTCATTTACTGCACGACGCGCCGAGCTCGCTCGAGGGCTCCCTTTCAACTGCCGTACAAAAGCAGGTATAAGGGCTACAGCCCGCTGATGCCAAGAATTTGACCTTCGGACTCTTCCCCCACCTAACCCACGACTAAAAATTACCGAAACTTAAACTTTATTTTTCGACTTTTGGCCAGCTTTTTGGGATTTGGCCCCACTGTGGGTGGGTAAGGAACATCAGGTGTAGTGCGTGCGTCCGTGGGTTGCGTGCGTCAGTGGGGTGCGTGCGTCCATGGGATACGTGGATTTGTGGGGTGGGTTAGAAGCATCGGGTGTGGTGCGTGCGTCCATGGGATCGGTGGATTTGTGGGGTGGGTTAGAAGCATCGGGTGTGGTGTATGCGTCGGTGGGGTGCGTGCGTCAGTGGGGTGCGTGCATCCATGGGATACGTGGATTTGTGGGCTGGGTTAGAAGCATCGGGTGTGGTGCGTGGGATAGTGAGGTGCGTGCGTCAGTGAGGTACGTGCGTTCATGGGATACGTGGATTTGTGAGGTGGGTTAGAAGCATCGGGTGTGGTGCGTGCGTCCGTGGGGTGCGTGCGTCCATGGGGTGCGTGCGTCCATGGGATACGTAGATTTATTGGGTTGATTAGAAGTATCGGGTATGGTGCGGGCATCCGTGGGGTGCGTGCGTCCATGGGATACGTAGATTTATTGGGTTGATTAGGAGCAATAAGTGTAGTGAGTGTGTTCATGGGATGCTCGCGGCCGTGGGGTGCGTGCGTCCATGGACTAGTTGTAGATCCATACAAAGCTCGTAGCCAAATTCAATTTTATTGAAATAACGTTCCTACAAAAGTTGTTAGTTTCAACCTAACAAATGTTATGGTAAAAAAAAACCGTGTTCCTATTTTTAACAAACGTGCCAGCCGTCTTAACGCCACTATTTGAAATTTTGCACGAAAAAACTTTCTATTTTCCAAGCCCCTCTTTGAACCTCAAAAGTTTCCTTTCACTTTAATTTTTATCGGAGCAGTATTTTCGAGATAATTCAGCTGCGACATTAAAATAGAACATCCTGTGTATTTGAGGGGTGTTGAATACGCTATTCGGAACACTCCATGTTTAAAGCTAAAAATGTCTCAAGTCCACGCCTCAGGGCACCAAACCACTCTGATGCCAAACTATCCTGGTGCCACAAGGTCCCGGCGCTGAAACGTCCTGTCGCCAAAACGTCCTGGCGATGGAACATCTTGGCGCCGAAACATCTTGGCGTCAAAACGTCTTGGCACCGAAATATCTCGGCGCCGAAACGTCCTGGCACCGAAATTTCTCGGCGCCGAAGTGTAAATACCCTTAATCAGTAAGAATGTCGTTGTAGACCATACTTCACAGAAAACGAAAAAAAAACATTTCGAAAAATGGCGGCTATCTGAACCAAAAAAGGTGTTCTTTTGACTCTTTTTTCATAATTTTTTTTTTTTAACAGTAAAAAAAATAATTTTGATACAAAAATGGTAGGAACGATAGGGATTTATACATTGAAGATTGGTGACAAATTTGAAGTGAATTTGAACAAATTCGAGTAGAACGTGAGATATTATGTCAACTGTGTTGAGAAAAGCATTTTTGAGAAAAACGTCTGTAGTCCGATTTGCTCCAACGTGACGGGCGTAGTTGCTGCTTTACTAAAATAACTATAACTCCGTGAATTATTGGAATTTAAAAATTTCCTTCAGAGGAAGTATTCTTAACGGTCTAAATCCGAAGAATATTTAAAAAATTGGATTTTTTTCAAATTCTAGACCAAATAAAAATTTAAATCTGCAACAAATTTTTTAATAGCATCGGATTTTAATTACTTTTCAGTCATCAACCTTCATACTTACGAGCAAATGCATCAATTGATAAATCAGTTTATGTTAAATAAGCAACAAATAATGATAAATGTTTAATTATTCAAAAGTAATGAAAAAATCGTACGAATTAGACACTTACGCATGACTTCCTTATTTTTTTCCATCCTTCATGAGGAAACTATAATAGATAAACATGCATAATGATGGACAAGATAATGCCTCTAAAGAAGACTTGACGAACGACGGAAATACATAAGGAAGATATGGGAAAATTTCTGATTTGTACGATTATTTGAATATCGTATTCGGATGTCCAGTTCGGTAAATTATTCGCAAAGATGCAAGCAAACTCAAATATGGAATGTGATCAGTATGTTGGACTGTTTGGCAGACTCGCGCATCTGTGACTATCCATGTGAATAAGTTAATTTTGATTTTATAACCTAAATCTTGGTTATGGTTGAAGGGGTAACACCACGGTAAGGGTTTCAAAGGAGCGTTTTTTTGTTTTTTTTTGGGCGTAAGAAAATGTGATAGAAAAAGAAAACTTAGGATAATTATTCAGCATATATTTAGGCATATTGCATAAAATTGTCATAGAAAAATATTACAAAATGGCGCCACTGCAGCAATTCTCCCAAGGCATGTTGAATTTAAGGCGCTCTGCGGCGTTCATGCGATAATAGAAAAAGAAATTACGTAATTCCCTTGAGTGTAGCTAATGAACCACGGTATTTTTAGAGATATTGATTTTTTTTTGTAATTGGCAAGTATTTGATTAACGTTGCTCAATTGTCACAACAACAAAATTATTTGTTAAGAAATATTGTTTTAATCAACTTATCGGAAATCCCCTGTGTGGTTCACTTTGAAATATTATTTCAAAGTTGTGGTTAAATTTTCAAATAGAAGGATTGAAAATTATTGGAGTTATGCAGCATGCCGTTTTGAAAAATCGTGTTTCGAGGAAAAGGCATCTGAAGTTTTGAAATGTATTACAGACATGAAGCTATTTTGAACTTTCGCTATTCTGTGCATCTACTTTTTAACTCATTTATTTTATTTCCATAAATTTCTTTTCTATATACTGCCTATTCGAGAAGTTAATTGTTCGTCTTTTCCTATTTTGATAATATCTACCTTCTACATCAGTATAATCAAAAACCCAAAAATTCGAATTCAAAAAAATCCCAAAAAATCAAAAGAAATCCTAAAAATTTGAAATCTGAAATTAACAAAAAAAAAAGCAAAAAAAAACCAAATCACATAAGCCAAGCCAAAAACTTGGCGTGCGTAAATTATTAAAGACCAAGCCAAACTAAAAAACTTGGCGTGCAGGGTTAAGAAAAATAAGCCCGGGAGGTGCTGTAGGATTTCCACGAGATAAGATAGAAAATTATTATACCTGCTGATATAGTGATAACACAGATTATTATCAATTGTATTTTTTACTGTCAAGTGCAGTAGACGATCAGATAACTTGACTGCTTGCATATCTTGACTCTCCCTATGACCGTTTCTCCCCACTTCAAACCTTTGAACGACCGCGAAACATCTATGAGCATGCGTATTGCCAACATGCGTAGTGCGCATGCGCTTAGACACGCGAGTGGGAGAATGAGGGGAAAGTTGACTTATGTGAATGTTTCCGGCCCCGTCAAGTTAAGTTATCTGATCGCCTACTGTAGTTTGCTGACGATTACTGACCGAGAAAATTTATAACAAGGAAGTAGCTATTGTGATTTATCAAATTCGGACATAACCAAAGGTCAATAAAAGATTCTCAACTATTCCAGAAATAATGATAAAATCATTGTTCGTTCATTTAAACATAAATCTTGGACAAGATTTTTCTCAGTGAACTTTTCTCATAGTTACTCACTAGTTTACCCTTACCTTTTGTGTATATTCTTATGGTTGCTTACTAGGGCACTTGATCAATTGTTTTCTTTTTCATCTTCTCGTTCATTTACTCTTTCGTTAAGCAATAAGGGCGGGTGGTCTCGGTTTTTCCTCGCCGAGCGTATTGGTCCTTAACGCTGCACGCCAAGTTTTTTAGTTTGGCTTGGGCTTTGATAATTTACGCACGCCAAGTTTTTGGCTTGGCTTATGTGATTTGATTTTTTTTTGTTTTTTTTTTGTTAATTTCAGATTTCAAATTTTTAGGATTTCTTTTGAATTTTTGGGATTTTTTTGAATTCGAATTTTTGGGATTTAATACTTGGCGTCCTTTTTTTTACTTCTGAGAAGTATTTTGTGATTAATTTCACTTCATTTTGAAAGTTGTTTCAAAGTATTGTAACGATCGCTCTTCGAAGTTCGCGCCCTAACCGTGAGGCTGTGCCCTCTTGTGAGTAACGGGTCAGTAGGCATGTAAACGAACCCCAAAGAAATTTCTTACTATGAGTCGCCTGCCTCGATGCGTCTCGCGTTCCACGACTGTGGCGGAGCTCCATGACTCGCCCCAGTCGCCGTCGACAAACTATACGTGATACACGTGGTATTCTCGATTTATTGTATATATGTATCTCTATGTATTGCCGGTCTGAATATTCTACCGGAGAAACCATTTTGGAGCGTTGCTCCTGTATTCATTTCACGTTAGCGACAAGTGTGGAAGCATTGATTGTGCGTATAGTGAGTCGGTCGCGATTATTCAAAAGGTAAACTATTACTCGGCGATAAGTATCCTCATACGTTGTTACCCCGTGGCCGCCATTTTACGCCGTATATTCGTAGCGCCGATAGGACGGAAGCGACTGGGCCGCTGTATCCATTCCCAGCTACAACATCAGCTTGAGAAAAGTCACGATCGTCAGGTCTTTCGGGGAAAATCGTGAGACAAAACCAACCAGCCAAATATTTTCCGGCCAACATCGCCAGCACGCCGAATTTTCCGGCAGTCTATCTCGCCTCCCCCACGAGGATCCAGCCACCATCCAGAGTCCTGGTCAAAATCGAGCTAAGTAACGAAACGATACACCGTCCAATTTTGTGCCCCGTCGATATCGAGGAATGAATACCGTTCTTATATTTCGTCATTACTTGTTACGCGTGAGAGTGAACGAGGTTTCCGATATTTCATGAATGCACGTCGATATTGAGAATTTAAGATATTTATTACATTTTGTCATTACATGTTGCGAATGAGAATTAACGCGATTCGTGATATTTCGGTAATACGTATCGTGGAAGAGGGGATAGTTTTGTTGAGTTGCGGTGAGAAAGCGAGCGAAGGAGATTCTGATAGTTTGACCAATATATTGTGAGAAGGAGCGAAGGTGATTTTTGAGAGCTGTTGCGGTGCGTCAAGATATAAAGCGGAAGAGATTCTCATAGATTTTTCAGTATTATTGTGAGAAGGAGCGAAGGTGATTTTTGAGATCTGTTGCGGTGCGTCAGGATATAAAGCGGAGGAGATTCTCATAGATTTTTCAGTATTATTGTGAGAAGGAGCGAAGGTGATTTGCGAGAGTAGATGTTATGCGTCAAGAGATTGGGCGGAGGAGATTCTCACAGAGTTTTCCGTATTACCGCGAGTTAAAAGATAAAAATTTCAGAGATTTTGTGGAGATGCACCGAGCATGAGAGCGAAGGAGGGTTAATCTCTTTCGGACACACTTGTCGAAGGAAATTATTTAAATGGATTTGTATTAGTAGTCGCCTTTTGAGAAATATTTTTGTTAGAACGAGCTAATCAACGAATCGATTAGCCCGTAGCATATTGTTCGCCCATTCTGGTCGGGCATAATAGACCGGAATTGTGATATATCGAGTCCTGTGTCAAACCACGGTTAAAGCGTGCTTGTATTTTGAAATAAAATCGATGAATTGTGTCTTCAAAATAAATCGATAATTTTGGGAATATAACAAAATTATTACAATTTGGCGCCCAACGTGGGGCACGAGAAAAGTCGATATTCATGTAAAATACACGTGCGCTTGGCCGGTTATATTTGAGAACTCCCCAGAGAGAAACTATATACAACCGTTTATGTCATGGCAGTAGCCCGGACGCCACCCAACGACAAAATAAATAAGTTAGATGAGCCAGCCTCACCGAGTCCCGCAAGGACTATCGTGAGGAACAATACGCGACCTGTAGATAGGCGAAACCATGAGGACAACAGATTAAATTTAGATTTGTATCTAGGTCTGGAGGAAGAACGAGAAGAGGTCCGACGACAAGCCGAACGAGTAGCGAGGGAGCGAGCAGACCTTGAAGCATTGAGAGCCAACATGGCTGATGAAAATGTCATGATAGCGGAACTACGACGGTTAAATGCCGTATCAGAGCGACAACAGAGACAGATCGAACAGCTGCTTAATGCGGCGGCAGCGCCACGCGAGGGCGATGATGGCGCCGGCGCGTTGCGGGGACTCATACGAGGATTCCAGGCGGTAAAGTTGGATGTACCGGCCCCTAAATTTGACGGCGAGTCGGAACAAAATCCCAAAATATTTATTGAACAAGTAGAGCAATATTTCACGATTAAAAGAGTAGATGAGGAATCAAAGATGCTCGTTATAGAAAATGCATTAGACGGACGCGCAAAAATTTGGTACAATTCAATGCGTGCCACGTGTCGGGATTATAGAGATTTTCGGAGAATGTTCCTCGCGGAGTTTTTCTCCATTCCCGTGCGCGTTCGAATGAAAACCCAGTGGTTGAACAAAAGATATATTCCGTCAATGGGTTCCTTGCAAAGTTATTTCCTCCGTCAGGTAACCGAGGCGCAATACATAACCCCCACTGTAGAGGCATACGAAGTCAATTACACCGTAGTACAACAATTACCGCTAAGAGTTCGCGAGGCAATGGTTACCACTAACTTCGGGGATGTTAACGCGGTAGCCAATTCACTTTCGTTACTTGATCTCACTAATGATGAGCGGGAGAAATTTAAGAAGGGAAATCCTAACGTAAATACGGGTGGCGCGATGAGGAATAGTTCCGCCGGATCGCAAAGTAATCACGCGTATACGAACGATCCGCGACGGGCCACACCATCCGGCCGTACGAGTAACCCAATCCATTCTTTGCAGTATAATCAAGGTGCGATAGAACTCGAGCCTCACTACGCACCTATGCCGGAAAATACTGAATCAAATCTTGCATTTCCGAATATTGACGTATCCGGACCCCCGCCGCCTCTTCCAAATAATGTCGCGCCGGGAAACCCCGAAAAGCATTTAAACTAAGTGTGGGCGCATTGGAAAAGGGTCCCCAATCGCGTCAAGGGCCGTACGATATTTTTGAGGACCTCAACTCGAGTATTACTCCGGCTACGTCCGAGGAAGCGTCCGATAAATCCTTCCATAAATGTCCGCACGTGGTGGTCCACGTAATGAATATCCCAATCATCGCATTGGTGGATACTGGGAGCCAGATCACGTGCGTATCAGAGGAATATTATTCATATTTGTGCCCAAAATTTAAACTCGTGGAGTTCCCGGTGACTGACATGGTGGTCACGACTGCGGTTGGCCGAAAATCTACACGAGTGCGCAAACAATTACGCTTGGAGTTCGTGGTAGGCAACCAACTGATCGAATCGACCTTGTTGGTCATCCCGTATCTATCATCGCCGGTAATCCTTGGGAACGACTGGTTTCACGAAAACCAGGCGGTGATTGATTACATGAATTTGAGCATTAGTATCAAGGGCCGCCCTATCCCGGCAAATTCGATCATGTTTGATCGTACGTATACCGAAAGAGTTTTATCATCGCGAGAGGATGACGTCACCTACATTCAAGTCATATCGGTTACCCAAAGCAGTCACGATTGCCTTGTAGAATCCATTAAAATGCCTAAAAAAGAACCTCTGAGCGGGCAGGTAGAGCAACTCTCGACCTTGAATCAAGATACTCCCATGGTAATCGGAAGAAATGAAGAAAATCTGGGGGGGTTTAACCTAATCGGGGGAGAAGCCACGCCTCAAGTGCGCGACGAAGATAGTCCGGAAGAAAAACAAATTTTGAAGAAAAAAGGAAAGGAATCGCGCAAGAAAGTCCGGTCACCCGTAGAAACGCGTCCCCCTGAACGATCTTGTCAATCCGAACAGTTATGTGAAATCGAGCTTCGTGAAGATAGCGAGGACGAGGAGACTTATCGAGAACGTAGTTGTCGATTATACATCGAGGGCGAGGACGAGAATTTCTTTGGGGATATCCGGGAAGTGGTTTCAGCTGTCCCTAATATATCGTCAGATGAGCGTGAACAATTATGTTCGACATTATCGAAATATAAGCGATTGTTCACCGCGAAGTCGAACGGAGCGGGGACTTATGAACATGAGATAAAACTATCAACACCTAAGACGATAGTCCGAAAATCGTATCCGGTGCCTCTTTCTCTTCGTGAGGCGGTGAAGCAAGAACTAGACGAAATGATGAGTAACGGCATCATTGAACGCTCCAATAGTCCTCATTGCAATCCACTGAGGATCGTCCAAAAGAAAGGCGGGCGGTTAAGAATATGTTTGGACGCGCGTTTCATTAATAACATCATAGACGCTGATAATGAATCTCCCCCACGAATCGAGGAACTCACTCAAAAGTACCATGGCGTGACAATGATGTCCACATCCGATTTAGCAAATGGTTACTGGCAGATACCTCTCGCTCGGACGTCTCGACCGTATACCGCTTTTTTGTACGGCTCGACGTTATATCAATTCTGTCGAATCCCTTTTGGTCTCAAAACGGCTGGAAGCGGATTCATTCGAGCTGTGAGCCAAACGCTCGATCATAGATTCGATGAGTTTCTTACCTTGTATATTGACGACCTGTTGATCACCTCTTCTTCGTTTGCGGATCATCTATCGCACATTGAGGCCATTTTCACGAAATTGCAGGAGGATAATTTTACCCTTCGCCTGGACAAGTCATATTTTTGTCGAGAGTCCGTGAGTTTCCTCGGGTTCGTTTTATCGATTGATGGAATAAGACCCGATCCCGATAAGTTAGAGATGATACGCGATTTTGCAGAGCCAAAGAATCGGAAGGAGTTGCAACGATTCATCGGCGTATGTACCTACTATCGGCAGTTTAGTCTGCGACATGCCCAGTTCATTGATCCCTTTAGATCATTGTTAAAGGATCGAGTAGAGTGGGATTGGAATCGGGGGCACAGCGAGGCGTTCACCTTGTTAAAAAATAACTTCGCTGATGCAGTGACGCTAAGACATGTTATTCCGGGTATACCTTTCAAACTTCAAACCGATGCCTCCGATAGGGGATTGTGTGGAATTTTGTACCAGATCGATCATGAGGGAAATCATAAAATTATCTCCCTTGTCAGCCGCTGTTTAAAACCCGCTGAGCTCAATTATGGAACCACGGAGAAGGAATTGTTAGCCATAGTATATTCGGTGCAAAAATGTCGGAGATACCTGATAGGCTCTCCCTTCGAAATCGTCACTGATCACAAGGGATTGAGTTTCCTAAACAATACCGTGTATCATACACCCCGATTAATGCGGTGGAGCTTGATTCTACAGCAATACACCTTTACCGTGCGGTATTGTGCCGGGCGAGATAATGTTGTAGCGGATTTTTTTAGCCGCAATCCGAGTAAAAAATTCGAGGAGGATCTGCCTCGATCCCTCACGATTGCCGTCCTCCTCACCGAATTGCCATTCAATAGCTCGCGAACGACAGATGAAAATCAAATTATGAAAATGACGAATAAAAAGAATGAGTTAACGATGGAGTTGAGAGAATATCTCGAATCAATCTCCGTGCATCAGCACGAGGACGAAAAGATCTCAAAACTTATCCATGAGGCCTCCAATGGCACAATAGCGCTAAACTATCGCGTCCATAACAATGTATTGTTTCGATATTATCGAGAAAACAATCGGTGGGCCCTCGTTCTCCCGTCCGATGCCGGTTCTCCGGTGATAAAGCATATGCATGAAAAGTTGGGACACCCCGGAACGTCGAAAACGCTCAATTATATCAGGTCGTATTTTTATTGGGATCATATGGCTCGCGCGGTGAAGGAATACGTAAGGTCCTGTGACCTGTGTCAACGAGTAAAAGCGATAAATTATTCGATGCAAGGGGGATACCAGAGGGTAAAAGCCGTCAAACCGCGCGAATTAGTAACGGTCGACTTTTATGGCCCTTTGCCCCGGTCGGTGGGAGGGGTCCAATATCTTTTCGTGATAGTCGATGCCTTTACGAAATACGTGAAGCTGTACGCCATTAAAAAAGCAACGACGCAGATAGTGCTTCATAAGTTGATCCACCAATACCTCCCGGAGTGTGGAAAGCCCTTGGCCATCCTGGCGGATAATGGAACGCAATTCACGTCTCCGAAGTGGCGAGACACTCTTAACCGTCACGAAATCACGGTTCGTTTTTGTTCGGTCAGGCATCCTCAAAGCAACCCAACTGAACGGGTGATGAGAGAACTAGGCCGCCTATTTCGGACCTTCTGTGCGCACGCTCATTGTAGTTGGGCGAAATACGTGTCTCGAGTGGAATCCCTCCTCAACGTCACGACCCACAGTGGCACCGGATTTACCCCGTTTGAACTGCAAACGGGCAGACGCCCTCGGGAAGAGATTGATAAACTCCTCCCCTTTCCGGATAGTGTTGAGAGCACGCACGAGCAAAAAATTATTCTCGCTAATGAAGCGCTGTCAAAGAGTTTCGACAGTCGGAGAACCGCGCAGAAGTCCGTTTCTACCGTGATTATTAAAGAGGGCGACCTGGTGTTGCTGCGTCAGCCGTATCCGTCTAATGCGTCTGAACGCGTTACCTCAAAGTTCTTTCACCTCTATGTTGGACCCTATCGAGTCCTTCAAGCTTTCGGAGAAAATGCGTTTCGACTCTCCGATCGTGATAATCCTCAGATAATCAAGGGCATGTACAATCGACTCAGCTTGAGACCTTATATTGAACCCGTGCATCCCTCCGGTGTGATCTAATGGCCCAGCATAGGGTTTGTGTCTTTTTTCTTTTTTTAGAGCGCTCATTTAGTGAAGGATCTCGTTCATCGCGGATCCGTCATGCTCGCTCCGCCGCTCCGACGTTCACGATGAAAGGGGGATATTGTAACGATCGCTCTTCGAAGTTCGCGCCCTAACCGTGAGGCTGTGCCCTCTTGTGAGTAACGGGTCAGTAGGCATGTAAACGAACCCCAAAGAAATTTCTTACTATGAGTCGCCTGCCTCGATGCGTCTCGCGTTCCACGACTGTGGCGGAGCTCCATGACTCGCCCCAGTCGCCGTCGACAAACTATACGTGATACACGTGGTATTCTCGATTTATTGTATATATGTATCTCTATGTATTGCCGGTCTGAATATTCTACCGGAGAAACCATTTTGGAGCGTTGCTCCTGTATTCATTTCACGTTAGCGACAAGTGTGGAAGCATTGATTGTGCGTATAGTGAGTCGGTCGCGATTGTTCAAAAGGTAAACTATTACTCGGCGATAAGTATCCTCATACGTTGTTACCCCGTGGCCGCCATTTTACGCCGTATATTCGTAGCGCCGATAGGACGGAAGCGACTGGGCCGCTGTATCCATTCCCAGCTACAACATCAGCTTGAGAAAAGTCACGATCGTCAGGTCTTTCGGGGAAAATCGTGAGACAAAACCAACCAGCCAAATATTTTCCGGCCAACATCGCCAGCACGCCGAATTTTCCGGCAGTCTATCTCGCCTCCCCCACGAGGATCCAGCCACCATCCAGAGTCCTGGTCAAAATCGAGCTAAGTAACGAAACGATACACCGTCCAATTTTGTGCCCCGTCGATATCGAGGAATGAATACCGTTCTTATATTTCGTCATTACTTGTTACGCGTGAGAGTGAACGAGGTTTCCGATATTTCATGAATGCACGTCGATATTGAGAATTTAAGATATTTATTACATTTTGTCATTACATGTTGCGAATGAGAATTAACGCGATTCGTGATATTTCGGTAATACGTATCGTGGAAGAGGGGATAGTTTTGTTGAGTTGCGGTGAGAAAGCGAGCGAAGGAGATTCTGATAGTTTGACCAATATATTGTGAGAAGGAGCGAAGGTGATTTTTGAGAGCTGTTGCGGTGCGTCAAGATATAAAGCGGAGGAGATTCTCATAGATTTTTCAGTATTATTGTGAGAAGGAGCGAAGGTGATTTTTGAGATCTGTTGCGGTGCGTCAGGATATAAAGCGGAGGAGATTCTCATAGATTTTTCAGTATTATTGTGAGAAGGAGCGAAGGTGATTTGCGAGAGTAGATGTTATGCGTCAAGAGATTGGGCGGAGGAGATTCTCACAGAGTTTTCCGTATTACCGCGAGTTAAAAGATAAAAATTTCAGAGATTTTGTGGAGATGCACCGAGCATGAGAGCGAAGGAGGGTTAATCTCTTTCGGACACACTTGTCGAAGGAAATTATTTAAATGGATTTGTATTAGTAGTCGCCTTTTGAGAAATATTTTTGTTAGAACGAGCTAATCAACGAATCGATTAGCCCGTAGCATATTGTTCGCCCATTCTGGTCGGGCATAATAGACCGGAATTGTGATATATCGAGTCCTGTGTCAAACCACGGTTAAAGCGTGCTTGTATTTTGAAATAAAATCGATGAATTGTGTCTTCAAAATAAATCGATAATTTTGGGAATATAACAAAATTATTACAGTATCTTTACTGATTTAATTTTTTAACGTGAATTTTATATAAATTGGTGTTGAAATCGTCGAAAATGCAGAAGAACAAAAAATGAAAGTGCATGGCTCGTTGTGTATACGCAGTTGGAAATACAGTACAGTTATTTCGGTACATTCTTTGTACATAACAAAAATTAAAATTATTTCAGTCGATTGATAATGTAACTATATGTGATAGGAATGCCTAAAATTATATACTGAGAAAAAAAATTGTTGAATGAACTATATTTGTAGTCGCATACGCACGACTAAATATTTATTTGGTATAACTAAATAATAAGTTTCTTGAATAATTCTGCGCTTCAGTTGACTAAAATATGATTCATACAAAAAAAAATTGAGTCGTACAACTAAATATTTAGTCGTGCGTATGCGACTAAAGATTTAGTTCATTCAACCATTTTTTTTCTCGGCGTAGTAGATGCCATTTATATTACAGGAAATATTCGCTATAAATACAGTGTGAAATTTAATTATAATCTAATACGCAGATATTCTCAAACAATGCTTTGTAAAACCTTTCCGTAGATTCGCAATTGTCGACAAAAATAAGCAAGAAAAAAAAATTCCTATAACTATCACAGCCCTATGATCCAAACTGTTGATGGTACAATATACATGACGTAAAAAAAAATGTTCCCTCTCCCATATACACTGAGAGGAAAAACCATGGTGAGCTCAAAGATCCGCCATGGTAAAAGGGGTTATAGTATGGTTAACCATATTCTATGACTGGACAAGCAATAATATAATAAGCGCTACCATACTTGTACAGTTGATTCTGCCATACCACTGGAATGGTACCTACAAACATACAGCATAACTGATCGCGATGTGTACTATTGCAAAAAACTTTACAAAACGTGTATGGTTGGCCAAATACATCCATTGAGTCGTAAAAAAGACTCAAACATTGACACTCGCAGTATATTTGTGTATTAATTAAAAATTGCGTTATTGTATTTTATTCTTAACTATCTGTATGGTTACTATGAATGGCTACTTAATAACGCTTACGAGAAGCAGTTGCTATCTATGTAATGCTATACCGTATATACTCGTGTCTGCAAGTATTGCTATAGTTTTATATTTGTAGTACAGTTCTTTCTTAGAAAATCTGTACCAAATTTTCCAGACTACCATGTCGTATTGCACTTCCGACTATAAGAATAATTTATGGCATTTGCAATAGTCTATTATCTCATGGACTATTTGCGCAGAAACGTTTACCAGTTAGACATTTATTTCGATTTACTTCGAACAGTCGTTATAATCTTATAAAGTATACATTTGTCATGGCTACGTCAACAGGATGAATATGGTAAGATGTACTATGTACGGAATTGTGGTGAACTTTTCTTATTGTTAGAAAGCCCTCACGCATATACTGCCCTTTTTTCGCTTCCCCCACTTAATTCTTAAGCGATCGCGGGAACGAAGGACGAAGAGTCGTACGACGGTAGGTATCGGCGATGCTATTCATCAGTAAGCCGCGACAAGTCGGATCAAGCCGGATCGTGCAACGAAAGTGGACAACGTCTCGCCTTTTTTCATTAACGCGGCTTTCTACGGTGCCAAATTCGTGCTTGATAACGAGCACGTAATTATTTGATAAATATCAATTAATCTACCGCACTAAAAAATAAAGAATAAAATACGTAGTAGACGTTATGTGCAGTGGAATGGAAAATTTCTCGGTCGCCGAGAAGCTGATAGAGTGGGATCTATCACAATACGTTCACGTTTTCGCAGGTAATTACTAATAATTTTGATT
Source organism: Alloplasta piceator (assembly GCA_946863875.1). Taxonomy (NCBI): domain Eukaryota; kingdom Metazoa; phylum Arthropoda; class Insecta; order Hymenoptera; family Ichneumonidae; genus Alloplasta; species Alloplasta piceator. Next base: position 24,677,885 of record OX333080.1, read on the forward strand.
CAATATTATCGATAATCGTGTATTCTTTTATGTTGAAGAAAAAAAAAGTTAGTCCCATGGATAATAGATACATTATATCAGGTGTGTGCAAAAGTTCTACCCGTTTCCATAATCCCAAATACGTAGTTTGAAAAAAGATGTTGCGCAAAATATTAAATGATGCAACGTTGTGTAATAATATTACAAATTTCGTAGTTCATAAATAACCCAGACCAATAAAGTAATTTTTGAATATAATTTTTATTTAATTTTTTATGCACTTGAAACGGGTAAAACTTATGCACACTCCTAATAGAGAGTTATACACCACATAAATAAAGATCAAACAATAGACAGCGTGAAAAATTGTGAATATTGTCAAACTAACCATAGCATATAGTAACTGGTAAATCTCATACGATGGTTATACTATGCCCTTATGGTTGAATTAAATGAGCGTTCATACCGTTCGGTGTAGAGGTCATTCTTTGTGTACATTTTGTGACCTTTCAACAATTCGTACTACCGCACACGTTGAGTGTGTGTGTAGTAGTGTGAGACGCGATTCTCGCTGTGAGAAGCGATTCTTATTTTCTCTTTGTCCGAATATTACGTTTCCTGCTTCCAGAATTTCGGTAATTAAAACAAAAATCTCAAGAATTCTATCGTAGCACGCTTTGGAACCAAATCACTGAAGGTATATCTTAATATTATCAGGTATCGTTGGTTATTTTATTTAAAAACAAAAGGTATTAATTGTGCGTTATAAATAGGCGGCACCAAAATCTTTGCGTATTGTAAAACCGACTATAGTACATCGCGGACGGCGAATTTCATATGATTAGGTCTACCAAATTTGTATGAACAATGAAACAACTGAGGCAGGATTCTATATGCTTACATATTAGTTATTTCAATTTCAGCATAAACACTGGGAGAAAAAACCATAGTGAGCTCAAAGATCCGTTATGGTAAAAGGGTTATAGTTTGGTTAACCATATTCTATGACTGGAAAAGGAGTAATATAATAAGCGCTACCATACTTGTACAGTTGATCAGTTATGCTGTATGTTTGTAGGTACCATTCTAGTGGTATGGCAGAATCAACTGTACAAGTATGGTAGCGCTTAGTATATTATTGCTTGTCCAGTCATAGAATATGGTTAACCATACTATAACCCCTTTTACCATGGCGGATCTTTGAGCTCACCATGGTTTTTTTCTCTCAGTGCATTGTACAGATAGTTAAAAACAAAATGATGAATATCGTAAAACGTAATAAAAAAATATAATTATAAATGCTTATATCGTAGCCTCAAACTTATTGGTTGTTTTTACTATCATATCGTTTGAATTGTAATATGCATTCTATAGAACAAGCTGTCCAGGAACAAGAATTCGTCTCGCTTTCTGATGACATGATTAAGGAGTTGATACCGATCATTGGGCATCGAGTGCAGTTTGTTAAAAAACGTCTCGATTTTTTAAACTCGTGCGATAAAAAAAAAACGGTATATTGTTTTCCTGTAAGCTAATGCTTCCATGATAACGATTGAACTATTTTATTTTTTACCGTCCATTTTGTCTCCAGGACGAGCGTTCTGATCTTGACGATACCTTGAGTATCACGTCACTTACTGAATCAAGTTCCGGAAGCTCGTTAGCAAGTTCCAATGAGGCAAATCGAGGCGCGACATATTATAATAGTAGCGAGGTTTGTTCAATTGTTATTCTTGTTTTGAAGCGAAATGAAACGGTTACGAGCGCGATAAATAAGTACTAAATATCCATGAATAACAAAGAAATAATTAACAATGAATAAATTAAAAATTCATAATAAATTAACAGATAAATAAATACGTTTATAAATTTTCGGTTCAGTGCCATTTCCTGATTTCTGGCAGCCATTTGTTTTGTTTTCACGGATTGTCAATTCGACAAATTTTCTTTTTCCTGATCGTTGCTAAGTTGTAATTCAGGATTCGGAATACTAACCGAATTTTATTGGAAACGTACTTAATTGCAGTGCTTATTATTCATAGGAACTGAAGTCATTACACCGAGAGAAAGGAATGGTATGTGAAACCATATTTTACCATAAAATATGTTTCCTACAGGGTTCGTCAATAATTTATGGTAACCCCAACCTATAAAATTATAGTCCGGGTAATCGAATTTTCTGGGTTCCACCCAACATCTCCTTATGTTTGAGCAGACAATGTATCGAGCAACTAAACGTATGGTGCGTGAAACTATCGAATGAAAATGAATTCTTAGAAAATTCATTGCGACTTTGCCGTCACCCACCATATGGTATCAAAAGAGCAAGAAATTGATTCACGTAGCACACGTAGTTGTAACATACATACCGTGTTTTGGAAAATGCACTACATGATAGTAGGGTTTACCATACGATATGGTTATTCGGTTAACCCGCTTGTTCTATTTTACACATTCTATCGTGCAGAGCATACTACAGGTGTAGGTTAATGTGAACTTCCTGAATCAATGAAATTAATTTTTTTTGTTTTTCCTATGAACGTCTCTCGTAAACAGATTAGAACGCAGAGATTATAAAACATGTAGATCATCATTGCGAGACAGTCATATGAACGGGAGAGGTCATAAGATGATGCATTGTAAATTTTACTAATACTTGTAGTAAAGACGTAGTGATGTGCAGTAAATATATCGCGCATAGGTATAGTACCAAGTACAATATCACATTTTTATTTATACTATTTTTTGTATATATTTAATTATAAGCATGGTATCCGTAATAAACATCAACAATGCCGAATCGCTAAATAATATTGTTTTCGGTACAATCTCACATGAGCACCCGCCATATCCGCAGTGACATTCATTACTGGCTTGTATGTGAACAGGTACTGTCTGATATATTTGTCTGCATCATATTATACGTATCCGAGAAAAAAAACCGTGGTGAGCTCAAAGATCCGCCATGGTAAAAGGGGCCATAGTATGGTTAACCATATTCTATGACTGGACAAGCAATAATATAATAAGCGCTACCATACTTGTACAGTTGATTCTGCCATACCACTGGAATAGAACCTGCAAACATACAGCATAACTGATCAACTGTACAAGTATGGTAGCGCTTATTATATTACTGCTTGTCCAGTCATAGAATATGGTTAACCATACTATAACCCTTTTACCATAGCAGATCTTTGAGCTCACCATGGTTTTTTCTCTCAGTGCTGGTATCTATTTTAGGTAAAGTCAATAATGATAAATAAAAAAAATTCAAGGCACATTTTTTTATTACTGAAAATTTTACAATGTGATGTACGTTCTTAAGATTAGATCTAGCTTTTTTTCTTACAGTACATAAACTTAATCAGACTGATACAATATCATATCACATTTGTATAGACTTTATACTTTGAAAAGTATTTTCTTTGGCATAGCCGCAGGAAAAATTACATAAATGGTCAAAACAAATTAAACATAGATATTATATTGTTTGTTTACACTTAGTACATCAGTAGTGTCACATATTCATTCATCATTAAATAATACAAAAAATCGTATATGCGTTTATCGCTTAATTATTTTTTTTGCATAACCAAATAAAAAATTAGGAACGATCAAAGTAAGCAAAATAATATGAAAGACATGTGTGCATTGAATCTGCTTTACTACTTTACTAAACGAATGAAAATCAAAGAAAACAAAATTAAAAAATCTACGTAGAGTAGATTCAGTGCACAAGGATGATGTACCAATCACGAATTTTAAATCTAATCATAAGCGATATATGTGTTGCCGTCAGGCATACGAGCAACGGATAGTTGTTCAAAACGATCTTTTTGATTTAATCTTACAAGCTTGCAGGACTCAGTTCGAACAACTTGATAGGATTGTAAATGCTCGTTACGACATGCGATGTTGAACGTGTTCACAAGAAACGCAAAGTCACCTAATGTTGGAAATTCAATGTTACGTTTTATCAAAATTTTGTGTATCTGGCCAAATTCAAGAAGCCCATCTACATTAATTGCAACCGTATCGTTGCGTTTGAATGCTGAACTGTTGATCGATAATGTTTGAAGCTCGTGATAATCGTTGCATTCAGACGTCAATGGAGTTTTATAAACATCGTTTTGACTACATGTACTCTCCGAAAATTCAAAAGTAAAATCGTCTGTAAGGAATTGTCTACGCAAACAAGCGTTGTTGAAGTTAAGTTGGTTTTTTGTCGCTAACGTTTTGCAAGTATTGATACGATTAAATGAAACGCCAGCACTTTTTTTTATTGGTCGATGCTTGGCTTCATATCGCATGCACCAGATGTGACGCAACGGACCGATTTCGCGCATTATCCGTGGATAGTGGAGCATGTGATGTTGTTTTGGCTTCAAAGTATCTCCATACAAGATAATGTATGAGCAATGATGTTTTTCGATTAAACGTTCTAACAAATTCGCGGTTTCGAGTGTTACGCGTGTTTGAAGACAGATACACAAAATTTGTCTCAATAATATATAAAGCAACCAAGATTCATCATTTGGTGGAACGAGATCACCGAAAATCAATCCGGCATGTAAGATGAACGCTTTCATTTCTGAAGCTGTCATCCTGATGTGGCATTGGTGCAATTCTTGTTCGCTATTTTATTTTTTACCGTCCATTTTGTCTCCAGGACGAGCGTTCTGATCTTGACGATACCTTGAGTATCACGTCACTTACTGAATCGAGTTCCGGAAGCTCGTTAGCAAGTTCCAATGAGGCAAATCGAGGCGCGACATATTATAATAGTAGCGAGGTTTGTTCAATTGTTATTCTTGTTTTGAAGCGAAATGAAACGGTTACGAGCGCGATAAATAAGTACTAAATATCCATGAATAACAAAGAAATAATTAACAATGAATAAATTAATAATTCATAATAAATTAACAGATAAATAAATACGTTTATAAATTTTCGGTTCAGTGCCATTTCTTGATTTCTGGCAGCCATTTGTTTTGTTTTCACGGATTGTCAATTCGACAAATTTCCTTTTTCCTGATCGTTGCTAAGTTGTAATTCAGGATTCGGAATACTAACCGAATTTTATTGGAAACGTACTTAATTACAGTGCTTATTATTCATAGGAACTGAAGTCATTACTCAGAACAAGCCCTAAGGGACAGGCGCTGTTAAAAACGAATCGATTGACAAGTGTAGACCGAAAAACTTTGAGCGAAATCATCATTGATCATCTGATGATTGCCAACAAAAAGTAAGTTGACGGTAGAAATGATGAACGGAATGTGTAATCTCGTAAAAAATGTTCACTCAACGTTACATAAAAAAATGATTGCTTCATTTAGAGTAACATCGGCCGATTTTGTATTGTGGACGAAACATATCAAGGCGGTTTTTCCTTACGAGCAAGAGGAGACATATTACAGTCCGTACGAAGCTGCTCCAAACAAACGTTTAGCGAGTGGCAAGTTGTGGGACAAGTATTGCAATACAAAGCGATATATTCGATCGAAGCTCCAATCTTTTGAGAAACATCAGAAAGAAGCTAATTCGGCACCTGAAGAGATTAAGGTTTCGCTGATAAAATTGCAAACTATATCACCAAACGACCCGGATTTGAAAGATCTCTGGGGTCAGACGTCAAAGTTCCGTACAAACTGTGGATCGATCGCCGACTACTACGAGAAATTTCCGGTTCTATCTTCAGCGATTGGAAGCTCTTTAGTAATATATTAAAATTTATGATTTTTGGTAACCATTAATGCTGCGCAATACTGCGGAATAGATGGCATCATAAAAATTGTTCTGTTTAGCTCGAAATTGATTTCGCGGCCGCCAATTACGGGGACCTCGAAGCTTTCGTCACATCATGGCTTGATATCGCTACGAATATCGTCAATTATGCAAAGCAGAAACAAATATGTGCGGATTTTTTTCGAGGTATAATAAATATTTACATTTTTTTCAACTCCGTTGCGATCAATTCCATTCAGGCACAATTATTTTTTATGATTTTCGTCGAAGTGTATATTCCGTGTTGCTAATTTTTTTCCTAATTTCAGAACAATCTACTGCACAGACGTTAGCTTTGATTCTCTTACCGTATTTGTTCACAACGACTCGAATTTCAACGAAACGTGGGACGCGCTGGAGACCATCGCAAATAGAAGTCGCCGAGGCTTTCATATTGCAAATAACGGTTAGTAATGCATAATTGATAATAATAATTGCATAATATATGTTAGCATTGAGTTTTCCATATATAGTTTCTGCTTCATATGCACGAAAGTATCGAAATCTGTTCTCCATATCTGCATATTTTTGAATGGAAAAAATTTTCATTTGCAATAGGCAATGGGAGATTATGAACGTCGAATAACGGAACGTCGAGCGAAGTTGGAAAAATACGGTATTACCCTTCAACCGTTCGTCCTCACGATAGGCTCAAAAACATTTTTCGAGGCTGTGTACGTCGTCGTTGATAAGACAAAATATCAATGCAGCTGCTTGATGGGAGCCGTAAATTTATGTTTCAAAGTCATCTGGGCCTTGGGTGCGCAGTACCAAGCGGAATGCGAAACGGTTTGGAGTTTTCTGCAAAGGTTTGCGTTCAAAATTAACGATAAAACGATAAGCACCAAAAACTATCAGACCATTCAAACCGTGTGGTCAGATATTCGAGGCCTCGCTGAATGAATGGTCATTTGCACATACTACGTGAGAGCACATACTTAAAACGAAAATGTGATATTAATACGTACTGACTGATAGACTTTTTTTTATATTTTCAATATATACAATATAAGTAAAAAACTTTCCAAAAGTAAAATTTTTAAAATTACTTTGCTCATGTACGAATCACGAAATATAGGATCGCGAAAAAAGTTAATTGGAAATAAATCGGTTAACAGATATTATATATAAACTTTCAAAAACTCATAATGATAGTTAAATTCAGCGCCTGCTCTTTTTTGTTAGATGTAAAGCATTTTTTTGCACATCGCAAATATATTCATCAAAATTCAAGCCGTGCCTCGATGCAATGCGCTATTGAGCTGTGCGACCGTACGTTTTCATTGGTAAGATCGATCCGTCAACATGCTCGCTCCCACGAACAATATCCCAGCGAAATCCCAGCGAAACAACCAGTATCAAATAAACTCTCAAATAAAGTTTCCATGAGTATCAACTCGGTGGGCAATAACAGTCAATCCGCCGATGAAACGTTTAACGCGTTTGAAATTGATAAATCGGTCGTTTCCTCAGATTCTTGTGAACACAGTAATTGCGAAAAACTGTTTAAACGAGACCTTTTACTTTTAATATCCAATTTTTATGCCGATCCCAATATATCGCGTGTTCAGGTCCAACGTATTGTTGACGCGTTACAGAGTTTTTTAAACAATGAAGGATTCAATGCTCTTCGAGAAAAAATTATAAGTTTAGTCGTACCCGAAAAAAAAAAATATTGCCGAGCAATATTTTCGAGGATTCCAAAATCCAATTTGTGAATTCGATTCCGAACATAAAAGGTTCGCGGAACTACATCAAAACGGATGTTATGTAATTCCAGTCTCGATTTTTTTAGGAAGCTTTGAAATAAACCGTAACGGCATTTCAACGACAAAAGACATATCTTGTCAGTACATTCCGATAAAAGACACGATCAGAGTATTCATGGAAACGCCCGGAACTTTTCAAAAGATTTATGAATATTAGCTACACCTGAAAAGGAATGACAAAGATATTGAAAATATTGTTCAGTCCGATTTCTGGAAACGAAAAGATGTCGAGGGAGGTAAAATATCATTCCCACTCTTACTTTATCAAGACGATTTCGAAACGGGCAATCCACTCGGTTCTCGGGCAGGAATTCACAAATTGAAAGCGACGTATTTATCGATTGCTTGTTTACCACCTCAGTATCGTGCGAGATTAGTAAACATTTTTCTCGTCCAACTTGGCCACTCTGCAGACTACAAAAATATCGACGGCGCTGTCATTTTCAAACGATTAATTGATGATCTTAACGATCTCGATGAAAATGGAATACAATTGAATATAGATGGCGCAAAAATCGTCGTACATTTCAAATTAGCATTACTCCTCGGTGACAATTTAGAGATGCACTCGATGCTCGGATTCACAGAAAGCTTTTCAGCAAAATACGCATGTAGATTTTGTAAAACACCCAAACAAGAAGCGAAAAAGCTCTGCTCAGAAATCAATTGTGTGATGCGAGACCGAAAGAATTACGAAGTAGATGTATTGCAAAAAAATTTATCAGAAACCGGTATTAAAAAGTAATGTATATAGAATCGCGTACAGGGGTTTCATGTTGTTGAAAATTACGCGGTCGATATCATGCACGATCTCTTAGAAGGAGTTTGTAAAATGGAAACTGCACTTCTTTTGAAATATTTGATCGTGAAAAAAAAAAATGTTCACTCTAGAAATCCTCAATAATCGGATTCAGTACTTTCGCTTCCCGGATTCGTGTAATCGTCCGCCCTTAATTAGCGAACAAGAATTGCACCAATGCCACATCAGGATGACAGCTTCAGAAATGAAAGCGTTCATCTTACATACCGGATTGATTTTCGGTGATCTCGTTCCACCAAATGATGAATCTTGGTTGCTTTATATATTATTGAGACAAATTTTGTGTATCTGTCTTCAAACACGCGTAACACTCGAAACCGCGAATTTGTTAGAACGTTTAATCGAAAAACATCATTGCTCATACATTATCTTGTATGGAGATACTTTGAAGCCAAAACAACATCACATGCTCCACTATCCACGGATAATGCGCGAAATCGGTCCGTTGCGTCACATCTGGTGCATGCGATATGAAGCCAAGCATCGACCAATAAAAAAAAGTGCTGGCGTTTCATTTAATCGTATCAATACTTGCAAAACGTTAGCGACAAAAAACCAACTTAACTTCAACAACGCTTGTTTGCGTAGACAATTCCTTACAGACGATTTTACTTTTGAATTTTCGGAGAGTACATGTAGTCAAAACGATGTTTATAAAACTCCATTGACGTCTGAATGCAACGATTATCACGAGCTTCAAACATTATCGATCAACAGTTCAGCATTCAAACGCAACGATACGGTTGCAATTAATGTAGATGGGCTTCTTGAATTTGGCCAGATACACAAAATTTTGATAAAACGTAACATTGAATTTCCAACATTAGGTGACTTTGCGTTTCTTGTGAACACGTTCAACATCGCATGTCGTAACGAGCATTTACAATCCTATCAAGTTGTTCGAACTGAGTCCTGCAAGCTTGTAAGATTAAATCAAAAAGATCGTTTTGAACAACTATCCGTTGCTCGTATGCCTGACGGCAACACATATATCGCTTATGATTAGATTTAAAAATCGTGATTGGTGCATCATCCTTGTGCACTGAATCTACTCTACGTAGATTTTTTAATTTTGTTTTCTTTGATTTTCATTCGTTCAGTAAAGTAGTAAAGCAGATTCAATGCACACATGTCTTTCATATTATTTTGCTTACTTTGATCGTTCCTAATTTTTTATTTGGTTATGCAAAAAAAATAATTAAGCGATAAACGCATATACGATTTTTTTTATTATTTAATGATGAATGAATATGTGACACTACTGATGTACTAAGTGTAAACAAACAATATAATATCTATGTTTAATTTGTTTTGACCATTTATGTAATTTTTCCTGCGGCTATGCCAAAGAAAATACTTTTCAAAGTATAAAGTCTATATAAATGTGATATGATATTGTATCAGTCTGATTAAGTTTATGTACTGTAAGAAAAAAAAGCTAGATCTAATCTTAAGAACGTACATCACATTGTAAAATTTTCAGTAATAAAAAAATGTGCCTTGAATTTTTTTTATTTATCATTATTGACTTTACCTAAAATAGATACCAGCACTGAGAGAAAAAACCATGGTGAGCTCAAAGATCTGCTATGGTAAAAGGGTTATAGTATGGTTAACCATATTCTATGACTGGACAAGCAGTAATATAATAAGCGCTACCATACTTGTACAGTTGATCAGTTATGCTGTATGTTTGCAGGTTCCATTCCAGTGGTATGGCAGAATCAACTGTACAAGTATGGTAGCGCTTATTATATTATTCCTTGTCCAGTCATAGAATATGGTTAACCATACTATGACCCCTTTTACCATGGCGGATCTTTGAGCTCACCACGGTTTTTTTTTCTCGGATACGTATAATATGATGCAGACAAATATATCAGACAGTACCAGTTCACATACAAGCCAGTAATGAATGTCACTGCGGATATGGCGGGTGCTCATGTGAGATTGTACCGAAAACAATATTACTTAGCGATTCGGCATTGTTGATGTTTATTACGGATACCATGCTTATAATTAAATATATACAAAAAATAGTATAAATAAAAATGTGATATTGTACTTGGTACTATACCTATGCGCGATATATTTACTGCACATCACTACGTCTTTACTACAAGTATTAGTACAATTTACAATGCATCATCTTATGACCTCTCCCGTTCATATGACTGTCTCGCAATGATGATCTACATGTTTTATAATCTCTGCGTTCTAATCTGTTTACGAGAGACGTTCATAGGAAAAACAAAAAAAATTAATTTCATTGATTCAGGAATTTCACATTAACCTACACCTGTAGTATGCTCTGCACGATAGAATGTGTAAAATAGAACAAGCGGGTTAACCGAATAACCATATCGTATGGTAAACCCTACTATCATGTAGTGCATTTTCCAAAACACGGTATGTATGTTACAACTACGTGTGCTACGTGAATCAATTTCTTGCTCTTTTGATACCATATGGTGGGTGACGGCAAAGTCGCAATGAATTTTCTAAGAATTCATTTTCATTCGATAGTTTCACGCACCATACGTTTAGTTGCTCGATACATTGTCTGCTCAAACATAAGGAGATGTTGGGTGGAACCCAGAAATTTCGGTTACCTGTACTATAATTTTATAGGTTGGGGTTACCATAAATTATTGACGAACCCTGTGGGAAACATATTTTATGGTAAAATATGGTTTCACATACCATACTTTTCTCTCGGTGTCGGCTCAAAAGTTTTATTAGGTATAAGAAAGGGCGTGTGAAAATATGAGCTCCTAATATTAATGTTAACATCGTACTCATCGCATTTTTCAATTTTCCATAAGAATAACATGGGAAAAATTATTTTTACGTCTTCTGATTTTTATGACTAACAAACAATTCATCATAAGAGAAATCTACAGACAGAATTGGTACAGAATTGAACGCTCTACAAAAAAGGTTTTGAGTTACTTTTTGATAAGTCCACTAGTTCAAAAGTTGTTCAATGGCAAAATTTAGATTTTCGTAAATTTGGCTGATTTTTGGTTATTACACCAGAACCTTTAGTTGTATCAACAAAATGTGCATAAACTTTCGTGTGAAACATAAATCGAGCTTTCGAGTCATTGTAACTTATAGTTCTCACTATAAGAATTTAAAAAAATGGAACGCTTTAAGAAAATTGGGCAGCAGAAGTTTGCTCAAATATTTCATTTTTATATTAAGAAAATGACATTTATTCTAGTGTAACAGAAAATTATTATTCGATTTTATTTTTAAATAAAATAAAATAAAAATTATCAGCTAAATTCTACTGCACAACTTTCTAAAGGCGTTCTATTTTTTATTATTATTACAGTGAGAATTATTCTTAAACATTTCTCGAAAGTTCAATTTGTTATTTACATGAAATTTTATTCACATTTTGTCGATAAAACTAATCGGTCCGTTATAAAATCGAGCAAATCTTCGAAAAATTGTTCTTTGACATTGAATAACTTTTAATCGAGTGGATTTAACAAAAAGTAATTCAGAACATTTTTTGTACAGCGTTCAATTCTGTACAAAGATATATCTGTAGATTTCTCTTATGATGAATCGTTTGTTAGTTATCAAAATCAGATGACGTAAAAATAATTTTTCCCATGTTATTCTTATTCCGAAGGGCTCACGCAAATCTTCATTCAGATTTTTTTTATAGAGCGTTAACAAATATAGCCTTAAATTAAAGTTAGATTGTGGTTTAGCTTAAAGTTTAAAATAGATTTCGGTTTAGCCTAAAATTTGAGTTAAATTTTGGCTTAGCTTAAAATTTGAGTTAAATATTGGTTTAGCCTGAAATTTAAGTTAGATTTTGGTTTAGCCTAAAATTTAAGTTAGATTTCGGTTTAGCCTAAAATTTCAGTTTAATTTTGGTTTAGATTAAAATTCAAGTTAGATTTTGGCTTGGCCTAAAATTTAAGTTAGATTTTGGTTTAGATTAAAATTCAAGTTAGATTTTGGCTTGGCCTAAAATTTAAGTTAGATTTTGGCTTAGCCTAGAATTTAAGTTAAATTTTGGCTTAGCCTAAAATTAAAGTTAAATTTCGGTTTAGCCTTAAAGTTGAGTTAATTTTTAGTTTAGCCTAAAATTTAAGTTAAATTTTGGTTTAGCTTCAAATTTGAGTTAGTTTTTCATTCAGCCAAAAATTGAAGTTAAATTTTGGTTCAGCTTCAAATTAAAGTTAGATTTTGACTTATTAGCTATATTTAATGCTATATATTCATAGATATGCTTTATATAGATAGAAAATGCTATTTAAAGAAATCAATTCTCGAAAGACCACCCTAATATATATCATAATATACGTAGAAAAAGCATTTACAAAAATCGAATCTCCCCACACAACAATAATACGTCCCAAGTACGTCTTTTGGACATCACACCAATTGTCCCGTGACGGTAATGGGATGGTCCCATGGGATACCCATGGGCTCTAAAGTGTCCGCTGTGTTTACCGGAATGGGATGGTCCTATTGGCATCCCGGGATATCCTCGGGACGTCTCTGAGACTGCAAACACAGCAGACTGGAGATATCGGTAAGATATTGTCGAGACTCCTATAAGACGTCACTGAGATATTCCAGAATTATTAGTCACAAAATAATACGTCCCAAGTACGTCTTTTGGATGATCCCATGGGATACCCATGGGCTCTAAAGTGTCCGCTGTGTTTACCGGAATGGGAAGGTCCCACGGCCATCCCGGGATGTCTTCAGGATATCTTCAGGACGTCTCCTGGACTGCCAATGCAGTAGTCGATAATAATTCTTGTTTCGATTTAATTTTAATTAATTTCAATTAATTAATTAAATGTTAACAAAATGTGTACGGTACAGAGGGAGTCAGCAAGGACTCCTTGTATTTGTAATATAGCCTCTTTCGAGTTCTGACTTCTGTCGGTGTCGAATTGATATCCGTGTTCGCGCTCGCCTATATAAGCATGCTCTTCACATTATCCGCATGTGAGTAGCGTTCGCCATCTCGCGGCAAGGTTGGAACTAATGCTGCGCGATGGCTGACCTCCTACAGACATCCCTAAGAAAGTTGGCTGGGATCGTCCAAACATGGTTACCACGGGATATCCTCAAGACATCCTATATTAATCTCGAGCAGACCAATGTCTTACTAGTACCTCCCACAGACGTCTATAAGAGAGTGCGTTAGGATCGTCTTATCACGGTCACGACAGGATATCCTCAAGACATCCTATATTAATCTCGGGAAGACCGATGTATTACTAATATCTCCCATAGACGTCTATAAGAGAGTGCGTTGGGATCGTCTAATCACGGTCGCGACAGGATATCCTCAAGACGTCCTATATTAATATCGAGCAGACCAATATCTTACTAGGATCTCCCAGAGACGTCCATAAGAGAGTGCTTTGGGATCGTCTCATCACGGTCGCGACAGGATATCCTCAAGACGTCCTATATTAATATCGCGCAGACCAATGTCTTACTAGGATCTCCCAGAGACGTCTATAAGAGAGTGCTTTGGGATCGTCTCATCACGGTCGCGACAGGATATCCTCAAGACGTCCTATATTATATCGAGCAGACCAATGTCTTCCTAGTACCTCCCGCAGACGTCTATAAGAAAGTGCGTTGGGATCATCTAATCACGGTCGCGACAGGATATCCCCAAGACGTTCCATATTAATATCGAGCAGACCAATGTCTTACTAGTACCTCCCAGAGACGTCTATAAGAGAATGCTTTGGGATCGTCTAATCACGGTTGCAACAGGATATCCTCGAGATATCTTATATTAATCTCGAGTAGACCAATGTCTTACTAGTACCTTCCATAGACGTCTATAAGAGGGACCGTTGGGATCGTCTAATCACGGTTGTGACAGGATATCCTCAAGACATCCTATATTAATCCCGGGTAGAACAATATCTTACTGGTACCTCCCATAGACATTCATAAGATGTACGATCTTGGCAGGACACGAATGGGATTGTCTCAGGATGGTCCCGGGATCAATTTTGCTGTGTGGGTCAAATGACTATTCAAATATAAGTTGAGACCTGAAATAGTGGCCACCCTTATATATATCGTATAAATATATGTATAAATTAAAAATATATGTTTAAATAGGACAACATTTGAATACATAGATATACATAGAAATACATAGTACATAGATATATATATACCTGCACATACCTGTATATACCTGTATATATATACATATATATGGCTTTATACCTGTATGTAACTGTATATACTTGTATTTACCAGTAGATACTTGTATATACCAGTATATACCTGTATACACCAGCATATATCTATATATACCTGAATATACCTGTATATACCAGTATATATGTATATAAACTTTATATATATGAGGTATTCCATATCAAGCCGACCAATCCGTGGACCCGACAATTTTTTATTTTGTTGAAAATTTTCTTTTTTTTTGTACGTACTAAAAGCAGTCTCTCAGAATTTTTTTAGATTTTTGTCTCAACCCAATTAACCACAATAAATTGTTCAAAATTTGACACAATTTTTTTTTCAAATGCCCATAGCTTTCTCAAAACCGGAGATATCAAAATAATACAGAAGATCATCTTTCTTCGTCTTGAGCTGCAGTTTTGTAAAAAAAATACAAAAAAAATATCGATATTTATTTTCATACGTTTTTTGGTTTTAAACACAAAATATTTTCTTTTTTTCAACTTGGACCCTTTTTATTTTTTTGAAAAAATTCACCACTTTTTAAAAGACATTCTACATATACTAAAAAATTGGCAGTTTGTGCTTCTCATAACTTGTATTATTTTTTATATTTTTTATCGCGTCTGAACTAAGGAATCGTGTTTCCTCCTTGAATTAAAAAATAGAAAAAAAATACAAGTTATGAATATCACAAGCTGCTAATTTTTTAGTATCTGTAAACATGTTTTTTAAAAAGTGGTGAATTTTTTCAAAAAAATAAAAAGGGTCCTAGTTGAAAAAAAAATATTTTGTGAAGTTATAAACACAAAATATTGTTTTTTTTTCAACTTGGACCCTTTTTATTTGTTTGAAAAAATTCACCACTTTCAAAAAGATATTTTTACAGATACTAGAAAATTGACAGTTTGTGCTATTCATAATTTGTATTTTTTTTTTTTTTAATTGGCAGTTTGTGATATTCACAACTTGTATTTTTTTCTATTTTTGAGATACAAGTTATGAATATTACAAACAGCCAATTTTTTAGTATCTGTAAAAATGTGTTTTAAGAAGTGGTGAATTTTGTCAAAAAAATAAAAACGGTTCAAGTTGAAAAAAAAATATTTTGTGAAGTTTTAAACGTAAAAAATTTTTTTTTTCAACTTGTACCCTTTTTATATCTTTGAAAAAATTCACCACTTTTTAAAAGACATTTTTACAGATATCAAAAAATTAGCAGTTTGTGATATTCATAACTTGTATTTTTTTGCTATTTTTTAATTCCAGGAGGAAACCCGATTCCTTAGTTCACACGCGGTAAAAAATAGAAAAAAAAATACAAGTTATGAGAAGCACAAACTACCGATTTTTCAGTACCTGTAAAAATGTCTCTTAAAAAGTGGTGAATTTTTTCAAAAAAATGAAAAGGGTCCAAGTAGAAAAAAAAAATTTTGTGTTCAAAACTTTAAAAAACGTATGAAAATAAATATCAATATTTTTTTTGTATTTTTTTTATAAAACTGCAACTCAAGACGGAAAAAAAAGATCTTCTGTTTTATTTTGATATCTCCGGTTTTTAAAAAGTTATGAGCATTCGAAAAAAAAAAACTGAGAGACTGCTTTTGGTACGTACAAAAAAATAGAAAATTTTCAACAAAATCATAAATGGTCGGGTCCACGGATTGGTCGGCGTGGTATGGAATACCTATATATATATAGATAATGCCATATATAACGCTATATATAAGTTTATATGCTTTATATATATATAGATGATGCTATTTATAAAGCTGCATTCATATTCGTACATATGCTATTATATGTATAGATAAATGCATCGATAATGCATATAAGATCGCCTACGCATAGCGGGGCGATAGAAAGCGGCGCGCGCCGTGTCTACCCCACACACTCATTTTTCCACTTCCACTAATACAAGCCCCTCTCTGTAAAATCGTATTACATCGCTTATACACGGGCTTGTATACCTATAGAGACGTGACCGGTTGGAGAATTTTTCTGATGATAAATATTCGGAATAATTCGCCCAATATTATGATATCTCAGCATCGCGTAGGCGGAAAAAAATAATGGTATCAATGGAAAGCTATTTTTTTTTTAAGAAAAGTATATTTGTAAAATGTTGAACAAGTTGTCTCGTTTTTTAGTAATATCGAATTGAAGTGTAAAAGCAGCGTGGATTGAGGCATATTCGCGTATATAAGAGTGCGCGGCATCTCGACTGAGACTCTCAGTTTTTTAATACTTGGCGTCGTCACTGCTGCAATTCTTGATATTGTCCATTCGAGCTGCAGGCTGTCTGAATATGTATTTTCGAATAAATGCCCTTTCAAAAAAAACTGTCTTCGATGAAATGGTTATTCGTCATAGTAGTCTGTCGGCAATTCGAATTTTGTATTCGAGACAAGTACATTTCCGCCCTAAGCCCGACATGTCGAGAGGAGCTCCAAGACTCTTATACGCCTGCCAACTCGCTTATACACAGAAGTATATCTATATACGGGGCATTCCACGCCAAATTGACCACTTTAGAACTCGACCCTTTTCGATTTGACTGCAACTTTTTTTATTTTTTTTTACCCTATCGAAAACATTTTTCAGAATTTTTTCAAATTTTTACACCCAGCCGATAAAAAGTTATAAATTTTTCAAAAAAATTTGCTTCTCATTTTTCAAATAGCTATAACTTTTTCAAAATTTGAAGTATTAGGACGATTTCTTTTTCAAAATTTTTGTTTTTTAATGTACTTTTTGAAAAAAAATACAAAAAAATTATAAAAACCCATGTTCATCGTTTTTTTTTCAGATTTTCGGAAAAAATCGAAAATTTCTCGATGATTACCATTTTTGATTTTTTTTTCTTTTTATTATATCTAACTTTAACATTTTCTGCAAATCCTCGAATTTTTTCAGAGTGGTGTTTTATCGATTTCTATTTTTTTTCCAATTGAAAAAAAAACTTTCTTTCAACTAGCCTTATTTCTCATAACACCATTCTGCAAATTTTTGAGGGTGTTCAGAGGACTTCCAAACTTGGAAAAAAACTAAAAAACAAAAACTGAAAATGGTAATCATCGAGGAAGTTTCGATTTTTTGCAAAAATCTAAAAAAAAAAAACGATGAAGATGCGTTTCAATAATTTTTTTATATTTTTTTCGAAAACAACATTCAAAAACAGTTTTCGAAAAAAAATATAAAAAAATGATTGAAACGCATCTTCATCGTGTTTTTTTTTTTAGATTTTTGCAAAAAATCGAAACTTCCTCGATGATTACCATTTTCAATTTTTTTTTTTTTTTTTTTTTTTAAGTTTCGAAGTCCTCTGAACACTCTCAAAAATTTGCAGAATGGTGTTCCGAGAAATAAGGCTAGTTGAAAAAAAGTTTTTTTTTCAATTGGAAAAAAAATAGAAATCGAAAAAACACCACTCTGAAAAAATTTGACGATTTGCAGGAAATGTCAAAGTTTGATATAATAAAAAGAAAAAAGAAATCAAAAATGGTCATCATCGAAAAATTTTCGATTTTTTCCGAAAATCTAAAAAAAAACGATGAAGATAGGTTTTTATAATTTTTTTGTATTTTTTTTCAAAAAGTACATTAAAAAACAAAAATTTTGAAAAAAAATCGCCCCGATACGTCAAATTTTGAAAAAGTTATAGCTATTTGAAAAAAAAGCCATTTTTTTTGAAAAATTTATAACTTTTTATCGGCTGGGTGTAAAAATTTTAAAAAAATCTGAAAAATGTTTTTAATAGGGTAAAAAAAGATAAAAAAGTTTCAGCTAAATCGAAAAGGGTCGGGTTCTAAAGTGGTCGATTTGGCGTGGAATGCCCCATACATAAACCATTTTCTTAATAATTACAAAATTATGAGGCTTTGGAGAATTTCGGGGAATTCGTTGTTTCGGGATTTTATGTCTCTTTCGAATGCCACCGAAATGAATCCTCTAGCTATCCAAATACGGAAGACATCGCTGTTTTTCTATTATGGTCGAGATGTTTATGACATCGCTGAGATGACAGTTTTTTTTCCTTCTTCTTTGCTGATTTTTTCGCACCTTACGACGAGCTTCAGGTTATACAAAAAAATGATTATAAAAGTTTTGGTGTTCACGAAGAGATAAAATATTCACTGTAATAAAGGGTGGCGCGATGATTATAGAAAATCGATCGCAATTAATATAATCACATTTTTTACACTTAAATAAAATTGGTCTTGAACCTCCCCAGATAGAACACTGACGTATATTATACGTATATTACAGGTATATATGTATATAATATGTATACGTCTATGATATACCTGTATTATACGTATACTGAACGTATATTTTAGGTCTATTTATTGATAATAGTGAAAGAATTTCATATACGTATAATTTACGTGTATTATACAATAAGCATTTGACATCGAATTATATACATCTATTATAAGTATACGAAACATGTACTTTACGATAAAGACAAATGACGTATAATATACGTATATTGGACATCTTTTTTACTACATATCTCGGTGGAATTTTGTACATCTCATATACATATAATATATGTTAATTATCTTGCGATTGGGATTCTTAAATCTAAAGCTGTTCAGTGAACGTATAATATACGTATATTATACGTTCATTGAATAGCTTTAATTAACTTATATTGTATGTAACATATATTATCTGTATATGACATATATTATTATTAACATATATTATATATATATATGAAATGTACAACATTCCACCGAGATACTGCAGATAAAAACACATCCAATATACGTATATAGTATATATATATATACGTATATTGGACTTGTTTTTTTCTACATATCTCGGTGGCTATTTGTGCATCTCATATACATATAATATATATTTATTATCTTACGATTGCGATTCTTAAATCTGAAGCTATTCAATGAACGTTTAATACATATACGAATATTATACGTTCAGTGAGTATATTATCATTTAATATTATTGTTATTTAAGAATAAAAACCGATTTCTACAATTGAGAGCAATAATTTTTTTAATAACAATAATAATAATATTTATTATTGTTTATTATTATTATTTTTGTGTTTTTATGAGTTTATTTAAAATAGAACTAAAATTAGCCTACCACATATCCCGTGGTCTCCGACCTTTTTAATTTTTGAACTAATACTATTTATTATTATAATTGTTATTATTATTCATCTGATTCAATATTTTAGTTTTTAATTTAGTTAAAAGACAAGTCGAACCAAAAACGGCCTTCGGGTAATGAAAATAAATTCTCACTACGATTTTGGCACGTGATTGTTCTCGGCCTGTGTTCTATAGATATGATATTTACATCAGAATACCATAAGTAGTCGGTGGTGTAGTGGTTAGCGTCCCAGCCGTAGGTTGTTCGTTAGGCTCAATAGATAGGTAGGTTTCAGATCCCAGTCAGGTCTCGTACATATTCTAAGGTCCGCGAATATGCAAGATAACTAAAGCGGTCGGAAAAGTTCATGAAATTCAAAATTATCTATTTTTTTTTTAAATTTAATTCATGTTCAATTTGAGGATATGCCTAAAAACAAGGGTCGCGGGTTCAAATCCCACTGGGGGCAAAATTTTTTTTTTCAAAAATTCTTTTTTCGTTACTTGACACTCAGGAACTATCAATTGTGAATATATAGAACTGATTTTCATCGTATATATATATATACTAGTATCCGTATAATTTGTTTATATTCTCCGTTTGTATTCTACGTATTTTCGACGTCTTGTATACGTAAAATATACCGTTTAAATATGTAGAATATACATACATTATACGGATATTAGCTGGGCATTCTACGTATATTCTACGTATTTTTGGCGTCTCGTATACATAAAATATACCGTGTAATATATGTAGAATATACATATATTATACGGAGATTAGCCGGACATTTAGCTCTTCAGTATACGTACTAAATACGCATTATATACGTATCTGGCAACGTCTAATATACGTATAATATACGTCAGTGTTCTATCTGGGTCGTAACTTTAAATTAAAATCAGGCCTAAATAGCCTCGATTTTATTTGAATTTGGCTCCTATGCAGACATTTCGGACACCGAATGTGACGTAATATTTTTTCGGGATCTGCATCCTTCGTGATTTTTACCTTTGGAGAATTACCCCTTTTGAGACTTTGAGTCAGGGATCGGCAAAAAAAATTACGATTTTCAATTTTTCAATTGATGCAAAATTGATAAGTTTGAAAGATAGAATACCAATTGATGGAAAAATTGAAATTATCTGAAATTGTATTTTCAATTATCCAAATAATCAGTAATTGGTCGTAAAGTAATACCAATTACTCAGAAAATGGGTAATTGGATTGAAAATATTTCCAATTATCCGAATAATCGGT